>JAUIMM010000018.1:39757500-40957500 GCA_031769625.1 Taudactylus pleione
GAAATGAGAGAAATACACTGTCTGTCCCTATTTACCTATCAGTCTTGTCCTTTTCTACACTCTAAGGCTGGGTACACACCTAAACGACCGCCAATCGTGCCGATGTTCAGGGCGATTTGCCTTCACCCTGGACATCCCATGATTGCCGGTACACACTTAAAAAGCTTTAATGACAGTTCCGTCCTTCATTATGTACAGACTCACATGCGATATCGTGTGATTTACTGTGCAGCAGTGGCGGGTTGGGCCGGGGGGCAGGGTGCCATGTGCCCCCGGGCCGCAGCGTCATGCAGGCCGCGGGTAGTCTGCACCGCGTGTGTAGCGCTGACCGGATGGAGTTCGGTCAGCGCTACACAGCACAAACAATCAGCAGCCGCTGAGAGTCTGTCAGACTCTCATCGGCTGCTGCTGCTCCCACTGCGGGAGCCATCTTCCGGCTCCCGCAGTGGGTAATGGGAGAGCCGTCGTCATGATGACGTCTCTCCCATAATGCAAAGCGGCCAGAGGAGCCAGTGGAAGCGTCGGGAGTGGGAGTTTCAGGTAAGTGTTTTGTTTTTTTGTTGTTTTTTTTATTACGTCTCTCGCTACTGGGGGCACTACCAGGGGGGGATTACTATGGGGGCACTACTATGGGGGGGATTTCTATGGTGGCACTACCGCGGGGGATTACTACTGGGGGCACTACCAGGGGGGTGGATTACTACTGGGGGCACTACAAGGGGGGGGACTACTACTACTGGGAGCACTACAAGGGAGGGACTACTACTACTGGGGGAACTACAAGGGGGGACTACTACTACTGGGGGCACTACAAGGGGGGGCTACTACTGGAGGCACTACAAGGGGAGGGGACTACTACTAGGGGCACTACAAGGGGAGGGGACTACTACTAGGGGCACTGCATAGGGGGGAGGGGACTACTACTAGGGGCACTACATAGGGGGAGGGGACTAACACTGGGGGCACTGCGAGGGACCACTGCTGGGGGCTCTATATAAAGGGCAATACTGGGAGTACTGCATAGGGGGGAGACTACAACTGGGGCCTCTATTTAAGGGACATTGCATAAGGGTTACCACTATTGGGGGCACTGCATGGGGGGGTGGACTGCTACTGGGGGCACTGCATAGGGGGTACCACTATTGGGGGCACTATATAAGGGGCTTACTACTGGGGCACTGAACAGGGGGGACCACTACTGGGGGCACAAGGGGCACTGCACAGGGGGGGATCACTACTGGGGGCACTACTGGAGGCCTGCATAAGGGTGTTATCTCCTGTGGCACACGGGGGCACTGCATATGGGCAGTACAACAGGGGACTGCCCCTAATCTTTATTTTTACCTTACATTAATTCCATATGGACCCGCCTCCTCCCTGAAACACTTGAGGGGGGGCAGCGCCGTAGCATGCATGTTCTTCGGGCACCCTGGCTACACGCTACTCCTCTGCCAGGGCCGCCTGCATGCATTTGCCCCCCAGGCTAAAAGTTGCCAGCGAGCCCCTGCTGTGCAGCACAGCCAATCACACGATATTGCGCGGGAACGTGCAAATTGAGCATACACACTGCACGATATGCATAATTTGTCATTCCGATTTGGCTAAATCGGCCAAATCGGGCCGATATCGTTCAGGTGTGTAGCCACCCTAAGGGGTAAATTTAAATTTAGTAAGAATCGATTTTTTTTTTTTAAACTCGATTTGCATCGCCGAAACTCGTGTGATTATCCCGTTTTTTAAATTCGCAAATTTAAAAGAAGTGAGTTTAGCTGAAAATTAGGTGGCCGATGGTGAAGCATATCAAGATTTCTCCCCCGAGTAGCAAGTTTAGATGAGATTACTCACCCGAGATTGCATTGTCTTCTCTCTGCAAAACTCTCCCGAGCAAGCAGCCTGCACATATTAGGGAGATATGTGAAGGCTGCTTGTGTGGTCTACCTTTTATGCAAGGGTTAAATCTTAAAAAAAATGAAGTAGGGTCCCCCCCAAAAAAAACATAACCAGCTGGCAGCACCCATACCTCCACTGTAAAATAAATTGTTAAAAAAACACAGTACACACACACCGTCTAAAGTAAAACTTTATTACATACCTATCTACCTCACTCATACATACTTACCTGTGCCAACTGGTCACGTCCACTTGTCCCGTAGAACCCATTTGGAGTACCTGAAAAAAAGATCTTATACTCACTTCCATCCTTGCACTGGTCTCCGTAGCATCCAGGGTCTTGGCAACAAAAAACAAAACGCAACCAGATCCAGATACTTACATTAGCAGTGTATGTGTGCGATTGCATACACCACTACCCAGCTCACACTGATCAGTGTGAACTGTCAGGAGCCGGCAGCCAATCAGCAGCCGCTAACTGTAGAGCGTACGGGTCTTTGGGGGACCCCTACGCATTTTCTTTCCCCCTATATTTAAAACCAGCACTGGCCCTGCAGCCAGGTGCTGATTCCTAAATTATGGGGGAACCCTACTCATTTTGTTCTCCATAATTTTAGGAACCAGGACTGGCTGAGCAGTCTGGGGCTGGTTATGCTTTTGGTGGGGGACCCTACATAAATTTTTTTATAAAAACACTTTAAATTAGGTACACATGCAAACACATACACAAATAACACTGATCTGTGTAGGTTTCTGCAAAACTCAAAGCTCAGGAGGTGGAGTGTTTGAAACTTCAATTTCTCTGCGAGTTTGCTCCAATCTCACCCGAGACTGTAATCTCGATTCTTGGTAAATTCCGAGTTGCATCTTTTAATGAAAAGTACTTCCGAGTTTGCCCGATGGTAAGTTGTTTCGAGTTTGCGATCTCACCAGAGTTTTACAAGCGAGAAGAGAGAAATCTCTCCCAAACCCACCAGAATTTGTCTTTAGTAAATTTGTGAGATGAAAAACATGCCTAAACTCACTCGAGATTGTCATCTCGACCAAACTCGATTCTTAGTAAATTTACCCCTAAGTCTATGTTCACACACATTTGTGTAAAGCTAAGCAAACACACAAACACACTCTCTGTCCTCTGCTGATCATACTGAAATTATAAACTTTTGTACTCTCTCTCTCTCTATGTATATATATTTATTTAAAAACATCCTGATGTTCTGTTGCCTAAAATAACAAATCATTATTTTCCCAAATTTAAAATGCACCAGTCATAATAAACAAAAGAGTCACTTCAATGTAGCACCTCATTACAGCAGACGTTTCATATTCCTGCAAACACATATTAAACAGCTATTTGAAAAGACAGCATAATTATGCATATGTTTATTCTGTTACAGCTGTAATACTATACTTCTCCTAAAGGTGTGTATCCACTAGGCGATTAATATGAGTGATTGAACGATAATGACATCGTTATCGTTCAACCGCTCATTAATCATTCACAAATCGTGCTTTAAAATATCGAAAACAGCCAGCGATGCGCACTCCCGCTGGTGGTTTTCGACATCAATCATCACCTGAACATGCAGGCCAACCTGCTGATGACGACAGGTTGGGCATGTTCGGGGATGAGGGAGGGTGTTCACAAACCATCGATGGTCGGCTGCCATCCCTATTCAGAGGCTCTGTGATATATATACATATATATATATATATATATCTGTATATATATATCGATAGATATGTATACAGATATATATCGAACATGTGTGTATATGTGTATATATATGTATATATCATTGGGGAGGAGCTGAGGCCGGATGGAGTGTGCTGGGCTACCTGGAAGCAGCAGCCAAAGTCGTGGCTGCTGCTCCTTCAAACACAGTGATCACATAGTGGTCTGCCGATGCTGCCCGATCACTGTGGCCAGCAGTGATCGGGACACGCTAGAGAGGCAGCCACGCTTGCAGAGGGACCAGAAGGTCCCTCTGATGTAGGCGGCTGCGGGAAGATTAGCTTCCCACAGCCGCCTAATGGGCATTTCTGACTGGTCGTATCTGATACGACCGTGCCAGGCAAGTGGTTAATGTGATAAAGGAGTGGGGACAGTACATCTACAGGGGAATTAATGTGATAAAGGAGTGAGGAGAGTACATTTACAGGAGAATTAATGTGATAAAGGAGTGAGGAGAGTACATTTACAGGAGAATTAATGTGATATAAGGAGTGAGGAGAGTACATTTACAGGAGAATTAATGTGATAAAGGAGTGAGGAGAGTACATTTACAGGAGAATTAATGTGATAAAGGAGTGAGGAGAGTACATTTACAGGAGAATTAATGTGATAAAGGAGTCAGGAGAGTACATTTACAGGATAATTAATGTGATGAAGGAGTGAGGGGAGTACATTTACAGGAGAATTAATGTGATAAAGGAGTCAGGAGAGTACATTTACAGGAGAATTAATGTGATAAAGGAGTGAGGAGAGTACATTTACAGGAGAATTAATGTGATAAAGGAGTGAGGAGAGTACATTTACAGGAGAATTAATGTGATAAAGGAGCCAGGAGAGTACATTTACAGGAGAATTAATGTGACAAAGGAGTGAGGAGAGTACATTTACAGGAGAATTAATGTGACAAAGGAGTGAGGAGAGTACATTTACAGGAGAATTAATGTGATAAAGGAGTGAGGAGAGTACATTTACAGGAGAATTAATGTGATAAAGGAGTGAGGAGAGTACATTTACAGGAGAATTAATGTGATATAAGGAGTCAGGAGAGTACATTTACAGGAGAATTAATGTGATAAAGGAGTGAGGAGAGTACATTTACAGGAGAATTAATGTGATAAAGGAGTGAGGAGAGTACATTTACAGGAGAATTAATGTGATAAAGGAGTGAGGAGAGTACATTTACAGGAGAATTAATGTGATAAAGGAGTGAGGAGAGTACATTTACAGGAGAATTAATGTGATAAAGGAGTCAGGAGAGTACATTTACAGGAGAATTAATGAGATAAAGGAGTCAGGAGAGTACATTTACAGGAGAATTAATGTGATAAAGGAGTGAGGAGAGTACATTTACAGGAGAATTAATGTGATAAAGGAGCCAGGAGAGTACATTTACAGGAGAATTAATGTGATAAAGGAGTGAGGAGAGTACATTTACAGGAGAATTAATGTGACAAAGGAGTGAGGAGGGTACATTTACAGGAGAATTAATGTGACAAAGGAGTGAGGAGAGTACATTTACAGGAGAATTAATGTGATAAAGGAGTGAGGAGAGTACATTTACAGGAGAATTAATGTGATAAAGGAATGAGGAGAGTACATTTACAGGAGAATTAATGTGATAAAGGAGTGAGGAGAGTACATTTACAGGAGAATTAATGTGATATAAGGAGTCAGGAGAGTACATTTACAGGAGAATTAATGTGATAAATGAGTGAGGAGAGTACATTTACAGGAGAATTAATGTGATAAAGGAGTGAGGAGAGTACATTTACAGGAGAATTAATGTGATAAAGGAGTGAGGAGAGTACATTTACAGGAGAATTAATGTGATAAAGGAGTGAGGAGAGTACATTTACAGGAGAATTAATGTGATAAAGGAGTGAGGAGAGTACATTTACAGGAGAATTAATGTGATAAAGGAGTGAGGAGAGTACATTTACAGGAGAATTAATGTGATAAAGGAGTGAGGAGAGTACATTTACAGGAGAATTAATGTGATAAAGGAGTGAGGAGAGTACATTTACAGGAGAATTAATGTGATATAAGGAGTCAGGAGAGTACATTTACAGGAGAATTAATGTGATAAAGGAGTGAGGAGAGTACATTTACAGGAGAATTAATGTGATAAAGGAGTGAGGAGAGTACATTTACAGGAGAATTAATGTGATAAAGGAGTGAGGAGAGTACATTTACAGGAGAATTAATGTGATATAAGGAGTCAGGAGAGTACATTTACAGGAGAATTAATGTGATAAAGGAGTGAGGAGAGTACATTTACAGGAGAATTAATGTGATAAAGGAGTGAGGAGAGTACATTTACAGGAGAATTAATGTGATAAAGGAGTGAGGAGAGTACATTTACAGGAGAATTAATGTGATAAAGGAGTGAGGAGAGTACATTTACAGGAGAATTAATGTGATAAAGGAGCCAGGAGAGTACATTTACAGGAGAATTAATGTGATATAAGGAGTCAGGAGAGTACATTTACAGGAGAATTAATGTGATAAAGGAGTGAGGAGAGTACATTTACAGGAGAATTAATGTGATAAAGGAGTGAGGAGAGTACATTTACAGGAGAATTAATGTGATAAAGGAGTGAGGAGAGTACATTTACAGGAGAATTAAAGTGATAAAGGAGTCAGGAGAGTACATTTACAGGAGAATTAATGTGATAAAGGAGTGAGGAGAGTACATTTACAGGAGAATTAATGTGACAAAGGAGTCAGGAGAGTACATTTACAGGATAATTAATGTGATGAAGGAGTGAGGGGAGTACATTTACAGGAGAATTAATGTGATAAAGGAGTAGGGACAGTACATTTTCAGGGTAATGTGATAATGCGGGCACTAATTGTGGAGGGGTATATTGAGACTTTTGTATTTCTTTGTTTCTCTTTTGTGTAATATATATATTTTTTAATTAAAAACAAGTAAATATTTTTTCTGTTAATAATAAGGTTTTATTGATACGCAGTTTGTAGGGACAGCTTTCAAAATATTCTTGCACAGAGGAGCTGATTCAGAGCCACTCGCACGATATGTATGCAAACTGCGTAGGCAGTGCAATCGCACAGCAATGCATTAGCACGCCCAGTATTTCTTAGAGAGCGATCACATAGTGTATGCAGACACCCACCAGCCTGTCTTAAGACGCTCATTTGTGCACGTCATGTCCAGGAAGTGTATGCAACCATTGGGTAACATCAGGTAACATCGGATACGATCGCAGCGCTTGAGGTTGACCATACCCTGTTGCAAGCACTGTGAGCACTTCAGTGTAAAACAGACCAGGTGACGTGTACTATGATGCTGACTTTTAATTATGCACACCTCTAAAACGCAGTTGAGATGCTCAGGCGCGCCTGGGTTTGCACCTCCACTCCCCCGTTTTTAATGGCCAGCCCCTGTTACCACCTACAAACGGCTTCCCCTGTCACTCACTCTGCTGGACTGTCTATGTGAACTTTCGCTTAGGTATGCGCACGCGCACTGCGATGCATACACATGCGCACAATGCATACCATCGGCAGCAGCGAGCGTTTGCCTCTTAGTGAACGGGTCTGAATGAGCTCCAGAGTTCTAGTAGACCGGGTGCCGACCCTGCACACTAACTGGACCCAAGTGATTATAACAGTCTTCACTCCCTTCACTCTGATGAGTCATTTAAGACATAAAGGTAAAGCAAGCAGTATTTCAGGAGAAAAACCCCCCCAGAAAACTTAAAATTAATAAATGGGTTGGATCTGACATGTTAGAAGGTTGGACTTTGAAGTGATGTTTTACTTTTTCCATTGTTTGCATTCTCATGTGTATCAGCAGATAAGATTCACTCGTTCAGCACACAGTCCAAACAACAAATTCCATCCTTCTGTACATTCATTCACTAGGTTCTGTTAATGCAATCAAACGCTGATTCCATATACAGGATGGTAACTTTCATATTCTGATAAGTCTGATAATAACTGCATTCACTTTGGTAGGATAATTACCAGGCATTATGTGGCCGTACACGCTGTGAAATCAAGCTATTCGACAAGGCTGTCATCAGGAATTGTAGGGCTCAGTACAAATGGAACATGCAGGACCACCCCTCTATGACATCCCCACATGCTATGACCTGATGGGCGCAAAGGTGCTGCGTGAAGCTCTGGTGCCCAAAGAAGGTGTATACTAGGATCCCCCCAAACACACACAGACTCACACATGAGGAAATTGGGGCAGAGGTTCATATACTAAACTGTAGACAAAGGGGGAGACTGAAACAGGCACATGGCGGGGGGAATAGGAAACCTCAGACAAACAGGTTCATATTTCCTGTTCTACTTATATTACCATCTTCTTCCTGGGGGGGAATCGGTATGAGATGCCGGTGCTTGGGACCCGGCAGGTAGAATCCCGACGCTGGCATCTCGAAAGGGTTAACATACCGACACTTGTTTGTTGGTATACTAACCCTCCCCCTGTCCCTACCCCCCCTTTTTGGTGCCTAACCTTAACCTCCCCTACTAGTGCCTGACCCTAACCTCCCCCTCCCCGGTGTCTAACCCTAACCCACCCCCCTTAGTGCCTAACCTTAACCCTACCCCTAGTGCCTAACTCTAACCCTGCACCTTAAATCTAACCCCCCCTAACACCCTGATACTTATCTTCGGTATCCCGACGGTTGGGATTTTGGCGCCAGGCTTCTAACCGGCATCAGGATTTTGGCGCAGGTAATAATAGCGTCAGCATCCTGACTGCCGGGATGCCTAACGCATACCCCTGGAACATAGAGTGCATAAAAGGCTGGGGCAAAAGGTAGGAAGAGAAGAGGAGTAGGAGTGGTGGGAGCGGAGTCCGGGTTGGAGATACACAGTGATGTATAGAAGATGTGTTGACTCTAGAAGATGTATTGATCCCGGACGCAAACGTCCTCTGATTTATAAGGCAGTCTGTGAATAAGATGAATAAGAAGCAATTCATGGCCTAAATCATCAGTGTTGGTAGTCTTGGTCATCACACTGGTCCTATACATTTGTATTCCCCTGACTGTGACCCTGCCAATTGTTATAGCAGTAAGTAATGCCAGCTAGCTATTCTCACACAAAATCAAGGAATGTTTAGGGCTTAAATAGTAAGCTATTAAAATTACAGAGCTCTAATAGGTTGATCTGCATTTGACAGTTTTGTTTTCATTGTAAAGTAACCCTGAAACAATTTAAATCTGTATATTTACTGATGAAATGAGGATAAAAACATGAGCAGAGAAAGGAAAGTAAAGTAGAGTGGGAAAGATGACAAGTAGATTAATGGAGTAGGTAGAGAAGAGAATGAAGGGATGTGGAGGCTGGAGAAGGGGAGAAAGAGAGAGAGAGACTGCCTGCAGATTCACACGTACACCTTGGGCTAGGCTTCATTCATACATATACACACACACACATTTATTCACGGTGGCTTACAAAAAATATTCAATCCTTCAAAAAGTCAACAAATGTGTCTGTATTACAAATGACACTGACAGATTGTTCCAAGCAGTATTTTTTTGTTAACCAGTAGACTTTTATACAAAACTTTAAAACTCATAATTCATTATTTGTCTGCAAATTTTTTTTTTTTTAAACTGTAAAATTATTATTGGTATGTATTCACCACAGCAGACTAGTACTAGAGCCATCTGTTGCTGCAATAACAGCTTTAAGTCTGTTGGAATAAGTTTCTACCAAGTTTGCACACTTTGGTTGTATAATTTTTGTGGAATGCAATTTTCAAATAGTGTCAGTGATTCTCAGTTGGATTGAGAACTGGAGTTTGACTTGGCCATTGTAGATTATTCACTTTTTTCTTGCTCTACCACGCCATTGTTGCTTTGCCCTTTGCCTGAGATCATTGTCATGCTGAAAGGTAAACTTTTTTCAAGCTTTAGTGTTCTAGCAGACTGAAGATGTCTTGCAGCATCTACTTGTATTTTGCATTATCCATCAATCCAACAATTTTAACATGATGCTCATTCTCCACTGAGGAAAAGTATCCCAACAACATGATGGTGCCATCCCATACCCTACTGTTGAGATGATATTTGCTGAGGAATGGGTTGTATTAGATTTGCGCCACAAACATGCGTTACGAATTGGGGCCAAAAAGTTTCCTTTTTGTCTCATCTGAACCTTATCCCACATTTTAGCTGAGTCAGTCTGATATTTTCTTGCAAACTCCAGATGTTCTTTGATGTGATTTTTCTTCACTAATGACCATTTTTTCTAGCCACCCACCCTTATAAGCTACTTGTATGCAGAGCTGGTTATGGTTGACTGGTGCACCTTCACTTCACTCTCAGCCAATGAACGCTGTAGCTCCTACAAAGTGATAGTTGGCCTCTCTATAGCTTCCCTCACAAGTCTTCCCCTCGCTCTGGCACTGAGTTTTGGGATGCTGTCTTGCCTAGACAGTGCCTGGGTGGTATAGTCAGGGCCCCCGACAGTCGTGCCGGGCCCAGGGTGTGTGGCCTAATCGTGGGAGGCGTGGTCATGCCCCCTTAGGGAAAAAAAAGGAACAAAAACATTTGTGCAGAGCCGCGCGCTGGGGAGGTGGGTGCTGTGTGCCCTGCAGCCCGGCGCACAGCCAATGGGGGGCACGATCAGTGTGATCGCTCCCCCATAGGAGACTGCTCCGGCTGCTGCTTTAGCAGCCACGGTCAGTCTCCCAGTGCAGCCCAGCAAACAGCAGCGTGTGCTGGGCTGCTGTGACATAAGAGGGAGGGGGAGCAGTGCCGGACCCCCGCCGTATGCGCTCCCCCCCTCTCTGCGCCCCTGGGTTTCGTGCAGCTTCTTGTCAGGACTGCGACTACTTCAGTACATAAAGATAGACTACTTTTGCCAAAGTTCCATTGTGGTCGTTGGAGGAGCTATCCTGCTTGCTGGCATGCTTCTCATTCAGGGGATAGAGTGTTAAAGTGATCATCTGTTTCCCAGGTTTCGTCAGGTTGTGGGATTCCTAGATTACTCATTATTTCAAACCTGATTCCATTTGGGTCACATGTTCTGAAACTTCCTATGGATCACAGATATCTAGTATAAAGCCTGTTACTAACTGTGTCTCAGTGTCTGTGCAACGTTGCTTTCAGGTCTTTTCTTAGACTCCTGCCAGATCTCCGCTGTGCCTGTGGATTGCTGTGGACTTTGTTATATTCCAGATGAACTTCTGATGCCAGTTACCCGCTGCACTACAGAGCCCAGCATTCCTATTGCCTACGTATTGCTTACTGCTCCATCACTGTGGTT
Organism: Taudactylus pleione; assembly: GCA_031769625.1. Taxonomy (NCBI): domain Eukaryota; kingdom Metazoa; phylum Chordata; class Amphibia; order Anura; family Myobatrachidae; genus Taudactylus; species Taudactylus pleione. The sequence continues at coordinate 39,768,383 of JAUIMM010000018.1, forward strand.
TCATCTTTTTGCTGCACTATTTACTTTGCCTGTTGTCTTTCCATTCCTGTGGATATTGAACTCATCCTTATTACAGTTGTCAACTGCATCGTTACAGTATCACCTTTGCATCACGGGGCTCAACCCCGCTTTGAACTCTAGCCACGCTGCAGGGCTCAACCCTGTCCCAGAATTTCATCACATCACAGGGCTCAACCCTGCTACAACCTTCTCCACATCACGGGGCTCAACCCTGCTCCGAACTCTAGCCACGTCACAGGGCTCAACCCCGTTCTTTAATCTCATCGCATCACAGGGCTCAACCCTGCTTCAATCTTTTCTGCATCACGGGGATCAACCCCGCTCCGAACTCTAGCCACGCCGCAGGGCTCAACCCTGTTCTGGAATCTCATCGCCTTACAGGGCTTAACCCTGCTCCGATTTCACTACACCACAAGACTCAAGTTTGTTTCATCTCTCACTGCACCACAGGGCTCGGCCCTGTCCCGGAACCATATTATTCTGCAGGGCTCGCTCTGCTCCAGATTTCCATTACTACAGGGTTCTACCCTGGCAAAGGTCCTCAATGCCATCCTGAGGTGTTAGCCTCATACTGGACTCGGGGTTCCCTACCATGTTAGTTCTTGTATGTTTTTTTTTTCTAAAGATCTGTTTATTTTGGATTTTCAAAAATCAAGTGACAGAAAAAATAGAACATGTTACAGGCAGATATCAATAACAGTAAATAACAATGTGCAATAGTTATACAAAGGTAACATGGGAAAAGCAAACTGGTGTGTGGATTCAGACGCTAAACATACATTAGGGAAGTAGAAATATAGTCCCAGTTTGAATAATAATTGTATAACAGTACAAAAATAGCCCTTAAACAATATTATAATATCCAAAGAAAAGTAAAACAATACATATGGATATCTGGATAAAAACACAAAAATAACAGCAAAAAATACAAATATTAGAAAAAAGGAGAGGGGGTGGAGGAAGAAAGAAAGGCAGCGTTGCTGAAGAATCAATGATGAAAGAATACGTGGTCAATATCATATTAGAATGTAAGCTCTCATGAGCAGGGACCTCTTCCCTCATGTGCTTCTCTTTAAATTTTCTTCTACTCTCTACTCCCCATTAGGGCACCTAACACGGGACTGCCAACTCCCGGCAGCTTATTGTGAGTGCTTTAATCACTATTCAGCAAAGTATATAAGTCGTGTACTTGTCCTGCACTGTAATGTACTGTAAGTTACTTGTTTCTTGTTCACCTATTAGTTGTATTAACTATGTAAGGCGCTGCGTAACACTTGTGGCGCCACATAAATAAAGGATAATAATAATAATAATAATATCAGGGTGATGTACAGAGCATGTCCCCTGAGCATACATACTATATATAGGAACATCCAGGTTTTAGTTCTTATATGTTAAAGACTGCATATATATATTTGGGGATTTTCTCCTATACTTATTATTGCATATGTGAACCCCTGTGCTGTTTGAGACTTTAATAATTTAATAAATTCTATTTTACTTTTATCCTGTGCTACTGAGTTTCATGAAAAGGTCATTCCTAAGACCACCCCAGTTTATTGTGCCTAGTAGGCCTGCCTCCCTCCAGGAGTCTCAAGTGTTGGCAGCCGTGACACTTCTATTTCATCACAAATGCTCCAACAGTGCTCACTGGGATATCCAAGTACTTGGACATTATTTTGTATAATTTTCCTAGCTTGTGTATGTCTATAACTTTATCTTTAATTTTGAGCTCCTGCAGACTTGCTGCCTATGGGGTTCATCTGGTCACAACTGCAGCCCGATCGGAGCATATCCAGGACCCAAGCCCTCACTTCAGCTTAAAGCCGTGGGCTCGATTTCGGGGCTGATGTCACCACAGCCGAGGGAGTGCACCATTGTTGCTGGTGCTGGCCTCTGTCACGGTGTGGTTATTTTGTAGATCCAGTTCGGGACCCTTAGGTCTGACCGACATGCATGGGAAACGAGCTGGCTTGATGAAATACTGGCTCATGGGTATGAACTTGTGATATGCAAGGATACTGGACTGGAACCATGGTGAACAGTCCAGGTCCACTGGGCAACCCCTCGTCTACTGACCTGTGAAGGCCAGTAAGACCAGGAATATACTCCAGCGACAAGGGTGACCCCTGGAACTCAGAATAGTATAGTACTGGTAGATAAGAACTCAGAACTCAAGCCAGGCATTGGAGTCTTATGTAGTCAGAGTACAACTTGGAAAAGCTGCAACTCTGGTACAGCTCTGACGCAAAACCTGGAACTGGAACCAGTGAGGAACTCAGAAACTGAGCGGCATATTTACTAAAGTGCAGGTTTTTAGAAGTGGAGATGTTGCCCATAGGAACCAATCAGATTTTACTTAACATTTATCTAGCACCTTCTAGACGATAATAGCTAGAATTTGATTGGTTGCTATGGGCAACATCTCCACTTCTAAATATCTGCACTTTAGTAAATATACCCCTGAGAGTCAGGATAGGTAATACAGCTACTGAACACCTCAGTGCACAGACTAAATATTGCACACTGACCTAGCTCTGGAACCAGCATCCTTCTCTGAACCAGCCCAAGACAATAGCACACATTGCAGAGAAGCCAATATAAGTCAGCACAATAGTATAACCTGGACAACCACTGAGCATAAAGTATAACAGCATAAGTAACTTGAATGCAATGTCCCCTTGGTATGATGGGTTGAGACCACGGCAGAACTCACCGGCTCAGCCTAATAGGTGATGGTACACAGGCAGATGAAAGTATTATACTTGCTGACTGAGTTTAAGTGGTAGTGCAGGTCTGTATGCAGCGTGGATGATGCAGCGCTGACAGGTAATGGAACACAGGTCTGTATGCAGCGTGGAAGCTGCAATGCAGGCAGGTGAATGATACTCAGCATAGATGGTAAGTAGGGAGGACCCATGAAGTAGCAGATGAAGACACAGAGGACACAAGCACAGGATAAAGGACTAAGCCTGGAGCCTTGAACTATACGGGATAGGAACACATTGTTCAGGCAATGGGTTGCACACAGAAACTAGTTTAAATAGGAGGTAGTCAATACCCGTTGGTCTAGCTGACCAGGTGAGCACATAGGTGCATTAATTAATCCCAGGGAGGCGTTCCTGGGATGTCTTGGAAACTGAAATGAATGAATGTCTGAGTCTGAAAGGTATGGGAAGTCTCCAATTTGTGATAGCCTCCTTGCTGGCTCTTCTGCTTTCGGCTGACCCCTGTGCCGGACCTGCTTGGTGCTTCCTTCCCATCGTCAATCCACTGAGTTCGCAGGTGTCATGAATGCTGGCCTAGCTTAACATTTACGAGGGTCGGCTCTAGGAGTGTTCGACCAGTGCGGTCGAACAGGGGCGTGCGGCATCCATTCACAGATGGGACAGGGCTGGGGGAAGCCCAGTCAGTGACGGAGGGCTGGGCTTTACCCCCAGCCTGACATTATTTGGAAACGCCCCCAAATAACATCACGTACGGGGCTTAGCCTATGGTAATGAGGCCACGCCCCCAATTTCAGTTGCGCACTTCGAGCGCAGCATACCGGGCCGGCACTGGGTGCTCAGACCCCTGGAGCCGGCCCATACATTTACCATCTTGGTTTTCCAGAGTCTGCAGTAAGGGTCAGGCTCCCCAGCTCCAGCTCCTCTGTGCCTACAGAGCATACCATCTAGGCAGTCTGCTGCAGGGTACGGATGAGGCCTGTGACACTCACCCTGCGGTGGCCATATTGGACCTGGTTCCATCTGCCTGCGTTCATGGTGGCTGTGGTAGTCTGCTGTGTCCTAGAAGACTGTGGATCTTCAGCTCCTCAGTTGGCTGCCCTGCTCCCTGTGGTACTCTCACTGGACCTCTTCATTTTCTGGCCATGAGTGCCCAGTGACTCATGCCTGACGGACATTATATTTTTCTATTGACTGTGTGATTGTTGGCCGTCCTATTCATTGTTTGCCGACATACTACCAGTATGGATTATTTCCTACCCTCCAGAATTTAGTTGATTGTCGAGGAACCTGCGGCAGTTCTTGATACTCCTCCATTTGCAGCCCACACCACCCTTGTGGCTATGTTTGGTTGAGCCTCCTCTGATAATGCCTCTTACACCTGTGTAGTAGCCTGTCTGCTTTATGTCGCTGTAAACTCTGCTTACCGTGACAACTTGGTTCTTGGTTGTTGGCAGACCAATATGGCGGTTCTATATAGGGTAATTTTATATGGAACCGCCATATTGGTCTGCCAACAACCAAGATTCCTTTACCCCAAAAATAGAGCTAGATAAAGGATTAGTGTTGCCAATATACCATTGATGGTGTTCTATTATTAATTGAAGTAAGCTTTTCATGTATATGTCATTGTCTTTTAAATTTTTTGCAAAATAAATTTGCAATAATTTACACTAAAAGCTGTTGTACTACTCTCTGGGTGCTTCTGGTGCAAGGGTCTCATTATAAGAGCTGACTGTATAAAGACCTACCATCTACTCATTGAAGATACCATACCCTCCATTCCACTACCCCAACGGGAGAACTCCAAAGTGTAGGGATCAATTATATATAAAAGAAGTAACGGTATTGGACTCTTTAAGGATTCAAATTCTAAATTTTTTCATCTGTGGCGCCTTCTGGACATTTTATATATATATACATATATACGGCCGCGCAGGTCATTCACCCTCTCCAGTTCATGGTCAGGCAGTCTCCCTATCCTACTTTCTAAATGCTCTGTAAGTGGAGTGCTGTTATATATATAAGTGTGGAGTGTTATTCAATTCTTGAATGTGCAAGAAGTGAGGCCTGCCGAAATTTATCAGAATTTAAAGCAGATGTATGGTGATGTGAGAAAGTGGTGGGAAATGAATGAACAAACATGCATGACGGAGACCAAACAGAAACCCCATTACTTGTCACAGTTTTTGGTGGGAGCCGGGTTTTCAATAATCCAGCGATTTTCATCTGTTCACTATACACAAAGGGGGCGATTCAATTGTTTTTTTAAGCCATGATAATTAATGAGCGCCCAGCGTTGCAATTAAATTGTTCTGGGTGCTCATTAATTATCGCCCTCTTCGCCCCGGGTTTAGCCTTGTAAAAAGGCTAAACCCGCCTAAAGTTCTGGATAGGACGCGTAACTGTGTTTAGCGTGCCCTAACCAGGGGGTTTCTCACACATTTCTGCTCGCACCCTCCTGAGGATGCAAGCAGAAATACTGGCGCCGGAGGCTATTGCACCCTGACAGAGCAACAATGTAATTGCTCCGTCGCGTGTCTAGAAAAAAAGCCGACGGCAAAACAATTGAATTCCCCCCAATGAGTTCCTGGACAGAAAACATTTTGGAAGTGGCGATGAGTTGTAGCTTGCAGTCAACATCTGGGTCAAAGGACTTAAGGCAGCCAAGTACAAGGGGATTGTAAACCTCATGGACAGATATGATAACGGTTTAAATGGAGGAGGTGATTATGTTGGGAAACAGACAAAGGTAGCATACTCTGGACCTCATTCAGAGGCTCTGAATGAGGGCGGCCGCATCTATTTTCCGGCCCGGCCTCCTGGCCGCTCGCTAGGCTGTGGGTGACCACCCACAGCTTTAGCGAGCGGCCAGGTTGATGGTCGCGATGGTGAAGACCATCGCGACCATCAGGGCTTGCGACAAGACCCTTGTGGTAGGGTCTCATCTGCCGCAAGCCCCAGTGAGCTTTCGGCTCTATTAGAGCCGGAAGCTCACCATTGACATTACGAGTGATGTCAGTGGGGCCGCCCACAAACGGCAGGCGTTCCGTCGGCGCCCCGCCTACAAAACGGTGCTAGCTGTCGATCACCATCGGCAGCCACTCCTTTTGTAGTAAGCCCCTGTTATGGAAAAGTGTCTCACCAGATAAGGCAGGATAACTTGGTTAGATGAGTTGCCTGCCAGGAGGGCAGGATTTCTTGGCTAGATGAGTTGCCTGCCGGGAGGGCAGGATTTCTTGGTTAGATGAGTTGCCTGCCGGGAGGACAGGATTTCTTGGCTAGATGAGTTGCCTGCCGGGAGGGCAGGATTTCTTGGCTAGATGAGTTGCCTGCCGGGAGGGCAGGATTTCTTGGCTAGATCAGTTGCCTGACAGGCTGAAAATAGTTCAGGTGTAAATGTACAGTTTGATTACACACAGTAGGGCTGAGAAAGCTGTAGCTGCTGATTATACAGACGAAGCACAGACCAAAAGGCTTGGGCCTGCATACACTGAGCACAGCATGTGGATGGTGAATAGTTCAGGTGTAAATGCACAGTTTGATTACACACAGTAGGGCTGAGAAAGTTGTAGCTGCTGATTATACAGAGGAAGCATGGACCCAAAGGCTTGGGCCTGCATACACTGAGCACAGCATGTGGATGGTGAATAGTTCAGGTGTAAATGTACAGCATACTTGCCTACCCTCCCGATTTTGTCGGGAGCCTCCCGAAAATCGGGTGCCGCTCCCGACCTCCTGGGAAGGCAGGCAAGTCTCCCGGCTGCCACCGACCCCTCCTGTCCCACCCCAATTGTTTGTAAAACCCCGGCAGCGAAGGGGGGCGGTGACGTGATTCGTGTCATTTTGGCTCCGCCCCCTGCATCACACTGCCTGTAATATTGGCAGTGTGTAGCAGGGGCAGGGCCAAAATGACGCGCTTGCGTGGCTCCGCCCCCCACTCCGCCCACAAAACGTGTCATCTGGCCGGCCTCGCCCCCGTTTGCTGGCCACGCCCCCCAGTAATGCCGATCTGGCTGCTCCCTCCCAGAAAGGGCAGCCAGATAGTCGGCACATATGATATACAGTTTGATTACACACAGTAGGGCTGAGAAAGTTGTAGCTGCTGATTATACAGAGGTAGTACGGACCGAAAGGCTTGGGTCTACATATACTGAGCACAGCATGTGGATGGTGAAAACAGACAGCAAGCTATCAGCATTCACAGAAGAGTGGAACAACAGTCTTGAATAATTGAGCTACCTGCTGAAGCCTGGAAGGCAGCGTGGAGGGAGACGGAGAGTGGTAAATAGAAGCAGCGGCTGAAGTGTAGACAATCACGGAGGATAGCTGGAACAACCAGACCGAGCTGTTGGAGGAAACTCTATAACCAGCGAGGGGGAATGAATCTGGAAGCTACAAATAGGAGGAGCAGCCAATAAGCAGCATATGGAGTATGAGTCACTCTCTGCAGCATCCCCGGTGCTTGGTAATCAGCGGAACCGGATTCTGAGTCAGTGTAGGTCCCGAGCCGGTGGGAAACAAGCCGCTGCCACGGCTTGTGACAGCCCCGGAGCGAGATAATTTCTCTCTCGCTCCGGGGCTTGCGCACACGCAGTGCGGCCGCTGCGCGTGCACAGGGCATCTACATCGACCCGCTTGCAAGCGCATCAGCGCTTGCGAGCGGGTCTGAATGAGACCCTCTTAGGGGTATTCAATATGGGTGCGATAACATCGTTTTTTGCATTAATATCGCACTTTTTAACGTTTTTGCTTTAATATCACTTATTTTAGTTTTACACTGTATTCAATTTCAAAGACTTATCGCAGTTTTGAAAAGTCTTTGATAAAAACGGTGATAACTTTTCACCATTGAATAGGTGTCGAAAAAAAGCGCAGAATTGGGGTTTAGGGGTGCAGGCTTAAAAAAAATAGCCTGCACCCCTGAGATTGACATTTAAAAAAGAACTGTGTCAAAAAAAGTTTAAAAAAAAAAATAGGGACACCCCAAAAAATGTATTTAAAAATTGGGGTGCAAAAAAAAAAAAAGGGAAAAAATTGTTAGACAATAAGTAAATAGGTTCAGGGCTATTCTGCATGTATGCGGCAGGTGTTTTCTAGAATAGAATTATAGCGGCAGGTGCACAAATGCAGAATTTTTAAAAACTTACTTTAGGGACATCAAAATATGCTAGTACCCATTTTCATGTACCCCAAATTTGATGGGACCACTTAAAAAAAACTAAAAAAATAACCTAACTGCTCTTCTGCATCACTTCTTCAATGTCGGGAAAAAAACACCTGCTCCGGCTATTTAAATCCCCGACTTTCAATTAAAGGCTAAAACAGGGGTACCCATAGTGTTCCCCCATATTTTTACAACTTTAGGGGGGTCTTACAATTATTTTAAAGAAAAATTCGTAACTTTACGCAAATCCAACTTCGGAGTTTCCCGTTTTCGTTAAATTGATATTGAATACGGGGATAAGCGGGAGCGCGCACCATACCTTTACGCAGAAAAAAACTCCGATATGAAACGTTAACTTCGCCAGGGAAGTTAACCTTTCATATTGAATACCCCTCTTTGTGTTTAAAAAATTTACAATAATCAAACTGGCTGAGAGAGAGAGAGAGAGAGAGAGAGAGAGAGAGAGAGAGAGAGAGAGAGAGTACAATTGTCCTTGTTATGGCTAAAAAATGTTCAGTCATAGTAGCAGCATTTGCAATTTATGATGTCACCAATGCTTGAAATATGTTCATCATCCAATATTAAATGGAAGAATGCCAATGAGTATTAATAATTATTCAATGCTTATATGCTCATGTAAACAACAGTGATAACTGCATGATTAGACACTGATCATATTAATAGAAGAAGATATATGTTTGTTTCTGATAATATTTTATAATAAATAAAGTTACTTTTTAACTGTTAAAAATTAAGAGTGTCCCCACAGAGTTTATTTCTCTCTGCTGTGTTAAATACCCTACATGTGTGCCTCAAAAAAATATACTACTTCAGGGTACATGATTCAGCACAAACCGCTATTGCGATCGCAGCTGTAATTATGCAAGAAGTTCTGCTGTGAAAATATGCTAATGTCTGCAACCGCACAGCCAGCATAGAGACGCCCACTACAGCTTTCTCACATCAGTAAGAACTCGCAGTCCTGCATATACATCGGTAACGTCGAGTAACATAGGACCCTCACCCTAACCTGTCTCAGAAATAGCAAGTCTCGTTGAACGCAGTGAGTACTCAAGTTGTGTATGCCGTCGCAATGGCTAATTTATGCACGCCCAGGAAACGGCGTTCAAACGGACAGGCACACCTGCGTTTCTCCAACCACTCCCCCATCACCACCCCCAAATGCTGACGTCCCATCACTCACTCTGCGATGACTTTGTATCTGCGTACGTAATCGCAATGCTATCATGCGCAGGCACACTGCAGTAATGAATCAAAACCTTAGGTCCTATATTGGTAAATAATTTATCAAATGAGTGCAATGCCTTGCAAACTCCAGTAAAACAAGTCCTGTAAGTTGCGATGTGTAGCCTCCATGGCTCGGACTTGTTATTCCAGCACTTCCCACAGATGCTCGATTGGATAGAGATCTGGGGAAATTGGAGGACAAGTCAACACCTTGAACTCTTGTTCCTCAAACCATTCCTGAACAAATGTTACAGTTTGGCAGGATGCATTATCTTGCTGAAACAGGCCACTGCCATCAGGGCATACCGTTGGTTTGCAACAATGTTTAGGTAAGTGATATTTGTCAATGTAACATCCACATTAAATGCCAGGACCCAAGGTTACCCCACAGAACATTGCCCAGAGCATCACACTGCCTCCGCTGGCTTGCCTTCTTCACATAGAGAATCCTGCAGCCATCTCTTCCCAAAGTTATTGACACACACGCACCCGGCGTAAAAGAAAACCAGGCCAACTTCTTCCATTGCTCCATGGTTCAGACTCATGAGCTCATTTGTAGGCACTTTTGGTGATGGACAGGGGTCAGTATTGGCACTCTGACCGGTCTGCAGCTAAGCTTAGGAGTGGTGTACATGCCCCCAGCGCATGGTAATCCCAAAATTATGACATAGATATGCATCGTTGGAGTGGCCATGCCCCCACTGTGATGCGGGCCTGCACCCTGCCCAGAATCAGACATAGAAAATGTAGAGAAAATAAAGTATTTGTCTGATCTCTATATAGGGGCATAATCAATTTCAGGCGAAAAGTCCGAGGTCGGTCGCCGTTTTTTACTGGGATAAAGTATCGGGCGCGTGCTGCGGATCCCTGTATTCAATTAGGAAATGGGTATGATATACCGCCGGCCGCATTCCCATCAGCGGCAGGCCGACAGGAGCAGAGTGCGAAGCAACGGAAGCCCGACAGGGCTGGAAATCCCGATCGTGGATAGGTAAGTATGTACTAACCTAACCTAACCCCCCTAACCCTAACCCTCCTTAGGGGTGCCTAACCCTAACTTCCCCCCCCAAGTGCCTAACCCTAATCCCCCCTCTAAGTGCCTAACCCTAACCACCCCCTTCCCCGCTGCCTAAACCTAAGTCCCCCGGGGGGGTGCCTAACCCTAAGTCCCCCCCGGGGGTGCCTAACCCTAACCCTCCCTCTCCCTAGCCTAACCCTAACCCTCCCGGGGGGTGCCTAACCCTAAGTCCCCCCCGGGAGCCCTAAACCTAACCCCCCCCGCGGCTGTCCGCTCGCGGCGCCCGGCATCACTACGATCGGGATGCCGGGCGCCGGTCTCCCAGCGTCGGAGAAATGTGGGCGTCTACATCTAGACGCCCGGCATTTCACCCATGCCGGGATAAGACAGTCGGGAAGCCGGTATTTAGGCATTCGGCTTCCCGATTGCTTCCCTCAATTAGGAATCACCGAAAACGGGACCCGGCAGAAAGGTATCGAAAAGTCCTGTCACTTTTGGGGAAATCAGCCTGTCTCCCCCTAGAAGATGGTCTGACATGGGGGATCACTATGGGTATCCCCGATTTGGCCTGATGAAGGTAATTGTGGTTTGTAAATAGCCGCGGCAGGTGCATAAATGCAGCTTTGAAGAAGTGGTAGAGAATAGCACTTAGCGTTTTTTTTGGGGAAAAAATAATTAGTCCCATCAAATTTGGGGTACATGAAAATTGGTGCAAGCATATTTTTAAGTCCCTAAAGTGATTGTTTAAAATTCTACAAAAATCCACCTGCCGCAACCACCCGCATCAATTTTGCTAGTTTAGATGTTTGTCCCCCAATATTTTTTTTCCCGCCTCCAAAATGAAAGTACCTTTTTTGGGGTGTCCTGAGGAACTTTTAAAAAATTTTTTACACAGATTACTTTAATGGGACATTAAAAAGGCTGCAGGCTATATTTTATTATTCTGCACCCCAAAACCCCAATTCTACACTTTTTAGTGGTGAAAATGTATCCCCGTTTTTTAACAAAGACTTTTCGCACCTGAGAAAAGTCTTTGAAATTGAATATGGGGATAAGTGTAAATGGCGAAAATGACGTCATCGGCGATAAATTATCGCCGATAATGGACTTTTCGCTCCAAATTGAATATGGCACATAGAGTTTTATTTTGATAATATTACCAGATAATCTGTGGAAGGTGCCGTGTGTACTTTCTGCATACTGGGGTACATTTATAAAAACATTCAGAGAGAACATGTGCAAAAATAAAGCATAAGGTATTTAATGTGCAAAATATTCTTGGTTTATAAAAACCTACACACATACCTCCCAAATTTAGGTATGTCAGAGAAACTTTGACAAAAAAAATCTCACTCCCAATCCACCCATACACCGTCCTGACCCAACTGGAAATTACCACTTTAGGACAAAATTCTGCCCTTTATTTAGTCCTGCAACTCAGGACTGTACCGCCAAAATTATGACAGCTGGGGGGTATGTTTTTATAAAAAAAAATTCCAATGCCTGGTCTGACCTGTGATAATACAAGCATCATTTTTAAGATACCATTTGGACTCTTGGTCAGTCCTGCTGATAATCTAAATCATCTTTCTCTGTGAGCACGACACACTTTTCATGCAAAGGCACATGCTACAATCCCTGCTTTATATGGAAGGTTCTCTAATGCCATAATCAGTGTCGGACTGGGGCATGAAGGGTCCACCGGGGAATGCAGTGGTAGGGGCCCATGCTTAAGGGGTGTAGTTATTCATCAGAGGGGGTGTGGCCAGTCACCCAAAATGCTTGGCTAATCAATGTCTGGTGTAGATTCTATAGAAGGGAACCAATCACCCATATTGATCAGTGGTACTGCTCCACTAGATAACTGACCATCTACTAGAGTAACAATGTATAATTTGAGTTCTGGAACCTAACACCTTGAAGAGGGGGTAGGCCCTTAGGCAGTGGGGCCCACCGGGGATTTCCCCTGTACCCCTGTGGGCCAGTCCAACCCTGGCCATAATAGTGCAATGTTAGAGTACATCTCAAATGCTGGCAAGTATTATGGGGTGCATTCAATTGCACATATTTCCACCTGTATTGGTAGGCAGATTCTGCTTGTACCTCCATAAGCCTGCTAGCAGAATCTCCCTTCTGGAGTTACAACTCGGAAGCCAACCAGAAATGTTCCGTCGGCTACCGCTCCTAACTGAATGTGCCGCATGCCTGTAATGCATAACCTTAAAGTAGATACCTATTTTAGGTGGATATTTAATGCAGTCTTCTATGTAATAGTGGAGCAACAATGGTTCTTTCCATTGGGTGCACATTCCTCCCAACTGACCAGATTTCAGTGGTATAGTCCCAGATTGAGTACCTCAATATGGTTGGTGCTTGAATAAAACAGAGTTTCATTCCAAAGTTTGGTTTTTGGGCTCAGCAGGACTTGGGTTTGTGTTGAACTGGATGGAGCTTATTCTGTCACGATTTTGTTTGATAGAATGTTTGCAGGTATGATATTAACAATATATAGACTACATAATATTAAAGGGTGGGATCAGATTTGACTGGTACTGCAATAAACCAATCAGGTGCTGCCAACACAGTGCAAATACATTTATAGTTTCTTAATCCCCACAAACATTGCAGTAATAATTGAGCAAAAACCTATAAGTTATACAGTACGCACACATTTTCCATGACTTTATACATTTACTATTTTACATGATTATTTTGAGAGCTCATTTAATGTGGCTGTAACTGCCATACTGAGTAATGCCTTTAATTTAATTTTATAATCCCTAAATACAGTAGATAGAAGCCATATCCTTGTGTGACACTGATACACTCAATCATTTTGGATCCCATTCAGCAAATTTGTGAATGGAATTTACACCCTCCCTCTTTTCCCTTATGTTATCATATTACAGTATGTGTAGGAAAATGTGAGGTGATGATGCTCTGTCAGTATGTCACGTGTTCTTGCGGTAAGAGCATTGGATTCATTTAAAAGAGAAGATTTAACATTGCAAAGACATTGCATCAGATTCTGACGAATAACAGCTTTGACGAGACAGCAGAGGAGGGGTAGCTATGTGGCATGGATAATGCGTTACCTGCTGGACTGGTCCTATGGGGGAGTGTAACTGTAGAACACAGAGGCATTTTGTAACAAAAAAAAGTTATGGGTATGGAGACAAGTACTGAAATAAAATGATACTAATAACCATTCATACTAGAATACAATAACAAAATGTAACACAACCTCTGCACTATAGTGGTACATTTTCCTATAAGTAATCAATACAATGAAAACTCTTTTGACATATATTAGCATCTCAGAGATATCTATTTTATAAAATACTTGGCAAGTATATTCAGAGTGTGAATTATAGTCAGTTCTATTAATATTAGTTTGTAATATAGCCTTACATTTGACATGCCCCTCCAATAGGGGATGATTGCACATTAACAGTAAATGACTGACATTAAAATGTAATCTTCCTGACCATAACAAAAAAATATATATAGCTTTAAAAAAAAAAAAAAACACCCTACTGATCCTACTAGCCTGCCGGTCACATATAAGCTCTAAATACATGTGACAACAGAACTCTAACTGCAGTAAAGACGCCCTTAATCCAGAGGCAAAATCTAGCAGCCACAGGGAACATAATTCCTTATGGAAATTTCTTCTACTTGCTCACAATAAACTAAACTACAACTCTTTGAAATCAATCTGGATCTCTTTCCAGTTTACCGAATCTTGGCACACACTTGCTCTTGATGATTTTTTTCTTCACTTTTTGATACCTTGTATAGTTTAAAATAAAGTGTCAATAGAAAAAAATAACATATAAATAATAATAATAATTAAAAAATATGACCCGATTTCTCCTGAACACTGCTTTAACATTTCAGAATGTTTTCCAGCTGTCATTTACTTATGCCTCCATGTTACTGTATTTACATAAATCATACAACTAACAAAAGGATATCACGTGCCTGTGTGTAAAGGTATCATTGAATCACACTGCTTTTGGGACATAGAATAAGAAAGGTGGATGTGTTGTGTTACATTATGTTTGCGTGTGAAATAAAACTTCATACGTTTGTCCTTACCTGGGAGTTGGCAGCAGTGAAAGATGGGGAGAAGGCAAAGCCAAAAAGCCTGTCAGCTGCTGCACACACAAGAGGCTGACACAGCTCAGAAACACGGCCATCCATGACCTCATGGCAAGAGCTGGTGCTTGAAGCCAATATTCTGCCACGGTACCATACAACACAGTCAGAAATCTGGCAGTATCCTAGGTATAAAACAGTGCAAGATATAAAACTAAACAAATAAAAAAAAAAAAGTAGGGGGAAAAAGTTCAACCATATCTACCACTAATGTCCAGTTAAAGATATTTATTTCACCCATGTTTACTACTCTCCCCCCGTGAATTATTCTCTAAGGTAATGCAAAATAGTGCTTACATCCCTGAAACTCACTATTCATACATATTCAGACTGTCCACAGAAATGCCACAAAATGCTCCTGCTACATCTACTGAATGCTAATCAAAAGCACAGGGTGACAGCCATTCTCTCCACTTACCCTGCAAAACTAACATGACTACTGCTTTGTGCAGGAAGAACAATGTAACAATCTAAAAACCTGTAGTCCAACTATAAAGCTTGGATAATAGTGTTAATGTTTCTCAACCATATCAGTGAAAAAGAAATCAGCAGCCTGAGCTCAACATACTGTAACTGATGTACATTCAGTCCCAAATCTCAAATGACTCACTATTAGGTCCCACTGGTGACTTGTAAAGTGGTGTACTTACTATCCCATACTAATACTTAATAACCACTTCCATTTCCTAAAATCAAGTCTGGTTGGTTATATCTTCCCAAAGTACACACCAATGTTGCCTGCCCACCCCCCTCCCACCTCACATTGAGAAATGATAATACATTTATTTTATTATTTTTGAAACTGTGAAAAAAATGATGACTGCATTCACTAATTTATGTACTGAGGAGTTTCCCTATGATAAATAATCAAATAAAGCAGATCTCTTTCATTTCAAAGCAGGGTGCACTTTACAGCACCACATATATATTAAAATATGACTTTAACATTGCCTTTAGTTCAAGAGTTTCACTCCTAATTTCAATTTCTAACCAGTTATCAGCAGTAGATGCTCCTGCAGCTCTGATAAAATGTTAAGCTCTTTCAGATAAAGTAACTTTATATGGTCAAGATCAGCTCAGTCCCAACCTGTCAGTGTCTGAAGCTTGTCCTTCTGCCGGCTCTCCTATAGTGTAGTCTAGTAGGAGACTGGACAGGTACAAGCTCCTGAATATTGGGCGGGGATATATACTGGATGGGAGTGTTCTACAACAGCTTAACTGTTTCTAGAAAGAGGCTACTGCAACTTCAGCAATATAAAGATTCATATTGTGCCCCATCTAAGTCTAAATATATAAATCAGCTATGCAAAAAAAAAGATATAATTGTTTATACTTTATTTTATCACCAGTTTAACAGCAGACACTTACAGCTAATTCTTACAGCTAATTACATTAAACAAAAATGTAGAATAAATATAAATCAATGAGGTTATTTCTGCCAGGAAGGCTTTTACATGCTGTATAATTGATCCATTTGAAGAAACTGAAGCTATATAACAAAACATGAGCATTCAGTTTTGTTAAAAACAACAACATAAATAAAGTGCAAGGGCTACAATGCCAGTCACAGATGAGAGAATACTGTGGCACGCAAAGGGCATTGTGGGAAATGGGTGCAAGTTTTCACGCAGTGTTGTTATGTACCCCAGTATACAAAAGAAGTATCACTATGAAGATGTAAATACACAAAGTATAATAGGGAACAATCTACAAAGTGTGATTACCTTTCATCTTACTTTATTGATTTACACTGGTTGCAGCTTGGCAACATTGTCCTAGTCCCATTACACAACTGTTTACATATTCTATTAAACCTATGTGTCCGGGGTCAGTACCACACTTGTTACCTTAGTAGCAGCTATAAGATAAAATACTGGAAAAAAAAAACATTGTTACGTAATACAAGAAAATAATTAGCATAGATGTAATGTAATTAGAATTGAATTTACTATATGTTTCTGGGTAATTACAGGCAGACAGTGCAGCTGCTGTGAAATACTACAACAGCTTTTTGCACTATTTGCACTGGACTTTATACCACTGAATGTTTATGTTTAGTTGTGCTAAAGATGTTATCTTTTTTGAATAGGCAAATATTTGCTGTGGATTCATATACATATTGATCCACTCCAAGAAACAGAGGTGGTGTTAACTACTAAAGGTGGGTACACACTATACAGATATATCTGCAGATCGAGTGATCTGCAGATATATCTGCAGATGACAGTTGTTCGTACACACTGAACAACCATCATCTGTGCCTGCCTGCAGGTCCCGGAGACCAGGGGGCGTGTCCCGGCGGGTGGGGGGGCGTGTCCCGCACCCCTACCTGCGGCTGCCGCTGTGTGTGTACTGGCGGTCTGCAGACCACTCGCACACACCTGCCGATGGACAGATATGTCTGCAGACATATCTGTCCATTGGCTGTGCAGCACAGCCAATGCGATATGTCGGTGAACGCCGACATTCACCGACATATCGCAGGTACACACTGCCCCCAGCTTAATTTGAATGTGGTGCCTTTGTACATCCTAGATGCACTAAATAAAATGGGTCCATCGATTCAAACAAAGCAATGCAATTAAACTAGGAAAAGCCACAGATCTCATGTGTTCTTACTTTCCAAACTAGATGATACCTTAACAAAGATGAAATAGAAAGTTCATTAAATTAACAAAGCTAAAGTTAAATGAAAGGTAGGCTTTAGTTTGACTTGACATTGGAGGCCATACTCAGAAGGAAAACTTGCACCTACCAAGCTTCCACAATGCACCCGGTGATGGGGGTCTAAAGATGCACCGAGCAGTATTACAGTGTCTGAAGATGCTCAAAGTGTCCGTCTAAGTCCTTGCACAGTCAGATGCACACTTCTACATCAGGGGAAGGGCTGATACCAGCATTAGCATATAGTTGCAGGCGCAACTACAGCAAAAGATGCTAAAGCAGTCGCAGCAGCATGTAAATAAAAATCACCCCCCATGTGCACCATTTTTACGCCACATGATTAGCACTCAATACTAATTTGATGTGACTATTTGCCTAGCCTATTGGAGCAGAGCCAAGAAAGTGGTTTATTTCTGGATACAGCAGATTATGGTGCAGATGTATGAAGCTCGGGAAAGTGATAAAGTGCAGAGTGATAACTGACGAGCCACTCAGCTCACAACTGTCATGTTAGAGGCTGTGTTTGAAGAATGACAGTTGGGAGCTGATTGGTTGATCGTTTATCACTCTCCACTTTATCTCTTCCCAGAGCTTCATACATCTGCTCTTATGTGTGTTACATGGCTGGTATCAAGCCATTCCTATACAAGTATCTTCTAAGGTATTTTGAAATGTATATTTTTGTTTAAACTTATAAATAGGACTATATATTATTTTAAAATCTTGTTTTATTTTTGAGATTTTTAAATTAACACCCAAAACAGCAGAATAGAAATGAGGCATGGCAAATGCATGCATGAAGATAAAACAGTACGGTACATAAAGTTGGCACATATAAAGATAACACAAAAATAAACATTCGTTAAAAACAAGGAAAAATTACATAAAATTCGTACTGTATTAAATGAAACACTCTTATATAAAAGACCGGCGTTTCCATATCAGAAACAAACACAGGTCAGCAAGTAATAAAATACATAAAAATCACAAGTACATAAACCCCAAAGGACAAAGGGCCTGATTCAGAGCCGCTCGTAAGCGGCCGCTCGTTCACTCCGAGCGATGTTCGCACATCTGCGCATGCGTATGGGTCGTAATGCGCATGCGCCAACCAGTCAGTGCTTGTGGAAAACGTGTGTTCGCAAAATAGCGAGTGCCTGCTAATTTGAGTGACAGGATGAGGCGTTTGTGGGTGGTAACAGGGGAAGGTGCTTGAAAACGGGGAGTGGAGATCCGAACGCAGGCGTGCCAAAAGGTCAAAACGGGCGTTTTAAGGGTGTGCATAATTAACAAAGCAGCGTCATCGGCCACGTCACTTGGTTGTTTCTTAGCCTGAACTGTTCGCATGATTGCGGTAGGAAAATCCAACCACAAGCACTGCGAGCAGTTCAGACGCCTTTCGATGTACTCGATTACTCTAATAAATAGCGGAGATGACGTATGATGCGAGCGGCCAGGGGGCGTCTTTACAAAATAGCAAGCGCATGTTTCGTTCACTCTCTCAGACATAGAGGCATCAACAGACCGCAAAGAGCGAGCGCTCAATTTAAATATCCAGCCCCTTTTTCTGAACGAGCGAGCGCAAGTAGCGTCCGGCTCTGAATCAGGCCCAAAGTACTAAACGGACGGGTGTTTGAAGGCGTCATTCAGACTCTTTCCCCACTCCCATAAGCATACAAAAGTTACGTAGAGGAAAAGGTAGGCACTAGCAGAAGAAAAGTAAGCTCCAGCCCATTAAAAAAAAAGAAAAGTTGAAAATTTGTCAGTTAAATGTTTGAAAGATAGCCAACTAACAGACCATAAAGATAAGGTAGTAGAAACTTGCAGCCGCCAATGGACCGAGGATCAGAGCACACAGACAGGCTTCTGGATCACAGCAGAGAAGCCTCCACAGTGCTTTAGGTCAGGAGGGCACGGCACCAGAATAGATGATACAGGGAAAAGAGGAGACGGCCACGGGACATCAAACGAGGTACTGGACCCTTAGGTGAGTATCGGCTATAAGATTGGCAAGGTGGAACGTCTCAACAGGCAGCAGGATAAGTATACAGGATAGCAATGGCTGGAAAGCCATTGGACAGACGTCCTACTCCATTGCCGATCAGGCCACGTTCCCAAATTATATGCAATACCTAGTAAGATAAGATTGCCTCTTTTCATGGGGTATCCGGTCATTAGGTCTACATTGTCTAGATAGACAATTTTTGGGTAGACAATGGAAGATAGATAGGCAATAGATAGACAGGGACTGAAGGTCGACACACTAAAGGTCGACTGGTGACAAGGTCGACAGGTATGAAGGTCGACAGGGACTGAAGGTCGACAGGGTCAGAAGATCGACACACTAAAGGTTGACTAGTAATGAGGTAGGGAGAGTATGAAGGTCGACATGGTCATTAGGTCAACACTCATATAGTCGACATGCAAATGGTCGACACATGGTTTGTTTTGTTTTTTAGCCCTAATCTTTACCCTATCCCTCCTCTTGGTGCCCAACCCTAACCCTCCCTCCTGGTGCCTAACCCTAACCGTCGGGGTAAGTGCCTAACCCGTCGGAGTAAGTGCCTAACCCTAACCGTTGGGGTAAGTGCCTAACCCTAACCGTCTGTTTAAAATGTAAACCTAATGAACCACACCCCTTTCATGGGTATTACAATTATTTTATGTGTGCCAACCATATTGGCCGCTTAACACAGCTGCTATCCTTTTCTTTTTTTTTTTTCAAAAATGTTTTTATTGAAGTCAACAAATACACTCTGGTACACAAGCAAATATGACAAGAAACAATGACATAATCACAATTTATAGCATACAGTTCACTTGTGGTTTGAGGTAATAGTCTTGCCACAATTTTCTCTTTTTACCAATCAATTGAAAATTAAACAGTAATATATTATAATGACTTCAACCATAATAGAAGAAATGAAGGGGGAAGAAAGTAGATGGGTGATGGGGGGGTGGGGGTGGGGAGAAGTATAAGAAGAGAGAGATGAAAAAAGGAGAAAATAAATAAATAAATAAAAAAAACAGAGAAGAAGAGGAAATAAAGTGGTATGGGGGTTATGAGCCATGCACTCCCAGGGTCAATCCCTCACTACTCTACTCTTATTTATGTGGGGTTTTTTTTTTTGTTTTCTCTTAAGCGTAAGTTATTGGGGGGTCTTGTAGCAGTATTCTAGTTTCATACCATTGTGTTGATTTGAAACACTGTTGTATTTGTCTTTTAATCTCAGGATTTAAAGCCTCAACAAAGCTTTCCCAAATTAAGAAGAATTGTTCTGCTTTCTTTTCCTTATTGATAGAAGAGTTGACCCAATCCATTTTGAAAATATAAAATAATTTCTCTTTGAACATGGTTAATGAAGGAGGGGTAGGAGCAATCCATTGTTGCAGGATAAATTTTTTAGCTACAGCCTGCTATCCTTTTCTTAATCACAGAATAGGTACTGTATTTAAAGCAGTAGGGATAGAGTCACCATAAAATACCTGATGAAATTGCGGGTTTTCTGCAACTAAAAGTGTAATGTGCTGGCTTTTTGTTTAGACTTGGACTTATTGATTACCTACTTCCAAGACCAGCTTATATGTGGAACAGTTTATTTATTCGGTCAGAGGATCCTATGGAGAGCCAGCATCATTGCGAAAGTCCATTTTGCTAAAGTACTGCAGAGGACTCTGAAGATCTGGTAATACAGGTTTCACTCACTGCTGGGAAATCTACTGGAACTGGTAAATTAAATTCTTGCTATATACACTCATTTGGCATGAGACATTAGTCAATAACCAAGTTCCTCAATTACAAATGACTATGTAGCGGGACAGCTTCGGATATTTAGTCAGCTGAAGCAAGATCACCATCCAACTACGTCCATCCCCAGTCTTTCCTATTTTACATATTTATACAGTGTATTGTGCTGATCATGTTATACTGAACTAATATTGATTATATTTGATTAAATTGATTATATGCCAATTGGTTCACATGTACATTTTCCTATTAATTGCTTATGACTTTTATCATCATTATCAGTGCGGTCTTCACCCATTCTTTTCAGAATCTACGCAAGACCCGCTCATGAGTTTTGTCCTCCTAAAATTGCCTCCCACATGAGAATGTGCCATTTCTAGCACCAGTGAAACATGCCTTTGTTTAATCACTAGCTGTTCTATCCTCCCTCCAAAGGCAGTAACTCAGTACAACAAGCCATTTTTAAAATAAACTGTATGAATAAACGTTGTCCCTAGCAGGCTGGACATATTCTCTATATTTGCTAAAGTGACTTTGTTAAGCTGGTCCTGTGAAAAATTCTGAAAAGGAAATGGTAATATTATTAGTCTCAGAGCCCACCCTATGCATATGCATTATAGACAAATGCCTTGGGTATCTGGAAATGCCAAAAGGCATTCCGATTCCCAAGTCTAGGGGTCAGCAGCGCAGTGGGATGGTCTGATGCTGGCTACCGAGATCGGAGCTCGGCTCTGATCGGGCAGCTATCAGAATGAGCTTCTGCGCATTTGAAGATCTTTTTATCTGTGTCGGCTCCCAGCTACCGCAAACAGAGCAGTGCTGGGAAAGCGGAGTTTAATGAGGCCAGGGGTGCTGTGCTGGGAGAGGAGTTCTGTGTTTGGAGAGTGATACTGTGCTGTGAGGCGGGCAGTATGTGTTAAATGTTCAGCAGCATTTATGCAACGTTTCAGGGTCACGCAAGACCCGGTCTTCAAGCAGTTGACAGAATAAATATGACAAACATACATAGAATGATCTCACCTTATATCCCCTCACAGTGCAATAAAAACGCCAGTCCCAGAACTTGAGAATGTGCCACCGCCAGCAGGGCGCAGAACAGTGATGGCTGTCTCTTGCCATTTTGTGTCCTCTGCAAAACTCCTAAAGGAAGAAAGAGGAAGAAAAATAGGGAACACCTAAGAAGTAAGTGAAAATTGAGTATCATGTTTGAAGAGGTAGGGGAGAGTGTCTGTAGAATGTAGTGGGGTGGGATTATCTGGTATGGGGCACCAGTCAAAATCTTGCCTAGGGCACCAAATTGATTAGGGCAGCTCTGATTAGGCCACTGTCCTCCTTTTTTGCTTCTGCCAACAGCATTCCTTCCATGGTCTCTCTCAACAATACAAAACTGCTCCTTTCTCTCCCCCACCTCTTATTTTGGGTCCTTTGTTCACGGGTTGTCAGTGGTTTATCTGTCATATTTCCCAAGTTGAAAGTGGAAAGAAAGATCTTTAGGTTAGTATCCTCCTTCCTCACAGAGTATTACACCAAAGAAAGGTCTTCTCCTAAGATGAGGCAGGTTTGAAAGATCGATATGGAATCGCCATGACAGTATTTAATATAGAAAGTAATCAAGAAAATAATATTGATCTTTTTCAAGATCAATATTATTTTGCTGTATGCGCAGTTAGTGGGGCCGGTAAAAACGCACAAATACAGTTACAAAATTCGGAAAAAATAAAAGCTAACTCATGCGCAGTGGAGTGTGAGATGATGGAGCAGGTAAGTTTATCTGTTTCCACATCTCAATTTTTAGATCTTCTCTACTAATACATCATGTCTCAAGAATCGATTAATTAAAAATAAAACATTGAATGAATGAGTTCCAGTGGGCGGGGCATGTAGCATGGCCGCCTTTTAGCTCATCTCCTGCAAGAGGATCTAAAAATCAACTCCAATCCACCGTATTTGTGGCTTTTTCAACTCTACAAATCTGCCTCTCATATTGCCCTGGTGGAGAGGATTTGCATGATATCTATATTTCCTCTACGGGGCACATTTTTCCACCAGAGTCTGGCCATTTGATTTGATGGCCTGTATGAAGCGAAAATTGGCGTGGGACGCTAGAGCTGCTATCGGGGTCTCCCCCTTAAGTGGCTTTCCGCATTCCTATTCACTTCGACCCCTGAACCCAGCTGTTAGGTCCAGTGGTGAAGTGACTCACAGTCACCTTCAAGGAGCCTTCCTGACTGCCGGGACTCCCGAGGTTGAATCCCACCCAGCAGCTCCGTCTGCTCTACCACGAGGTCCTGGCCACCCAACACGGAGTACAACTAGTCGGGATCATACGGTCTCCTCACGGGACACGCTACTCACCTCCTCATCCCAGGATCACGGGACACAGTGTTACTTCTCCCCCCCAATGGTGGTTCCTGGGGAGCCGGCACCGGGCACCACCTGAGTCCCGGCGCCACAGAAATTGCCATTCCGGCAGTGGGGCTGTATTAGTTGAGAGGGGTGACCTACTCTCTCCTCTTAACTGCATCATCTTCTGCTTCTCCTCGCTGAACCATCTGATTTAACCTGTGATTGTCTGTGGACCTGGAACAGCTGGTACACCTAGCTCTGCACCAGCTCTGCACCATTTCTCCATTCTGAAGTATCGTGGTCCCGGCAGCTGTTACATGTCCACCTCACCCTTGCCTGTGGAGGGGGAGCTGCCTCCTGTCCCACCGACTCTGCGGTAGCTGGATCACTTCAGAGGCTTGGAGAAAAAGAAGATCCTATGCGAGGCCGCCATAATGCCTGAAGCTCCCACCGGACCCTAATCTTATACTCCAGGAGATTCCTCAGAGACCCGGGGTGCTGAGGTTGCGGGCATTGTGTGATATCGCACAAGACATCTCAGCAGGGATCCTTGATTAAGGTGGGCTAAAACTTCCCTGACAGCAGTGATCACCTAGGAGACATCACTGACATCAGAACAGTACTCACCTCTGTACATTCAGGACCCATCTACAGCAGCTTAGGATAGTCCTCTAATGCCAAACAAGGGGGATCCTTTGTTTTGAATTACTTTACTAAGTGGAGAAGTTTGGACAGTTGTTATATGGGACTGCTTGTCCTCATTAGACTTATCTCATTCTCTCATTACCAAGTCCCTTCTTTGAAGTGTCATTCCATTAACCTTGACCGTACAACATCAGTATCCAGAATCAGGATTGTGTGCTTTTGTTTCATCAGTCTCTCATAACACAGTAATTGTTATTATAATAACAGTGTGTACCTGAGCTCACGATCAAAGTTTGTACTTTTCATTCACATCGCTTTGTAAAATCTGTATTACATAGTTTTTTGTGTGTGATTCTAATATTTTATGCTCAGCTTGATTTATTCTGAGTACAAACAAGTCACTGATACTACATTAATGGCTAACACACTGGCGACAGAATTGCTTAAGCTATTACTGCTCGAATTAGATAAATGATTTGATCACTTAATGTCCATTTTTGACTGTGTTCTGACCCCGTCGTCTGACCATCTAACCTATTATATACGGGAAAAGGGGGTAGATGATTCCAAGATTTCATTTGTGCCTCAACATGACCCAGACCTGGCATTTGCTTAATTTGCAGCTGAAGGTACTGACAAAGGCACTGAACCCAATAACTTGCAGTCACCGCTTACGCCTAACCTTGTTACTGTAGGACTTGTGGAAGCTTCCACTTGTGAGCTGGGGCAAACTATGCTTAACCCACTTCTCCCAGTATTAACCCAGGACTCTGCCCCTGATTCGGGATCGGAAACATTGCGGGAGAACAAAGCCCTTTTTATTACTCACTAGGGATGTGGGGGGACATGGTATTGGTCTTGTCCAAGGCCAATTCTTGAAATTCCCAGCTAACAGTGCGAATATACATCTGCACAAACAACACTGGTACCTACTTATTGCAGAACACTCTGTTTTGATGCTAAGCCTTTTTGTTTCCCCAAACCTCCAATTGTACATTTCATTATTGTTTCTGAACACCGTTGGATTTGTGACATGACTATTGTGTAAACAATTTGTTCTATTGGCCTGCCTTCTGGTGAACGATTTCGGCACAATTTCTCAAATTATCCCATGATTTTCATATATTGCTCTATGTTCCATAGTTTATCTCGGTTGTATTTCTCATTTAAACAAGATGGTCTTGTCTGGCGCTTAATATTTTGATGTTTGGTTTGCTACTCTCCTCTCTCCACACCCCCCTTTTTTCCCCCCTTTTATTCCTCCTATCTCTGCATTTTATTATCCCTGTTTCATAACTGTAATTGTTTAGAGATTGTTTAGAGACTATTCTATTGTATATCACAAAATTATTTTGGTACTGCTTTTCTTTATATATAGAATATATTAGTGAATACTATTCAGTTTCTTACTCCAGTATTTTCCTGATATCACTTGCATTATTACTATGCAGTGTCTACCGTACTTTCACATTTATTACTGTTTTATTATATTGCAAAAGACTGTGGCCTAAATATCTTCGTTCAACATTATCTATCAATATTGACTAGTTTAACCAAATGACTAATATTGTCTCCTGTTAGTTGTTTTTAACATATATATTTAACAATATTTAGTGTAAGGTTTCAAGGGACGGAGACTGCTGATAACAAAGTAATATATGCATGTTTATGTTCATTTATTTTCCCTATATTGCAATGTAGAATATATAAAAATGTTTAAGATGATATTCAGTATAGTTGTGTGAGGTGCAGCTGGGTCGCATTTGTTGAATGGTCTCAGGCCTGGAGAGGATTGAGGCCTACCCTTTTCCTCTCCAAAGTAAATAGATGGGTCCCTGTTGCATCAGTCATTTTGTTTAATATTTTATTCAAAAGTATATTATATAATGTATTAAAAAGTATATACAGATTAGTGTTTATTTCTATGTAGCTGTGATTAACTGCGGAGATATGGATAAGTTAGAACTGATGAGGCAGCCATGATTTTTAATGGTTCAGCAATAGAAAGAATTGTAGCTTTAAAATGTCAGTGGTAGCGTGTGCAGAACCGCAGACAAGTCTCAGACTTTATAAATAAGAGAGCTTATCAAGATAGCCTTGGCCCACATGAAGCAAGAATTAGTAGCTACAGGAGGACAGAACAAGAAGATAACATATTATATTTTGGTTAAGACATATAACCAATTAGTGTCTAGCACGTACGGATATTAAATAAATTAATATTCCCCCTTTGAGTTAACTGGAAGTATAGTATAAAGGTCATGAGAGAAAGAGGGAGGGGGGCAGTCGGAGGACAAGGGAGAGAGGGAGCACATAGAGGGTCTGGGGGGTGCTGCTGGGTGCGGTTGCCGTGCAGTATGTATGAAATTGGCTGACTGGTATGACTGGCACTAGGTGTCACAAATATATTTGAGTACAAATATTCCTACTGCTGCTAAAATAACCTAAGTGTTATTTTTTTTGTTGTAAGTCTGCACTGGCAAAATACATGCATGAGACTGCTGTATAAAAGTAAAAGCATTGTCATTTATTTCAGAATCTGTATTGGTGTGAATTATTTTATTATCCTTTATAACAAGTAAGGTTTGATAAATAAACCTAGAACTCACCATGTTATCAATTTTGGTGCTGTGAATCGGATACACGCAGTTGACGCCCGCTGTATCAGTGATTGAGAGAGAGTGAGTTGTTTTACTCATTATTTTTTTTTTATAAAAGTATGGTATTGTTTTTTTTCCTCTCCACCGGTCTTTGATATAGTGGTAAGTTAACTGTGTTGTATTAAATGAGTGTTTTGGATTTAATCATTCTTGTTAGAAGTTTGTTTCCCCGTTATTTTGATAGTATGATTATAAGTGGAGTTTTTGTCAGAAAATGGCGTTTTTTCCTTCCCTCACAGAGGATTTTCCCTCCTTCAGAGTCTGGGCAGTGCTCCAGTAGATAAGAGAAAGTTATTCTGTCCTGCACAACATTTTCTACTGAAATATTTTAGATGTAAGATATTGATGGTCTTTAAATTTGCAAATTGAGTAATTGTCTTTGCATTATTCTTTTTATCAGTACGGAATTTCTGAAATTATTATTGGATTGGATAGACTGTTATGCTATAATAATTTCTTGAAAATAGAATGTTTTGAACTTGTAAGTATCAAAGAATTGCATTGATATCTGCTCTCTCCGAAGAAAAAAATGTGCAATCCAGTTATTTTTCTCCGTCCCTGTTAGGTACCAGATAAATGTGTACATTTTTGTTGTTTTTAAGTAATTATTTAGGTAATGGGCATTGGTGACATAGGTGTTTTTTGGGGGGGATTTTCTTTATTGTCTTTTATGAATGGTGTGTATTGAGACGTGAATCTGTTTATGTGGGAGTTGCGAGGGTAATATTATAAACAAAGAAGAGAAGTCCACGTGGCTAGATAGTGTAAAATGGATCTGCAGATATTTTAAAACAGGATAATATTTATGTGAAGTGCTAAATCTGATAATGAAGGGCAGATAAGCACAGAATAGGTACAAATCTGATAACGAGGGCAGATTGTACATAAAACCTGCAAAAAACCTGATAACGAGGGCAGGTGCACAAATTATACGTATAGTCACAGGTGCAACAGGTGCGCGGAACCCTGATAACGAAGACAGGGGAGGCACCAGGTAACTGAAGTACAAATCTGTTAACGAAGTCAGATTGTACATGAAAGGTGTTTGACCTGATAACGAGGACAGGTAACACAATTAGGGTAGGTTTTTTGGGGTTTTTATTTTGACAGACGTCTCACAATTTTGAAAGGGAAAAAAAAGTTAATCTTATTTGTTTTTTTAAAAGGCGACACTGTCTAAGTACTTGTATGGGATTGAAGGTAGTTCCTGTAAGTGATAGGAGGTATGAGCAAGTGATTTGAGGGTGCAGAGGTTGATTGTAGCTTGATAAGCTAGAGTATGGGGGAATGGCGCGTGACGCACCTGGATGGTAATTATTGTTTGAATGAAGGTGAGAAGGAATTGGTTTGGTGAAACGGTTAATGAAACCATGGTGGTTTACCATGAAAATTGTAAAAGTATCCCATTAACAAACTTGTACTTAAGAAAGAATTAAGATTTCTCATTGCAAGTGTAAAGCTTATTTGAGGAGCTGGAAGAGTGTTCCCGTTTCAAGGTCATAGAGATTGGCTATTTGAAAAAAAAAATGGTTTTATTTTTGTGGCAGAGAAAGAAAAAAAAAAAAGAGAGACATTTCTCGTGTATGGCATCGAGTGAGTTGCCAAGAGTTAAGAGGGTAGTCATTTAAAAAAAAAATGTTTAGAGCTTTGCAATAGAGGATGGGGAATGAGATTAGTGCAATGCGTGATGTAGAAATAATAATAAAACAAAAGCATATGTGATTAGGAATGACAAGTATGTATGCAATTATGAAAGACTTGTATGATGATGAGAATGTGAATTTTGTTTCCAGAACTTTTACCAATGTCTGCCACATTTAATCTGGTTAAGAAATTTTTAAAGCAGCAATTATTTTATCCAAATTGGCCAAATTTATTTCATCAAACAATTGTAATTTCTCACAGTGTAGCATTAAGAAGCTACGCAATGACACCTACAGTGTGAAATACCAGTCAGCCAACAGCACCCCCCTGCCCTCATAGCTAAGTTATTTCATCATAGCTCTCCTCCTTCCTCCTCCCCCTGCCCTCCTTCCCCAAACCCCCTTACCTTTCATCTCCCTGTTTTGTCTTTTTATTTTTTTATTTTTTTCAAGATTTGAACCCCAGAGACTGCTGTCTCTGGTGATGACAATGCTGATGTAACGCTTAAGCTTATTGCTATATCTATGCTTGCTTATTTTAATCAATAATACCAAGATTTGTATCTCACAGACTATTGTCTCTGAAGCTGACTTAATGTCTAAGCTTACTATTATAGCTATGCCTGTTTATTCTAATCAACAATTTGTTTATGACTATTCCCCAGAAGTGAACTGTTAGATCTGACTCAGCTGATTCAATTGATGATTATTACTGATGTCCGTGTCCTTCCTGCAACTAATCTCATTATCATTAGCAGGTTCAATATGTCCTGGATGCCTTGTATTTATCTAACCATTTATTGTTTGTGAGTACTTCACAGTTTCCTGATGAAGTGACCCGGATGTTGTCACAGGAATCCTACATCATGTGCAGCATCATTCACCACAAAGAAATTGTGCAGGAATTTGTGTCCAGATATAGTATCCCATGTGTTATTAAAGGTGACAGAGGTACACATTTTACAGGGAAGGTATTCCAAGCAATATGTCAATATATAGGTTTATAAAAAAACAAAATTGAATGTGTAAACACTAACAGTAAGTACAAGGTTAAGGTGGCTATGGAGACTGCCATGAGTTGGCTGGGGCCTTTGCCTCTGGTTTGTATAGCATCCACGCCACTCCAAAACAGCCACTTAACCTGTGCCTTATGAGCTATTTTTGGAAAACTGCCTATCCTTATTGTAAGTCCAGCAACAAACTTGTCACTGTTATATGATTTAACTACGGACAATGTTATACAAGTCTCACAGCATCTGAAGACTTTACAGGAAAAGCAAGGATAGCTTATGAAGAGACTCCCAGAGGGACCTTGTCATGGAATCCAGCCTAGAGAAATTTCTTATGTTCTGGTCGTCTCAGAATCGGGGACATTATTAGTAGTGTTCTGCGGACTGTGGACAAAGAAAAAGAAAGATGGCTAGGTGTGAACAAGCCTCTGTGTATCCATTTATTGGGACAGTTATTTTTGTTGCATTTTTAAACTTTTTATTTTTTCTAGTGAATGAGGGCTGTCAAGGACTGGTGACTGATGAGGACAGTGTGGAGAGTTATCCTAGGGGTACTGCCGGGGTCATATTGGTAGACTCCACTCCTATTTTAAATCTCATGATCATAAGGGATATGGTTTTAATCACATTAAGAGACATAAAAGACACACACACTCATTTTACTACTGATACTCCCAGGTATAGGTACGAATCAGAGGATGGTCAAAAGACCAAGGTGAAAATTTCTAAAAATGGTTGAAAAGAAAATATATAAAAGTAACAAAGTATAGGTAAATAAGGAATCATACTGGTACTAGGTATAAGATACATCTGATGAAGTATCAGGAATAGAAGAGCCATTACAGTAAGGTAAAGGTGTGAAGGGTTGCCTCACAATTCCAAGATGTATATGTAAATACTATGGTTTAAATTCAGAGAAGAGGTCTATACAATGGTGAAAAAAACAGCACCTCTTTTTACACTGACACTTTGGGGGTCATTCAGACCTGGTCGTTAGCGCCGATGCGCTCGGACCGGGTCGATGGCCCCCCACAGAGCATGCGCACAACGGCGCCGGCGCCGTCGTGTGCATGCGTGAGACCCGCTACGACCGACAGCGCCGGTCGTAGCGGGTCTCGATCCAAAGGGGGCGTTTGGAAGGCGGGCCGGGGGGGTGGCAGCCCAAACAGGGGCGTTCCCATGGGAACGCCTACCATTTGGGGGCGGCCCCACTGACATCACTAGTGATGTCAGTGGAGAGCTTCCGGCTCAGACAGAGCCGAAAGCTCTCCGGGGCTTACGACAAGGGAGACCCTACCCTAGGGTCTCGTCGTAAGCCCCGATGGTCGCGATGGTCTTGACCATCGCGACCATCACCTTAGGCGGTCGTAAGGCTGTGGGTGTTAACCCACAGCCTTACCACCGCAAAGGAGGACGTCTTGAAAATTCAAGACGTCCTCCACTCATTCAGACCGACCGCACGCTCTGTGTGACCGGCTCTGAATGAGGTTCTTTGTCCCTTAACGCTTATAATGAGCTTATAGAAAGAACTATAAAGTTGATTGTTGGGTATGTAGTCACCATGTCATTCAGGAAATGTTGTGCTAATGTTTATCTCATTGCACTCAAATCAAACAACACTTCACTTACTATGTGGAACTCACACACTTCAACCTTATAATGTCACAGGTTCCCTATGTTTGGAATTAACAAGGTATTCAAGGTATGATCAGGACAACATCATGTTTATTAACAAAATGGTACGGCTGAAGGTACTTATTTAGGAACCAGTATTTGTAACACAATTTTACAAAGAGGACCTTACAGAATTAAACTTGTTTGGGGATCTTTTAGAAATTATTAAATACACAAAACTTAATAATGAATAATATGTGGGTGCATTAATAAAGTGTGATGACAGAAATAAATGTGGGGGTACAATAAAACACAGTCATCGTATTGCAGAATGTAACAAGCAAGAAAATAACGTGGATGAAACGAGTGCCCGTTCTAATGTCCCTTATAATGCTTTTCTAACACATTGTCTAGTAAACCATGACACTACCACAAGGGTTATATTATATATGTGTGGGCATAGAACTTATAAATGATTACTGGTGAATTCTTTTGGAATGGGTCTTATTAATAAACAATATCGCAGACATTGTGGTAAGAGAGTTTCAAGCAATAAAACACTGAATTAAATGCAGAACACACTACCTTACAGCTGCAACTTCAGGATATTGTGTCACATTACAAACAGCATATGGGTTAAAGTGTTATACATACATCACAAATTCTTCTGATGCAGAAGAAATAAAATAAAGGTTAAATTAAGTTACTCGGGTTAAAAAAATGAATTTGCTGAACAAATAAACGTGAGGGTGTAGTTCCCAACAGCTGGTTCACCTGGTCGAACCCCAGTACCTAGTTCGCATGAATTGGAAATTGGTTAAGCGATATGATGCACATATTGGGAAGATTAATATTTTCTTTGTCATGATAATGTTGTTGATTTTCAATATATTAGTGAAATGCTTCAAGAAGATGTTCCAATGCATTCAGAAGAAATCAGACGATGCAATTTATGAAAGATATGAAGTTTCTTCTGAGTTATTTTCTGAATGTTCAGAGGATGGACTGATAACATAGGAATATGTGGTCGTACATATTCCTTCAGCAATTCACGAATATATGCATGTTTATGTTCGTTTATTTTCCCTATATTGCAATGTAGAATATATAAAAATGTTTAAGATGATATTCAGTATTAGTATAGTTGTGTGAGGTGCAGCTGGGTCGCATTTGTTCAGGCCTGGAGAGGATTGAGGCCTACCCTTTTCCTCTCCAAATTAAATAGATGGGTCCCTGTTGCATCAGTCATTTTGTTTAATATTTTATTCAAAAGTATATTATATAATGTATTAAAAAGTATATACAGATTAGTGTTTATTTCTATGTAGCTGTGATTAACTGCGGAGATATGGATAAGTTAGAACTGATGAGGCAGCCATGATTTTTAATGGTTCAGCAATAGAAGAATTGTAGCTTTAAAATGTCAGTGGTAGCGTGTGCAGAACCGCAGACAAGTCTCAGACTTTAAAAATAAGAGAGCTTATCAAGATAGCTTTGGCCCATATGAAGCAAGAATTAGTAGCTACAGGAGGACAGAACAAGAAGATAACATATTATATTTTGGTTAAGACATATAACCAATTAGTGTCTAGCACGTACGGATATTAAATAAATTAATATTCCCCCTTTGAGTTAACTGGAAGTATAGTATAAAGCTCATGAGAGAAAAAGGGAGGGGGGCAGTCGGAGGACAAGGGAGAGAGGGAGCATATCGAGGGTCTGGGGGGTGCTGCTGGGCGCGGTTGCCGTGCAGTATGTATGAAATTGGCTGACTGGTATGACTGGCACTAGGTGTCACAAATATATTTGAGTACAAATATTCCTACTGCTGCTATAATAACCTAAGTGTTATTTTTTTTTGTTGTAAGTCTGCACTGGCAAAATACATGCATGAGACTGCTGTATAAAAGTAAAAGCATTGTCATTTATTTTAGAATCTGTATTGGTGTGAATTATTTCATTATCCTTTATAACAAGTAAGGTTTGATAAATAAACCTAGAACTCACTGCTTTCCAGCAGTTGCTTCCCATCTTTTTTTTTTTTATTGGAAAAAATAGAAATAGTTGTGAAGCTCAGCATTCAGTGCAGTCATTATTTTGTATAATTTGTAGTTTTCTCAAGTGGACTTCCTTATTGTGTCTAGCATTGTTTTCTTTTTCTCCTATATGGTTTTTATCATATGACCTGTTATTACACTGTACTATTGTAATCAATATACCCATGTCAATTTGTTACATATGTAGTATCTACTATTTGTAAAGTCTGTGACTGATGCTTATGCGTCAATAAAAGTTTATTAAAAAATAAAAAAACATTGGATGAATCTTCAGTTAACTTATAAAGCTCTGTGGTTGTCCTGTTGTTTTTTGTTTTTAAATCTTCAATCAAGTATGAGAACATTGGAATCTTGCCAGACCAACAAGTTTAGATGCTATGAAACTTTCCCCCTGCTGAGAGGGGTGCCACATTGAGACAAGGCGATAGTATTGGCTGGAGGTTACGGCCTCCACTGAGATGTCATGATTCAGTCTGTGAACACTGGAATTTCGCCAGACCAGCAGCCTTAGATGCATCAGTCTAGTACCTCCAGGGGTGCCAAGAGGGGGGGGGAGCGGGTACAGATTACCCGGGCCCGGGCTTCCTGAGGGGCCCGGCGGGGGCCCGGCGCCACCCCCCCCTCACAGCAGCCCAGCACACAGAGTGTGCTGAGCTGCAGTTGGAGACTGCTCGTGGCTGCTAAGTGCTAAGCAGCAGCCACAGCAGTCTCCTAAGCCTGTGCGGGGGAGCGATCACACTGATCGCGCCCCCCCTGGCTTTGCGCCGGGCTGAGGGGGCTCAGAGCGCCCCCCCTCCCCAGCGTGCAGCGACGCTTCGCGGCGCTGCAAATCTTTTTTTTTTTCTCGGCAAGGGGGCGTGGCCACGCCTACCGCTATTAGGCCACGCCCCCTATTACGGGGCCCGCCACGGCTCTTGGCGGGCCTGAGTACCTCTTGACATGCTGCGCATGACCTCTGATATCAGCATGGTCACTGCTGTTTCTCTATAGATTACCTTTTTCTCTTTAAAATGAACATTACTCCAGCTATCATGGTTGGTTATTAATTTACGCAATATATTTTTAAAAGGTCCAGATATATTCACTGTTGCAGTGTCAATGTATTTTTTTATATTTGTAATCCCTGTGCAATTTTATGGAGCTTCTTTTAAATCTTTGAATAAAATGTATTGACGTACTAGAATTTTATACCCAACATTTGCCGGGACACTAGCTATTGGGATCATCAAATGATGGTGAGTTATAAAATAAGACAAAAAAATATGAATATCTATTGAGCAAAAACAGATATATATATATAATATATATATAGATATTTTTTTTGACAGTATCACCAGAGATGGCGCTGGTAAGCAGATTGTGTGGGTGGTTGGAGAGATCTTCCCACAGAGGGTAGAAATGCTGAGTTGTAACACACCTTTGTGTTACCTTGTGGAGAGAACTCAGGTGTGGGCTGATGAGAATGCAGACCAGTCAGACTGCCATTGGAGACAGTCTAAGTGGGACTGTGGCAGCCAGAAAGCCCAGTGAAGCTAAGCCATGCAATTGGGGGCCAGGAGGCCTCAGTCCAAATCTGCAGGAGGCAGGGGGGACCACAAACCTCTGTGTGACTTTGAAGCAGCTGGACAAGCCAAAGCCTATACCTGGAGGAAACAGGGAAGGCCACCAAGAAAGACTGTGCGTTACTCTGCTGGACGCAGATTGTGAGACTGCAAGCAGGCCAGGAGCCTGAACGTGAGCAGGCCAGAGCCTGTGAGAATACCTGCAGAGAAGCAGGCTGAGACTTTATTGGCAGACTAGCTGCACCATTCTAGTCAGGGGTCTAGAAGTGAGTTAGATGCCCTAAATAGGGGCTAGGCTGTTTATTATTTTTGTTTCCTGATTTCTATGCTGAAAAGTAAAGCACTATTCCATTTATTTACACAGAAGCTGTGTGTGTAGACGCTCACTAAAGCACCTTAAACACTGCACCAAACCACCCTCTAGTGAGCTAATTACCCCAAGTTATCACAATATACAGTCAGGTGCATAAATATTGGGACATTGACATAATTTTCATATTTTAGCCTCTATTCACCACCACAATGGCTTTGAAATGAAACAAACAAGATGAGCTTTAACTGCAGACTTTCAGATTTAATTTGAGGGTAATTACATCCAAATCAGGTAAACGTAGGAATTACAATGGTTTCTATATGTACCTCCCACTTTTTAAGGGGCCAAAAGGGCTCGTGAAGCCCTAGGTAATACCTGGCTGGCTAACGTATATATATCCTCGCAGATCTGTACATTTGAGATTTTGGTAAGGCTTTTTCACGAGCCCTGTGGCCTATTGTTTCTGGCGATCGGGAGTTACCAATTTTCAAAAATAAGGAAATTATGCCTTGTTACAAAAGGGGACGCAATTTGCGGGATATCTTGGTAAAATCTAGAATTACATCTAGTATTGGTGAATCAAGCATGCATTTTCTGGTCCAAAAGAAAAAAACAGGCTGTTATAAATGTGCGTCTTGTATCACTTCCAGATACTTGGAATCTGGTAATTATTTTAAACATCCGCATACGGGCCGCAAATATGACATTCGTCACGTTCTCACATGTCAAACACAATTTGTTATAGATATCATTATATGCCCATGCGGGCTATATTATGTGGGCCAAACGATCCGTACCTTTAGAGAGCGCATGGCGCTCCATCGTTCCGCCATTCGAGCGGCTTTGGACGGACGTGAAAGTGATTAGCCTGCGGCGCGTCACTTATAAAATGAACATCATCCCCTAGCAGCTTTAAAATATAAGATCATAGATCACATTCCAAGAGACATTAGGGGTGGTGATCGCTGTAAGAAATTGAGTCAATGCAAGGCTCGTTGGATCCAGAAACTTGACACAATATCACCTAGAGGGCTTAATGAAACTCTTAGCCTGAATGTGTTTGTGTGATTATCACTTTTACATTTAGTGTTGTCCTGTTCCTAATACTTTTCTTTCTTTTCTTTATTTTTCTTTATTCTCTTTGGTAGCCGTTGGGGTTCGGGGCTTGTAGCTTTCTGTTTCTAGAAGTTATTAAGCATTTGTGATATGAATATGGTCTAACTTATGAGCGGTCCATATGGAGTTAATTTATATAAGGCCAATTATCCAGACATTCACATTGAGGACTTCGAAATATTTAGCTCAACTTTTGTTGACAGTGATGTATGGATATATATATTTTTTGAAGTCTGTTTTTAAACAAATTTTTTGTACAATGTAATGTTTTGGATAATATTCATGTCATCAAGAACAAGTACTAGAAGATTGAGGTTAGGCCTTATGTCTCCTGGGTTCGGTCATTAGGATAGATATAGCAATGTTTTGATTATGTTGCATATATATATATAATATTTAAGCTTCCACTGTGTATATATATTTTTTCCTCCATTTTAATGTTTTTTAAATGTATCACTCGTATCACTGCATATTTCACTTATTAATTTCCATGTGTTATGTACATGGTCTGATTTATTGGCATTATTCACTCTTTCTCCTTACACCGCAGCGCTGCTTGCCAGAGAGGTGTGTTGCTTCAGGGGTTGCTAGGCAACCGCATGTGTCATCTCCTCCGTCATTTACGGTTTCCGGCCAGACGGGTGGTCTGCCTCCTGCTCGGGCGGCAGCGCTGCGGGGAGGAGAATCCTAGCTGTATAAGGTAAGATGCCTGCACACGCAGGTTTGATTGTCTTGTTCACATATTACGTGACCCATCCTGATGAAAAGGTCTATGGACCTTGAAACGTCGATATAATGTGTCACTGAAACTATTCAATACACGTTTTTGTACCATCATCACTGGGAGTGCCGCCTTGTTCTTGCAAAGGGACGTTTGGGGACTATATATATATATATATATATATATACAAAGTTTGTTTGCTGGTGAATATCTTCCACAGCTCTCAAGGTTAAGCTGCCAAATCTTACATAGTTATTTAGTATCGAAAAAGTAAGTTATTAGACTACATAGCGACAAATCTTACACATAAAATTAATTGGTCTTTTTGTCTGTCCGGTTATGCATTCAGATACATTTGCACCGATTGGGCTGAAACCAACGCAAGGTGGTCCATTTGCGTCCTGGCCAGGTTTTAGGGGGCTTAGGGTCCCAGTCAGACCTCACGATGGAGTGCGCCAGGCAGAATTTTGATCCAGGTAGCCTGTTCTGAGCCTTTCACTGGATGGATTTGGGCAACATCACATAATAAAATTTAATAACTTTAAGATTTAAACCTGGGCAATGCCGGGTACTTCATAAATTATATAGCCTGTGGTTACTAAGACACAATTGTACAAGTTAGTATGAGACCAATGTATAGGCATAAAATATTTGCCTTAGAGCACATTAAAGACTGCTTACGCAATATATTATCAGTTTAAACAAAGTCCCAGTCCTCAGTTCAGTGCTGTTGGCAGCACTATGACAGATGTACGAAGTGTAATTGTCTGTCTGTGCTAACGTTTTTACATAATGTTTACTGTACAGAATCATCTATTTAATAAATGTAATGTCATACAGGCTTACTTATGTCTGACACACAAATTACACATTTTAAGACAGCCTGTGTATTTCTGCCAGTATTCCCATCCCGGTCCTGCTACTAAGCGCCCTGACTCTGCTTCTGTTGAAGCTCTCATGTACCGCTACGCTGTATCAAATCTTATATATCCCAGATTGTAAATCTTTCCTGTGCCTCAGTGTGCCCGCAAGTATATTGGATCCAGGACTGTGTATTAGACTAGATCAGGCATGTCAAACTCGCGGCCCGTGGGTCACATGCGTCCCAAAGAAACATTTTATGTGGCCCAACTGTGTGGGCTCAAATACATATATTATGTGGCCCAGTCACCCCAACTGAGCTCCGTGTTGGCAGGGGTGACTGGGCCACATATTTGTGTTTAAACTTGGAACGCTGGTCTCTGAAGAGATCAGAGGAGCCTCTGATCGCTTCAGAGGCCAGCGTTCCCAGTGATGCAGTTTGCGGGTGACGGTCATGACGCCACGCGCAATGTGAGCGACTTGACCTGCTGGATCTATTTAGACCCAGTCAGCGGCAGGGGTCTACGCGGGAGCGGAGCCCAGCGGCCAGTGTGAAGAGAAGTAAGAGAGAGATAAGTACTGCACAGGGGAGTGGGGCCTGTTCTATTCTGGGAGGGGGCACAGCATAAGGGGCACTACTAGGGACATTACTGGGGGCACAACATAAGGGGCATTAATGGGGGCACTGCATAATGGGCACTACTGGGGGAACTGCCTAAGGGCCTCTAATACAAGGGGCATTGTATAATGAGCTCTAATAAAGAGGGCATTGCATAAGGGGCTCTTATGCAGGGGGAACTGCATAATGGACACTACTAGGGGCACTGCGTAAGGGGCTCTAATACAGTAGGCATTGCATAAGCTCTTTTAAAGGGGGCATTGCATAAGGGGCTCTTATACAGGGGGCACTGCATAAGGAGCTCTTATACAGGGGCATTGCTTTAGGGGTTCTAATACAGGGGGCATTGCACAAGGAGCTCTTATAAAGGGGGCATTGCATAAGGGGCTCTTATACAGGGGGGACTGCATAATGGGCATAACTACAGTGGCATTGTGTTAGAGCCTGTGTTTGTTGTGGACCCAGGGTGGTAACAGGAGTAGACACCAGAACAAGTTTAAACTGAAAGGTGGGTTGTTTAATGTGAATGTTGATAGACATGAACAATAAGATAAACTACAGTCCAGTAATTAACAAACTAATATATATTGCAGGAGGGAACTGTAGTGAGTGGGAATAAATGAATGTCCAGATCAGTGACAGAGATGAATGAGGTGAATCCAGATAGACTGTCAGAGTGAAGTGGCTATCCGGGTATGCTGAATAGTGGCTGAGAGGGATATCCGGTAATGCTGTAATGATGGCTGAAAGGAGAATCCAGTAATGCTGTGATGATGGCTGAAAGGAATGGGTTAACTGAGGAGACAGTTTCAGGCAGGAGTGGGTCTGGTGGAAGCTGCAGGGCTGATCACCAGCGGAGTGCAAGGCAAGGCAGAGCGGTGCAGGCTACGCAGGGGGCCTGAGGCTGACAAGGAGCTAGGGCAAGCACCGGAGCACAAGACTAGGGTTCAGGAGCGCAGAGCACTCTCTCTCACAGCTGACGCTGTGAACGCGTTGCACTGGCAACTACATGGCGCTCTGAACACCCTTGAGTACCCAATAACGGAACATGATAGGCCAGAGAGAGCAGGTGACCCACAGACGATTGGCCTGCTATGTCACATGGCCAAAGGCAACATGGTGGCGCCCAGACAGCCATGACGCGGGTACGCCACTAGACATACCCTTGCCAGGATGACCCAACACTGGCAGACCTCTGCATACACGCAATGCCAGTCTCCACATGCCAGCTCCCCCGCCAGAAGGACCACGCCACAGCGCCCTCACCGGTAAGGACCGAAACCCGGGTCGTGACACATTGCATAAGGGGCTCTAATACAGGGGTCATAAGAGGCACTTCATTGGTTTTTATTAATAATAAGTTAATAACCCTTTCAAAATTGCATATAAGACTTTTTTTTATTCTTGCGACCCACACACTCTTAGACCTTGAATATTTGGCCCGGTTGGTATTTTGAGTTTGACATGCCTGGACTAGATATACAAGTGTTACATATGAAATTAATCAGTGCAGTCTCGTAAAGAGGTTTTGCATATCCAATTGCGACTATGGCCCGTATTTAATTAGTTTCGGATACGCGATAAAGTTTCGCATGCCAGAGTTTTCACCTGCATCACGTATTTTAGCCGCGGAAACTTATCGTGCGCGTACCCACGATTCGCCCTGTTCAATTACAAAAGACACGGAGACACGCGAAGTCAGAACAGGTGAAAAGTGGTCTCAGAATCGGGGAAATCAAGCTGAACCCACCAAAAAGATGCAGAAACATTGGGGATCAATGTAGTAGTGCCCGATTAGACGTAATACAACTGTTTGGGGTACTTACGTTTGCACAATTGCCACTAATTAGCGTATTTGCACAAGTAGTGAAGAATAGCATAAAGCCGTATTTTTTTGAGAAAATAAGTAGTCCTGTCAAATTTGGGGTAACTGGAAATGGATGCTAGCAAATTTTAATGTCTCTAAAGTGGTTTTAATAATTGCAAATTTCCGCCCTCATAAAAGCACCTGCAATCCCAAACACACTTGACCCCTTCTTAAAGCACCCCCAGAACCTTATTTCGCTAGTTTGCGAACTTGTCCCCCCACTGTTTTTTCACCCCCAAATTCAAAGTACTTTTTTGTGGTGTTCCTCACTTTTTTTTTATGCAGATCCTTTGGGGGGCTGTCCCAAGGGTGTTGAGAGGTTTCCCCAAAATAAAATGTTGCACATCTTTTCTCCTGTTATGCAGAGGCAAATCTTTTTCGCCTATTACATTGCATTGACTTTCCGCATAAGCAAATGGAATTGAATAGAGAAAAGTTTCTGCCTGGCGAAAAGTTGCAATCGGCGATACTTTTTCACGGATCTCGGCTTTTCGCTTCTAATTGAATATGGCCCTATAACGCAAAAAAGCGATCGGTACAAGCCAAGTTGCATAGGACCTGCCGGCTCACTCACACTGCATGGTGTATTGAGGCTAGGTGTATGAGGACATATGTAGTAATGTTCAAAATTATTTTATTGTCAACTAGCCTCTCTTACTTTAACATCACATCACTGTAGCTCTCTATGATGCCAATTTCAAAAGTGTCCCATCTGTATAAAGTAAAAAAAATGTTTTCTACCAGTACTTAGAAATAAAAAATTTTTATGCTAGCAGTTACAGTATATATAAGCAAAAATGAGGTAAACTATCAGAACCATGAACAGCCTACCATGTCTTCACATCTGCTAACATGTGCCAGGGACTGTGGGCCTGATTCAGAGCCGGATGCTATTTGCACTCGCTCGTTCAGAAAAAGGGGCCGGCTATTTAAATTGAGTGCTCGCTCTTTGCGGTCTGTTGACTCCTCTATGTCTGAGCGAGCGAACTAAACATGCGCTCGCTATTTTGAAAAGATGCCCCCCTGGCCCTCGCATCATATGTCATCTCCGCTATTTATTAGAGTAATCGAGTACATCGAAAGGCGTCTGAACTGCTCGCAGTGCTTGTGGTTGGATTTTCCTACCGCAATCATGCGAACAGTTCAGGCTAAGAGACAACCAAGTGACGTGGCCGATGACGCTGCTTTGCTAATTATGCACACCCTTAAAACGCCCGTTTTGACCGTTTGGCACACTTGCGTTCGGATCCCCACTCCCCGTTTTCAAGCACCTTCCCCTGTTACCACTAACAAACGCCTCATCCTGTCACTCAATTTAGCAGGCACTCGCTATTTTGCGAGCACTCGATTTCCGACCGCAATGACTGGTTGGTGCATGCGCATTACGACCCGCACGCATGCGCAGTTTTGCGAACATCGCTCAGAGCGAACGAGCGGCCGCTTACGAGCAGCTCTGAATCAGGCCCTGTGTTGCTTTTCAACCAATACAGTCCTTTCAATAGTGACACTTTCCAGACTAAAATCTTTCATATGTCAAACAGTCACAGTTTTTTTAAGGACAGTCCTGGTTATCTGGTATTAAACGGGACTGGACTTACATTTTAAGAGTGTGATGTAAGTAAATGCAGGCATTGTTTGGGCATTTCTGGGCATGGCTTGGCTGAATTTTGAATATGGACAATTTTATTCCAGTTTGTGGCCCTGAACCTAGAAAGAGGCATACCTTTCTGAACATTTGCTACAATAGTAATTTGCAAGTGGCTTAAGCAAAATGATAAATAAGCAGAGCATTGTAATGGTGCATACACACGTCAGATTTTGTGTCAGATCTGAACGATAACGATTTTAAAAATCGTTCAATCATTCATACCGTGTTTCCCCGATAATAAGCCCTACCCTTTCTTTTGAAAAACAGTCCAAAATAAGCCCTACCCCGAAAATAAGTCCTAACAAAAAAAAGAGGAAAAAAAAATAATGGTGAGTAAAGAATTGTAAAACAGGACTGAAGGCATGATGGGGATAAAAGCAGGACTGTGGGCATGATACTGTCAATGTTAATTA
Source organism: Taudactylus pleione (assembly GCA_031769625.1). Classification (NCBI taxonomy): domain Eukaryota; kingdom Metazoa; phylum Chordata; class Amphibia; order Anura; family Myobatrachidae; genus Taudactylus; species Taudactylus pleione. The sequence goes on from JAUIMM010000018.1 coordinate 39,810,231, forward strand.
AAATAAGCCCTACCCCGAAAATAAGCCCTATGGAGTTTTTTTGCCCCCCCCCAAAAAATAAGACAGTGTCTTATTATCGGGGAAACACGGTATCTGAAAGAAAATCCGACATGTGGGCCTGCAACAATGAAAGATGCGCGTTCCCGCATGTCAGATAACGATATCTGACATCGTTTGTATTTGCAGTCAGATTTTGACGATTTCATTCATTTTAATACTGTCTGAAATCGATCAATCCTTTAAATCGTTGGTAAAATCGGTCATCTGACAGAACTGACCGTGTGTATGCACCATAAGAAAACAATAACATTAACTAATGAAACAAATTAGAATGTTAAACATTACAAAACATACGTAGGATGAGCATGAATGTAGAACCACAAGTCAAGTTCTCTAATATGTATATTAGTGAAAATTTGTTCAAGAGGGGCATATTTTTCCAAATATGATAAATTCAAAAACAATTAGAGACATTAAGAAATTGGTACGGGGATGCTCTGCTGTAATATCAGTACTAGACTGAACAGGGCCGTAACTAGGGTAGTGCGACCTGTGCCATGGCACAGGGCACTGCAGGACAAGGGGGCAATGTTTGGGCCTTACAATTTTCTGTTTATTATCATTCTCAATTGTAGCTTCCTCTTATTTTATCTCCTGGCCTCCCCTATCTCTTCCCTGGCCCTTCCCCATGAGGCCATGCCCCTTTTTTGGGTGCATTATGTTCCTATTTGAAAAATGTGACATTGTACATGAAAGTGATCTGAGATGCATGCTCAGGTCTGAATTAGCCTAAACATTTGTTTTGTGCATCTCTTTAGTCATATGTAGTAGACTTCTGTGTATTTTATTTTATAGTGGACTTCTGGGTACGTGCAGAGACGGCCCTAGGCATAGACAAACTAAGCAAATGCCTAAAGCAGTGGTTCCCAAACTGAGTGCCGTGGCACCCTGGGGTGCCTCGGAACACTTGCAGGGGTGCCTCAGGTTGGTGATTCAGCACCAAATCATATTGTTTATGGTCAATGTAATGTAAATATGTGGACAAACAGAAGCACAAACTTGTCCCCCACTACATAACTGAACCTAAGGATGACAGGTCAGCACAATTAACTGGGCATAGACTCTGGCAGCTACTGCTGCCATGGCACAGTGTCCACGATCAGAGCTCAGTTGACAGCTCCGATTGAGCCTGGCAGCAGCAAAAAGTGAGCAGGCAGTAGCGAAACAGCCGGCGGTGTTTTGCAGGGGTGGGGCACCTGGACAGTGGCTAGTGGTTAATGCCGGGCCAGCTCTGGGCCAGCATGCACCAGGACGGTGGCCGTTACCACAATCAGAATAAACTTCTGTGCATGGGCAGAGGCTCGTTCAGCTGCACCGGCAGCAGTTCCTCCAATGGGACTCGGAGTAGTGAGTCACACCTTACGTGCTGTGCTGGGATAGGGAGATACTGTGCTGGGTGAGGGCCAGGGTTAGCACAGTGAGACCGCACTCCTTACATGAGGCCACATCACTTTTCAGGATCCCAATAGAGATAGCTTTCAAGTGATAGCATTAAAATACATAGACAATCATTTTTAAAGTTATAGTGTTATCATGTTTACAATGCTTTAACTAACATTACTACCTTGTCGGCATACTGTGCTCAACATTATGATGAAGGCTATGTGATTGTCGACATTGTGACTGCACTTTCTACCGATTTCAGAGCATTTTAGAAACCTATAAACATTACAGAGAGCATTCTAATTACATAATTAGAATACATAACCTATATATAATTTAAAGAACATTTGACTGACCTATATGCAATACAGGGCCTGATTCAGTACCGATCGCAATTGAGATAGGAGCTGCGAATTCGTACGGAAAGCAGCAGCGAAAATATGTTTGCCAAAGCTCATATCCGTCCAATATTGCTCTTCTGTGTATACATCGGTACCATCGACGCACATCGGACAATCACGCAGCATTCACAACAGGTCTGACCAGCCACAAACAATGCAGGTCTACATGTACACAGAGTTTTCTCATGCTGCGTATACAATTGCAGTGGCTAATTTATGCACAGCCAGGAAACGGCGTTTAAATGGACAGACACGCCTGCACTCTTCCGAACACCCCTGTCACCACCCCCAAATGCTGACAGCTCACTTTGCGATGGATTCCTCTGTGCGCCCAAAATCGCAGTGCATTCACTGCGCACGTGCAGGGAGGCTTATATGTATGCTCAATAATTAAATGGTCGATGTGCGTCCATAATCGCACTGGCATACGCCACTGAATCAGGCCCACAGAGCACATTCTAGTAGTGTCCAAAGAACATTAAACCAAGCAGTCAAGTGACACATATATGATACAGAGAGAAACTGTCAGTGGCCAAAATTGTAAAACGAATCAATATTGCAATCATTTAATACTAGAAGAAAAATGAAATTTAAACTTGTGTATATTTATATATATATATATATATATATATATATATATATATATGGGTTATTTGGTCTATTTTGACTGAGATGTCGACTGACCTGCTGTATTGATGGTCGTGAGTTAATAAATTGTTTATTTTACGTCAATGTGGTGAGTGCCCATCCTCCTGGAGCTATATTTGGGACCGCTGTGTCTTTAATGGAGCACCCCCCTCTATTATTGAATATAAGCAGTGAATGCAGCTATCTTGGACTGACTATATATCTTGGACTGACAGAAGGGTCCACACTCACGTCGTCAACACGATCTTGCTGGGGTAGCTACCATAAAAGGACATCACCAGTTCTTATAGGACTAGAAGGAGAAATCAGGGGTGCACTCACCAGTCTTTTTAAAAATACTTCTAAAATTAACTTGACAAAGGTCCATGCACAGGACCAAAACATTGATGCTGTAATTTTTTCCTATATGATATAAATTAGTATTTTGAAGAAGACTGGTGAGTGCACCCCTGATATCTCTCTCTCTATATATTGTTCCAATGGAAGCACTCACCAGTTAGATGTAGCAAAAAGATGATTTATTCCAACAGCAAAAAAGTTAGATTGCATAGCGACGTTTCGGTCAAATCCAGACCTTTTTCAAGCCAGCATCACATATCAACGATAGCAACCATCAAATACATCAACATTGTACAGCCACAGCTCAAAGAACTCTCTCTATATATATATATTTTAAATGATATTCCGAGCCACTAAGGTTAGCATACAATGATTTCCTGAATAATCATAAAAGCTTCAATTTAAACTAGAGATGTGAGGGTTCGGTTTTATTCGGTTCTTATCGGCAAATTAGCGCAAGTTTGGATTTATCTTATTGGCTATCCAAAACACGAGAGCCAGGTAGCCAATAGCCATTTATGAGAACCGAACATAACAGAGTAAAACCGTACCGCACATCTCTAATTTAAACCATTATTGGAATTTGTCTCACCTTCCAAGTTGAGGAAGTTGGACTCAACGTTTCTCACTAGAGTTTCCAATGCATTTTTCACTTTTGCAGCCATTTTAGAGATTATTAAATCTCGAAGAATAAATTTGATCCACCTTTTCAAGTCTTATAGAAAGCAATAGTAACTTTAGACAGTAGATGGCAGTAGTGCTCTATTGAACTATAAGATGTGGACAATATGTTGCTTATAAAGCTATAGGGGAGAATCCAATTAGCTGCGATAATGCGGTTATTTTTCACGTGCAAATTCTGCTTATCGTGTCTACGAGCGCACCCATTTTTTTAAGCAATTCAATTTCAAAAGCCACAATGCGGCTTTCGCACGAAAATTCTTTATGGTTTTGCCCACAATAAGTATGCTTTGCCTGCACCCAAACAAAAGACAAAATAGATAACATACTAGTGGCCCTAATAAAGGTATTTGGGCTTCTTAAATTGTGTCAAATGGCTGTTATGTGCGTTTTCTGGCAAAATAAATGTGCTTTTTAAATTGGAGGTGCATCATTTAAAATCATTTAAAGACACTTTAAAAAAAACGTTCAAAATACGCCTCCAATGCCCACCTGTAATCTTAAATACACCTGTCCCATTCATATAAACCCCCAAATACCTGTCCTACATCAATTAACCCATTTTCCACGTTTTCATACCAAAACTAAGCTAATTAAATTGGCAAAATTAAGCGAATTAAAAAATTATTATTGACAAATTAGTCATTAAGGAGGGTGTCCTAGTCGTTCTGAACCAAGTCCCGACATTTTTGCTTTAAAATATGGATTTTCCCCAACTTTTCACCTGCTCAGGAGATAGTGAAAACTTTTACGAGTTTATGCTATGGAGAAATCGCACCTCCGAAAACCGCGGGTAATAGGATTTCCGCGATAAGTATAAATTTGCACCATAATACCGCTTTTATACCGAAATTCCGGGTCTGACTCGGAGGTTGGAACAGGGTTCCAATACGGATCAGACCTGGAATTTCACCGACACCAACCCAGGGTATTCCCGAGCCAGCGCCATTCACACTGTAGCTGGGTCTGCAGAGACCCGGCTTTTCTGGTATTGAAGTGGACGCTTGGAGATTATGTCATCTCCAAGTGCCACTGAAGCCGGCCAATCGGCAGGTATGTGGCACGATCCAGGTCACCCTGACCCGGATTGCGCCGTTTACACTGCAGGATTTCACAGGTTATTCCCGTGTTAAACCCTGCAAGTTACCCATGCTTGCCTACTTTTGAAAACATTTTCAGGGAGAGTGTGAAAGCAATACCTATGAGTGGGGTGGTAAAGTGGGCGTGTACTGCTACATCTGAGAGGCGTGATAAAAATGTTACTTAAAGCCACATGTAAATGAGCCCCAAAGCAGCCAGTAATGTCTATTTGTTGATGAGAGCACACTGATACTTCTCAGACAATGCATGTAGCCATATGGATCATTGTACCTTATACCAAATGCAGGGAAATTATACTAATGATCCCATGTAAATATATATATATATGTATATATATATATATATATATATATATATATATAAAAGCTTCATAATAGGGGTAAGGTGCAATCAGGGAGATTGCTAGGCTCTTCAGGGAGATTGCCACTATTTCAGGGAGTCTCCCTGATTAGGCATGTATGAAGTTACCTGGGTTGGATTGCCGGGTCACTAGACCCGGCAATCCAACCCTTTCCCCTTTTACACCAAGGAGCTACCCGGGTTAACCCTGCAATAACCCGGGTTTTAGCTCTGGTTGAAAAGGGGTATCAGATGGTTTTTTTTTCTGAAAAAAAGCAGCTTATCCCGACCAGTGGCAAACGCAGGATTTTGAAAGGGGGGTTTCCAAATTGGTTACTGAAAAACATCTAGCCACAAATAAATATATAAATGCCCCCAGTAATGCCCCTTATACAGTGCCCCCAGTAGTAGCCCCGCCTATGCAGTGCTCCCAGTAGTGCCCCTTATACAGTGCCCTCCAGTAGTAGCCCCGCCTATGCAGTGCTCCCAGTAGTGCCCCTTATACAGTGCCCTCCAGTAGTGCCCCTTATATAGTACCCCTCTATGTAGTGCCCGCAATAGTCATGCCACTATGCAGTGCTCCTTATATAGTCCCCCCTATGCAGTGCCCCTTATATAATGTCCCCTGTAGTAGTCCCTAATACTAACACTTTTATAATAAATTGCTCTACAGTGTACATACTCCTACAAGTCCTGGTCTGAATCTCTTGCCATGCTTTTCTCACTCCCCTCCCATAGCCTACACACATACACACACACAGACATACATACACACACTGACAGACACTCATAAACACATACACTAACACAGACACACACTGCAGCGCAGCCAGCGCTTACCTAAGAACATGAATACAGACTTAGCCAAATAAATACTGTCTGGCACCACCCCTGCCGCCCGCCTACTCAACCCCCCCTCCCCACGCACCTCCACCCACGGCGCGCGGCTACGGGACTCGACAGCGCTGGCAACAGTGGATTACACTGTGTCACCCGGCAGCAGGCGCGCTCATCCTCAGATGCCGGTCACGATGGTGCCCCTATGCGGGAACTGACCTGGAGGGGTTTGCGTGCTGAGCTCCTCCTACAGCCAGCCCAGGCAGTCGGGACTCTTGAAAAAAAAAAAAAAGCAAAATTGCTCAGCCACTCGGGCCAGCGGCGAATGGAGCAACGGGCAGGGGGGGTTTCTAGGTACTCCGAAACTCCCCCTGCGTGCGCGTGTGATCCCGACTAATTGAATTTCCCCCTATAATGTTTATACAGTGGTGCTAGATTTGTGAAACTTTAATAATTTCCAGAATTTCTGAATAAATATGATCTTAAATATATTCAGATCTTCTTTAATGTCATTATAATATATCAAAAGAACCAAATAATATACCATTGATAGAGCTTCGTTTTCTGTAAAGTGCAACAGTCAATTGTTTATCACCCAAACAGTCACAGCCATTTAAAGAACAGAAGGCTTATTATATTGTGAAGTGAACCATAAACTGCCAAATGGAAATCTATATAAATCACTGTACATATTAATATTTATAGCCACATTAGCACCCATTGGGACATCTATACTTTGAGAGCAACATATAGGGACATAATTACTCAGCTACTTCTACTCTTAAAATATGCAGTAGTAGCTTGGTAATTATGTTCCTTTATGCAATGTGCATGCTTGGTCAAACAGCAGGTGCTATCACCTTACTTTTTTCCCCTCGCCAGGCCAAGCTCATGGCTACAGGTTCATAAATACATGCCCAAAAAATGTTCGTATTGCTGCGATATACATTCATAAGGAACGTTAATATTCAGGGCTGAACTGCAAGTTTTAATAGCTATTTCCCTTAGACTGGCTGTTAGTACACCTTAAGATGGATACACACCTGGCTGACAAGCACTGGGCCTGATTCAGACCCGTTCGCAAGCGGGTCGATGGTGCCCTAGTGCGCATGCGCACGACGGAGGTAGCTCCGTCGTGTGCATGCGCGAGACCCGCATAGCGACGGCCAGCTGTCGCTATGGGTCTTGCACCAAAGGGGGCATGCTGTCGATGGTGAGTGACAGCACGCCCCCTTTGGTGGGCGTTGCTGCCCAGATGGAGGCGTTCCCATGGGAACGCCTACCGTCTGGGTCTGGCCCCACTGACATCACTAGTGATATCAGTGGGAGTGCTTTTGGCTCTGATAAGAGCCAAAAGCACTCCTGGGCTTGCGGCAGCGAGACCCTACTGCAGGGTCTCGTCGCAAGCCCGATGGTCTTGACCATCGCGGCCATCTTTTTGGCCGCTCGCATAAGCTGTCGGTGGTCACCCACAGCTATGCGAGCGGCCAGGAGGCCGCTCCAATTTTAGGTAGGAGGGCACTGATTTAGAGCGAGTGCTCTGGTCAGAGCGTCCGGCTCTGAATCAGGCCCACTGTCCCAACTGCTGCCTGCCCTCACCCCCCATAATATGTCATGGGACCCAGAAACAGTGAAGTAGGACCCCATTTTTATAAAGTGAGAGGTATCCGAGACCCACAGGACAGGACAGGTAGGACTCACCTCTGGTGAGTGAATACTGAAGTGCTAATGTAACTGGCTGCACCTGAGCTACGTCTGTCACTGTGTGCAAGTGTGACAGCCCAGGATCTGCCAGCCCCAGCTCACAGAGTAAGTACCAGCCGGGACAGGCAGCTGGATTCAGGGGGGAAATCGGCTGGTGTAGGGACAGCCATCAACTATCGATGGTTAACAATCACTGATGGTTGAAACCATTGGATCTCTGCCAACGAATGCAGAGCAATGTGATGCTTTTTTTTTTTCTCATGTGCCAGAACACAAAGCATGGCAGCCCCCCTCAGACATGACCCACCCCCGCTCCTTGACTGGCCCACTGCCCAGCAAGTATTAAAGCAGGAAGGACCATTGGTGGATGAAACCATCAATGGTTGCCAGTCGATGGCTTCATACCATCGAGGACAACCACCAATGGTACCAACTATGGTTAACCCACCAATGGCCATTCATAGGCTGGTGTACGGAGCTGGAGTAGTTGGACTGGGCTAGGGACCTGGATTGTGGGAACTAAGCTGGGGTAGGATAATGAACTGTGTGAAAGTGACAAGTGAGAGCTGTGCTCCGATTGGCTCTCTGAGACAGTGAAAACCAAACACGTCTAGCTATGTGCTCTGTTGCCTAGCAGCAGCCTATAGAGTCGAGGGACCAGAGCATTAATATCTGAGGCAGACAGAGATAGCCTCCAACAAAGCCAAGATATCCCTGATGCAGAGGGCAGCAGCCAGGTGTGGTGCAGCTCTCACAATTTTTTTAAAAAGTAACCATTGGAACATCATCGAATCATTACCATTCAATGGCTGCAATCATCAGAATGCCGCAATTGAATGGTACAGCACTATCATTGATGGTCTGCAAACATCGACCATCAATGTCCATCCCTAGCCTGCAGCTGATGCAATCCCTAGAAGCCAGCTAATTATTTTGTGTACGTACGCACGCACATATGCAGACACCCCCCCATAGCAGCAGTGGTGGTTCCTTCCTTGTTAACTTTCTGTTTTTCCCCAGGTCTCCTCACATGATCACAAGTAAAATCAGTTGTCGGCAATGAATACACTGTTGCGTATATTTACTAAAGCGAGAGTTTTTAGAAGTGGAGATGTTGCCCATAGCAACCAATCAGATTCTAGCTATTATCATGTAGCAGGTCCTAGTTAAATTTTAAGTAGAATCTGATTGGTTGCTATTGGCAACATAACAACTTTCACTTTAGTAAATATACCGCGTGCTCCAACAAGATATAGAAAACATGCCGTTAGAGATCTCCGAGGATTGGAGTTGGGAAAAAATGCTATTAAAGCCTTTTAGCATTCATCTAATGCAGTGATGGGCAACAGGAGCTTTCACCTGCTATACCCCTTGGCACCTCTCTCTGAGACAGTTTCCACAGCAACTCCTGTCAGTCCAAACAGGAATCGGAGTCCTGTCCTGCTTTGTGTGCATCCAGGAAGGCGTCGTGGATGCCAACATCAGTCATTAGATGCAGACAGTATCCTAATGGTAGAAGCAGCTAAAATTAAACTTTTCACACCCCTGTCCCTCGTTCTACCAGACACGGACAGCAGAAGTCTAGGCTCTCAGTGACTATAGGGAGGACGGACACAAACCACCTCTCGTCTCCTCCTCCCCCCCCCGCCCCGCTGAGATAACGGTGGAGTGCAGCCGCAGCCCGGCCCCGGTGTAAACACAATACAGTTCCTCGCTCCCGGCTGTCTACAGCAGCAGCTGCGGCGCTGGGCTCACACTGGCACGGATTCCCGCAGCTTGGTGGGAAGGGAATGTTATGTATAAAGTGAAGCGTTAGTTAGAGGTGTGCGGAGCGGGCTCCCATGTAACTTATTATGCACAGTGTAAGTTTTCAGCCTCCGTGGCGCAGACCCACGAGGACAGAGGGGCCGCCGGTCTCCACGCGAACATGGTCGTGGCCTCTTCCTTTTGCCAATAGTACCGAGTCCGGCGGCTGCCGAGCCAACCCCTTACACATGACATGACAGCGCCCACGACCGGACGACGCCTGTCATTAGCATATGGCTGGTCATCGCCCCGCCCGCTCCCCGGTGCGGCCGCCTCCTCCCTGGGACACAGCTCTCTCTCGCTGCAGGCCGCGGGTGACGCTGCCATGTATACCCTCCTCCTGACCTCAACCCCCGCCCGCCCCGTGACGTCACGGCGGTAGAACCCGCCCGTTTCAGCAAGCTTCGAGGTGCATGCGCAATACCGGGCCGGGCTGGCAGGAAAGATGGCGGCGGCGGGAGGAGTCCGGGGTTGAGAGAGCGGCCCGGGGAACGGGGACATGGCGAGATTGGGAGACTACTTCCTGCTGGTGGGGTATGACCTGAACAAGCGAGGTGAGAATGGGCGGGACCATGAGGGGATGGGAGCCAAGGGTGTCTAGGGTGATAAGGATAGAGATCTTGGTGATGGGGGGGTGAGAGGGGATTGGGGTGTGATGGTATTGCTGAGTATAGAACCGTTCGGGGAGATAAACCTATACGTGTAGGAGATGCTGTAGAGATACATCCTGTATATTGTGATATATAAGCACATCATGATATAATACACTATGGTTAGTAGACTGATCTGTGCATATAAACGTGCAGTGTCTATTTCAGGGAAAAAGGTTGCAATGCATATTTTACCCCAGTGCTCAATATTTGAGTTCAATGAACATAACATGCCTGGCGATAGTGAAATACTCAGCTGCTAATGCATGTTTTGGATAATAACTATGATAACTCCACTATTCTGACCATTTGTTTGTGCTGTGAAACTGCAGAGCTGTGTATACAGTACTTGTTATTACATTTAATGTGTACATTCCGCTCCCTATTATCCTTGCTGCACTGTAGCCTGATCCTAAGGATAGTGTTTTCATGCCAAGTATCAGATTTGCCATTTTGTTTTAATTCCGTAACACCGACATATCTGTCTAATGCTGTAAGATTGTAGTCAGAGTGAACAGAAAAACATTTTATTTTTGTGGTTTTTTTTTTTAATTCAAACCAGACATAAAACCTTAACTGTCCACTCTATTTGTATTGTGTAGCTCACTGCTGAGCGTTCATCAGGCTTCTCTTCTAGAAGATGTTCACCTAAAAGATTTATACAATGAGATCTGTGGTGGAATTTATTTTTTTTTAAAGTATTTGAACCACTCTTTTCATTTGAGGTTGTGTGTGTTTATGTGTATGGGGATAGATAGACCCGGGATGTAGTTATCAGACTGGCGGACGGCATGCTGCTGGTCTGAATCCCGCCGCGGAAAGTCCAACCACCGCCGAAATCCAGATGGGCGCCAGCCCGAACGAGGTAAGTCCGGGGTACCCATAGCTGTTAGGCAGGGTTAGGTTTTGGGAGGAGTGTTAGGTTAATGCACTAAGGGAGGAGACTTAGGTTTAGGCACTAACGGTTAGGCTGCAAGAAGGGAGGGTTAGGGGGAGAATGGGGAAGGGTAAGTATACTTACCAACCATCCGGATGCCGCTGTCTGTATTTTGACAGAAGGCATCCCGACAGCCGGCATTACATACCGATTCCATATATCCTATGAATTTTAGTGCTATGAAGAGAGGGGCTAATTACATACATTTGAGTTCATATAGTAAGATCCCTATGTTGCAGTGTTTAAGGGCCCAGGTTTCAATTGTTAGCACCTGCGGCTGCAGGTGTCGGGCGCCCGGCAGAGCAATTCAGTTGTTGCAGTGTACGGGTGTCTACAGCCGCAGGAGCATACATTTCATCTCACAGCCCCAGAAATGTGCGATAAGTTGGCACTTTGGGCGCCCACACGGGGGTTTGGGCACCCAAAGCAGGGCTTTGTGCAGCTAAACCCTGTCTGTTTGGGCGCGATATGCATGGGCGCCCAAACACAATTGAATACCACACCCTGATTTCCCATCACTTTAGACTGGAGATATGGTGCGATAAAACAATTGAATCGCCACCTATGAGCATTCATAGGTAATTAACAAACCTTAATTATTGGAGAAATACAAAACAATAAAAAAATATTGTACATCAATATCACAGTACAAAGCGATCTCTGTTAAATTTTGAAATAGATGGTGCAAAAGTAATGAAATTGGGGCCTGATTCAGAGCCGCTCGTAAGCGGCCGCTCGTTTGCTCCGAGCGATGTTCGCACAACTGCGCATGCGTACGGATCGTTATACGCATGCGCTAACCAGTCAGTGCGGCCGAAAATCGTTTGTTCGCTAAATAGCGAATGCCTGCTAATATGAGTGACCGGAGGAGGCGTATGTGGGTGGTAACGGGAAGGTGCTTGAAAACGGGGAGTGGAAATCAGAACGCAGGCGTGCTTAAAGGTCAAAACGGGCGTTTTAACGGTGTGCATAATTAATACTGGAGCGTCATTGACCACGTCACTGGGTTATTTTATAGCCAGAACTGCTCGCAAATTTGTGGTAGCAAACACCAGCCACAAGAATAGCGAGCAGATCATACGCTGTTCGATGTACTCGATTAATCTAATAAATAGCGGACATGGTGTATGATGCGAGCGGCCAGGGGGCGTCTTTTTCAAAATTACAACCGCAAGTTTTGTTCGCTCGTTCAGACATAGAGGCGTCAACAGACCGCAAAGAGCGAACGGTTCATTTGAATAGCCACCCCTTTTTGTTGAACGAACGACCGCAAATAGCGACCGGCTCTGAATCAGGCCCTTGGTCCATTGAAATACAGTATGAGAAGCCTTAGAAACAAATGAAAAACCAAGGAAAGTAAAATGAGGTTTGATTGTATTATGAAACTGACATTAATATACATTGTAAATATTTTCTTTCAACACTGATTTCAATGTACACATTTTATATTACTATGTGGACATCCCATTTGTTGGATATCTAGTTTTGTCCTAATGTATAGGAACAATATAGATAAAGAGGCCTCTGGTCTCATTTTGTTTTAGGATATTAACCATTAAGATGCATTAAGGCACTAAACACCCCTTATTATTTTGTATTATATGTCAGATTCAGTATTGTGTATCATTACACTTAATAATGATAATTGTATGGCATTAATAATTAAAATTTTTACAATCAGTAAGTTTACAAGTTTAAGTACTTATACTTATTTTTTGGGGATTATGGATATATTCTGCTGCACATCTTTGCAACATTTGTACTCATTGCAATCTTTGTATGTTTTACCCAACAGTAACTGTTTTTCCTTGGAAAAATTTGCAGCATATATTGAGTAAAACATTGAAGCTCACATTTTAATATTTTCATTTATAACAGTGAAATAAGAACACAGTGTACCTGTGTCATTGTGAAAACAGAAATTCTCCTCGTGCTGTGGTTACTTTTGCACCTCTTCCTTATGAAGCAGGTTTGCTGTTGATATCTACTTCCAGGATTTGCATCTCCATCTGCTAGAATGTAGACATTTACTCATCGCCTCCCTTTTGTCTAGGCCACATAATTCTATGTAGCTTTGCACACCGGTTCAATGACTGTGGTCCTAATCCAGGGGTAGGCAACCTGTGGCAATCCAGCTGCTGGGGAACTGACATCCCAGCATTCCCTGCCACAGTTATAGTGTGCCCTAATGGCAAAACTGTGGCAGGGCATGCTGCAATGTTTATTTCCACAACATCTGGAGTGGCACAAGTTAGCTACCTCTGCCGAAGTGTTAAATTTGCAAAACGTCAGAGTTACTTGCTTTTCAGTATCTGCATCCTCTTTGCTCCCTGGAGGGGGAGTATGTTGGATATATTATTCTCCCTAGAGAAGGCTGCTTCATGCAGTTGGTTGTCCTGGTGCTCCTCTGGATCTATAATACATAACCAGTAAATCAGTTCCTATGCTACTTTAACCCCTTCAATGCTACGGACGAATGGGACTCCGAAGCACTGCTGGATTTCAAATGGGAGCAGGAGGACTAACCTAAATGTTGACCCACCCTTCATACTTGCTGTCAGTTGGACCTGAGAATGTGATGATGTCATTAGGCCCCACCCCCTCCATTGAAAATTCTATATGCATTTTTATAAGCCAAACATTAACACTCTATATAAAAAAATTTTTTTTTTCTTTTTAGTAAACCCAGAGATGGTGGTCCTAATACACAGATCTTCCAATCCTGACATTAATAAACATAGGAAGTATTAGGTTGTCTATTTTTCCAAACTGTATGCCTTGTTGAGCTACCATATTACTCATATGCATTTTATATTTTTCTTCCAAATGTAAAAAAAGACAAAACTGCATCATCCTTATCAAGTGCAGTTTTTACTATGAAAACTTACGGTGCTTACACACGGGACGACCGTCGGTGATGACGATAGCACTGAACGATCTCCCGGGTGTGCTGGATGATCGATATCGATCATCCATCACACCACCAACGATCGCGGGCCCCTATAGTAACCTGGTCGATATCGACCAGGTTGGCCTGCATGCACGGGCTATGGATAATTTCGTCATCGCCCATATGTGCCCGCGCATCCAAGGTCGTTGGAAGGGACCAAAAAATGTACGATATGATCGATATAGTTCATATTGAGCATTTTAATTGTCCTGTGTGTACGCACCATTACATGTAGGGGCGCCTGATGGAGCAATTCAATTGTGACTCTGTTCAGGCGTGAATGCTGCGGGTGAAAAGTCCTGGTTTTGGACTCCCAAACTGTTGTTTGGGCACACTAACCAGGACGGGTTTAGCCAGTCTATGCAGCTAAATCTGGTGTATTGGGCGCGACGTACACAAAATCAATTGAATATTGCCCCCCGATCTCCTGTCACTTTAGACAGGAGATCCGGTGGGCCTGATTCAGCAGGACTTTTGCATGGTTATAGCAAGTTGCCCATAAATACATCCAAACCGATTGAACAGAGAAAAATTTTAATATTCGTCTATAGGCCACACTCAGCAGGCTGGATGATCCAGCTCCTGTAGACCACTGACTGGGCACCGCGGCTTTCCCCAGTACTATTACCAGCCCCATACCCTGCTCGGCGGTGACAGCCCCCGACCACACTTGGTAGTCTCCGTTTCCTGTGCGGAGCAGAGGGTGAGGGGAGGGCGGGAGATCACAGTATCCATGGTCTCCACCCCTTCCTCTGCTTTTGAAGCATGAAAGTGATTATTATTACAGGACAGCGCTACTGATTGGTCAGAGCGCGTCCTGAGGGACCCAGCGTTTTTTTTTTTGGAGTCCCCACCCTCAATTCTCTTGATAAATGCGCATATTTGCGGTCACTGATACAAGAAGTTTATAGGATGTAATGTGCTTCATTCATTGCAAAAATAAAACAGTTTGTCTACATCATGATGTATATTTTAATTTTCTCTTTTCTATAATATATAATTTCACTACATTTATAATGATATTTGGCCCTTCGCTATTGATAATTGCTACAGAGACTTTAGATTTTAAATGTTTTTAATTAAGAATATTTAATTGTCTTTTGAGCTGATCCAATGTGTTTTCGTGGGGCGGAGTTCTTTCCATGTTATAAATCTCTTGATGAGTAATCTCATATGGTTTATCTGTGAACTGATTCTTGTTTTTTATTTATTAGGCCATTTGAAGTGACATAAGAAAGTTCTTTTTTTTTGTATCCTCTAGTAATTTTTTGAGTGTATGTACATACCTGTGGCTGGAGACCCAGCCCAGGTGGCTAAAATGGCCGCCACAACACTGAAGTGGTTAATCCTCGTGCTTCTGTGCCATTTTTTTAATAGACCAGTTCCAGCACTGAGAGATGGGACTAGTGCCAACAGTAATGCACGCGCATACTGTATATAATAAACTGTATTAAAATATATATATTGTGGTAAAGGGGATGTAGTCCGACAGTCTAAATACCTGGCTCCAGAATCCCGACCGCCGCCTTCCCCAAGGTAAGTATTGGGGGTTATGGGTGGGTTAGGGTTAGGCACTAAGGGGGGAGGGTTAGGTTTAGGGTGCGGGGAGGGGGAGCTTAGGTTTAGGCACTAGGGGTGGGAAGTTAGGTTCCGGCATCGGGGGGGGGAGGGTTAGGTGTAGGGAACTTACCTTCCAGTGTCGGCATTGTGGCTGTTGGGATGCCGCTGTCGGTATTCTGACAGCCTGCATCCCAACAGCTGGGATCCCATGCCCAACCCGCGGTAAATCACTGCAGTTGATCTTCAATGCATTGGTGTATAAAGCAAAGTATATTTAATAGTCTATGACATGTTTAAATGTATTTATGTGTTTAAATGCACTTTTTGTAAAAGGAATGACCAACTTCTGTGGCTGCAGGAAATTGTCATTTCCTAGCAGGAGGTCTAATGAATGGAAAGATCTTTTTTGGTCAGTCCACTCCAGGTGAGGCCTGGATTGAAGTTTTCTGTGGGAAGGTGTGAAAAGTGTGAAATGGCCCTGAGGTTGTCACTTGTGTTTCTGGGCTTTTGGGGGAAAAAAAACGTTTGTTTTCCATGATTTCCTGCACATTGGAGGAAGACGAATGCTAATACTATTGCTGGTTAACCTATATATATATTTTGACTCTGTGTGATAATTGTATCAAAGGATGAAAGTAAATTGCAAGTTCCTGTGGGATGTGAGTTGTAATTACATTTAGGATACATGGTCTGATTGGTATACAAGACCAACTGTGGGAGGATTTTACCATGCTGTATTATGTGTTCTGACTATAAGGATTGTATTGCTGTGAAACATCTGTATGCTGGCCCCCCTTAAGCTAGGTGAAGAGTCTTTTTTTTTTTTTTTTTAAAGACTATTTGTGCAATAAACATCTTGCCTTTACAAACGACTACTTATGAATCCTGCGACAACAGAATTGCGTCAAATGCTATTTTGTTCTTTGGCTTTTCTGGATTGAACCCAGTGTCTCCAAGCTCAAAGCCCTCTGCCAGCTACCTTGCAGAGCCTGGTCCATTGTCGACGCATACGCAGCAGCAAGCGGTTCCAGAGCCGGTGGAAGGACCTGGTGGTGGCAGCTAAGTTACACGCCCACAGTGCAGAGTCAGTAACAGGAGTTACTGGAGGTAAGAGGGAATCCCTGATACCTCAAGATCCAATGGGGATAAAAACTAATTGGTGATTGGGTGGCTAGTGAGGTCATCCGGTCACAATACCCTTGAATGGTGGTAGTGTTTTTTATTTGTATGTTAAATGCAAACTCATTTAAAATGCGTTTGTTGCTAATGCTTTAGAGCTCACTGTAGGCCTTCACAATGTGCTTACCTGTAGTAAATGCATGTGGATAGAACACAAATTGCAAAACGCCGATTGCTAGTGCCAGCGGTGGTAGACATTGTGACACTGGTTTCTATTGTCATACTCATTTGAGCAGTTCAATACGAGTGAGTAACCTGAAATGATACAAAGGTAAATGGAAAATTAATGTAGATTACAGCATGAAAACAAGTAATGGGTTAAGAACTTCTAGCTGTTCTACAGCAATGAAAAAGGCTTGCCTGGACTGTGCAGCACCACTAGTGGACTACTGAAGACTGGAAGAAGGTCTTATGAACCAAGAAATCTAAATTTTAAATCTTTGGTTTATCACGCAGGGTTTTAGTACGACATTTAGTAGGTGGAAGGAAGGTTCTTCAGTGTGTGGGGTTTATTTACTGAGCTTCCCTGTGTTTTTAAGCCCAACATTTAAAATGACAATGCTATTAAAGCATTGCCGTTTTAAATTTTGGGCTTAAACATGCCAGGTAGCGTTTGCTTTGACGGCAAGTTGGTCAAGGGTTTATCCTGCAGCTATATAGAGACCCAAAACATACTTCCAGGCAATGTGGGAATGACTTTTAAAGTAAAGAATAAAATGGTAGTAATTGAGGTATGGCATGGTCAGCACAGTCTCCAGACTCAAATGCCATTGAGCTGGTTTGGGATGACCTGAACAGAAGGGTGATTTAAAAAAACTAAAAATAAATAAATAAATCTATATATATATATATATATATATATAATCTATCAATCCTTATTCAAGGAACAAATTGCGCCAGTTAGTTTGCACATTTGTTGGAACTTCTTGTAGAAAGAATGCCTTGAGTGTGTTCGGCATCTTTATCTGTTACTTTAATTAAAACATTTAAGTTAACCTTGGATGGATGTGTTCTAAAACTTCTTACCAGCAGTGTGCCTGCTTACATGAATTTTACTTGCAATAAAGACACTAGTAAAACCATGTAATTAATGTTTATGATTGCGTTCAAACTTTTATCTACAAAATTGGAAAAATTAATAAACCAAGCTAGTTAAAATCCTACAACACCATTGACCTAAGTAGCTTGGCAATGCTTAAGGGACCTATCCATTAGCAGATCTTTATCTACGATGAAAGACAAAAGATAGAACACGAATTGCAAAACGCAGAGGGATAACTTGAAAATTCCTGGGGCTGCGGTGATAGGTATCTGTCATGTACATGACAGATTTTTGTAAACGACGAATGATATTGCATGACATCATTCATGGAGTGTTTTCTTTTTTTGTTTGTATTAATTTTCATTAAAAATATCGTTCGTCGTTTACCGCTTATAAACTGACAGATATTTCTAATATCTGTCAGTGATAAGCGATAATTGACCAACATGTTGGAGAGATGAAAGACACACTTTGTCTGCCGCGGGAGTGCGCATCTGTCATCGTTCAGGGCCTATCCATGACAGATAAATTGAATGACTGAACAATATATCGTTAATTGTTCAAATTTATCTGCTAATGGATAGGCCCCTATAGTGGCAGGTGCACTGTTTGTAAATATGGCACTCATGAGCACGTTCAAGTCAAAGAACTGCTATGTTTATATCGTGGCTTGATAAATACTGGTCGCCATGGTGATCAAGATTTGGCGACTGGATTATCCTATGGTGGGAGGAATCCTCAGGAGCCCCAGCATCCTTTAGTTGCATGTAATTCATACCACTGTCCTACAAAGACATCTATATCTCTTGCTGTGTATCATTTGGTTCCTGGTCCCGCAGCCTGTTTAACCAAGCAGCATTTAACCACTGAGTTTTAAAGCCCCCTTCCTGGGCCACAAGTTTATTTAGGGAATGTGAGTTACCCACATTCAATAGTATATTGTTTTCAGATGCAGTGGCCGATTCAATTGTTTTTTTCTCGCCTGATCTCCCATCTAAAATGATGGGAGATCGGGGTGCGATATTCAATTGTTTTGGATGTGTATGCCTTTCGCGCTTTTCGTTGCCCAAGTAGGCCGGGTTTAGCTGCGTATAGCAGCTAAACCCATCTAAAGTCCTGGTTAGCGCATCCAAAACCTGGACTTTTTCGCTGATTTCTGCTCACCACCTCAGGTGGGTGCAAGCAGAAATCTGTGGGCCTGCGGCATTCACAAGAAAACAGCAACAATTGAATTACATCATTGGGCTCCCATTACAGCCGCAGGTAAAAACAATATAACTCACCACTATATGGTTACGCAAAAGGTGAAGTTTACATTTTGCAATAAGAGTGAGTTCTATGATGTCAATGTCAGAAATGCAACTTCTGACATCAGCCTGATGACCGCTTTAGACAACTTTCCAGATCGGTGGAGGATATTTGCTCGCTCTTCACCGACAAATCCATTCTGATTTCAAATTTGGGACTCTGCTGTGTGGTATATTCTGAATTGTAGGTCCTACAGTATGGTATACAAATTGGAGGCACTACTATGTGTCTTTCTATGAATTGGGGCCTTTACGGTGAGGCATGCTATAAATTAAGGAACCTGCTGTGTGGCATACTGTTAATTGGGGGTCCTGCTGTGTTGCATGCTATGAATTTGGGGCAGTACTGCATGGAATTGTATGAATTGAGTGCTAAAGATGGGCATATGGGTGGGTCTTATGGATATTGAAGGGTCATGTGGTGGTTTGAATACATTACAGGGCCATGGACCTCATTCAGAGTCGGTCGAAGCGGCCGCATGGTCGTACACCACCGATGTTCGCTATACTGCGCATGCGTAAAGTTCGCAATGCGCGTGCGCAAACTAGCCGCTACGATCAGAAATTTCTCTCTCCTTGAACACAGCCAGGTTGGTAGTTTGAGTGACAGATTGAGGCGTTTGTGGGTGGTAACAGGGGAAGGCAGGGGAAGGTGCTTGAAAACGGGGGAGTGGAGATTCTAACGCAGGCGTGCCTAATTATGCGAACAGCGTTTTATGGGAGTGCATAGGGTTTATGGGAGTGCATAATTAACAAAGTAGTGTCATGGCACATGTGACATGGGAGGTTTTTACACTGACATGATCGTAGAGCTTAAGAGAGGGTATGGTCAACCTTAAGCTCTACGACCAGTTCCGATGGTCTCGATTAATCCTTATATGCCCAGAGATGACATGCAATACGTACGAGAAGGGGGCGTATTTTTTTGAATTCCGGCCGCTTCCTCCCCTTGGTCGGCCAGCTACCGATCCGAACTTAGGGACGCAACTTGCGAGGGAATCATTTGCATATCTGGCCCCTTTTCCCGTACGAAAGGGCGGCCGCTTCGACCGACTCTGAATGAGGTCCCATGTGTGGTAGTCTGATTTTCAAGTATTTTGTTTGGAAAATGATGGTCTGGTTCCGAAACTTTTTAGCTGGCCTCCTAGATTTAAGAAATAATTGACAAGCCCTGGTTTATACTGTATAATTAATGCTGAACTAACGTCTGAATAATGAGCTACCTCTAAAATTTATATTTGAACTCAAACTTTTAATAAGCTTGTTTTAAACTTGGATATTAAAAAGTTTCAAAACTGATTTTATTTAAAACAAAACCTAAACTGTAATATGGTGAAATTACCATGGACAACTAAAACAGTGTAAAGTGTGTCCTCCTTAAAGGCCCCTACACACTACACGATTTTGTTAACAATTTGGACAAATACAACTCATCGGAACGACAAATCGTTAAAACGGACAATGCGGCTGACGACCCCATGCAGCGGTATGCGGCATATCGGGTTGTCGGGCACCGGATCGTCCAGTGTGTACGGATCACACAATATGTCGACACGTCGTCGTCCGTCGCATCACTGGGTACACACGTCGTTTATTGTTTACCCAGCTTTAGTTTGCAATCAGAGTACAGGCAATTTGCTTGTTTTAAATCATGCAGTTCTAAAAGAATTTAGAGTTTGAATGGGCACGATTCAATTTAGCGCGATATAAATAGCGCCGGGAGATAGCTCCCGGAGCTATTCAATTCATCGCGCTGTTAGGTCGGGGAAGGCTTGTTATCGCGCCTTAAACAGGGTGTTTAGGCGCGATAACGGGCATTCCCCGACCTAACTTCCCGGCGCGAGGCTGTTTTCCCGGTGCTAAGGGCAGAAAACAGCCTCGCGCCGGGACTTATGTCGGATTTCTTCTCTCATCCCCGGAGGGATGAGAGAAGAAATCATTAGTCGGACTTGTCAGCGCGGTGTATTGAATAGCTCCGGGAGCTCACTCCCGGAGCTATTTACATCGCGCTGAATAGATTCGAGCCCAGTGTTTTCTTTATTTTGAACTAAAATAGACATAATAAATCAAACTGTATAGACTGTCCAATTGGAGAACTGTTTGCAATCCTTTTGTATCTGCCTGACCTCTCTCCACAGTGTCAGTGTACTTGAAAACAATTACTTGATTATTTTTATGTCCACTTGTTGGATAGATGAAATGGGTATGGGCACAAGGTGTGTACCCCACTTAAGAACAGAGCAGTCTGCAGTTTTAAGTACAGTTCTCTTTCAATACCACGTCCTGTTTAATACCACCCACTTTACCATTAGGTATATTATTTGCACATAATTCAATTCAAAGGTATTTGTTCCATTATGTCACTTTTATTTTATAATTTCTAAAGCGAGAGTATTGTACTAGCAGGGACACTATACTAGGAAATGTATTTATCCAGTAATACAAGATTGGAAGGGACTTGTATTTACAAAGTAGATAATTTAGGTCCATTATGCCTATTTCAGTTTGGACTTCTCTCTTAAATCTCAATATTTAATTTCACCATGTTATATGTAACTAATTCAGTAAAAGGATACATGCATGCATGCATGCATGCATGCATACATACATACATACATGGGCCAAAAGTTTTTAGCATGACACAAGTATTGGTTTTCACAAAGTTTGCTGCTTCAGTGTTTTTAGACCTTTTTGTCAGATGTTACTATGGTATACTGTTCTTGACACCAGGCCATCCTCCAAAAGTCTTTGTCCTGTGTCATGCCAACAGTAAAGCATCCTGAGACCATTCATGTGTGGAGTTTCTTCTCCGCCAAGGGAGTGGGATCACTCATAATTTTGCCTAAGAACACAGCCATGAATAAAGAAGGCTACCAAAACATCCTCCAAGAATGCTGCACTTACTGCTTGCATCAAAAAAGGTTGGGGTGCTTCGCTAGAGACACTATGGTCCAACTTACAAGTCCAAAGAAAATGGGCACTCACCAGTCTGTAGATAAAAGGTTGCTCTTTAATTACTCACAGATCACATTACAAGTAGTCAACGTTTCGGCCTGGATTGACCTTTGTCAAGACAATCACGCATAGCTACCACCATAGAGACCCATAGCCCACATGTACCAAGAACCGATTTAAGTAGCAAAGCCAATTAGCAAGGCACCTCCCACACCTCAACCAGGAAGTGCACCTCCGTGGGTTCGGAAGTGCTCAAAATCATCAACCTAGATAATAAGTACATATTGACATCCAACTTCGCATCAAAACAGTATAGCAAACATATCACTGTACCTGAATAGAGCACACGCCATACATATACACCGCAGCATCGCCGACCGGAAATGCAATGCATTTCATCTCGTTGTACACACAAAAACTGGAAGTGACGCTGCTGTACCAAGACAAAGCCAGGAACCACAACTGGAAGTGGTATGCTCAGCGCAAAAGTAAAAAGTATGGCTAAGCTGAGAAACAACTACAACAGTAACCTAGCAACCTCGATGGAGGTGTATCATTAAAGTGCCTGTAGATACCAATCAACATAATCACATCACTTCAAATGCTAATACTATTCAGATCGGCTCAAGGAGGACAAAACACCACATAAAAAAACAACACACAAAAAAAACAACAAATCGTTCTTGTATATAAAATATCAATTCAATTTCTTAAAGACAATAAAAACATAAATATAGGAATATGTCAAAAAATAAGAGAACAAGAGATATAAGAATGTCAAAAAATAAAAATACAAAAATAGTGAAGTATCTCTAAAGGTGCGTACACACGGGATGATCTGTACCACCGACATGAAAGATATCTTTGAAAGATACCTTTCAAAGATCTCTTTCAAAGAGATCTTTCAAAGATATCATTCAGTGAGTCATCCTGCCACATCTCTGAACATGCAAAGTTGATATCGTCCAGATTGACCTACAT
Source organism: Taudactylus pleione (assembly GCA_031769625.1). NCBI lineage: Eukaryota > Metazoa > Chordata > Amphibia > Anura > Myobatrachidae > Taudactylus > Taudactylus pleione. Next base: position 39,833,091 of record JAUIMM010000018.1, read on the forward strand.
GCACGGACGATCATAGATATTGTTATCGTTTATGCGGGAAGGCGCATCGTTGGTCGTTCACTGCATAAAAATGAACGATATGAACGATATATCGTTAAACGATATAGTTATCGGTCATATCATAACGATATATCTGTCCGTGTGTACACACCTTTACTGTGCCAACATTATTGCCCTTACCACAAAAAAAGTATTGTAAGGATGATATTTGTTCAGGCCCCTTGGGTTAACAGTGTCCAAATTAAATATCCATCTGGCCTCACAGTTTTTCAGGCATAGCTCCCTATCTCCACCACGGGTCAACTTAGGAACATGATCGATCAGCATACATCTAAGTGATACCGCAGAATGGCCTGATGTAGCAAAATGTATGGCCACAGGCTTATCTGAGCTTTTAAAGTGTATTGCTGCACAGATCAATGAACGATGATTGGCCATGCAAAAGTATTCACCCCCCTTTGCATCTTTCATGTTTTGTTGCCTCACAACCTGGAATTAAAATGGATTGTTTGAAGGTGTGCATCATTTCATTCACAGAACATGCCTACAACTTTGAAGTTGTGTTTTTTTTTTTTGTTTTTTTTTGAATATTGTGAATCCAACAACATTTAGGACAACATAACAGAAAACTTCAGCATGCATAACTATTCACCCCCCTAAAGTCAGTACTTTGTTGAGTCACCTTTTGCGGCAATTACAGGTGCAAGTCGCTTTGGATAAGTCTCTATGAGCTTGCCACATCTTGCCCCTGGGATTTTTGCCCATTCCTCATGGCAAAACTGCTCCAGCTCCTTCATGTTGGATGGTTTCTGCTTGTGAACAGCAATCTTCAAGTTTGACCACAGATTCTTAATTGGATTGAGATCTGGGCTTTGACTAGGCCATTCCAACACGTTTAAATGTTTCCCCTTAAACAACTTGTGTTGCTTTAGCGCTATGCTTCGGGTCATTGTCCTGCTGGAAGGTGAACCTCCGTCCCAGTCTCAAATAACATGCAGACTGAAACAGGTTTTGCTCAAGAATATCCCTGTATTTAGCACCATCCATCTTTCCCTTTAATCGCATCAGTTTCCCAGTCCCTGCTGCTGAAAAACATCCCCACAGCATGATGCTGCCACCACCATGTTTCACTGTGGGAATGGTGTTCTTGGGGTGATGGGATGTGTTGGGTTTGCGCCAGACATAGCGTTTTCCTTGGTGACTGAAAAGTAACTTTTTAAACTCATCTGACCAGAGCACCTTCCTCCATACATTTGAGGAGTCGCCCACATGCCTTTTAGCAAACTCAAATCGTGTCTTCTTATTTTTATCACTAAGTAATGACTTTTTTCTGGCCACTTTTCCATAAAGCCCAGCTCTATGGAGTGTACGGCTTATTGTGGTCACATGCACAGATACACCAGTCTCTGCTGTGAAACTCTGCAGCTCCTTCAGGGTTACCTTTGGTCTCTGTGCTGCCTCTCTGATGAATGCCCTCATTGCCCGGTCTGTGAGTTTTGGTGGGTGGCCCTCTTTTGGCAGGTTTGTTGTGGTACCATGTTCTTTCCATTTGATGATGATTGATTTGATGGTGCTCCGGGGGATCATCAAAGATTTGGATATTTTTTTATAACCCAACCCAGAATTGTACTTCTCAACAACTTTGTCCCTGACTTGTTTGGAGAGCTCCTTGGTCTTCATGGTGTGATGCCTCTTGCTTAGTGGTGATGCAGCCTCTGGGGCCTTTCAGAAAAGTTGTGTTTATACTGGCAGATCATGTGACACTTCACACAGGTGGACTTCATTTCACTAATTATGTGACTTCTGATGGTAATTGGTTGCACCAGAACTTTTGAGGGGCTTCATAGCAAAAGTCGTGATTACATATGCACATGCCAAATTTCAGAATTTTATTTCTAAAGAATCCTTTTATATATATTTTTCTCATTTCACTTCACCAAATTAGACTATTTTGTGTAGATCCATCACATAAAAATCAGATTAAAAAAATAAAATAAATTACAGGTTGGTTGTAATGTAACAAAAAAGGTAAAAAGCCATGGGGGGGGGGGGGGGGGGCGAATACATTTGCAAGGCAGTGCATATGTGTGTGTGTATGTATATATAAATCTCTATCTCAATCATGACATTCTCTAAGATTTAATTACATTATATGTATATTACTTGTATGCTATATTTTTTGGCAAGTGTGTATTCAACATTCACTTCCTTGTTGGTACTACATGTACTGTATTCTTATTCTTTGCTACTGTTGATAATTGATGCAGTGATCATGTTGTAGCTCTCCTTATTACCTCTCTCTGCTCAGATACTCCATACATACTTACTTTTTTTTTTTTTTTTTTTTAAAGGTGGTATAAATCTTGCATTGCTTTCAAATAAATCGCCACTTTAATATCTGGTAGCTAAGCTGGCTACAAATGTCTGTGATTGAAGTTTGTGGCCAATAGTTTTTAATCAGTAACGCTTAATTTTTTTTTGTTGCACTGTTGACTACTAGGTATTTAAATGTTCATAGGAATAAATAGTAAATTGGAGAGCATTGTGTAAAATATGTAATATTATCTAATTATGTAATATAATTAGATAATTCCCAACCAGTTGGCTTGATCATGGTAACACCCCTTAGATTATGATCCCCAGCTCTATAGATAGACACATGGGAGGGGCTTATGGGCATGGTGGAAGCCTTCCCTGCAGCATGTCTTTATTTATAGTTCTAAATGGTGAGTACTAACATGTGCAAGTATATTTATAATTCGGTATGTACAGGTATATTGTGTATCCATGTGTGTACAGCGGTAGCAACTGTACATCTCTAATTGTTTAAACATTTAAGCAACTCATTTAAATGACTATTTATTTTGAAGCTGCTACTGATCTTTTTAGCTGACAAATGAACTATTGTTTTATATTTAGCATATAACAAATCATCTTTGTTATTAGTGGAGTTACATTTATCTGTATCAATCTACTAAATAGCTGATGCAAAATAGTCAGTGTGCTTTAGGTCCAGGCTACAGAAGTGACGCTTATCAAGCAACAAATCCTATTAGACAAGTATTATGACCTGTAAAGAGTAGTCCTCAAAAGAACTTGCTATATATGTAGTGTTCCCGCTAGGCTGTTTTAGCGGGGCGCGGCGCCCTGCCCTCCTTCGGGAGGGCAAAAAGCACCCTGCCCTCCAGGAGGAGGGCAAAAAGCGCCCTGCCCTAACAGCCTGCGGGAGCCGTTCTCACCCGCGGGACGCAGTGTCCCGCGGGTGGACAAACATGCGGTGACCCAGTCTATTCTCCCTTTCTGCAGCGCTTGGGGGCTGCCCGGCATGTCCGTAAGCGCCGGGCACGCCCCCAAGTATGACGAAAAGGGGGACGCGTCTTATAGACACACCCCCTTTTCGTAACCACGCCCCTTTTCGGACGCGCGCACGCACCAAAGGCGCGCGCACAACATTGCCCTCTCTAGCTCCGGCCTGCCTGCCGCCGGAGCTAGAGGGAACACTATATATGCTACTGCCTTTCGGACTCCTGCGTGACAGTCTAATGCACATTTTGCATTGTGACAAATCATATGTCCATTAACGTTCATGTGATACCCATATAATCATAAATCAACGTTCTATGGCCATAGTATCAAAACTGTGCTTCATTTTCCCTATTGAATGTAAGTTGAAGCAAAATTAGTTAGAAATAGTCTTTTGCAGTAATTTTTTTGTTCATAGTGTGAATGGTAAATGCATGTTTGGCAAATAAAACAAGGCTTGGATGTGCAACCAAGATATTGGCATATGTCTCCTCTCCTGCTCTATGTAAACCTTGTTCTTTGCATGTATAAGCACAGACTATTTAAATGAAGGATGCATCTTCTTCCTATCTCACAGCAAGGTCAGGAATTTCTGTGACATGAACCAATGAAGGGAGAATGTATACATAGTATGCATACTTTAGTTAGTGTATTTATAATAATATACCAGTTGCATTGGCTTGCTTATACTAGCTGAGATTATAGTCAGCGTATTCGTATTCTATCAAGGAATGCTTATATTCAAATATTACAGCTGTAGGCCTGCATTATAATAGAGCTGCCAACATATGTGACAATTTTATTTATTACCAGTTATTTATATAGCGCACACCTATTCCGCAGCGCTGTACAGAGAATATTCGTCCATTCACATCCGTCCCTGCCCCAGTGGAGCTTACACTATATTCCCTACCACATGCACTCAGACATACACACTAGGGGTAATTTTTGTTAGGAGCCAATTAACCTACCAGTATATTTTTGGAGTGTGGGAGGAAACCGGAGCACCCGGAGGAAACCCACACAAGCACAGGGAGAATGTACAAACTCCACACAGTTAGGGCCGTAGTGGGTATCGAAACAACGACCTCAGTGCTGTGAGGCAGTAATGCTAACATTGCACTGTCTGTGCTGCTTCAAGTCTAGTTAGTTTCATTTACTATATATCATATACTAGCTAGCACAGCAAATGACAGCTGCCTCTGTATATAAAGGGCCTCATGCGGAGTTGGATGTGAATACATTTTGCAAGGTTTTTTTCATCCTGTGCATGCGCATTAGAAAGGAGTATGTCTGCCTGCATACATACAGTTACTAAATTATTGTTCACCTATTTCCAAATGTGGGAGTCCTCCTTGGTCTATGTAGCATCACCTATCCTTAAACACAAATTTTGTCCATCTCTGTATAAGGCCCAAATGTCTGTAAATAATCTGTGCAGCAGATCCATAATACTGCATTACCTGTATAATGATTGTCATGGTTTTCATAACTTCGCTCAGTTGCACCTTAAATGCAAAAAATGTCAGCATGAGCATAGTTAACACTATGTAAGAGGCATTAAATCTTAACTAGAAAGTCAAGAAAGCTTATGCTGATGCCATGTTGATCTCTTTGAGGTTGAGTGTGTGTAAAATATGTGTGTGTGTGTATATATGTGTGTGTGTGTGTGTATATGTGTATATGTATGTATATATATAATATATGTATATATAGATATATATATATTGTTCACTCTAGCTCCGGCGGCAGGCAGGGCGCCGGAGCTAGAGAGGGCAATGTTATGCGTGCGCCCGAAAAGGGGGCGTGATCATGAAAAGGGGGCGTGTCTATAAGACGCGTCCCCTTTTCGTCATACTTGGGGGTGCGCCCGGCGTCTATTCTCCGGCGGTGACCGGGTCACCGCATGTTTCTGCACCCGCGGGACACTGCGTCCCGCGGGTGAGAACGGCACCCGCAGGCTGTGAGGGCAGGGCGCTTTCTGCCCTCCTCCTGGATGGCAGGGTGCTTTTTGTCCTCCAGGGCAGGGTGCTTTTTGCACCTGGCATCTATTCACCGGCGGTGACCGGGTCCAAGACTGCTCCCGCAGGCTGTGAGGTCAGGGCGTTTTCTGACCTCCAGAAGGAGGGCAGTGCGCCGCGCCCCGCTAAAACAGCCTAGCGGGAATGATAGATATATATATATATATATATCTCTCTTATCCATGTTAGTAGAATATTTTATTGGATTGCCTAATGTTTTGAAAAGAATAATATGTAAGCTTGTGAAAAACTAAACAAATCTGTTGTAGTATACATTGTTGCTGTCAGTCCAATTTTTGATTTTTAAATGGGAACTTGTGTTACTGAAATATGGGAGTGTGCAACCAACAAACTTAATAACGAACTCTGACTTTAGAAAGAAGAGTACCAACATTCAAGGAGAGAAAGCTAATGCTGGCCATACACCTGCATGATTTCGGGCCAATTTTCAACGCGCTGTACGATCAATCGTGTATAAATCTGGCATTTTTCAAGTAGGATACAATCCGATGCGTGCTCCCGCAGCTCCTAAAACGGATCGTGTGATCAGATGTGCAGCCCATATGATTCGTCATATTCGTATGCTGATTGTGCCCTGTTTTTTCACCATGCGATGAATCGTGCGTCCGAGCGGCATCATTTGTTAAAAAAATAAAAAGACTGATGCATGTACGGGGAGATGCATCTGTCTGTAATAAAATAAGCACAGATGCAGGGATGGTTCAGTGAGATCCGTGCATCTGTGAGAAAAAAAAAGCCCTGGTTGCCAAAATACGGGGGGACAAACATTGTAGGGGTCCCCCGTATTCTACGCAACCAGCACTGGGCTCTGATCCGGTTCTGGAAATACAGGGGGGAAAAATGAGTAGGGTTCCCCTGTATTTTCCAGAACCAGCATCGGATGATTTCCCCCTCCCCCCCCCCTCCCCTCCAGTGCGTGCATCAGTCCTTCTTTTTTTTTTTTTTTTTTTACAAATGACGCCGTTCAGACGACAGACGCGAGATGCATCGTATCGTGAGATTGTATATACAGTCAGGTGCATAAATATTGGGACATTGACAGAATTTTCATATTTTGGTCTCTATTCACCACCACAATGGCTTTGAAATGAAACAAACAAGATGTGCTTTAACTGCAGACTTTCAGATTTAATTTGAGGGTAATTACATCCAAATCAGGTGAACGGTGTAGGAATTACAACGGTTTCTATATGTGCCTCCCACTTTTTAAGGGGCCAAAAGTAATGGGACAAACTAAACAATCCTAAATCTAACTTTCACTTTTTAATATTTTGTTGCAAATCCTTTGCAGGCAATTACAGCCTGAAGTCTGGAACGCATAGACATCACCAGACGCTGGGTTTCATCCCAGGTGATGCTCTGCCAGGCCTCTACTACAAATGTCTTCAGTTCCTGCTTGTTCTTGGGGCATTTTCCCTTCAATTTTGTCTTCATCAAGTGAAATGCATGCTCAATCGGATTCAGGTCAGGGGATTGACTTGGCCATTGCATAACATTCCACTTTTTAACCTTAAAAAACTCTTTGGTTGCTTTTGCAGTATGCTTCGGGTCATTGTCCATCTGCACTGTGAAGCGCCGTCCAATGAGTTCTGAAGCATTTGACTGAATATGAGCATATAATATTGCCCGAAACACTTCAGAATTCATTCTGCTGCTTTTGTCAGCAGTCACATCATCAATAAATACAAGGGAACCAGTTCCATTGGCAGCCATACATGCCCACGCCATGACATTACCACCACCATGCTTCACTGATGAGGTATGTTTTGGATCATGAGCAGTTCCTTTCCTTCTCCATACTCTTCTCTTCCCATCACTCTGGTACAAGTTGATCTTTGTCTCATCTGTCCATAGGATGTTGTTCCAGAACTGTAATGGCTTTTTTAGATGTTGTTTGGCAAACTCTAATCTGGTCTTCCTGTTTTTGTGGCTCACCAATGGTTTACATCTTGTGGTGAACCCTCTATTCACCCTTGTGAAGTCTTCTCTTGATTGTTGACTTTGACACATATACACCTACCTCCTGGAGAGGGTTCTTGATTTGGCCAACTGTTGTGAAGGGGTTTTTCTTCACCAGGGAAATAATTCTTCTGTCATCCACCACAGTTGTTTTCCGTGGTCTTCCGGGTCTTTTGGTGTTGCTGAGCTCTCCGGTGCGTTCTTTCTTTAAGAATGTTCCAAACAGTTGATTTGGCCACACCTAATGTTTTTGCTCTCTCTCTGATCGGTTGTTTTTATTTTTCAGCCTAATGATGGCTTGCTTCACTGATAGTGACAGCTCTTTGGATCTCATATTGAGAGTCGACAGCAACTAATTCCAAATGCAAATGTCACACCTAGAATCAACTCCAGACCTTTTACCTGCTTAATTGATAATGAAATAACGAGGGTATAGCCCACACCTGTCCATGAAATAGCTTTTGAGTTGATAGTCCCATTGCTTTTGGCCCCTTAAAAAGTGGGAGGCACATATAGAAACCGTTGTAATTCCTACACCGTTAACCTGATTTGGATGCAATTACCCTCAAATTAAATCTGAAAGTCTGCAGTTAAAGCACATCTTGTTTGTTTCATTTCAAAGCCATTGTGGTGGTGAATAGAGGCCAAAATCTGAAAATTCTGTCAATGTCCCAATATTTATGCACCTGACTGTACATCGTGTGGCCGGGACTGCCAAGGAGCTGCCGGGGAGTTCAAGGGGAATCGTAAGTAAACTCTTATCTTATGCTGGTCGTACTAGTGTATGGCCAGCATTAGCGCAGTTCACTCTATGCAACAAGCATTAATGTTTTTGATAACAAAACCTAGTATGCATGTAAAAGTATATTTATCTACACTTCATATCACCGTAGTACAGTATATACACTAAGGGCTAAACGTAGTAGGTTCCGAGTTTTGGAAATGTGCGAGTATAGCTTTATACTTGCACATTTTTAGACCTCACTCTATGTAATAGGGTGCAAGAACATGCAAATTCGCATACTCCTGAAACTTGCACTGCAGAAGCTTGCATCCAGATGTTTTGCCATCAAAAACATACAACTCAGCCAATGTAATAGAGTACAAGTTTTTAACTCGCAAAATATTACTTACTTAAAAAACGTGAAAAAAATATAGACCTGCTTCAGGCTAGTGAGTATAGCCTAAGCGGATGCGAGTTACACAGAAGTCTTTGTGGAAAAAGCTCTCAAAGTGTAAAAAAAAATACGACGTGGTGTTCCCCCTAATAACACAACCAGCACCGAGCTTTTCTGAGCCAGTCCTGGTTTTGGAAATACGGGGGACAAGATTTGAGAAGGGTGTGTCCAAACACAAATCTAAATCTCTTTTGCACATTTTTACATCTGCAGTGAAGCATGCTGTTACCCAGTTACACAATTACTTGCTCTTTTCTGCTTTGCTGCCAACTCAGAATTAGCCCCTTTATCTAGTTATTTTATATTCTACTATCTCAGTGTTTATGGATTCATGCTTGTCATGGACAGGACTCTTGTGTTTTGTAACCATGGTGGAAGCTTCTTTTTTTATTGTTGGTTTTTTTTTTAAGCCTTGTTTGGGGCTGCTCCTGGGATTGTTGCTTCTATCATTTTATATTGCCTTGGTCCATGCTTTTGATTTTTGTCTATTATGCCATGCGATGTTTTGGCATTACATATGTATTGCCTAAGCTAATTTCTGCTTTTCCTTGTACTGTTTGTGAGATATTCTGTACTATACCCTAATGCATTGTATCCCAAACTTTTTTGAATCACGGCGCCCTAGTGTATCAGCAGTGTTTTCACGGCCCCCCCTAAGCCAAACGTTTGTTATTGAGAAATTCAGAAAAAACGTAGTAAAGTGAAGTAAATTGTGCTTATCTATCATCCTTAGGGTCAGTTATGTGATGGAGGAGAGTTGTGCTTCTGTTTGTCCACATTTTTCCATTACTTTGTCCATAAAGAATTTGATTTGGTGCTAGACCACCAACCTGAGGCACCACTGCAAGTGTCCCAAGACACCCCAGGTTGCCATGGCGCACAGTTTGGAAACCACTGCCCTAATGTATAGATTATGGGGTGTATGGCTTCTCTATTTTGTTTTCCTCCTGCTCCACTTTAATAAAAAGGAAAATAAATGGGTTGCTTCAAGTCAACGCCATGTGCAGTTCTGAAGTGCAACATCGTGTCCACCAGCCTTTGCGCATTTTCAGGGTAATGCAAAGAGGAAGCATCACTATTTTCAAAACACATACTGCTAAAGTAAAGTTCTATTCCATGGTATGAAATTGATGTTGACAAAGATCTAGTCATGGACCTTAAAACATACACCCATAAATAAGTTGTATTGCAGATACTGCTCACATTCCTTTTCAGGTATATGACCCCATCATGCAGGACCAAACCTTAACTTCTGTTCTGCTCGCTCACTGTCTGCTTGTAGTCCATGCACATGTACCTGCCACCTCATCTCTACTTGTGCCTCCACTCACATCACAGGTACTGCTGACTTCTGCCCTTTTAAGGTGGTAATAGAAATTTTTTAGTGTGATGAGTTCTTTCAGCCATTGCACACAGCATACCTAATTAAGGTGTTATGAATGCTACCTGTATGCAGTGAATAATCCCTAGTAATCTTCCACTACTGGTTAGACCACAGGCTCTGGCAACTCTTCCCTTAGTTGGAATAGTGATGTTCTGCTACAAGTGTTGGCTGTCTGAAAGATCTAATAACATTAAAGAGAATATATTACCACCTTAAAGTGGTACTGGTCAGTGTATCCTGTGATGTGGGTGGTGCTAAGGGCTAATGGCGCAGAACTGTAATGGGTTTGGTCTGTAGTGGCATTGCCACAGACGGATCTGTATGGATTGCCAAGACTGGTATTTTGATTTTCACATGTGAGGCAGACTGTCAACAGTACTCAAATGTGTCCTTCCTATCTACGTTTGATCATTTAACAGCTCCCATATATAAATGCACTATGTCTGCTAACCAAGTTTCTGAGTGTTTAATAAAGGATATATTTATTTTACAGAGCTACATACATATTTCTTAGCAGTATATGTTTCAGGCAAAGTCAAACCGTAACGCAGGTGTCCTGAGGCGAGTTCAGCAGGGAGGACAGAAATATTGTATATTTCTCCTGCACTGACAGGCTCTGCATCTCTTTTATTGTAAATTTGTTCAGAAGTTAAATACTGTAACTGCAGAATAGTTATATTTATACCCTTGAAGCCTCCATACTTTTTTAATTATTTTTTTTAATCTTAAGGGTTTGTTACTACTCATCATTACACATGCAAATATAAAACGTTAGGCTACAGTTTATTATGGAGCCCACTCATGTTATGGAACCCACACTTGCTCGACACGACTGCCAAAGAACCACATCACTGAACATTTTAACTGCATATGTACGTAGCATATTTGCAATGATCTAGCTGTTTTAGGCACAGGTTGAACAGCCATATTGTAATGTAAGCAGAAGTGCCTACATTTTTTGGATTAAATGAAAACCTCACATGTGCTGTAAGGGCCATTATTTGAACAATTTAATTTTCTATCCTTCATAGCATTGCAATGTGTAGCTTCCTTGCTACTTATTGTAAGTTAGATAGAGACAGGCTAGGTAGAAATACCCCATAAACTGTATATTAAGCTTCTCTTCCTCTTCTGTGTAGTTCAGGACCTGCTTGTTTGACGTGCAGCCCAGAGATGTGCATAATATATCTTTCAGATATAGCATATCTCCCTGTGTGTACAGGCGACCTACTGATACATTATGCTGGTCGCAGGAACCAGTGACAATGACATCACAACTGGGCGGCAAATTTAAATGTCCGCCCAGTTGTGATGCCTGGTCAGACATATTGAGAGGCCGATTGGTTAGTGAGTATGCTTGGTTGGTAAAATTTTACATATGCAAGTTACTTTATATCTATCATCCTACCAAATTTCACGAAAATCTGAGGCGGTCAGGATGAAGAGTTACTTTTTTTTGTGATGATTTGGCATGAAATGACCCAGGTACAGGACTAGATGCATTAACAGTTCCATGCATGTGGCTAAGAAAATAGAAAATAAATAGTAGAGGTGACCACAATCCTTCCATTTAGTCCATGGCATGGGAGATCCTTCATGGAGAACCATGGGGTCTACCTTATATTCCATATTTATTGCTTCAGGAGTCCAGTCTTTCACCCAAATATAGAACAGTTCCGTTTTTAGTGGTGTGAGAATTGCTCAGTGATAAAGGAGTATCCATGGTCAATAAACTGAGCCGTTTGAACTGATACAGTAAATTTCTCTGAGATGTATGACACTGAAGGCAGTGTTCCTGATAGCAGTTACTTCTGCCACAAGAGGAGCAGAGTTACAGGCACTATGGTGCAAAGAACATTTTTGAAATATCTGAGGATGTGGTTGCTCCAGTAGCCAATCCAGTAAGTATTCTTGCCAAAAGTTTTAACCAGATGAAAAAGTGATTAAACAGCATTCATTAGATTTCTTTAGTGCAATCAATATATATTTATTGAGGATTTTAGGAATACAGGATATGATTCCAACAGGACCTCTGATAGGTTCAAGCAATAGATCTGCGGGTTTGGTTTGATTCGGTTCTTATCGCCAAAATAGCACAATTTTGGATTTATTTTATTGAATATCCAAAACATGTGAAAGCCAGATAGCCAATATGATGCTGTTTTAAGATCCGAGCAAAACCGAACCGCTCATCTTTAGTTCAATCAAACCACTTCCAGAAGCATTAGACAAGTCTTCATACAGGTATACAAGATTAATATGGCGCTAGATATACTGAGTGCACACTCCAATATGAGCAGTTGCAACACCTTGGACAGAAAGTTCTCAGGTTTGGAGGCACAGTTCTGCAAAGCAGCCCCATCAATACTTTCTGTAGTCACTATCACATAGAGACATCCTCTACACTCCATAATGAGATATGGCCTCCAAACAACATTGTAAATAAACTCTTGATTATGCAGCATGTTTTGTTTTGGTATTTCCCTAGCATGTTTATTAGGTACATTGCATTGTAATGGCTGCCTTGGAGTATTGAAAAGGAAAACCGCAAAGTACATTTACCAGTAACTACTTTTTCTTACATGACAGCTCATATTTTACGAGACATTATTATAAATGTTTCAGAGACCGTTTGGGGAGTCACTTAGACACAGGAGAAGAGGAGGAGTTGCAGTGGCTGCGATTCAATTCAATGCGATGTTGAATAGCCCCGGGAGGGATCTATTCAATTCAGCGCATTAAGTCGGAGAATGCTGGTTCTCGCGACTTAACCTGGTTGTTTAGTCGTGAGAACCGGCATTCCCTGACTAATGTGCCGGCCGCGCGGCTCTTAGCGCCGCGCTTCACCGGGAATACAGCCGTGCAGCCGGCACTTTTGTCGGATTTCTCCTCGCATCCCGGTAGGGTGCGAGAAAAAAATCCTTTTCGCCTGACCAAACATTGCATTGAGTTGATTAGTTTCGGGATCTCCATCCCGGGGGCCATTCAACATCGCATTGAATTGAATTGCCCCCATTATATACTGTCTGGTGTCAATTTTAGCTGTCTAACTAAAAACTTTACGGATAAGGAATTATCAGCAAGTAAACTTCACTGTTTTTTTCACCATTGTGATTGAGTTTTGAATGCATGTCATTGCTGTAGGGCACAAAATGAGTATAATGTTTGTTTACCTTGGTATAATTGACCCACCAGAAATGTGATGTGTATGGCCAGATTAATTAATATGCAAATTCTTTGACTTCTGTAGATAACTGGCGCACTGACTTAAAAAATTTAATTTTCAGAGTCCTAAATTAAGCATTACTGAAAGAAAACAACTTATTACTGAAATAAAATATATACATAGCCTACATACATACATATGACATCCTTCCTTGTAGTGACGATCTGAAGATAGCACAAAACGTGTTGGGTATGCGATTTTGACAGTAAAAATGTCGACAATCAAAACGGGGAGACTTGAAGGTCGAACTCTGGCATACCGACATTCTAATAATGCTATTTAAAGCATTTTAACAGTGTTCTATTGGCAACTGCAAATATAATGCTTTACAATCTTGTTTATAGTTGTAGTTGTAAAGCCAGTGCCACTGTTCTGATTCTGGACATTTTGAATTTCAAAATCAGAACTGCATCCCACACCAACACACTGGGGTTCATGTATCAAGCCGTAAAAAGTGTGGAGAAGTTGCCCATAGCAACCAATCAGCTCCTACTTATTATTTTATAGACTGTACTTGATAAATGCTACTTCAAAGCTGATTGGTTGATATGGGCGACTTCTCCACAGGTCTGCTTATTCACGCTTTTCACTACTTCATACATAAACCCCAGTGTCCAAAACTTTCAAATCTAAGCGATTTTATAATCTCCTTACTATTCCATACAGATGTCTCAAAGTATTCATACAAATTTGCAAACTTTGGGCCTGATTTAGCATGGAACTCAATTGCATCTGTGAATCCTGACGGAATGCAGCTGCTAATTTATGCAGATTCAGGCAACCTTATCCGTGCATACAGAAGCCCACTGCTGCCTTCTCTGACCAGAGCGCTCGCTCTGAATCAGGGCCCTCCTCCATGAAAATGGAGCGTCCTCCTGGACGCTCGCATAGCTGTGGGTGACCACCCACAGCTTATGCGAGCATCCATGATGATGGTCAAGACCATCGCGACATCGGGCTTGCGACGGAGACCCTGCGGTAGGGTCTCGCTGCCGCAAGCCCTGGAGTGATTTTGGCTCTATCAGAGCCAAAATCACTCCCACTGACATCACTAGTGATGTCAGTGGGGCCAGCTTCAGACGGTAGGCGTTACCATGGGAACGCCTCCGTCTGGCAGCCACGCCCACCAAAGGGGGCGTGCTGTCAATCAAAATCAACAGCACGCCCTCTTTGGCGCGAGACCTGGAGCGACGGAGAGCCCGTCGCTATCCGGGTCTCGCGCATGCGCACGACGGAGCTCCCTCTGTCGTGCGCATGCGCAGTGGGGCAACATCGACCCGCTTGCGAGCGGGTCTGAATGACCCCCTCAGACCAGCATACACATCAGGAACATCGGCCACCATCGACCACTTACGGCTAGTCTAACCTGTCTCTAATTCTGCGAGTCTCTGCAGAGAGCTCTTGTGCTGTAGAGGTGATTGCACTGGCTAAATTATGGTTGCCCATTAAATGGCATCCAAAAGGTAAGACACACCTGCGGTTTTAAGACCATCCCCGTCACCTCCCCCAAACGTTTGTTAGCTGTCAATCATTTCTGCGTATTCGCTGGCTTGCGAGCGCCATCGCAATGCGATCGCACGAGTATGCTATTGTGCGCATGCGTACAGGATAAAAATTGCTCAGCTGTATTGATGATAGCAATTGCGATCCACGCTGAATCAGGCCCTTTCAACATTTGTGTGGTTTAGTAAGGTGATTATAGAATCACTCCAGTTTGAAAGTTTTTCATGTGAAAGAGCCTTTTCCGATTTGAGTGGATTCTGTAACTTAAACTATAATTCATAATATAACTTAACTGAGATGCTCCAGGTGTATACCCCAGTTCAGCAGTGCGATGCTCATTCTAGCCAACAATGGGCTGGATGCCTTGATGTCGAAGCAGCCAGTTTTTCATAGCCTGTATCATAAATATCAAGCTGCCTGCATGAGTGAGGAGTGCACCTATAGGTACACATCACATTGGGTTGAGCACCAGCTCTCGGGTAAATAAGGATATACTGCCTTTGAACCTCTATATACCCCTGCCTATACCTTCTAATATCCTTCCTATAAACCTCTAAGGATGACTCTAATTTGCGTACGCAGTCATCCAGTAATTAAAGACTCCAGACTTAGAACATGTGGTTTCAAAGCACAAAGTATTATTCAAGTAAAAGTACAGCAGTTACACGCTATGATCCTCATATAATCTTAGCGCAAAGAGATTATACAGACCCAAGTACAATTATACATACGCAGCGCTCTCTGGTCCAGATGTTAGGCATCAGCAAGAAACCCCTCGTCAATCAGCATTCAGCACAAAGACCAGGAACCCAGGGTCAGAGCATATTTATACCCCCCAGAAATAACACAATAGAGAAGTTTGTTGCTAATACCATTGGTCCTAACGGGGAGGGCATATGTTACAAGGCATTTAACTGGTTGATTCAAATAGACACAACCCAGCCTCTAACTGGGGGTCTCTGGTTTCCTGCCCCATACAACATCCTAACAGTTGTTCATATAATGTACATTTTGTTGCTTGAAGTCTCTGCGGTCCATAAGTTGAGAACGCATGATGCGATCTCCACACCGATGGTACCGGAATACTGTTGGGGCAGATGCGTGCGCATGAAGCTAATAAACAGCGTTTACATACAGGATCTTATGCATTCGCTAACATGCGATTAGTTACCAGCACAATTGTGCGTATTAATGTGTGTATGAGAAATGGTGCACTTAAATCTCACTTAAACTAAGTGAACACCTAGCAGTGTGGAATGCTGAGCCTTATAGTTCCACACGCCCCCCCTCTCTCAGCAGCCCCCATCCTTCCCAGGCTCAAAAGTACAGTCCTTTGTTCTCCCAGGTTCTTGTGTAAATGCAAATTAGCACAGCTACAAGACCCAAACCTCAGATAACACTCTTGGCTTTGAAGGTATTTTATTGCATGAAGCCTGCTAATGTAAGGTGCTACAAACGACCCTCTTGCTGTATTCGAGCAGGGCCACCTGGAGTGAGAGCAGACGTTATGTCCAGGAAGCTTGTCTACACAAGCTAGTTGTCACATGGCCATTTGCTCTGTTAATATATCCTTTAGGGGAATTATAATAATATACGCTTTATCCAGAGCACCCAAACTGCGTAAAGTCATGAAATGGGCTTTTGGTGAATCGTAACTTATGGCGATGTTCACAGATGCAATAGCATGATGCTAATAGTAATATCGCCACATGTACTAAAGTGTGAGTTTATCTAAAATGGCTCTTAGGCGGACATTCGCAAAATGGCGTCTTGCGATCTCATTTCCAAGATGGTGTCTTGCGGCCAGTCGCAAGATGGTGTTGCTGCGATTCAATTTTAAACTGATCTTGTCTCAGCCAATAATCCAGCTTCGACATAAATAATATGTTTCATGTATGGAACTGCATTAACTATGCCCTGCTTGTGGGAAATCTATAGCAAAATGTAATGGCATACCCACCATAGTTAATTCACATACTACCCATAAAAATTTTCTCATTGTATTTGATTCTGAGAAGTGTGCTCGACAAGGTAGATTTAGAAGAATAGTTTACAGCTGGCCATGTACTGCAAGATCTTGCAGGAAACCATCTGACAGGGCCAGGTAAGGAGCCGACTGCCCGATAGTTGGAGTGCATCCATACACACTATACGATGTCTGAAGGTGGCTGAACAATGTTCGGGTAGGTTTAAAAACCAATGGATCACGACCGTTTTTCAGCCATTTTCAGACTGAGCGATCATGTTCAATATCTTACACTGAATGCTAATTGTTCAAACCAGTTCTTTAGTTGGCTGGGTTGCATGATTATTGGGCATTACTAGTCTAACCATTTACAGCCATGGCCAAGGTTTTGAGAATGATGCAAGTATTGGTTTTCACAAAGTCTGTTGCTTCAGTTTTTATGATGGCAATTTGCATTTACTCCAAAATGGGATGAAGAGTGATCAGATGAGTTGCAATTAATTGCCAAGTCCCTCTTTGCCATGACAATGAGCTTAATCCCAATAACATTTCCACTGCATTTCAGCCCTGCCACATAAGGACCAGCTGACATCATGTCAGTGATTCTCTCGTTAACACAGGTGAGAGTGTTGACGAGGACAAGGCTGGCGATCACTCTGTCATGCTGATAGAGATAGAATAACAGGCTGGAAGCTTTAAAAGGAGGGTGGAGCTTGAAATCATTGTTCTTCCTCTGTTAACCATAGTTACCTGCAAGGAAACACATGCAGTAATCATTGCCTTGTACAAAAAGGGCTTCACAGGCAAAGATATTGCACCTAAATCAACCATTTATCGGATCATCAAGAACTTCAAGGAGAGCGGTTCAATAGTTGTGAAGAAGGCTTCAGGGCACCTAAGAACATCCAGCAAGCGCCAGGACAGTCTCCTAAAGTTGATTCAGATGTGGGATCGGTGCACCACCAGTGCAGAGCTTGCTCAGGAATGGCAGCAGGCAGGTGTGTGCATCTTCACGCACAGTCAGGCGAAGACTTTTGGAGGATGGCCTGGTGTCAAGAAGGGCAGCAAAGAAGTCACTTCTCTCCAGGAAAAACATCAGGGGCAGACTGATATTCTGCAAAAGGTACAGGGATTGGACTGCTGAGGACTGGGGAAAAGTTTTCTCTGATGAATCCCTTTTCAGATTGTTTGGGGCACCTGGAAAAAACGCTTGACCGGAGAAGGAAAGGTGAGCGCTACCGTCAGTCCTATGTCATGCCAATATTAAAGTATCCTGAGACCATTCATGTGTGGGGTTGCTTCTCAGCCAAGGGAGTGGGCTCGCTCACAAGTTTGCCTGAGAACACAGCCATGATTAAAGAATGGTACCAAAATATCCTCCAACAGCAATTTCTCCCAACCATCCAAGAACAGTTTGGTGATGAACAATGCCTTTTCCAGCATGATGGAAACTCCCCCACACCTTAATCCCATTGAGAACTTGTGGTCAATCCTCAAGAGGTGGGTGGACAAACAAAAACTCACAAATTCTGACAAACTACAAGCATTGATTAGGCAAGAATGGGCGGCCATCATTCAGTATGTGGCCCAGAAGTTGATTGACAGCGTGCCAGGGCGAATTGCAGAGGTCTTGAAAAAGAAGGGTCAACACTGCAAATATTGACTCTTTGCATAAACTTAACGTAATTGTCAATAAAATTCTTTGACACTTATGAAATGTTTGTAATTTTAATTCAGTATACCATAGTAACATCCGACAAAAAGGTCTGAAAACACTGAAGCAGCAAACTTTGTGAAAACCAATATTTGTGTGATTCTCAAAACCTTTGGCCATGGCTGTACAGTGGGGTGGAATTACACATTCTAGCTGTGCTTGCTTTGGAAGGGCAAGGTGATTTGTGAAGGAAAAATAATTTTTGCAGTTTTGTAGCTACTATGTAGGCTACTTATAGACATTATTTTAAAGGGTTTAATACTTGTTCTCTAATTGTACAATTCATGCTTTTTATGCTGATTGTTCAAAAAGTAATGGACCTGTACACACAGAAGTGTGATAGTGCTTAGCAAAATTACTATAGACTCCTATGGAAATACTTTAATACTATTAGCCTCTACAATGCTTTGATATGTTTTAATGAACTTACTTTTGTTAAAATTATGAAAAAGTACAGTGTTTTGTCTATGCTATACCTAGTGTTTGTTAAATTTGTTTTGTATATTCCTTAAATGTAAAACCTTGCAAAAAAAGACTACATGTTGCTAAGTGTTTTATATAATTTTGTAGAGTATGTTAAATATTATATACTCTTGTTTGCTCAGGCAAGATCTTCGGAAAGTATTTTTTTGGATGAGTAGCAGGCGTCTGTCTGCATCAACAGTGCAAGATATGTGTACATTCTGTAAAGCTGGTCTGTTTTCCAGGGAGCACATAAGCGGAGTGGCTGCTGACAAGTTACATGCAATAAGTGTGTATAAAAGTTTATGCATTCTATGAGATGTGTTTACAAGCTTTTTCCATGACCGATTAGAATAAAAAAACCGAACTAGAATACTGAGTAGTGTAATGGAGGGAAGACGAAACTATGCATTTATCTAATGAAAAATATTTGTATATTTAATAACAAAATTTTAAACTATTTGCTTGTTTCTTACGCATGCAAGTCCTATTGACTAGTTCTATGTGCTATCTGTGTAACTAGGTAGCTATGTAGGCTAAACGGGATGTAGTTAACAGACCGGTGGCTGGGATGCCGCCAGTCTAAATCCCGACTGGGTAAGCCCAACAGAGGATTTAAGATAGGCTTCGAAATCCCGACGCCAGAATCCAGAAGGACAGCACCCCAAGCGAGATAAGTCTGGGGCGTCTTCTTTGTTAGTCGCGAGGGGGAGGTAGGGAGAGCGAGTGTGTTAGGTTTAGGCAGCGTAGGGGGGAGGGTTATGGCTAGGTACTAATGGGGGAGGGTTAGGTGTAGGTACGAAGAGGGAAGACTTATGTTTAGGCACTAACAGGGAGGGTTAGAGTGCGGGGAGGGTTAGGGTTGGGCTACAAGAAGGTAGGGTTAAGTGAGTAGGGGAGAGGGTGAGTATACTTGCCTGACCCCTGTCGGGATGTCGGTGTTTTGACAGGAGGCATCCCGACTGTCGGTATTACATACCCATTCCGGCTAAACATTACAGGACAACTAAAAGGCTTATACACTATTAAAAATCTTCATAAAATTGATACGTACAGCATGTAAGCTTTCCACAGCTGTTTATAACCAGGGCTAAATCATATAGGCTACAACCTAGTGTACTAAACACAAAACCTTGATCGGGTGATGGTGTTATGGATTATTGTTTGGAAAAGGGCCTTTAGCCCACCCGTGTAGTTACTATTAAACCATGTGTAGCCTTTTATCTCATTAGTGTCATTGTGCTCTGTTACAATCCTGCGTAATATTATTATTTGTAAAGTTGTTTTTGTGTGTCTAGGTTTGTCCATTGTGCCACTGAACAAATTAAATTCAAATGTATTAGTCTAAAATGGATGTATAACTGCTGGCAGTGCCGTATCTGGTCATTTTATCACCCCACCAGCAGTTCTCTGCGGCACTTGTACAAATCGCCTGATTGTAGAATGCCTGCAGACGTCCTGGGAGAGGATTGATTGATGGATGTGATATTTTACTTGACCGCTATCGACATCCAAAACGAAGTGTTAAGTTTTAGGTAGAGTTATTCTTTAGTAATCATAACTAAATGGAGAGCACCCTTATCTTTTACAAGATGTTGCTTGGTCCATTAGTTTTGCTTGCCCAGTTTTTTTATATATCCCACAAGCATAAGCAGTACTCTAAGGGAGCTATGAGTGTATCCTGGTAATGCCTCTGACATGCTCCCTTACATCTTTGCCTGGTTTCTGGTAGCATTCCTCTGACCAGTCACATCAAATATGTCCATTACTGTAGAAATGAATTCTGACTTGTGACAGCTGCACTGTGGTTACTGTTATTTAGTTGCAATCCTAGTTGAAAAGTAGCATAAGAGATGCACTGATTAGCATGCAGAAAGTAGTATAAATGGAAAATTTAATTGAAACGAATTTTCTTATACATGCAAATTTTGCATGTATCATTATTTATTTATTAGCAGTTACTTATATAGCGCCAGCATATTTCATTGTGCTTTACAATTGTAATAACAGACAAAGAGGTAAGAGGGCCTTGCTCTCAATCTATAGATCATTAATCTGATTGCATGTACAATTCATGTATGTCTCTATTTACATGGTAGCCCTAAGCAGTCACAGTGTGTGCAGCCCAATGGAAGGTCAGAAGTAGAAGTTATGGCCTGAATACAGCGATTCCTACAATTCTGGATCATGACCTACTAGGGGAATGGGTATGAAGTCCCGGTGGCTGACAGCCGCCGGTACATATCCCAATGCCGGCAGCCCGAAGGGAGAAGATTCCGACAGAACAGGTAAGTACTCTATCCCTACATCTCCCCCCCCACTAACCCCAGCCCCCCTCCCCCTTACTGCATCCTAAACCTAAGCCCCACGGCTGGGGGGGGGTGCCTAACCATCCCCCGTAGGGGTGCCTAACACTAACCTCCCCCAACCCTAACCCTGCTAGGCTTCCTAAACCCTAATCCCCCTCCCCGTCCTGGGTTAAAGCTAAGGCCCCCTGCACTTACCTCGTTCGGGCTGGCGTCCCTCTGCGTTTGGCGTTGGGATTAAGATAGGCATTGAAATACCGACGCCTATCTTAAGTCCCTTGTCGGGATTCAGATGTCGGTATTGAGGCTGCCGGACTCATAGCTACATCCCCTACTAGGTAACAAGGATACCACAACAGATTTGCACTAGAATCTTTTAGTTTCAGAAAACTACTTTGGTTTACAATAAACAAGCTGAATTTATATTGAGTTTTAAGAGGATGACTAATAGGACATGATAAAGCCAAGTTATATAACTGAGAGCATCTCTTAATTACATATTACTCATATTTACTGTGCACAGTTGTTAACCTTAAATATACTTAATTGTCTAATTATTAGATTGTAATAAGACAATCCAACAATTATAACCATTCCCTTTATGTATTTGTTGACAGTTAGCAATGCACATTTTCAAGTTTCAGAAGTCAAGTAATGGCCAGCATATAATCAGTGTTTGCCCACAGAAAGTTGGGTTTTATATATAATTATGAATTCGACCCAGCTGCTTTTCATATTCGAAATCTCACTCTGCATACTGTTACCCAATAATATTTCATTATCCTGTCCAAATTATGGCTCTGTTCCTCCATCCTCTGCTTTGCATCTGCTGTAAACATATAGGAACCACACTGCAATAGTGAAAACCATGGTTATATAACCTGGCTTTCTGACTAATGTCCAAGTGTGGCTCTGGCTGCTGTAATAACAGTGTCTTCAATCAGTGTCTGGATGATCTAGCCACTGGGAACCAGTTCTTATGGATCCAGATAGATGCATTGCAGACAGGGGCTGCCATTCACAGGCCGTCTCCAAAAGGTGTGCGTTAGTTTCTCTGGAAACCAGTATTTGAAATCGAGCAGCTCGGGTAGCTCAGATAAATACTTATAAGTTGCTTACTGCATGTTTTCTTTAAAAAAAGGTAAAAACATTACAATATATGATCGCGGTAGAAGTTGACTTAAACACTTACAAAACTTTACATAAATGTATGGTACAGTAGGGTGAGAGAAATGTGAAAGGAAATCTATTCTCTCACAACATTACAGAACATAAGTACATGGAATAGAATCAACTCAAAGAACATCATTGTTTAGTAAGACCAAAGAAATGTGACGTTTTTATTTTGACTGAAAATGTAACCACCATTTGCTGCTGCTGATAATAAGCAGTGATGCTAGTGCATTTCTGAAGCCACCCCCAAGCTCAAAATAAACAGAAAATAAATGAATACAATCTAGTAGTAGTACATTTTGGGGTGGGCAGGTGGAATGACTGCTCTCAATGCCTGAAAAGGGACGTGGTCACTAGAAAAGGGGGCTAGTAAGCACTCCTTAGGATTTAATTTGAAAAGGTACATGTTAAAAGTAATGTTGTTTTATACATGCCACCCAAAGAACTAACAGGTACAGAACAAGTGTCAGAGCGCTTCCCGTTCTATTAGGTACTTAAAATACTTTTTACAATATTGTATACAAGTATATTTTCTACATTGCGTCTTTTGCATCATTTGGCATTGAACATTGGACCTCATTCAGACCCGCTCGCAAACAGGTCGATGTTTAGGCCCTGTGCACGCTCCGGAGCTCACTACAAAAGGGGCGACAGCTTGCCCTGTTTTGTGGGCGTGGTGGGGAAGTGGTTTCACAAACGGAGGCCGTTTTGTGGGCGGCCGCACTGACATCAGCAGTGATGTCAGTGGGGAGCTTCCTGCTCAATGAGAGCAGGAAGCTCCCTGGAACTTGCAGTTGCCGAGACCCGACCTTAGGGTCTCGTCGCAGGTCGCGACCTTCAACCTGGTCGGTCGCTAAAGCTTAGCTAGCGACCAGGAGGCCGCACTTCAAAATACAAGCGGCCGCCTACATTCAGAACAAGCGCTCGCATTTTGCGAGCGCCTCTGAATGAGGGCCATTGTGCTGTTTGTATGAAAATAGTAGCTTTATGATTTTATTTGTCTTCCTCATTGTTCAAGCAACATAAATTTCACAGTTTCATTTATTTATTTTTTTTGTTTTTCTCTGCGCCCCTCCACCCCCCCCCCCCCAAATCTCCATGTTTATTTTGATTAGGCGGGGTGCTTCTGAGCATGTTTGTGTGTGGGGTGCTATCACTGCCTACCAGCAGTTACCAATTTCAACACCATATTAAATCAGATTTTATATTTAACTTTGCAGCATTGCTGGGTTTTTGAAGCACACACGTTGCCAACTCCAAAATGCCTTAGTTTTTGCATTGGTGTGCCTGGATGGTATGCCCGTGTCATGTCTACACCCATCTCTGGGGAAACACCTATGCAGCTTACAACAATGTGAAACATTATGCAGAGTTTTACATGCAACCTAGTGTTCAGCCTCCTACCATTTTATTATCATGATTTTTAATAAAATAAACTTCTTTAGATTTTCTACATATATTTCTGAACTTTGCCTAATGTATGGCTTAAATTTATTGCAATGCAGTAACATTGGGGCTACTGTTTTGCATGTGGCAAACGGTTAATATTAAAACTCCTCACATTGCTTGGAGGATCCCAGGAAGTGTGCTTCTCCACCAAAGTCCTTTTCTGAAACAGTGGGGTGTAGTCAACAGACTAGCCCATTTGTTTCCATGAACAAATTGTTACTGCTTTTGTTGTTCCATTCATCAACAGTCTGTTGTGGATGACTGCTTATTATACTGTAGTGACTCGTTCTGCTATGACAGTGTTCTTTTTCCTGCACATTCCTGCCAGTATGTACAGTGCTGTGGTTTTTTTTTTACCCCTCTACTCCCTGTGAATAATACACAGATTTTGGGTTCATTCTAGCACCCTGCACCTATCACAACCTCTGCAGTTCATGTTTCCTGCCTGGGGTGCCGCTCTCTGCTCAGGTGCTTCTAGCACACTCAGCTGATGCAAAAAATCGGCTAAGATACAGATCAGAGTGTGCTAAAAGCAGAGAGAAGAGAGCGACACCCCAGGGTGTTAGAATGAACACTACACATATATACACTGTTGGTACCTGCCTGTAATTCTGTTGGACCAATCCCAAGCCGCAATCAAGTGATGTTGCATGTAGAGTTCAAAGGAATTGCAGGAGCATCAGCGTATACGTAATTGGTAGCAATGTCTGAGGAGCAGATTGAGAAGTTACAAAGGGTCCTATCTATCATTAAGTATTTGCAAGATATTCCCTGAAAACAGATGTTTTCAGGGGGTACCTGCAAATATTAAGGATCCCCCAGATGTACTAGGAGGGATCTCAGCAGATATCTCCGATGTCTGCCCTTGTCATTCCCTTTTCGTCAGCAATTGGAAGAGATCTTACAGAAGTGATAGTGGTAAGGAAGACCAATATCTTATATACAGGGGAATCACTTTGTTTTATGCATGATACTGGAAGATGATACTGTACATCAGACCTGGCCAACCTGTGGCTCTCCAACTGTTGTGAAACTACACATCCCACCATGCCCTGCCAAAATATTAGCATTCTCTAATAGCAAAACTGTGACCGGGCATGCTGGGATTTGTAGATTCACAGCAGCTGGAGAGCCACAGGCTGCCCAGGCCTGCTGTACATAGTCGGCTTCAGCTTTTTTTTTTTTTTTTTTTTAACTCCTAAGATAGTCCCTGGTAAAGAAGGAGGTCTCATGTTCCAGGGAATCATGGCAGCTCTGTTATCTTAATTGCAGTCACAGCTCTGCTTGTTAAGCTGCATACACACCTATAGATATATCTGTCCAATCCGTAAGGTGGGATGGAAAATCTGGTAATGTATGGGAGCAAATAACAATAGAAATTTGTTACCAAACACTGAAAAATGGACAAGATTTTTCTTCCCACCAGACAGATTGAACAGATATATCTGTAGGTGTGTACAATGCTTTACAGTACTTTCTACTCACAGGAATATCTTATCTCAGCCTGACAAATATTGCAGATTTTGATATCAGTGGCTGGCTGGGGTGGAACTAAGGCCAAGGGTCGATGGGAAATGAGCATCCATTGCAGGATTTCCACAGACTGGGTGGCCTGACGGTGTACAGATGAAGCAAAAACTATAGAAGCAGCATTGCACCCTAGGGTACACTAGCTTACCTGGTGGGCTACAAATGAATTCTCTGTTGCCTGTGTTTTTATATTCAAAATCTTTGTTCTTAATTCCTATTCTATATTTGCTGTACTTGTATACCTAGATACTACCCAAAACCTACCTCCTTAGAAAATGACTTGGTGCCTTTTTGCTATTAACATTCATCAACTGAACTATGATGGGAAGTCCTTTTTTTTGCAAACAGTGTAGTGTTCTCTCAAGTATACAGTGTTGTCCTTGCATAAAAGCTAAAATGAGTAAAATCACTACTTAACAACTGCAAATTAGTTTGAATTCAAAGAGAATTTGCTATCCGAACATACTGTGAGTTTGACGATATGCAATTTTTAAAAAATTTTCAATGTTTGCTTTTATTTGTTAATAATTGTAGCCTAGACATATAAGCATAATGCTGGTTACAGAGAAGCTGCCTGCAATCAGTAATCTATTTGGTGTGATTCTGAATTACTGATAAATTACAAATACACAAAAAGTAGCTGGCTGAAAGTAAAAATCCTGGATACGGGGAGTAAATTTTGTCTGCTATAGTAACAGCCAAGTCAGAGGCTTATCCCTCTCATGCGGATTACTGTATGCAGTCTCAAGGTGGTGATGTATAAGGTTAGCAGCCTTGGCTTAAGGTAATTCTCACAATTTACCCCTGCTCTGAATGGCAATAATAGCTATAGCTATTTGCCAAATACAAAAAAAAATAATTTCTCCTAAAATACTTATGTGCTGGATGCACTGTGAGGCAGCAGTAATAATTATATGCAAATGTTTATATTTTGTCATATTTTGTTACTTTCAACTTGCAGATATTGTGTTTGTTTTGGGTACCAATTTTGCCAGTATCAATGGATTCAATATAAACTGAATCTAGTAGAGCTGCTTTTGTTAGATCAAGTAAAGTGCCTGCTAATAGTGCTAGCAGGCAGTAAAGGACAAGTCTCTCCTGCACTGTCCTTAGCCTGCGTACTGCCATTGAGTCACAGGATTTTCTGTTCAAATGTGAAAGCAACATTCTTTGTACTGCAGTCGAGGTGCCAGGAACCAAATGATACCGTTCCTGTAAGAGCGTGGGCACTATATTCTGCCTGCTATATTAAAACTACAAATTTAACTAGCCACAACTATGTATTTATTTTTATTGTAATGTTTATATTGTGCAATGTTAAACATTGCTTAATTGGAAATATGAAATTCAAACATTCAGATTTGCTCTTAGTAGCTTGCATTTATATACTGTTTGTAAATAAACAAACCAAAACATAAAAGGAATTCGAAAAGAGAGAAGCTGTCGATACATACAATACAATAACAAAAACACAGTACTGCGCAGGGAGCACAGAGGGTGTGTGGTATAATTGATTGCCACCAGAATGTTGACAGGCAATAGGTTGACATGGTCAAAAGGTTGACAGGGAAAAAAGGTTGACATGTTTTTTTGCAATTTAACCCTAGCCATTCCCCTAAAGCTGGGTACACATTAGCTGATTTGTAGGCGATATATCATCCAATCCGGCAGATCGGGCCGAGACATTGTCAATATTGGCAAGTGTGTACGCACTACTAATGACCAAGCAAACTCCTGTTTGGTTGTCAGTCGCATTGTCAGGTCGGCCTTACATGCAGCTTAATCGGACAATGCGACTGACAATCCCATGCAGCGCGATGCGGCTGGTGCCAACATATCGGGCGCGTCTGGAACGTGTAATGTGTACCTGCCACCCAATATGTCCTATTGGCAGTGTGGTCGTCCATTGCAACGCTGGGTACACACATCATTACGTGTGTACCCAGCTTTACCCTTCCACTAGTGCCTGAACCTAACTCTCCCCCAGTGCCTAACCCTAATCTAAAAATGTTGAATAACCCTGGAAAAATATGTCTATCAACTTTTTTTGTGTCCATTTGTTTGTATTGAACATCTGGTATTGCACTATTGACTGTTGATATTCCATCCACATACAGTACAGAGGAAACTACTCCCATATAAACAGGCAGGGCCATAGCACAGTTAGACAGAAATCATATAGACCATAAATAATAGTACAAGGGGCGGCATAACGTATTTTTAAAGGCTGGACTGTGCATACCAAACCTAGAATGGTACCATCGATCCCAAATCTTGTGATACTTAGCATTTCTATGGGTATACAAGTAACGTGCATGATTGGAAGCTTCGTTAACAAGGGCTCTCCACTTAAATAGGTCAGTGTGCTATGGCGCTAACCACATCCTGGCAATAGTATATTTGTAAATCACTTTATTGGATTGCTCCTCCACCCTAAGACCAAATAAGCAGATTTTAGGATCTAATGTGCGGAGCATAGGAGCGGTCACCCTAATATCAGGACAGACACGAGTCCTAAAGTCAAAGACTTCAGATCAATCCCAAATGGGATGCCAGAAGAGAAGTTCTACTTCAATTTAGTGTCTTTATGATATTTCCTTTTCAAATTGGCAATAATTTTAATCTGAACTTCCCTCCCCCAACACTAGTCAAGCTAGTCAACGTATTTTCAAACTGTTTATAGAACTTTAAAGGGGCCTATCCATTAGCAGATCTTTCTAAAAGACAAAAGATTTATCTTTTGAAAATTCCTGGGGCTGCTGTGACAGATATCTGTCATGTACATGACAGATTTTTGCAAACGAACGATATTACATGACAACATTCTGGGAGTGGATTTTTTATGTTTCTATTAATTTTCATACAAAAATCGTTCGTCATGTGAGAGAGAC
This sequence comes from Taudactylus pleione, assembly GCA_031769625.1. NCBI lineage: Eukaryota > Metazoa > Chordata > Amphibia > Anura > Myobatrachidae > Taudactylus > Taudactylus pleione. The sequence goes on from JAUIMM010000018.1 coordinate 39,861,177, forward strand.
GAAAGACCCAATTTGTCGGCCGCAGGAGTGCGCATTTTTATCGTTCAGAGTCTATCCATTAGCAGATAAATTGAACGACTGAACGATAAATCGTTCATCATTCAAATTTATGTGCTAATGGATAGGCCCCATTAGACACATCAACACTATTTTCAATTCATTAACACGGAAAAAACATATTGCAAATTAACTGATTTTATCCTAAAAAAATTTCCCTTAGTTGATGATCTTAATCGGTATGACAGCATTCTAAAAATGCCACCTAAACTCAGATGCTAAGAAGATGGCAACATGGTAAAGAAATGTTGTAAAGCTTTTATTTTGTTAAACTTCCTGCATATTTGTAGATTCACAAAATAAAGCAGCCAGGACCAGCATAACTATAGCCTTGCTTAGAAAATCTGCATTTCTAAACCAATGAAGGATGTGAAGAGCAAAATTAGTTTTGTTCTAAATCAAGTACAGTATCAATTGTTTTTCAGATTTGATATAAATGTGCTTCTTTTGCTGTGTTCATTTTTTGATGCAGACGAGTGTGATGGGATAACATGCATACTATTAACTTTTTTTTAATGCAGTTTTGTATTGCAATATTCTTTTGAATTTGGTGGTTATAAGTTAGTTTTACTTATGATTGCTTTTCTACTGTGGTGTTTTTTTTCTGTGGTACACTTTAAATCTCAGTAGCATAAATGTATGACAATTCATAAATGTATGTGTCATAAATAGGCACAGTCTGTCCTATTTATGTAATAAATACTTAGGCACGACATATTTTTGGTGCATAACGTCTTTGTCACTTTTATAATTGAGCTGCTAACACACACAGTACGTGGCTTTCTGAGATGGAAATAGAACAGGCAGTCTGTCCTACTGCATTCTCAGCACGATATATGATGCATAGATTCAGTTTTGACATTTCTCTTGTACTGATTTCCTGTCTCCATGCTACTGTGAACTCCTCTGCTGAGCAGGACAGAATGCAGGGTGGGGTCTGTGACAGGAACTTCTGGGGGACCAAGTCCCTCTTCCTGCATAGAGGTTGTTGGTTGTGGTGATTTTCAGTTTCCACAGTGGTCACTTGTCCCCTCATTTCTGTACGAGACACTAAAGCACAGGATATGCAGGAAGCGTGTATGATGAGTGCAAGTCAACAGACGCAGACTGTACAGAGGTCTTCAGCTTACTACTATTTTTTTTTACAGCGGCAGCAAGTGTTAATATGTAATATGCATTAATTAAAGATTTGTAGTATATTTGTACTTGATATGTGTGTAAATTATGAATATGTTTATAACTGAATATATTCTGTTAGTAGTATTTATAGATTTGTCAGTCTTTTACATGCTATTAATTTATATAATGACCCACTCTCAAGACTCAGTACTTCATCAAAGCCTTCCAGCTCCCATCCTAACTTGCTGCTACATACTCCTTCCTCCGTTTACCCCATCTGTGTCACATCTGTTTGTGTGCCCCTCCCCTTTAGAATGTAAGCCCTTACGAGCAGGGCCTCTGCCCTCTTGTGCTTCTCCTTACTTTACTTTCATCTACTTCTTACCCCCCACCAGGGCACTTAACACTAGGTTGCTTACGCTCTGTTGCATATCTAGGTGTTGTGGTCACTAATGTAGTAATGTATATTATCCATGTCCTTGTCCTATATTGTATTGTACTGTAAGTCACTTGTCAAATTATTTGTCTATGTACTTTGTAAGGCACTGCAGAACACTTGCGGCGCCATATAAATAAAGGATGATGATGATAATAATAATAATGACCAGTTTAGGTCTTATGACAATTAACTAATGGCTTAATTGTATTTCTAGAGTATACCTTGCCAGACCTCAACAGTGTTTTACTGAGGTTCTCCAATTATAGCAAAAACTATGCAGCATTTGTGTCCGTTTCTGTCTAGATTTACAACAGGTTATTTACATTTGTGTATATCTGTGCACTTTTCCCTACACTGTGGTATTTTACACAACAGAACTCTAGCTTTGTAGTTGGACCACAAGGATAACAGCCATTTGTATATAGCTATTTGCAGCCTTGTTAAACATTCTTAAATGATGCTGAATCATGGAGTACAATTTCTGTCAGGATTAAATAATAAGATCTAGAATAACAGGCTCTGCCTGAGACAGCCACGTCATGCTGCTGACCTCTCTGGCACAGCTTTCTACATGGAACAGTTGGTACACAGCACACTCCTTGCCTGGTATTGCATTTTATAGTGAGAACCTTTCTAGTGTCAATAAGTCTTGTACTATAGACAGACCTTCAATGATGATAAGGTTCTGAAGGTGTGTTTTGGATATATATATATATATATATATATATATATATAAATTTGAGATAAAAAACAGGTGTGTGGTGGTTTTCCTGAGAGATTTGCAGATAGCAACAGATTTGTTAACTGATGGATAAGTATTTAGGGCCTATTTATCAAACTGATTTCTCATAAAATTATGAAAAACCCATAGTGACAGCTAAGTATTTAGGTGGGTATTTATCAAAGCATTGAGAGATATAAGGTGGAGAGAGGTAAACTACCAACCAATCAGCTCCTTACTGTAATTTTTTCAAACAAACTTGTAAAATGGAAGCTAGAAGCTGATTGGTTAGTGCTTTCTCTTTGATATATACCCCCTTTAATTTATCTTTGATAAATACCCCCCTTAGTCTTAGCTGGCCTGACAAGCTACTTTTATACAAGGGGAGTTTAGGCGGGTTCAGCTATTTCTTGAAGCCCTCACTTTAATGAACAGGGCCTTTTTATTGGAAACAGAACTAACCAAGACCTTATATCTGATAAACACTGTTCGGTACTATGAAACGTCATAGCTGATATCAGGCAATATTTGCTGTTTGATAAATGATAAACGCGAGGCCAATGTATGTTTTGGCTTGTGATGTTTTCAGCTGTAGAAATGTAGTTTATTTGGGTTATATATAATGCAGCTTTTCCCCTTCCACTGTGTGTTTTCCAGTTTTTAAGCTTAGATAGGTCAGGTAGGGGCTTGCACATATCGGACACTTACAGTATTGCTGACAAGTTTGGTGTGAGGGTATACTTGCAATGCTGACCGGACGTTATGTGTTGTTTCTAAGTTAGGGGTGTCTTTCAAATGATTCAACATTATACCAGACGGAGTGGGATTGTATTACATAAATCCCGACAAGGAGAGACCGACAGGCTGAGGTAAGTTCTCTAACCCTCCCTTCTCTTCCCCCCCCCCCAACCCACCTGTAAGGGTGCCTAACCCTAATCTCCCCCTGTTAGTGCCTAAAGGGGGGGGTGCCTAACCCTAACCCCCCCCTTCCCCTAGCCTAACAACCCCCCCCCCCCCTCCACCCCATGGCTAAGAGAATGTGCCTGTACTTGCCTCGATTGGGCCCGCAGTGTTCTGTATTCCGGTGCCGGGATTATGGCAAACATCGGTATCTTGACACCTGTCATAACTCCTTAGCCGGCGTTCCGGCGTCGGGATTGTGTCCGGCGGCCGTCTGTCATATAACTACATCCCCACCAGATAGTGTATTGTTTTCAGTACTGTGGAGCCTATGGGAATACAGAAGGACCACATAATAAAGCAGAAAAAGTTTGCAGTTTGTGATCTCTTTCTGTTGGGTATGCAGATGCATTTTAAACGAAATACTGTTCTCAGATAAAAGGAAAGTCAACCTCCAGAGCAGTTTAAAGAATTTATAGCATAGATCAGTGGTTCCCATACTGTGCGCCGTGCCACCCTGGGGTGCCTTGGGACACTCATGGTGGTGGTCCAGCACCAAATCTAATTATTTATGGTCAAGTAATGTAAATATGTGGACAAATAGAAGCACAAACCTGTCCCCCACCACATAACTGAGCCTAAAGCAGTGTACGCACTTGGCAATATTACTGAGCGATTGCATGATTACGACATCGTAATCGTGCACAAGTTGTGCACTATAATGTCGGAAATGAACAGCAATGCGCGCTCCCGTTGGTCGTTTCTGACATCTATCATCGCCTGAACATGCAGGTTCAGGAATGATGGAGGGTGCCTACACTGAACGACATATCGTTCAGTGTAGGCACTACAGGGGACCAGGAATGACTGTACGATTACGATGTAGTGTGTACGCACCTTAAGGATGACAGGTCAGCACAATTTACTTCACTTTACCATATTTTGTGTGAATTTCTCAATAACAAACTTTTGGCTTAGGGGTGCCGTGAAAACAATGTTGATACTCCAGGGCAGGCATATCAAACATGCGGCCACAGAGTGTGGGCTCACATATATATAATTTGCGGCCCACACCCCTGCCACGATCGGAGCAGAGCTCCGATTAGGAAGTGTTTGCTTTACAGGCTTGCAACAGTGGTCTCTGTATCGATCAGAAGCCTCTGATCGTTTCAGAGGCCAGCATTCCAGGTGATGCAGCGCGCGGGTGAAGTCATGACTTCCCCCATGACGAGCGGAGCCTGCGCCTGCCACTCTGGATCTAATTGGATCCAGTCAGCGGCAGCGTTTACGCGGGACCCAGCAGCCGTCGTGAAGAAAGGTAATAGGGCAGGGCAGGATGCGGCACCCCGCTAAAACAGCCTAGCGGGAACACTATACCTCTTAATGTGGCTGAAATTGAGCTAAGTGGAGACTGTTTGTTTTTCTCATGGACAACTTTACGTGGCCCTTTTGCATGTCACGTCCAAACTAAATCTTATTCGTGTCAGGAGGAAAAATGACTAATTTGTCTACAAGGCAATCTTATAAGACCTTGGTTAATAAAGACTATTGCCGAAAATTCTAAATTGTTCCTGTGCGAAGCTGGGGCGGGTCACTAGTAGTCTATATTTCAGAGTGATCCACGAAAATAATTAGCCAGAATGTACTATTATGCAAGTGAATAGATATTGCCTGGAAAGCTTTTGTCTATATAGAGAGTGATATCATCCTTGTGTTTTCCAACCTAATCTAATTCTGAGTTGGGAGCAACACAAAAAAGGACAAACCATTGTAAAACCATGTTGAACTGCAGGTGGGGCAGATTTTAAATGTGCAGAGATTTAAGCTGCATACACACGGTACGATCTGTACCACCAACGACATTAAAGATATCGTTCAGTGAAGTCATCCTGCCACATCTCTGAACAGGCAAAGTTGACGATATCGTCCAGATTGGCCTTCATGTACGGTTGATCATAGATATCGTTATCGTTCATGCGGGAACGTGCATCGTTGGTCGTTCACTAAATAAAAATTACATATATAAACGATATATTGTTGAACGATATCGTTATCGTTCATATTGTAACCATATATCGTTCCGTGTGTATGCACCTTTAAGGTGCGTACACACTGAGCCAGTATTTACTCTGCATGCAAAAATAATGAATGTATTTGAACCTTATGCATTGCAGCATGGTTTGTCCCAAAGTTACTTGCTTTTTTGCTTTCCTCTCATCTCAGAATCTGCTCCAGAATGTGGTGAAGATTGTAAGCATGGAGTTTAGAGCTGTCTGAAACCGTTTTATCCCCTTTGTATTTTTTTGCACCCCCATTGGCAGTTTTAGTTGTACAATTAATTTTATCAATGATTTAACGCCCCTTTACATCTGCGATGTAATTGACCAATTCCCCGATACCTACACACCGACATGATGGATTTCACTGATTTGCTGATCACAATCAAAATATGATCGTGACCAGCAGATCTGGGATTTTTAAAATGAAAAATTTCACTGATTTCTCGAAGGGTCGGCGATCATCAATGGTCTCTAATCGGCATTGCCGGTCGGATCAGGGAATCGGTGAAACAGCTGGCAGATGTATGGGGCCCTTAGCTTATTCTTACAGAGCTTATTAGGCTGTTGCAAACAGACTTGTGACGATACTACATTTACCAACTGGTATACACAGCACTAATTTACATGTTTACAATTTTCCCTTATTGGTTTGGAATCTGTGGGGTTTTTCCTGGCATATACAAGGGCTTTACACTGCAGCACAAATTGTTTGGTACATCATCTCAATGATTCTTTAGGGGTTCTTCATCGTATGCAACTCTAACTGACTTAACAAGTGCAATTTCCATTCTGCCATGGAGCAACATTTATTAAACCACCAACCAAATTGTTTTATTTATGTCTGGAAGGCTCTAGGAAGCAGACATACCATGTCTGAGAGGGCATCACTGGGTAGGATGAGATGTAAGGAGGAGTTTTATCAAACCTTCCAAAGAAGACAAGTTCAGAAGTGGCCCATAGCAACTAAACAGATTCTACCTATCATTTTATAGAATGCAATAGATAAATGATAGCTAGAAGCTGATTGGTTGCAATGGACAAATTCTCCTATTGACCTTTAGAATATTTGATGCTTCTCCCAGGCATGTATCTCACACATCCAATTCTGGTATGCTCTCTATGGCAAGGTCTTGCTGCTACCGAGCCCTCTGGTCACTTTATATATTATAATTTGACAATACAAGTCAAGACAGTTGTGCAGGGTTTTATCTATACAAAATAAATCCCTTTTATAACCCTTTCACACTGCCAGCAAATAACCCGGTTTATTGCACATAAAGGCGCAGCAACCCGGGTTACTGTGCAGTGTGAAAGGGTCCAGTTGAAATGACCCGGTGTTTCAACTCTGGTAACAAGCAGGGTTGATCCCATCTCGTGGTTCAGTGTGAACAGGTAACCCGGGTTGAGGCGACTCTGGTTCCGTTCACTGCATAGGAAGAGCCGGCGCTTGGAGATTATCTCATCTCCAAGCTCCGGCTCGATGTTGGCGGTGACGTCATCGACCCGGCATTATTACCGGGTCGGGCCGCCAGTCTGAAAGGGGTCTCAACCAGTTCTCACCCGGGATGGACTCGTGTACAAATCCTGGGTGTGATCCGGCGTTTGCGATGTAAAAGAGGTATTCGATGTAATGGTTAGTATTCCTTTATAGTAATGTAGACATTGACAAGGAAAAGTATCTACTTAGAGTGCATTATATGTACTTCAAAGTGCAGACTGCAAAACATCACATTACAAAGCTTTTCAGAGTTTGGGCCTGTTAGTTTACACCACTGGTCGGGGAACAGGGGTAAATTACCCCAAATGGGGTAAATTACCCCAAATGGGGTAAAAATGAAATTCCTGGGGGTAATGGACGGACAGCCGGGCATGTATATTAATCATTGCATGCACGGCTGTCTGTCCATTACCCCCAGGAATGGAGGTCACTGGTGCCGGGTGCGGTTACAGGGGCATTATATGGGGGCACTACTACTGGGGCATTATATGGGGGCACTACTATATGATTTCCTTCCCTTCAAATCAAGGGATGGTGTAAACCGCTTTAAGTCTATGGAGGCTTTACTTGCAGGAGAGAAATCTTCCAATCTTTCTCCTGCAGCCGATCAGTTCCTGAAACTGACACAGTGTACATGTGCAGTGTCAGAGTCCCCCAGAGGAGCCTTTGATAATGTGAAAGACTCCCCCAAACTGGCAGGGAAGTAACTCACAGAGACAGCGGTTATCACTACCAGTATCCCTGCGTGTTTAGTCAAGTAAATAGCATCGATATTTTAGTTCAAAATACATAGGCCCCTTAGTGCTTCAATTTCATGATACGCAAGGTTTTTTTCTTCTTTACACTAATAGTTTCTTTCTGAGTTTTGAGCAAGCGGTTTAAAGAATGATCAGTCTAGTATTTTGTGAAGTTGCGATGAAATATGTTCCCCCACAAAAAAAAAAAATGTTCCTTCCATGCACCATTATAAAACACACTGCACTCATGTAGATTCCCTCTATCCCACGCCATAGTGGAGTTTTGTATGACCTAAATTCTGAACAACCTTAATTTCAATACCATGGGGTGCACTGAAAATCTTCTGAAACCTGTTTCTTGCCCTCTATGCCATATAGTGTTAGAGATGGTGGAAATATGCTACAGACGGAAGTGGTTTTGACACCACAGTTAATCTTAAAATGAAACTGTAAGCTAGGACTGTGACGCATCACAGGAAGAACTGCACCTGTATCTGCTGCTACATCTACAGGCTATGTACATTGTGCCGGCTGTACATGTGCTCAGCAGACACACACACACTTGCTAAATATTTACTAACTGGGTATTACTACTTTTGTTTGGTTAACATGGGTAAGTCTTCCAGATCATTTACGTTGCTTTTTGTTTGATCAGTCTGCATAAGGCAGTGTTTCTCAAACCCGGTCTTCTTGGAACCCTAATGGGGGGTATCCACTTAGCGATATACAAACGAGAGCACGATTGCGACATTGCAATCGTGCTGTCGTTTGTATAGCTAGTGATGTGCCTAGACTGAACATTCACTTGTTCAGTCCCGGCACATCCCTCATCCCCGCACATGCTGAACCTGAAGAGATCGTCAGGTTGATCTGCATGTACGGGCGATGTCGGATGTCGGAAGCAACCCGCGGGCACGCGCATCGCGGGTCGCTTCCGTCCAAAACATGCTTGATGCATGCGTGATTTGCAAGCGATTGCACGATAACGACATAGTTATTGTGCAGTCGCTTGTTTAAATCGCTTAGTGGATACCCCCCATATCAGTGCACGTTTTCCAGTTGATCAAGCTGGAGTGTAGGTGTTTTAATTGACTGACTCAATAGAATTTTTTTCCGAGGATACCTTGAAATCCCCCGCTGTTAGGGTTCCATGAGGTCTGAGTTTGAAAAAACACTCTCATAAGGTATTGTGAGGAATAATACATATTGAATGCAGTACATATATATATATATAGAGAGAGAGAGGTGTGTGTGTATATCTATCTATCTATCTATCTATATACACACACACACACACACACACACACACACACACACACACACACACACACACACACACACACACAGTCAGGTGCATAAATATTGGGACATTGACAGAATTTTCATATTTTGGCCTCTATTCACCACCACAATGGCTTTGAAGTGAAACAAACAAGATGTGCTTTAACTGCAGACTTTAAGATTTCATTTGAGGGTAATTACATCCAAATCAGGTTAACGGTGTAGGAATTACAACGGTTTCTATATGTGCCTCCCACTTTTTAAGGGGCCAAAAGTAATGGGACTATCAACTCAAAAGCTATTTCATGGACAGGTGTGGGCTATACCCTCGTTATTTCATTATCAATTAAGCAGGTAAAAGGTCTGGAGTTGATTCTAGGTGTGACATTTGCATTTGGAATCAGTTGCTGTCTACTCTCAATATGAGATCCAAAGAGCTGTCACTATCAGTGAAGCAAGCCATCATTAGGCTGAAAAATCAAAACAAACCCATCAGAGAGATAGCAAAAACATTAGGTGTGGCCAAATCAACTGTTTGGAACATTCTTAAAATGAAAGAACGCACCGGAGAGCTCAGCAACACCAAAAGACCCGGAAGACCATGGAAAACCACTGTGGTGGATGACAGAAGAATTATTTCCCTGGTGAAGACAAACCCCTTCACAACAGTTGGCCAAATCAAGAACACTCTCCATGAGGTAGGTGTATATGTGTCAAAGTCAACAATCAAGAGAAGACTTCACAAGAGTGAATATAGAGGGTTCACCACAAGATGTAAACCATTGGTGAGCCTCAAAAACAGGAAGACCAGATTAGAGTTTGCCAAACAACATCTAAAAAAGCCATTACAGTTCTGGAACAACATCCTATGGACAGATGAGACAAAGATCAACTTGTACCAGAGTGATGGGAAGAGAAGAGTATGGAGAAGGAAAGGAACTGCTCATGATCCAAAACATTCCACATCATCAATGAAGCATGGTGGTGGTAATGTCATGGCGTGGGCATGTATGGCTGTCAATGGAACTGGTTCCCTTGTATTTATTGATGATGTGACTGCTGACAAAAGCAGCAGAATGAATTCTGAAGTGTTTCGGGCAATATTATATGCTCATATTCAGTCAAATGCTTCAGAACTCATTGGACGGCGCTTCACAGTGCAGATGGACAATGACCCGAAGCATACTGCAAAAGCAACCAAAGAGTTTTTTAAGGCTAAAAAGTGGAATGTTATGCAATGGCCAAGTCAATCCCCTGACCTGAATCCGATTGAGCATGCATTTCACTTGATGAAGACAAAACTGAAGGGAAAATGCCCCAAGAACAAGCAGGAACTGAAGACATTTGCAGTAGAGGCCTGGCAGAGCATCCCAGAAACCCAGCGTCTGGTGATGTCTATGCGTTCCAGACTTCAGGCTGTAATTGCCTGCATAGGATTTGCAACAAAGTATTAAAAAGTGAAAGTTAGATTTAGGATTGTTTAGTTCAGTGTTGGCTAACCTTGACACTCCAGCTGTTATGGAACTACATAACCCAGCATGCACTGCTACAGTTTTGCTATTAGGGCATGCTAAAACTGTGGCAGGGCATGCTGGGATATATAGTTCCACAACAGCTGGAGTGTCAAGGTTAGCCAACACTGGTTTAGTTTGTCCCATTACTTTTGGCCCTTTAAACTGTGTGGGGCCCATATAGAAACCGTTGTAATTCCTACACCGTTCACCTGATTTGGATGTAATTACCCTCAAATTAAATCTGAAAGTCTGCAGTTAAAGCACATCTTGTGTGTTTCATTTCAAAGCCATTGTGGTGGTGAATAGAGGCCAAAATATGAAAACTCTGTCAATGTCCCAATATTTATGCACCTGACTGTACGTATATACGTGTGTGTGTGTGTATGTATATATATATATATATATATATATATATATATACACACATATACTTTAGCTGGGTACACACTTTATAATTCTCAGGCCGACCTGTCAGATATTTGGTCTTTTGTTCGATAATTAGCTGCACACGCTATGTTTGTCACGTCAGAAAGAGTGTATGGAGATCGGCCTGATCCTCCATATAACAAACCTCACCTCAACAATTTAAAGTCCAGGTTATCGTTTAAAATTAAGCAAATACTGTATAGGTTGTACACTCCACAATGGTGTTATCGGAATTGTTTCAGCCATTGGCTTAGTCATTGGCAAATCTGCCAGGTGTGTACTTTTAAAGTAGATAACCTAAGAAATCACTTTGTTTTACAATTTCTAGATTAGAACTGCATTTTTGCAAAGAATCAAATAAACGAAAGGCAGACTTATTTATCCTACAGAATTGCGTGTTCTGATTTAAAGGTTTAAACCACAATTGAACAATTTGAAGATTTGTTGCCCGATCTTTAAGCTGGGCATCCACTATACAATTTTCAGTCAGATATCTGTCCAATCTGGCTGGTTGGAATGAAAATCTGGTAATGTATGGGAGCAAATGACAAGCGCTCACAAACACTGGAAAATAGCCAAAAATGGTTTGCCCTTTTTTGTGTTTAAAACCATATGGTCGACTGTCATTTGTCATTCCAACCAGCCAGATTGGACAGATATCTGACAGATAATTGTATAGTGGATGCCCAGCATTAGGCTTTTCCAATCTAGCAATCTGCGCCCATACATTACAGATTTTTTCAGTGATTTGCAGATTATTTACAGCAAATACAGATCTGCCAATCTTGAAAAGCCCATGATTTTACTAGCAATGGTTTGCAAATCTGCTGACTGTTACCATAAACAAGCAATCAAAGCCCCAATTGATCTGTGAAGTCCAACTTGTTGGACAATCTGATTTACCAACTCCAATCACTTTTTTGGTTGAAACCTGCAATTGTTCAATTGTGGTTTTCTGATTGCTGATGTATGGGGGGCCTTAACCTGCTGGTATGATTAGTAGGTTCTTGCTTCTGTCAGAATGCTGTAGAATGTATGTATAGTTTGTCCCTCCATAAAGGCAACAATCGGAGATAGAGAAAAAAAACAGCATCATTTTGTCATACAGGTTGTTCCGGGGTAATTATGTTGGTATATCAGATTCTCCAGGACATCTTTCAAACAGTTGTCTGTCTCTTTCCAGAAATTTCTTAACACTAAGCAATCAATACTAAACACTTCTCATTTCCACAATATGTATGTATAAAATTCCCCAAATAAAATGGGACTGTGATGAAGTTTCTGGATCATAGTGTAATAGTAAGCCGTTTGTACTTGGTGGTGTTTCTGTTTTGCTTGGATAGTGAATGTTTAATGGCATTTTGAACTACAATGAGCTATTCTTTTTGGTTAGTGATAAATCAGTTTTATGCGGTTACATGTTTTCATGAGCAGAACGTTATTTAATTAGAAACATATTCTATCCAGATGATGGCTGGGGGTAAACAGTTGATATCATGTGTGAAATAATATTGTTTGCATTGTCCTTATGGCGTTTTTAGTGGGACACTTAATATCATTTGTTTAATTTTGTGATTATCGTAAAGTTCTTGGAGGTAACTAATTATTGTGTAGAATATTTGGATACTTTCCCTTCTGTTTGTCGTATGTATTGTCTGCACAGATGATTACTCTGTAATATATAGATTCTTCAGAACAAAATAAAAAATAAAATATGTAATGGCAAACTTTGTGTTTTTATTTAGATTTAGACTTTAAAAAAAAAAAAAAAACCTATATGCAACCCATTTTATGAAATACATAAAGTAATTTTTATATTTTATTTTGCCCGATATAAGTTATTACTCTTCCAAAGTACTGGTCATAGTTTTTAATTGACTATTTCAAAGTTTTATTTTAGACGTTTTCATTGGGATCATTGTGTTATGATTTATAATGTTAGACTTGGATAAGATGTCATGTGATTTTTTCCTCTTCCTGTAGGCAGTGGCATAGGACAGGGGAAGATTCTGCAGAGGTTCCCAGAGAAAGATTGGGAAGACAATCCCTTTCCCCAGGGCATTGAACTGGTAAGTGTTATGATAAATGCCGACTTGTAATGTGTACATTCTCTGTACATTAGTCAGCTGTGAATTTCACAGATGAATCTTTGCTTTATGCAGAAAACATGTTCTGTGAGTCTTCCTTGTTCTCGCTAGGTTTTTCAGAAACCTTTCATGATCCTTAAAGGTCCAGTAAACACAAAAACTATTCATGCCTTCTATCTCTTTTCATAAAATCCCCTTTTCTATTCTTTACTAGTTCTGTCAGCCTAGTGGATGGCAGCTGTATACAGAGAAGAATCCTCCAACGTTCTTCATTGCAGTTCTGACCGACATCAATTCAGAGCGTCACTACTGTAGTTGCTTCACCTTCTGGGAGGAAATCACACAGGTATATCTACTTTTTTATTTTATTATTTATTTGCTGTGTATGTATACACCCACATTATGTTCTCTACCTTGTTCTGTTAGGTCTCTGATTTCCATTGCACACAACCATTGTGTTTTTGTCATTAACCCTGCTTAGGTCTTTACGTATACATCCATAGTCTGCATTCCCTGCCTAAGTAAGACCTACTTATTATGTCTTGTTGAATTCAAATGTCTTGTATGCAGTCACTGTTCACAGACTGAGTTTGCTGTCACAATGTCTAACTCTCTGTGCTTCCTTCTCTTTTTCTCTGTCTGTTATGTCAAGAACTTAAGGAACCAGAAGCTAATGTGGTTTAATTTACCTTTTTTTAATTTTATTTCCGTAATGATCATAAATAGTCTGATTGAAGACCTGCATGTATAATAATAGTCTTTTAATTTGGACCTGTAATCTAAAGCTAGTTTTAGAAACATACTGGGGAGATTGATCTACTTAATAAGCAAAATGACCAGATGGCATATGCTAATTCCTGGATAAAGGCTGCTTCAAATATTTGTTTTGACACCACAAAACTTAAACACCCGTTGAATATATTACACATATTTGATAATACACAAAACCTTCAAAGCTATTTAATCTTTATATACCCTGAATTCTATAGAACCTTATTGATCAGAAAGATGGAGAAGCAGAAGATACCCCCCTGCCGTCTGCATCTCAGCTTTATGCTCCCAAGACTCTGGTACTCGTGTCACGTTTGGATCATCCAGAGGTCTTTAGGGTGAGTTGCCTTCACTGGTATCTGACTACCATCCTATCTGACATCTATATTTTGTCTAGAAGGCTGGACGACCTTCATTTTATGTTACAGGTGTGAGGTCTATGCACAGCTCTTACAGTGTATATCATTATCAAATATATATGTATATGTTGGTAATATCCCCAAAAAGTTCTAGGGGGTGATTTTATTCTTCGTGATGGCCACATTAAGGTGCTCAGGAAAATTGGTTACTATAATGCAGCTCTTTGAATGAATTGCCCCTGTAAAGTTTAGTATGTTGATGGGCGACAGGTGACTTAGTGCAAGATGCATTTATCTTCGACCTCCAGCTCTATCCTGCTGTATTGTGATATTTTTTGTTATAGCTTGTGACACCAGTTTAAATGTTGTTACAGGTAGATGCCTCTTTCTTTAATTAAATGTATTGTTTTAACTTATTATTGAGAATAACTGAGATTAACCACTTAACTGATGATTTTTCTCATTCATCCATGGAGAACACAGGGATTACAATGGGTATAGGTGGTGAGCTAGCTGAAGCCTTGGCATCAGACAGTTCATTTATTACAAAGGCTCCCTCTCCCCTATACCCCACCACCAGCCTACAGGACCAGTTTTAGTTTGGTGCCTGTACTAAGGGCATGTTTTTTAGGGGGTTCCTATTAGTCCCCCTGGTTTTAATTTAATTCATGAGTGGGTGGTGGTGGGACAGCATCCTAGGGACGTCCCCACATTTTCCGTGCCGGTGGCCAGTGCACTGGCAACTGGGTCAATGTCTCCGGCCAAGTTCCTCAGCACACCACGGAGCTACAGCCAGGAATTGGGTAATGCCGTTCCCTGCTTGCACTATTAATTATAGCGGCTATTTCCCTGGGGATTGCCGGAAGGGAGAGTACAGCTTATACCATTAGCTACTCCCCCACCCCTTGGTGCTTCCCTATCTCAGGCTACCCGCCAAAAGGGCTTCTCTCCCCACCCACAGACAAGTGCTTGGCAGACATTTTACAGGCCTTTGCTGAAGCTGAGAGAGACATGGACTGCCTCCCTGTATACCTCACCTCACAGTCAGGTTATTAATTTGGTTCCTTCCTCCCCTGTTGGGGTTGATTTGAACATTATATTGCCCATTTATACTTCTACATTGAATGTTTTCTGTGTGCCTGTTTTGTTTAATAGTGTATAGGAGTAGTCTCATAGGCTCTTGACTTTCTGTCTGCTGCCCTTTTTATCCATTTAAAATTTTCTACTGTCTTCTGTTATTTTTCTGTGTTTAGTCTTCTACTTAGTGGGAACACTCATTTGTTTATTAATCTTTCACATTTAATTACCGCTACAGGTTGAGTCTCCCATATCCAAAATGCTTGGGACCAGGGGTAATTTGGATAATGGAATATTCTGTATTTTGGAATATTTGCATATCATAACGAGATATCTTGGGAATGGGACCCCAATATACACACAGAATGCACTTATGTGTTATATACACCTTATACACACAGCCTGCAGGTAATTTTATACAATATTTTCAATAATTTTGTGGCTCAAGCAAAGTTTGTGTACAGAAATGAAATTCATTTGTGTTTCATATACACCTTATACACACAGCCTGAAGGTAATGTTATACAATATTTGTAATAATTTGTGCCTTAGACAAAATTTGTGTACATTGAACCATCAAAAATCAAAGGTTTCATTATCTCAGTCATGCCAAAATTATTCTGTATTTCGGAATATTTGGATATGGGAGACTCAACCTGTATATACATTGTTGTAGCCCTACTTATTTATTTGTGGTGTTCTCACATTCAGTGCTCTCCCAATAAACTTGTATGCCACTATTTTATTATAAACTTCTGTGTGTGGCGATATTTTTTGGAACACTTTTTGATGTCTTCCAAGAACAAGGCACCCATGGAGGGGGCTACTGCTGTGCTGCACAACCGCAAGAACTGTGCTGAAGCACTTTCTCTTCAAGCACAGGATCATGATGGCTTATGTGTCAGGTGTTTCACAGGTATACAGCGAGAGGTCCCTTCGGCCAGGGCTTCCTCTCAGGAACCGGCATGGGCTTCCATGATCTCGCAGGTAATGTTGCAGTTAGCTAACAGACTTGCAACCCCCAGACCCACCTCTTGCTACAGGTATGGGTTAGTTGGCTAATATTTTGCCTACTCAGGGAGACGCACAGCCTGCTGCTGTAAAGCCACCTTGGATTCAGACCTTCTCACAGTCAGTACAGGATGTAGCGCAGGTGTATACTTCTCCCCAACAAATGCTGGACAGGGGCCGCCGTCCAGATGCAGACCCACCCGGTAGGATAGCCGTATGCCCCCATCTTTGTGTGACCCCAATTCGGATGTTTTCTCAGACGGCGCGAACAATGTCTTCATCTTTTCTGAAGTGGAAACCTCCTCTGTTCTGGAGAACTCTCAACCCCTGGTGGATGTTGAGGCCCCAATCTGGGCGGTTAAGTATGCTTTGCTGATTAAGGACTCTGACCAGACTTCTAAGTCTGACGCTCCTGTATTTAAATGTCCGAGAAAGGGGGGCTGCAGAGTTCACTTTCTCTGCTCAGCTGGAAGACCTCCTGTCGAGGTGTGGGCTTATCATAACAAGCGTTTTGCAGTGTCTAAACGCATTTACACATTCTATCCTCTTCAAGCTGCAGATCGGACCAAATGGGAGTCCCCTTCTCCGGATGACACAAACATTGCCAGATTGGTGAGATCTACGACCCTTCCTATCCCAAACACTACTTCCCTTAACATCCAACAGATAGGAAACTAGAAATTTTCCTTAAAAAAAGCTTTTGTAATGCAGGAGCAGTCGCGCGCCTAGCTCTTGCGTCCGTTTCGGTGGCTAAAACTGTGGAGCGCTGGACTGACTCCCTGGATGAATGTCTATGCTCCGGAGATCACAGGTCAGAATTATTGTCTCTGGTTGAGCATATCAGGGAATCAGGCACTTATCTTGGGGAGGCAGCCATTGATGCCGACATCTTCACTTCTAATGTGTCATACTTCTAATGTATGTTATCACAAGTCGCTGCCAGGAGTGCCCTCTGGCTTCGTACCTGGCGGGTGGATGCGGAATCCAAGAAGGCTTTCGAGGCTCCTTCCATTCAGATAGTGGCTACGGTACATGCTTCTAAAACAGCCTTTCTTCCATCTGTTGCGGCACCTAGGTCCCGCACTTCTAGATTTCACTCCTTTTGTCCTTAGGGAAGAGCCAAGGGTCAGTCCTCCACCAGGTTCCTGGGCTCTTCCTCTAAGAGCTCAAAGTTCAGAGGAAAGCATACCTGGTCTATTAGACGCCCAGCTACCAAGCCGGCTGACAAGCCTTCCCATGACGGGGTGGGCCTCCACCTTGAATCCCCCAGCGTGGGGGGCAGTCTTCTGCTTTACTCCAAGGTCTCTGGATGTCGACAACTTCAAAGGCCTGGATAAGATGAGTAGTATTCCAGGGTTACACTCTTATCTTCAGGGAAAGTCCTTCAGCTCAGTTTTTTTTCCACAGGCCTTCCGGTGGATCTAAGAAAGGCAGGATCTCTCTGAGAGACCATTTGTTTTTTACTGACTTCCCAGGTCTCAGCCGCCAGGATGTACATGTGTGCAAATGGTCTCTCCAACCGGAGGTTTCTCAACTCCTAGTTCAGAATTGGGTCCATCCGGTCATCGACATGATGGCCTCACGACACAATCGCGAGCTACCGAAGGCACCTGCGATCCGGGAGCTTTTCTGGTAGATGCACTAGAGGTTCGGTATACGTTCCCACTCTTCTAAATCTTTCCTCCAATTTCAATGATTCCACGTATCCTCTGCAAGTTGAAGTTGGAGGGCGGCACGGTGATCCTCATTGCTCCAGATTGGCCATGCAGACCTTGGTACCCTAATTTTCTAAGTCTCTCCATCGACACCCCGTGGCTGCTTCCCCTCTGGCCGGATCTTCTGTCTTAAGGCCCGTGGTTCCATGCGGATTTGGCCGATTTGGTCCTGTGGGCTGGGGTTTGGGGTATAGGGAAGCGGTAGCCTGTGCTGCTGGGTAAAGAAATGTAACAGTTTGGTGCTCCAGGCTCTAACTCACCACCTATACCCATTGTCATTCCTGTGTCCCCATGGACTCAGAGAAAAGTATTTTACAGATAACGACAAAACTCCAGATTTTTCACCAAATACCGGTCAGAAATTCGTCATTTTTTTTACTTAATAAATATTAAAATGTATTTTTAAAAAATATATTTAAATAGTGTATTTAAAAATAAATATACTTAGGGTGTGTTTTGCATAATCGTCTTAATGCCAGGTAAGTGGTTAAGAGTAAGGTTAGAGAGTCACCTATGGAGTGCATCAGGTTACCTATTACTAGGGTAATAAGAAGCATGTCATGATTTAACGCCTCTTCACTTACAGGACTCCCTAGGACTGATTTACACCATTCACACAGATGGCCTGAGCGTATCTCTGGAGAATGTCATAGGAAACTTGCTAACCTGCACTGTCCCTGTCACCGGGGGTTCCCAGGTGAGTGTTACCAGAGAGTTATGGTTATGCTTTATGTGAATAACTGGGCAGCTGAAAATAGAGTTTCTTGCAAAGCATTTTATTATGCCTGTTAGAAATTTTGCGTGTTGAACATAGTTTTACTATTTAGAGCTTGTGCATTGCTTTCTGACTCCATGTTAATCTTTGTCTCCCAGTCTGACCCGGAGCAGGATTCTATGGTATGCACCTCATT
Organism: Taudactylus pleione; assembly: GCA_031769625.1. NCBI lineage: Eukaryota > Metazoa > Chordata > Amphibia > Anura > Myobatrachidae > Taudactylus > Taudactylus pleione. The sequence goes on from JAUIMM010000018.1 coordinate 39,879,860, forward strand.
ATAATTGCTGACACACTGCCTGCTTATCCTCTCCCATCACCTCTTTTGGGGAAATGTGTGTTCCCTTCCATGTGTGAAGATTTAAAAGAAAATGGGAATGGCATAATATATTCCCAAAAGTGGAGTACCGAAAAAATGTTTTGAAAACCGTACATTTTTTTATTTAATTATACACAGATTATACATTTGGCAATAGATTTTAAATAATGTAAAAACATTCCCCCTCCTGGCAGAAACATGGTATCCTTATGCCTAGCTTCCCATTAGTTCTCCCCCCCCCCCCCCTTGGTGGTGCCTAAAATACCATGATGCACAAGGACTCATGCAGATTGTTGCAGTGACTTTTTGAATCAGCTGCATCTACAACCTCGGGGCCTGATTCATAGATGGATGCTAATGCGATCGCAGCTGCGTACCGTGCGGAAACACAGCTGTGATGGTATTAGCGGCCATCTCTGAAAACATGCTAATAGTTCCAAAGATCCCCTGAGCATAGGGACACCATTGCTGACTTCTCATTTGCGTCAATATCTGTAACATTGACGCACATTGAGCAGCCATCTTGCCCTTGCGGAAGGTCTGACCAGCCACAAACAATGCAACTCTCCTCAAGCGCAGAGGGCTCTCATGCTACGCAGGAGATTGCAATGGCTAATTTATGCACACCCATGTAACTGCGTTTAATCGGTAAGACACACCTGCATTTTTCTGACTACACCCTGTTACCTCCCTCTAATGCTGACTGCCTCTCACTCATTTTGTGAATGAGTTCTCTGTGCGTGCGAAATCGCAGGACAATCGCAGCGTGTGCGCAGTGCAACTTATACGCATGTGCAACAATCGCTCAATCTGCGTAAAAATCGCCAATGTGTCTGTCTCTGAATCAGTCTCTCAGTTTCTGTTTTGAAACCCCCTGTCAGGACCCTGCAGTTCTGTCAGATTATGGCAGCAATGTTTTATATACCCACACATTTATTTTCTCTTTTAGTGGTAGTGTGACACAGACAGTTGGTTCCGACAACTACTATCTAGGTAACTAGTATAAAAGTGCATCCTCCTTTCTATAACTCTCCTTTTTCTTTGTTTTTCCTAATGCCCTACCAAGGAAGTAGGCACATTACTTTTTGGGGGGGATTTTGCTTACAGTAATCTTTTTTTTACAGTAATTTCAGGAATCTCCTCACCTTGCCAATGTAAAAGGGCTGTTCTCTGCCCAAGGCCTTACTTGTGCTCAAATAGACCCTTGTCTGCCTGAATTCAGGCGAATATGGTCATTGCTACAGACACCGGAAGCATCCTATCCCCAGTCTTGACAGTGCCCTCGTCAGAAAGTGCTGAATGGAAACAGCACTGTCCCTGACAGCCGAAGAGCCGATTTACAGACTGAACTCGCCGGAGTGGGGTTAGCTTCAACACAAGGACAGCTATTTGTCTTATTTGTCATTTGGTGGCTGTGAGGCTGAGGGAGGGGCCTGTGGAAGTGAGGTCTTGCAAACACAACACTTAGTGGAAAGTAGCTGTCATGCTTGGACTATGTCCTCTTCTGTACGGTCACCATTTTTAAGATTTGCATAGTTGACTATCGGCTGCAACCCGCTATAATACTTTTAAGCTTTGTTGTTTCAATCTTCCCAGTGTGCTCATAGTGCTGCCTATTGATGATGGTCTCCTGTTCTCACATAATCTCTCCTTTTATGTGAAGTGTTCTCTTTTTCTCTCTTTACATACAGCAGGTGGTAAGTGAGCTCATCACTTAAGACAGCAGCAGGGTAGTAGATTCAAGCTGTCCACTCAGGATGGGCATTGCTTTTACTCAGAATTTTGTGTCCAATATGAGTTTTGCAGTAGCTTTATGGTCCTTGGTGTGTACTAAATGCCAGACTAAATAACCTGTGACTCTGATGTCCTCCATGCCACTCCATGGGGCTGAAAAACTTCACACCTGAGCCAGTGGGTCCATTCACTCAATCTGTGTTGCAATTTATTGCCTGCCTAGCTGACAAGGCAAGCCTGAGAACCTTGGGGCATTTCTATCCCAGAACTTGCTTGTGTTGGGTCTGTAAGGCAGTCCCTAAAAATAAATTTGCAAACCTGTTACCCACAGTGTATTTGTTCTCCTTCCCTGCCATTTAGTCTTCTGGCTAATGTTTCAGATCATTTGGAACCTTCCTCAAGTGAAGAAGAAGGCTAAACCAGGAAGTTGCAGATGTGGCCCTTAATAATTCTCTCTCCCTTCCAGAATCTGCAAACACTGTGACATTCTATATATTGTCTTATCAGATAGTATGTTTTGACCAGAAAATGGAGCTTTTGCAAGACGACCCTTGTGTTACTTTGTTTTTTTTAAAGCGATTTGTTGTATTGTTGTTTTCAACCCTGTATAGGTTTATAAGGCGTTGTCTCAGGAGAATGGTATGATCCAAACACTTCCATGCCTCATGCCGTTTCAGCCCTTTTACACTTTTTGTTATGGAGATTTACAGTTGAGGAATTCTCTGCTGTTGTCTGCCCTCATCTTTAACAGCTATCTTGGGAGAATCCCAATTTCTCTTGGGGTCACAGAGTCTTTCAGGGACCCTTGGTCACTATGGTATATGGTCTATTTGACCATGTAAGAGGTGCTGGACCTCTTCTGCCCCGTCTCAAACCATCAGAGGGGTTACATTTTCTAGGATATTATTTTCTGGCTGCTGTTTCAGTTTTGCAATTCAGTGACCTGGTAGACCTTTTACAGTCTCCATACCTGTTTCTTCATGGACTCAAAGGTAGTCACATGTTATGCCTAAATTCCCTTTCAACCACAAAGAGGCATAAATTCTCAGATTTTTCACGTTGTCTGCTGATCTACCTGTCCAGAGTTCTGCCATGTGGACATCCTGTTTGTAAGTGAGCCATTTCCTGGGAGTAATCATCTCCTGCTTAATCAAACCTGAAATTTAGCAGAGGTGCGTTCCAATATCCTATGGTCTGATAATGCAGTCGACCAAAGTGATCAATCTTTCTTGGTTTGTCATTGAGTTCAATGAACCATGTGTGCAAAGTGGCAACTCGGTCACACATTCTTTTTGCAAATGTTTTTAAAGTGGACATATTAGTCTTTGCTGAGTTCATCTTTAGTGGGACTGTCCTCCAGCCATTGATTCCCCTCTCAGAGACTGGGTTTGGGATCTCCCATTGTCGTCATCCTATTATTACTGAGAGAGAAGTGGGCAAATTCGTACTTGTTGTTAAATCCTTTTCTTCAAGGCTGTAATTAAACAGGCTAACCCGCGTAGGTATGCATGTCTCTGTTCATCCACTGCATCTTTTCTTGTCATCTTGGTGGGCTAATTGTGAACAGAGGAGCAGTAGGTGTACAGGGTAATTATAGGGAAAAGGAGTCTGTTCTTTTTTTTGTCATTGCCCTGCCTCATAGGGGTGCAACATTTCCCAATGTCCATGTCTCCCTACCGCTTCGGAGACACAGATTTAATGAAATTCCTTATTTATACTGGACATAGTGTAAAACAACCCAAAAACTTAAAGCAGAAGTAAATCTTTTGAAAATGTTACAGTTTTTAGAACATCTTTTTATATTGCACTTCTGAAATTCTTTCCACATGTCTGCAAAGATTAGGCTAATAGCAAGCACCATGGGAGATCCAGTCTTAATTTTTTTTTTAGTGTTATGGTCCCAATAATAATTTTACATATACTGCTTTATGATAATAAAACTATTTTATATTCCACATGCAAAGTAGTCATTTTTCCTTTACAATATGCCTGTACTACAGTCATTCTAATGAACAATTGATTGGTATATTTATTCTGCTTTTTTAAGGGTATACTAAAACTATGATATTTTGATTGCAGCTATTACATAAGCAGTGATCTCTACCATGTGTTGCAGTGTCAATGAGGGAGGCATGATGACTATAGGAGTCATTTATTCCTAGGTTACAATGTGCTTTTGATGGAGGGTAAACAATAAACATACGGCACAGCCTGCCTGCACTCTTCCAAAATAAATGTACAGTGTAAGCAAACCCTAAGAGTATGATGGGAGGGTCTGACCATGCATACTATACATTTTTCTCCTATGGAGTGTGTCCGTAAAATCTATGGGCACAAGTTTCCATACACGATACACGGAAATGAGCACATTCCTCACTCACTGTGTGGCTGCTTTGTGGCCTAAACTTCTGTAGTGACCCCTCTTCCTGCTGTTCACCTGCTCTGCCCTATCCTTAGTCCTCACAGTCTCCAGATTTTTTTTACGTCACACAGTCTGAGTATACTTCCCTTTCTCACTTGAATGCTGCCACAAAGTCTTCTATTTATAATATCTCAGTCTTACTGGAATGCATATGTACAGTAATTATTCTAATATCTAAATGTTGTTTACTTCTGAAATACAAACAGAGAACCATATCTCTGGGAGCAGGGGACCGTCAAGTGATACAGACCCCAATATGTGACTCGCTTCCTGTCAGCAACTGTAGTGTGGCCATGTTATTTCGACAGCTTGGTAAGCACCCATCAAATGCTCAGTCAGCCTCTTATCTCTGTCTATTAATTGTATGATTTTTTTGTTTTCCATCTTTCTTTGACATTTTACTTTTGACTCCTACTCTGCAGGCATCACCAATGTACTGTGCCTCTTCTGTGCAGCTCTCACTGAGCACAAGATCTTGTTCCTTTCACGAAGTTACCAACGTTTGACTGAAGCGTGTAGAGCCCTGTTGGCTATAATGTTCCCTCTCCGATACTGGTAAAATTCTCATCAATTGCAAACATCATCAAACTAGTACATACGAGAGAACAGGCATTTCATATTGGCAAGTTTGGGATACTTCTGAAGCTTGCCCTAATATGTGGTACCACAGATGCCCTTAATTCTTTCATTTAAGATTTTATTTTACTTTTTAGAAAAACACACACACACACACACACACACACACACACACACACACACACACACGCACGTAGATGTAACAAAAGTACTAAAAAGTATTAAACACTCTTCCACTACTTCTGCTTTACACCTTGCTTTTTGTCTTGCAGTTTCACATATGTACCCATTCTCCCTGCTCAGCTTCTTGAGGTTCTCAGCACCCCCACACCATTCATCATTGGAGTAAGCGCTCTCTTTCGGGCAGAGACCCAGGATTTGGTGAGAAGTATTTTTAGAGCTTGCTTATCCACTCTCACTCTTGCTGCCCCAAGTGAGCCACTTTCTATACATTGTTGACATATTGCTTTTTGGCAGGTGCACCTATATCCTCACATTTGCTTGTTTCTAGGGTCAGTGCATGTATGTTTAGGCTTAGCTAACATTTACTTTTGATCTTGACTGTAAACTGTTGCCCTATTTTTATTAGGGATGTGCAGGCTCGGATATTTTCGAGTTTGCACGTGGAGTTCGGATTTTTCCCTCCAAAAAAACGGAACTCAGAACGAGGCAAAACGTCATCTTACATGGACGAACATAATCATTCCTGGACTTTTGTCCAGGAATGATGATGTTCGTCCATGTAAGATGACGTTTTGCCTCGTTCTGAGTTCCGTTTTTTTTGAGGGAAAAATCCGAACTCCACGTGCAAACTCGAACCTATCCGAGCCTGCACATCCCTAATTTTTATACCTCTGATCACACAAATGAGTTTCTCTGAGATCAGCTAGTACTTGAATTTTGTCTGTCTGATCTTAGAGGTCCTTTTTAGGCAAGTTTGTCCCTCAACATATTGATGACACCAATTTTAATCCTACCTCAAAACGTTACTTTTAGCAATATGCAAAATTTGGATCCCTAAGCAATACCCCCACATAGTAACTAAATTCAAACACCTTAACTCAGTGGTCGCCAACCTTAATTGAGGTGTGAGCTCCTGAAGGGCTATTAAAGTTGCAGAAAAAAAATCTGGCTAATAACCGAACAACTGAAGGTCATTTAAGGAAAATTTAAAAAAAAAAAAGGTTTCATAGAAAAAAAACAATGCATTTAATTATTACAGTGATATTGTTGTAGTTTGTAAACAAAATGTAAGCACAGGCACATTTCCCTGTTACTTACCTGCTCCAAGGAGGTACGTGCAGTAGAGGAGCAAAAGATACTGTATAGGCAGGGCTGCTGTGTTATTTTCCAGCAGGGCTGGGTGGGAGTCACTCGCTCTACCTTAGCTTAGACGCCGTGGGTGGAACCACAGGGAAGCACAGCTGCAGCAATCACCTGACATGCTTCCCTGTGGCTCCACCCATGGCGTTGACACCATGGGGGAGCACGTGTCAGAGGTCACTTCCTCCTAGTTTACTCGGCAGTACTGCAGCTAGTTGAGCTACCAAAATTAAGACCGCGAGCTATCAGTAGCTCGCGAACTACAGGTTGGAGACCACTGCCCTAACTTAAACCCCCAACAGATGCATGTGTTTACACATGAACATTAGGCAACCATGCCTATAAAGCTGGCTGGTCTTGCACTAAGTGGTACTGGTGGTCAAAGATAGATATTTGAAATTTCAGCCTTTTTCGGGATCAATTCAATAAGAAGCAAGTAAGTGTGACCGTATGCTGCACTTACGGTACCGCCAGACTCGCAAATTTTTGTCTGCAACCCATAGGGCTGCATACAAAAATCCACGAGCCCAAGGCGAGGTGCAGGACCGTTGGCTCGTTTCTCTGCTATTACAAAGGTAACTCGACCCCCTGCTTGTCTAATTGATTTTTTAATATTGTCAATTTTGTCCCTCTCTAATTTTGTCCTCTCTCCTCAGCTTGATGTGGTGATTGCAGATTTAGATGGTGGCACTGTAACAATCCCAGAGTGTGTTCAGATTCCATTGCTGCCTGAACCTTTGCTCCACTACACACAGGATGCCTTGTCAGTGGTGAGAATGCATCTTCTTCAGCCAACCTTAAAAAACCTTTGTGGTTCTTTTACTTTTCTCACCTTGATTTTTTCTGCAAAATAGTGGTAGCCATTGACTTTTCTTTATCTTCTCTACTGCACCTTATTTTCTGCTTTGGTTTTTGACAGTCTTTCTTGCAATGTTGAATTAGTGGAGGAAGATATTATATGGAGAAATATGGTGAAAGGGGAAGAAAAATATAAAGGAATAGAATGTATGAGCATTTTCTGTATTTTTATAACTTGCACTGTCTGACTGTATCTTCTGTTCAGGAGTTCTAAATTGTAGATAAAATAGGCAGTAGCAGTGCAGCTGCTAATGGTAGTTAGACTAGGCAGTAGATCAGGGATGGGGAACCTCCTGCCCAGGGGCCGTATATGCCCCGCGGAATCATTTGGTCTGGCCCTCTGAGCTTTTTTTCTGCTAGTCTCATCTGGCTAGCAGGGTACCTAGAATGGCACCCTGCAGCCAGAATCTATGCAGCAGTGCCGCCTGGAGTGTCCTTAGGATGCTTCAGACGGTCACACTGCTGCCCTTACAGCTCCCCGGAGCATCCTCAGGATGCTCCGGGCATTGCTGTAATCACCGGCAATCGTGCCCCGTCCCCATGTGACGTCACACGGAGGGTGCGTGGCCTGCACCGGGCCCCAGAATAATGTTATATATATCAAAATGGCCCTCAGCAGAAAAAAGGTTCCCCACCCCTGCTATAAATGGTTGGATAGCCCATTACTCCATAGAATTATTGCCTGCCTTTTGTCTCCTTTAATTCTTTCTGTAACTGCAGTGTATATATCAACAGAATATTGAGGGCGTCTAGATAACAGCATTTACAAAATGCAGACACAAGTAGCTAGCGGTAGTGCTGTGAGGTCTTGTGTTACAGTTATTGGGAGTATTGCTTGTGTAGCTCTAACTTTAAGAGTAGACTATTATATTTATTTTAGTTTTGTCTCCAATTGTTAAGGAGATTATTTTAAATTTGCTAACTATTTAGCTGCTGTCTTATGAAAAATTGAAAAACAATTTAAAGACTATTCTATTTAAAATGTGTGGTCATCTGTTAAAGCTTGCCAACATTTGGATCTTACAACAGAATCCTAAGCATAAAGCAAACAACAACCACAAAATTATTTAAAATAAGAGTCAGGGTTTTGCAATAGCTTTGGTCAAGTCAAAGGCTGGACCACGACCCCACTGAGATGCATTGATGGGATCTTAATAGAGCGGTACATAAATTAATGACCATACTGCTATAAATACCATGTAAGAGACTGATTACAAAGAAATGATTAGCTTCAAATTTTTACGATAACTGAAGCATGGGATGTACTTATTAACTCGCACATGGGGGTATATTTACTAAACATCGGATTTTCAAAGCTGCTGATTTTCAGCAGCTTTAGGAGCTAGATTTAAAAGGGCAAGTGAACCTCTTACACAGTGGAGGCAGCCTCATTAGTTTTGAAGGTTGAACTAATTATCATTAGAACATAGTCTACAAAGTCAGTCAAAACCAATGTCAGGCGATTTAGTCTGTTGTCATTGGATAATAGCAAAATGATAGGTGCCATACAGTTCATCTCACAGTATGGTTTCCTCAGCAGTTTGTAGGTGGAAGATCCACTTTAAACTGTGACACTGATTACACTAGTGCTTCTACAACAGCAAACGATTTGCAGGTTGCCTACCATGTTGCCTGACTTGCTCTATAATAAATAGTACAATTGTTCTTAAGATAGATGATTAAAGTAATAACTTAAGTTTTATTACTGCCATAACAATGAGCCTGGATGACTAGTCGTGTACTTTTGACACTCAGGACTTTTGCTTTCCCAGTATATTTTCTTGCCTGTGTTTTGTTATCAGTCTTTGACCTAAACAAGTGCTACATGTTAAAAGTCTGTTCCTCATATACTAAAGTCAATTAAGCAGTGCATTTATGGTTAAAAATGAAGCATTACCTGATTGCCTATTGTATTTGAAAGTTTGTACTAGTAGCCATGTAATTTGCTGACATCCACTCCATCTCCTTTCCTCAGTTCCTAGATCCCTCTTTACAGATTGCTGATTTGGCATTCCCTCCATCTTCCATTACTGCCTCCACTCTGCGAATGCAGGTAAGTCTGTTACACGCATAATGTGAGTCTACCTCCGAGGTGTACAACCTGGTGTGGTCACAGCATCTGGTCTGTGTGTCCCATAGGGGTTTGTTATTCCATACTTTCAGAGTGAATCTGCCTCTTCTGGCAGGGTTCCAGAACAATGGTACACAGACACCAAGGGCCTGATGCCCGCAGCTGCATATCTTGCCAGAGTCACAGGAGTGATAATATGCAAATGCTAGTTACAGCTTATGCAGGAATGTTCAAGCTCTGAGGTGCCCACTTTTACTGCCCATGCACGCTGTAACACTGCCAGTGGTTCTGGACAATTCACAATCAGCGCACCATCGTGTGCACCATCAACAGTTGCATCTGTCCTGTGGGTGCTCTTTCTCTGAACATGGCCTCTGTGGCTGCTTCTGAGAATGCAACCGCTTTCACTGACACCCGCGAGATTCCTTTAAAATGTCCACATTTGTTTTTTTTTTTATTGTTCACTTCAGGCCACTTCCGAGTCACCATCCAGGGATGCCCATCTCTTGCCTCTCTGTTTCTGATACCTTCTCTCACATATGCAACAGCACATTTGTGCTTATACTCAGGGTAACGCATGGGGGTTTTCATGATATTTTGCACATGGGCAGTAGCAATTAGTCCCTCAACTTTGTGAACTCTGTGAACATCGACATTGTGTGTGGTTTGCATGCACCTCTGAATAAGGCCTCAAGTCTCAGTTGATAGAAATATTAAGCACCAGTAGTCTAATTTGTTCATCTAGATCAGTGGTACTCCGTATGAACAGTGCCAGTTGGGCAGGTCCACTTCAAGCACAGGTTGAAACATTCCTTCTACCACCTTTGATTTGATTTGATTTATCTGTACCAGTAGAAGATCACATAAGGCCAGAGATAGAAACCACAGTCCTTTACCAAGTGATCTCTAAAAAAAATAAAATAAAAAAATAAAAAAATTTCTGCAGTCCTCACACTCATTACGATCAAGAAACAATTATTGCCGAGATCAGATAACAAGCATCACCTACATCAAATACCATACGTATGTGTATATGTATGTATGTGTGTGTGTGTGTGTGTGTATACATTGAAGTGCCAAAAGTCAGGGGATGCCTAGTATCGTATAGGACCCCCTCAACCACGGCGAAGTGCAGCAATTCGATGTGGCATCGATTCCACAAGTGGACAGAAGACCTCAGGAGACATGTTGATGCATGCCGTCTGGATATATTCCCACAGCTTCCTGATATTTGAGCATCTTGAGTGTGAATGGACCTTTCCACTACGTTCCAAAAATGCTCGATTGGGTTCATGTCAGTTGAATGTTGTGGCCACACTATTCGTCGTAACTTTCCAGAATGCTCCTCGAACCATTTCTGGACAACTTGGGACCGTTGACATGGTGCATTATCCTGCTAGAATATTCCATCGTTGTGGCAGTACATGAAGTTCACGAAGGGCGGCAAATGGCCATCAAGCAATGCAATGTAACGGTTATCGGTCAATGACGTGTTTTGGCGGAACAGCAGACCCAACCCATGCCATGTGAAGACACCCCTCACTATTATGGAACCACCACCAGTCTGCACAGTGCCTTGTTGACAACTGGAGTCCATGGCCTCATGCGGTCTGCGCCACACCCGAACCCTACTTTCAGCCTGAAATAACTAGAACCATGACTCATCGGACCACGCCACATGTTGCAAGTTCTGCAGGGTCCAATTAGCAACGTCACAAGCCCAGGTGAGGTGCGGTGTCCGGTGTCAGTGTTAACAGGGACGCTCTGGTGGGTCTTTGCTCTCATATCCCATGGAAGCTAAAGAACACTGCACTGACTTGCTGGAATGCATCTGGTACCTCCTGCATTGAATGTAGATGTGATCTGTCCACGGTGGGTGGTAATGCCTTCCATAAGGTATTCCCGGTACACGTGACACCGTAGATCGAGGAATGTTGAATGTCCGCACAACTTTAGAAATGGAATGTTTTATCCTTCGGGCACCCACTATTATACCCCGTTCAAACTCTGATAATTCACATCTCCTTGCCATGAGCATCCTAGCCGGTGTTCAGACTGACTCACAAGATGTAATATTACAACTGCTACAGGTGTGGGCATTTCCAAGACGTCACAGTACAGTGACTCCACCTACCATTACCTTTACATACTGCTATCCCATGGCTTTTGGCACTTCAGTGTATAATATATTTATTTATTTGTGTAAGGCTGTCCTGTTTCTACAATGAGTGCGCAGTGGAAGCCTAGACGTGGGCCCAAACGGCTCCCATTGTGCGATGGAGATGGGACAGCATTAGCAGATGTTGACTGGCTGCTGGGGAGGGTGGGGTGAGTGTGTGGATATATGTTTATTTATTTTAGTGGAAAGCAGCGCTACACCTGTGCAATGTGTTAAAGCAAGCCTTCTTTGGAGTAACAGCTCTTGGGTACGGGTGACAGCTTTTTCGTAAAAAACGATATTCCAGCAATTCATTAAAATTCGTAAAAAGATAAAAGCGCCTTCAGTGTTAATATTTCCACAGTTCAATATGCGTGCCAAGCTTATTCTTTATAGCTTATCTGTATTTGCTCTATATCTCACACCTACTGGCCCCATACATTATCTCCATACGTTAGAAGATGAAAGTCAGGCTTATCTGTATTAGAGGTAGTTGAAAGTCATGAGTTCACACATGCATGTGATTCATCAGACCAGTCCACCTTCTTCCATTGTTCCATGGTACTGTTCTGACACTCACTTGCTCATTATAGGCGCTTTCAGTGGTGTACAAGGGTCAGCTTGGGCACACTGACCGGTCTGTGACTACTCAGCCTCAAACACACCTTTCTATCATAGCCAGCATTCAATTGTTCAGCAATTTGTGCTACAGTTTACTCTTCTGCGGGGTCGGTGAAGTCTTCGCTCCCCACATGTATCGGTAAGCCTTGGGCTCCCATGACCCTGTCACTGGTTCACCAGTTATACTTCCTTGGTCCACTTTTGGTAGGTAACTAACCACTGCATGCCAGGAACACCTAACAAACCCGGACATTCTGGAGATGCTCATACCCAGTCATTTAGCTATACAATTTTTTATTTTTCTTGCACAATTTTTCCTGCTTCCAACACATCAACTTGAGTGTTCACTTGATGCCTAACATGTCACACCCATTGTAACGAGATAATCAATGTTATATACTTCACCTGTCAGTGGTTTTAATGTTATGGCTGGTTGAAGCATTAAAATTAAACTGTAGTGGATATACTGTATATGCCCACATATGGGTAAAAACAAGGTTTGTTTGTTTTTTTTTTCACATTTTCTGCAAGTAGATAGAAAAAAATAAATTTTATTCCTTAAGGCTACACAATTTGCAAATAATTTTAGCAATTGCAATGTTACTTTCTTAAAGAAAACATAATCTCTAATTACACACAGTAAATATATCAAACATTTACATATACTGTTTTAAGGAACACATAAAGCCGCTATACCACAATATATATATATATATATATATATATATATATATATATATATATATATATATATATTTTATTAAGCTGAATAATATATGAAATAATTGTAGTGCTTATATTAAATTAACCCATAATGTCCTTACACTCCCCTGCCCCAGGTAGTTATGTTAAAAGGGAGATTCTTTTCAAACAAAGCTGACAATGTCATCAGTGACCACTGGGCCGACTTGCTTTGTAGAAATGAGCAGGCTAAGGGGCCTATGTATCAAAGCTTGAGAGATAAAATAGTGAGATATAAATCACCAACCAATCAGTTTCTAACTTACATTTTATAGGCTGTGTTTGAAAAATGACAGTTAGGAGCTGATTGGTTAATAATTTTCTCTCACAATTTTATTTCTCATCAAGCTTTGATACATAGGCCCCTAAATTTGTGGATTCTTGCATAGGGGTAGGGTAAATTATGTCATAGCTCCACTGACTGCATTCTCAGCTTTTTGTCCTGCATCAGATCCTATTACCGAACTGTTATAAACCGTGTTGTCCTGAAATGTGTATGTAATACTGCGCAACATATTTTACCTTCATATGGCATGTCTAAAATTTTAATTTTAGTGAGGCTTTGTTTGTCATAATTTACTACTTTGTGCCTCCTCCATTCCTTTTTGCGCTTAGGAATGTGCAGTTATATATATTTGAATCATGTGGTTAAAATAAAGGCATGTCTCTGCTGTGTGGGCAGTCTTACAGCTTTAGAACCACTGTACTAGTTTGTGGAGAAACATTTAAATCAAAGCATATCTAAATATTGGGAATAATTTAATTCTTGGGTGTATAAGCAAACATAAAGGTGGGTACGCACCTATCAGATATCTGCAGATCGAGTGATCTGCAGATATATCTGTAGATGATGGTCGTTCATATACACTGAACAACCTTTATCTTAGCTTGCGAGCAGGGCCTTCCTACTTATATATCTATATATTACCCAGTTTTGTTCTATTAATGTTCCAATTGTAAAGCGCAACGGAATATTCTGCGCTATATAAGAAACTGTTAATAAATAATAAATAAATCTTTCACGCAGCCGCGGGTCCCGTTGGCCGGGAGGCGGGTCTGCCCTCCTCTCAGCTGCTGCATGTGTATGGGTGGTCTGCTGACCGCCCGTACAGACTTGCCGATGGACAGATATGTCTGCAGATATATCTGTTCATCGGCTGTGCAGCACAGCCAATGTAATATGTCTATGAACGATGTCGTTCAGGCATATCGCTAGTACACACTGGCCGATGGGCACCAGATATATTGGCCGATCAAGTGATCGGCCAGTATACTTGTCAGTGTGTACCCAGCTTTACTCTTGGTACTTTGCTAAGGGTGAAAAGTTTCCTTGGTCATTTTAAATCAGACTACAGAACTAGCTGTTAACTGTGGTGTAATTAGTATGTGCAGTATGTATTTATGTTGTAATGTAAAATCATAATAATGGACCGTACACACTGTCAGATCACACAACGATCAGATATCGTTGTCTGAACGTCCTACATGTGCTGGATGATCGTTATCGAACATCCAACACATGCACCATTGCCCCAGCTACTATAATGACCCTCGATCAACGATCGAGGGTCCCTATAGTAACCAGGCTAACCTGGTCGATATCGACTAGGTTGGCCTGCATGCATGGGTGATGGTCGATATTGACCATCCGTGCCCGCTCATCGTTTGGGCGTTTGAAGGAGCAAAAAAGGATGATTTAAACGATATCGTTATCGTTTAAATCGTCCTTTAAATCTGACCGTGTATATGCACCAACAGATAAGATGAAGATAATACTTTTATTGTCATTGTTAAAGAACAACAAAATAACAACGAACCAGGTAAACCACATACGCATCACACCATGGAACAATTCACATTAGTTAAAATTTCCATTCAGGTTCATTCTAACAATAATAGATGGAAAAAACTGTTCCTATACCGCAAAGTTCTAGATTTGATACACCGGAAGTGCATTTTTGATGGTAGAAGGGAAAACATACTATGGTCCGGATGCTGGTAATACTTTATGATGCTATATTATATTGTAATGTAAAGTCATCTGTTGTATTTAGTTTTATTGTTATGTAGAGGGATAAGGGGGTGCATTTGTGTCATTGTGCATTTGTTTCATAGTGTGTTTGGTTACAGGATATGGAAGTGCGTGCTGTGTTCCTACGCCTTTTTGCTCAGATCCTGCAAGGATATCGCTGCTGTTTGCAGCTGATCAGAGTTCATCCAGAGCCTGTTATTCGCTTTCATAAGGTTAGTGCATTGCCTTTTGATTTAGCCATAAAAATGTGAAATGCGTTTGTGTTGTCCAGCAATGTACATTTAACACCCTTCGGAAAAAGCATGAGGCCACTTCCCCTGGTGACACAAGTGTGCACAAATGACTAGAGGGACAGGACCAATTAGTGACTTGTAGGGGAAGGAGAAGGACAGTGCTGGGGACTGAGACAGAGGTGTGAATATCTCAGATCCCTGGACCTCGGGAAAAACCTATAAACAGCCTATTTGCCTACATGTTGGGAGGAGCTGTGAAACAATAAAGCCAAGCCAGGGAAGGGGGTGCTGTATGGCATCTAGGAGTTTGAGGGTCCTAATTATCAATCAGTTTCTGCATTAATCTGCAATAGTTATCACTGAATTAAGTAAAATCACTGTTAATAAGCCTTTCATGCAGGAGGTATTGTAGATATCTCCTGTGTTTATCAGTAGTGGGGTGCACACTACAGTCCCTGCAATATAACGGGACATTGCAGTTGTGCTATTTATCAAGAATAAAAAAATTAAGTTTTCATGGCTTTTTTTCCGATGACTAATGCTGCCTGCAGGTCACGTATGCGTAGTTACTCTGCGGGACCTACCCTCTTATGTAAACTTGTCCTTCTGTCATTAGGGTTGAAAGTATAGCTTTTAGTCTCCACTGGGACAGCTGTTCATCAAAGTAGCAAATAAAAATGAAACTCGAAAAATACTGGCAATAAGGAACATTGGCATTTGGGTCATTTTATCCCAGTCTTAATCAATAGTCTACTGAGTGAGTTTTTCATCGAGAACAAGTTCCCGCACCCGTCCTATAAGGTAAAAGCAGGATTAGATAGATGTACATGGTTGTATTACTATTGCAACTCGAGTACTGTGCTCGACTGTGAATAAAGTTAATTTTGTTTTGAAATCAAGATATGGCTGGTGCCAAATTTTGCTGTGACATCTGTTTGCACTGCACCACCAGCATACCACTATTTGTGTCTGATTCAGAGCGGCACACAATGGCGATGTTCACGTATTTAAGTGTGTTTTTTTTTTTTTTTCACTACTGCGCAAAAATCCCTAAAAGCTCCTTTGTGCATATACGCAGAGTAACGCATGCACCAAAGGAGCTTTTAGGGGTTTTTTAGGGATTCAAGCACACTGTATGAAAAGTCTCTTAGAAAAGTGATGTGTTCATGGGCAGTTATAGGGAAGTGTCTTGGTGCACGCACAGAGATGTCCTTCTTATGGGCATGTTACGGGCGTGTCGGTGAAAGTGGTTGCGTACACAGACGCTTAACCACTCACTTGGGAGGACATACTCGGATAGAGGAACCGCACCTGGCATAGGGCTGGTGCTTGTTTGGAAGGTGCGTTTAAACACGCACTAATCGGTAAGAGTGGGCGTCTCAGTCCTTGCAAATTCAGACATACAGATGTACTCAAGGACTTTGTAGCTGCATTTCCATAAAGTCGCAGACATACGACCGCCAATAAACACAACCACGGCCGCTTCTGAGTCCACTTCTGAATCAGGCACTTTGTTCACATATGAAGCTGCTGTAAGATCCACATGTCCTTACCCAAGAGCTAGCCAGGGCAAATGAGAGCGCAGAGGGGGGGGAATGCATCACCAACTTATGCGCACTCTGATTGTACACACGGAGGGAGGGGGATACATATTTTCAAAGTAAAACTTTCTTCATGGAGTTCGTAATAAAAATGTATCACAACTATATAAAAATAGGAATGCCACTCCTCTCAAACAGAAAAATGATGCGTTCTTTAGCTTAATCATCCACTAAGCTTTGCTTTTGCTGAGTTTTCTGAGACTACTGCATCCTCCTATTGTGAGTAGAATTGTATCTGTAACCGTCCATGAAGATGTATTGAATGTCCGCCATGACCGTAGTTAACACCATTATGAGTTTCAGGATGTTTTGAGTTGTGTAGTTTTTAGTTACATTTCTCCAGTGCTGTAAAAAATATCCACATGAGTTTGTATTTTAGGCCACATGAATTATCTGTTAAATAACATATTTGGCATAACAATATATAAACTTGACAACAGACATCTCTTCACTACCCCAAGGAAGCCCTTACATCGGTTAACTTCCTTTCTAGATTAGGTAGGTACAGGTTGTTTAAAAGTGCACCCTGTGATGATATAAAAGGAAGCTGCTCCAATTACTCAGTGTCTATGCCTGTCTCTAGATCAGACAGGTAGTGTGTTAGTTTCTGCTGAAGCTCTGCTTTGGAACTCAATGCTTTCTTCATGCACAAGCATGTGCATTGTCATTTCAATGCAGAGAACTCGCTAGCTGGAGCTAAAAAGGACCAGGTACTTCTTTTCAGTCCGCTTCTCAGCTGAGTCTTCCTGCTCAAGGTAAACTTCTATATTTGGGGAACACTTTATTCTTATTTTGGAGTATATGATAATGTGCCACATGTGGCTTACTGGTATAAATGGATCCCTTGTCCTAGCGAAACAAAATCTGCCTTCAGAACACTTTTTTAAAGAGCTTATTGCATGGTCAAAACTAGATCTTGTCACAAGACGAGTTGGAGGACAGAGATAGAGAATCTCCAGATACTGATGAATATTTATCTAGTTAGAAACAGATATATAGGTATATTATAGTGTTCATCCTATACTTCTATGTTAGGGGAACACACACATACATACACACACACCGCCCTCCCCTCCCCCCCAAAAGCAAGAGTCTAGACCCACCCCTTGTGCAGAAGTAGAATAAAGTTCCCTCCACTGCGTCTGACATCAGTGATGATATAAAGAAACGAGCAGGGCCTGTAAACAGCCTGCACTGTAACTGTCCTGTTAGTTCCAGGAAAGGTCTCCGCTCTCCCTGTGGATAGGATTCTCCCCTCCCCAGGCAGGTCTAAACTCTTGCTTGGGGGGGGGGGGGGGGTTGGGCGGTGTGTGTGTGTATGTGTATATATATAGTGTGTGTGTGTGTGTGTGTGTGTATATATGTATATATATATATATTTATATATTATACATATTTCTACTTCAGGGTCCATAGGGTATCCACAGGATACCTTGGGGTATAGGTGTGACGTCAGTCGCAGGGCACCAAAGAGTTAAGCTTTCAGCCTCCCAGGATGCACTAGGTCCCCCTCCTATACCCCGCCCCCGGGCCAAGGCACCTCAGTTTAGTTTGGTGCCCGGCCGGAGTCGGGTGCACATGTTGGAGTGGGGGCTAGAAGAGCCCCTGAAGCTTTTTCTTCATGCAGCTGTGGCTGCACATCTGGATGAACAGCATGGACAGTCAGTCCTGACGTCCATGCTGTCTTCCCTACACCCCGCCGGTACCAGAACGCCGGTACTGATCCGGGGATGCTGGTGGGCGTCTGGGGTCACAGCTAGCGGTGACCCCAGATGCTCCGGACCATGGCCGGATCCAAGGGGGACAGAGGTAAGCAGCGGGGTCCCGCGGTGGGTCCCCGCTGGTCACATGGTCCTAAGTCCCCAGGCAGGGGGCTCCCTGGGGACTGGCTGCAGCGTGGAGCCAGGCGACCAACCTGCGCTTCCACTACCCCCTGGGACAGCGGACCGCAGCAGAGCGGTAGCGCTGCGGCGTCCCAGGGGTTAAATGCATGCCAGAGGAGCGCGCCTTCCCTGTCTCACAGCCGGCGCCTCCCCCGCTGCACACAGCCCTCTCTGCACTGTGCTGACTGGTCCTGTGTCAGCGCTCCTCCCCCAGGCCAGCTTCTCTCTGCTCCTCGGCGGCCATCTTCTCTGCAACGCATGGTGAACGCTGCTGGAAGTCTGGAAGGAAGCATCGTGGTCTGGGTCCCCCCGCATACCTCTCCTCCGCTGTGGCTCAGGTCTGTGTATGCAGCGCTGTGTCCTACCAGGCCCTGTGTCTGTGTAGTTGAGTGATCAGCGCTGTTAGTGCAGGAATTGTTATTTCTCTGCATTGTATGTGACTGTGCTAGCGCTGCCTGTAACTTTTCTTCTCTAAACTGTCAGCTTTATTACTGTCCCTGTTCTTCTGCTAAAGCCCTTGCGGTGCGGTGCTGCAGGGTGGTCTCTCGCCTATTTAATACTTAATTGGTGAGAGAGGTCACATACGTGGTGCCATTATGTCTGAAAGTGATTTTCCCCTCCGGCTACAGTGTACCACGTGCAAAGTACCGTTAGCGGAGGGGGAGGGTAGCGCGGAGGGCCTTTGCCGGCAGTGTTTGTCCATGGCGCGGCCTATTACGGTTACAGCACCGGTACAGGAGCCGCCCTGGGCTTGTTTCGCTCAGGCGTTAACAGCTTTAGTGGGCCAGTTAGCTCCGCAGCCCGCGTTTACTCCGATGGGTTTGTCCCAGCAGTCTGTGGTGTCGTCACCCATGCAGGGGTTCCCACGACAATTGGTGGTACCCCACAGTCTCCCTATTTCCCCGCTCCCGGGTTCTCAGGAGCCAGCGTGGGTTAACTCCCTGACGAGTTCTGTACAGCACTTGTCGGATGTGTTGCAAGGGGAGTCTGTGATGCGGCCTCATAAAAGGCCGGTGGCGTCTCTGTCCGCTCCTTATGAGGATGACGAAGGGACGTCTGATGATGGGGAGATTCTGGATCCTTACGATCAGGAACCTCTCCATACTAAGGACGCTGATGCTAAGTCCAAAGTATATATTCCTGGACTTATTCGGGCGGTCCGCACAGCCTTGGTGACTGAGGACGAAGTTCCCCCAGCGGCTAAATATACCAGCCGCAGAGACGCCTGGCGGTGGCTTATCCGTTCGCGGATAATTATTTTGCTAAGTGGGAATCCCCTCCACAGGTGGATTCTCACGTGACCCGTCTTGTCCGTAGTGCCACATTGCCGATGCCATCCATGTCCTCCCTTAAGGATGCTACGGACCGCAAGGTAGAAATCTGCCTGAAGTCCGCTTATTCCCTTGCAGGGGGGGCAGCACGGCCGGCTATGGCCATTTGCTGGGTTGCCAGAGCGATGGAGCGCTGGGCGGATTCATTAGAGGCTTCTTTTGAATCCGACTGTCCGGCCGAACAGGCGGAGTTGATTGGCAATCTCCGTGATTCGGCCACCTACATCAACGAGGCGGCTCTAGACATTAGTACTCTGGTGTCTAGAATTTCTTCAGCAGCGGTAGCTGCTCGTCGCACCTTGTGGCTGCGATCCTGGAAGGCGGACGCAGATTCCAAGAAAGGTCTGGAAGCGTTGCCGTTTACCGGAGAAGTTCTCTTCGGTCCGGATCTGGATAAGATTGTGGCCACGCTGGCGGCAGCCAAATCTGCTTGTCTCCCGTCGGCCGCTGCTCCTTCTGGTTCGGGACCATCGTCCTTTCGGTCATCTAGGGCCCAGGGCAGGCCCAAACCACAGTCGTTTCCTCGACAGGCTGGCCCTAAGAAATCGGTCAAGCCCCGGAAGCAGGCATGGAGTACCAGACGTCCGGCCCCCAAGCCAGATGACAAGCCTGCGGCCTGACGGTCCGGGCCTCTCTTTGGGGGATCCCAGGGTGGGAGGCCGCCTGCTACAGTTCGCCCAGTGTTGGTCGACCACTACGACAGACACTTGGGTTCTGGAGGTGGTCTCCCACGGGTATGCCCTCTCCTTCCGGCACAGATCCCCGGCTCGCTTCTTCACCACGGGTCTACCATCAGACCGGAACAAGGCTACGGAGCTGCGGAAGGTATTGCACACTATGCTCCAGGCTGGAGTTATAGTGCCTGTTCCATTCTCCCAGAGGGGCCAGGGTTTCTATTCAAATCTATTTTTGGTACAGAAACCCAATGGGTCATATCGTCCGATTCTCAACCTCAAAGCACTCAACAAGTCTTTGCGGGTCCCGAAGTTTCGGATGGAGACCCTACGGTCCATCATTCTGGCGCTGGAACCTGGGGACTACATGGTGTCATTGGACATACAGGACGCTTACCTGCATGTCCCTATTCTTTTGCGCCATCAAGAGTTCCTTCGGTTTGCAATCCGCAGCGACCACTTCCAGTTTCGGGCGTTACCTTTTGGCCTGGCGACAGCACCACGTGTTTTCACCAAGGTGATGGCGGTCATGGCGGCTTCTCTGCGGCTGCAAGGAGTCCGCATGTTGCCGTACTTGGACGACCTGTTATTGGTGGCAGGATCTCCAGAGCTCCTGTTACACCACTTGGACCTGACCATTGCACTGCTGCAACGGCACGGCTGGCTAATCAACTGGCAGAAGTCCACTCTAATCCCGTCTCGGAGGATTCTGCATCTTGGAGCCTTATTGGACTCGGGACAGCAAAGGATCTTCGTGACGGAGGACAAGATCTCTGCTTTACAGTCAAGGGTGCGCAGTTGTCTGCACAGCCGCCGGGTGTCCTTACACTCGGCGATGAGGTTACTGGGCTCCATGGTGTCGGTGTTCGACATGGTGGAATACGCCCTGTTTCACTCCAGACCTCTGCAGCACCTGATCCTGTCCAAGTGGAACGGGCTGCCTCAGTCTCTGAAGTTCCAGATGATTGTGCTCACCCCGGAGGTTCACCTGTCCCTTGCGTGGTGGTTAAAGACGACCCACCTCAACAAGGGACGTCCGTTCTGGGTTCCAAATTGGGTCCTGTTGACAACGGACGCCAGTCTTCGGGGCTGGGGAGCAGTTTCGGGTCCACACTTGTTCCAGGGCAGGTGGACGCCGACAGAAGCGGAGCTTCCAATAAATATCTTGGAACTCCGTGCGGTCTTCAATGCTCTCCTGCAGGCACAGCGGTTTCTCCAGGGTCACCCGGTGCAGGTCCAGTCGGACAATGCTACCACCGTGGCCTACATAAACAGGCAAGGAGGAACTCGCAGTCGGGCGGCTCTCGTAGAGGTCTCTCGGATCCTGGTTTGGGCGGAGCGCAATCTTCCGGCCATATCAGCGGTCTTCATCCCGGGAGTGCTAAATTGGGAGGCGGACTTTCTAAGTCGCCAGGACGTTCATCCAGGGGAATGGTCCCTGCACCCGGACGTTTTTCAACTACTGGTGGACAGGTGGGGTCTTCCAGAAATCGACCTCATGGCGTCCCGGCACAACAACAAGTTGCCGGTGTACGGGTCTCGCACAAGAGACGAAGGGGCGTCTCTGGTGGATGCTCTGTCCGTCCGGTGGACGTTCAGGTTCGCATACCTGTTCCCTCCGGTCTCCCTTCTTCCACGGGTAATCCGGAAATTCAAACAGGAAGGAGGGACGCTCCTGTTGATAGCTCCCGCGTGGCCCAGACGGCACTGGTTCTCAGACCTTCAGGGTCTGTCCGTGGACAGTCCTCTGCGGTTGCCGCTACGACCGGACCTTCTGTCTCAGGGTCCTTGTCTTCACCCGGACCTGACTCGGCTGTCTTTGGCGGCGTGGCTGTTGAGACGGCCATGCTGAGGTCCCGGGGGTTTTCCAGCTCTGTGGTGCGTACCATGTTACGAGCTCGGAAACCGTCTTCCGCGAGGATATACCATCGCGTGTGGCACACGTTCTTCCAGTGGTGTCGACCGAGAGGTTATGCACCGCGGGAGTTTCGTCTGTCTCGGATTCTCGCCTTCCTGCAAGCGGGACTAGATCATGGGCTTCGCCTTGCTTCTTTGAAGGTACAGGTTTCGGCCCTATCTGTCTGGTTTCACCGTAGGATTGCTACAATCCCGGATGTGCGCACCTTTATGCAAGGTGTTCTCCGTATTCAGCCGCCCTTTGTTCCACCTGTGGCGCCTTGGGATTTGGCTGTGGTCCTGAGGGCTCTCCAAGGACCGCCGTTTGAACCACTGGGCTCAGTGGATATTAAATGGCTAACAGCTAAGACTGTTTTCCTTCTGGCCGCTGCTTCGGCCAGACGTGTTTCTGAGTTAGGGGCTCTTTCTTGTAGACCCCCTTTCTTGGTTTTTCATGGGAACAGGGCAGTGCTCCGCACTCGGCCCGAGTTTCTTCCCAAAGTTGTTTCCCAGTTTCATGTTAACGAGGAAATAGTTGTTCCGGCCTTTAACTCACCGAGTCTTTCCGTGGGTGAGGCCTCTTTGGATGTTGTGCGGGCCTTAAGGACTTATGTTGACCGCACTTCTTCGTTTAGGAAGTCGGAAGCTTTGTTGTCCTCTATGGCTTCTGTAAAAAGGGTTGGCCTGCTTCAAAGCAAACTTTGGCAGCCTGGATCCGTATGGCTATTTCTGAAGCTTATCTTCATGAAGGCCTACCGGTCCCTCCTTCTCTGAAGGCTCATTCCACTAGGTCTGTGGGTCCTTCGTGGGCAGCTCGACGCGGTGCCTCGGCAGTTCAGATCTGCAAGGCTGCTACGTGGTCTTCTGTCCATACCTTCGTGAGGTATTACAGGTTTGACACCTTCGCCTCTCAGGATGCTTCCTTCGGGCGACGGATTCTCCTTTCTGCACAGGAGCGTCCCCACCCTTAAAGGATACTGCTTTGGGACATCCCCAAGGTATCCTGTGGATACCCTATGGACCCTGAAGTAGAAAATATGAGATATGGTAAGAACTTACCCTTGTTATCTCTATTTCTACGAAGTCCATAGGGTTCCACAGGACTCCCGCCCTGTCGCACCTGTGCTGCAGATGGGCTTTGCTCTGGTCACCGGTTTTCCGTCTCCCTCTGGTGAGAATGTGATTCTTGTATGTGTCCAGATCTTTGTTCTCTCTCTTCCTTCTCCTCCACCGGCCTATGGCTTGGTAACTAACTGAGGTGCCTTGGCCCGGGGGCGGGGTATAGGAGGGGGACCTAGTGCATCCTGGGAGGCTGAAAGCTTAACTCTTTGGTGCCCTGCGACTGACGTCACACCTATACCCCAAGGTATCCTGTGGAACCCTATGGACTTCGTAGAAATAGAGATAACAAGGGTAAGTTCTTACCATATCTCATATTATATAGTCCAATGGCAGGCAGCACTCCTCATTAGGTAGAATTAGATAGTAACATGCAGGTGCCCTCCTAGTCAACCATCAGCGGTCAGGTAGACTTGTACATAAGCAAATGGACGGCGAAACTCAGTGCAGAAATAAACACACTTGCAGCAGTGTTTAGAGAAACCAAAGTGTTTCTCTAAACACTGCTGCAAGTGTCTTTATTTCTGCACTGAGTGCCGCCGTCCATTTGCTTATATATGCACATATATAAATATATATATATCAATGATGACAGCACCTCCATACTGCACCAGTCACTGGGAGGTTCACTTGGATCATCTATCTCAGTCCCTTCACCCACACGTACCCCGAGAACCAACCTACATGTCTCAGCAGGTAGCACCTCACATTGTGCTTGGGGTGTGCAATCTAGGGCCTCTGCATTCTGTGTTGTGTATGCATCCGGAAAGTATTCACAGCGCTTCATTTTTTCCACATTTTGTTATTTTACAGCCTTATTCCAAAATGGAA
The DNA here is from genome assembly GCA_031769625.1 of Taudactylus pleione. NCBI lineage: Eukaryota > Metazoa > Chordata > Amphibia > Anura > Myobatrachidae > Taudactylus > Taudactylus pleione. The sequence goes on from JAUIMM010000018.1 coordinate 39,904,003, forward strand.
TAAATAAATTTTTGTTCTCAAAATTGTGCACACAATACCCCACAATGACAACGTGTAAAAAAATTTTTTTTAGATTTTTGGAAATTTTATAAAAAAAAACAACACTAAGGAATCACATGTACGTAAGTATTCACAGCCTTTGCTCAATACTTTGTTGATGCACCTTTGGCAGCAATTACAGCCTCAAGTCTTTTTGAATATTATACCACAAGCTTGGCACACCTATCTTTGGAAAGTTTCGCCCCCCATTCCTCTTTGCAGCACCTCTCAAGCTCCATCAGGTTGGATGGCAAGTGTTGGTGCACAGCTATTTTCAGATCTTTCCAGAGATGTTCAATCGGATTCAAATCTGGTCTCTGGCTGGGCCACTCAAGGACATTCACAGAGTTGTCCTGACGCCACTCCTTTGATATGTGCTTAGGGTCATTGTCCTGCTGAAAGATGAACAGTCGCCCCAGTCTGAGGTCAACAGCGCTCTGGAGCAGATTTTTATCCAGGATGTCTCTGTACATTGCTGCATTCATCTTTCCCTCTATCCTGACTAGTGTCCCAGTTCCTGCCGCTGAAAAACATCCCCACAGCATGATGCTGCCACCACCATGCTTCACTGTAGGGATGGTATTGGCCTGGTGATGAGCGGTGCCTGGTTTCCTCCAAACATAACACCTGGCATTGACGCCAAAGAGTTCAATCTTTGTCTCATCAGACCAGAGAATTTTGTTTCTCATGGTCTGATAGTCCTTCAGGTGCATTTAAACAAACTTGAGGCGGGCTGCCATGTGCTTTTTACTAAGAAGTGGCTTCCGTCTGGCCACTCTACCATAGAGGCCTGATTGGTGGATTGCTGTAGAGATGGTTGTCCTTCTGGTTGGTTCTCCTCTCTCCACAGAGGAATGCTGTAGCTCCGATAGAGTGACCATCGGTTTTTGGTCACCTCCCTGACTAGGGCTCTTCTCCCCCGATCGCTTAGTTTAGATGGCCGGCCAACTCTAGGAAGAGTCTGGGTGGTTCCGAACTTCTTCCACTTACGGATGATGGAGGCCACTGTGCTCATTGGGACCTTCAAAGCAGCAGATATTTTTCTGTACCCTTCCCCAGATTTGTGCCTTGGGACAATCCAGTCACGAAGGTCTACAGACAATTCCTTGGACTTCATGCTTGGTTTGTGCCGACATGCACTGTCAAGTGTGGGACCTTATATAGACAGGTGTATGCCTTTCAAAATCATGTCCAAACAGCTGAATTTACCACAGGTAGACTCCAATTAAACTGTAGGAATATCTCAAGGATGATCAGTGGAAACGGGATGCACCTGAGCTCAATTTTGAGCTTCATGGCAAAGGCTATGAATACTTATGTACATGTGATTTCTTAGTTTTTTTTCTATTTTATTACATTTGCAAAAGTATTGTGTGTAGAATTTTGAGGACAAAAATTAATTTATTCCATTTTGGAATAAGGACGTAACATAACAAAATGTGGCAAAAGTGAAGCGCTGTGAATACTTTCCGGATGCACTGTATGTACACTGGAAGGTCAAGACTCCTTCTACCCTGATTAGCACCCCTCCCACCTGTTCCTGGGTGTTTTTAATTAGCAAGGAGTCTTTGATCAGACTGCACTTTACTAATTATTTTAATTATTTATTTTAATCAGACTGCACATCTGATAAGGCACAATAAGGGTAAGACCTACTTAAATATATACTGTGTGTTAGTTTTGGGACTGGGTCTGAGGCGCGGAGCTCTCTGGGCTGGTGTGGCTGGACTGTTTCATTGCATTATAATGTACACTTTTTTTCACTTTTTTAGTTTGTTTATTTTATATATGTAGCACTTCTTACACTTTTAATTATAACCTCTTACTCATGTAAGACTTAACACATAGGAGTTTCTTTATATTTCTCTAATTATAACTTGTAATCTCACCCTAGTGTGATGCCGTGGGGCGGTTCTGCTGGGTTGGCCTGCGGGGTCCCGTGCCCTGTACATGTTCCATAGAAGTATTAAGGACCTGTCTCATAGAGGTCACCTGGATGCGGTGTCCAGACCCATAATTATGGCCATTATTATACTATGCTAAGAACCTCTTTGGTGCAATTTAGCAGAATTATTATTCGGTTTAGCATTGTTATTGTGTGCACTTGTATGTTTTCTCCTTTTATTGCTTGCAGCACTACATGTCTCAGCAGGTAGCACCTCACATTGTGCTTAGGGTGTGCAATCTAGGGCCTCTCCCCTATGCATCCCGGGAACCAACCTACCTGTCACTAGAGCTGTAGAGATTCGGCCCGGGACCAGAAGGGGTGTGTGGCCTAATTGCAGGAGGCGTGGCCACGTCATCTTAGAAATAAAAACACATCCTTTTTGCAGAGCGTTGCGGCATGTCCCCCAGGCTTCGGCTGTCAAAAAAAATATCTATATCCCTTCTCTTGTTGCTGGGTCCCGTGTCCGGAGCTGCATTGCTGCAGCATCAGTACTCTGTACAGCGCACAATGGTTGTGTTACAGGGGGCTATCACCCTCCCTGGTTTCGCCACTGCATCTGCGCATGCATCTAAGTTGTACTGCGCATGTGACCAGATTCCATACACAGTTGGAGTAGTGATTGAGATGCACGGTCTCAGAAATGCTTTGAAAATGTATTGTGTTCTACAAGGAGGTGGCTAAGCAGATGCATGGAGATGGTCCGTCTTATGAGCTTGTTATAGGAGTATCGCAGGCGCGCATACAGATGCAGAATCGTTTACATAGGGACCATACTCTTACGGATGATATGTACCTGCCATAGGGCTGGTGCAAGTTGCAATGGTGCATCTAAAGACACATCAAGCGGTATTTGAGCTTCTGAAGACACTCAAAGTGGGTGTCAGTCCTTGCACATGCAGATGCACCAGGTAAGGATTTGTAGTGGTAATTGCATAAAGTCGCAGAAGCATTACCTGTAAAAAACGCACACAAAAATTCTGCAGTGTCCGATTTAGAATCAAGCCGTACCTGTCCTGTTATATACACCACCTACCCCTTGTTATGTCTGCTTCATGGTGTTCAGGTAACAACTGGTATCCTCTGGAATGCTGCCTCCCTACAGCAGCCCATGCCACAGAATCACCAGAGACTTTGGAGAGTGGAAAATTCACAGCCTTTTATAGGGGAAAATGTACTAAGCTCTGGAAAGTGATCATTTGGAAAGTGATAAACTACCAACCAATCGGCTCCTAACTGTCATGTTACAGGCTGTGTTTTAAAAGTGACACTTAGGAGCTGATTGGTTGGTAGTTTATCACTTTTTCCAATTTATAACTTACCTGAGCTTAGTACATCTTCCCCATAAACAGAGACTGGCTGTAATTGTCCTGCATGGAACCAGATCAGCCTCAGCACTTAGATATTCACTGGGAGGGAGGAGAGGCTGTGTCCAGGCAGCCAGTAAGCAAGGGGGGGGTTACTCGCTCCTTGCAGCTCTCTACTTGACTTGTGCTAGACACACACACACATACACATATATATATATTATTTTTTTTGGTGAGTAAAAAAAAGTGAGTACAAAGAGAGAGGGCCTAGTTAGCGCTTCGTGAAACAAACCACATGGCATAAATAATAAAAGATACATACACAAAAATGTGACTCTGGTTCATTGCAGCCTCCCTGGTAAATACACCTGTTCATTGTAGGAAAATCTGGAGAAATGATAAAAGGGATAGGGGCTCCACAAATAGTGCATTACAAGAGATGACTAAAAGGACATATGCATATGTGCATACCAGAAGACAAATAAATACATGCTGTTTATATATAAATCTTGCTTCTCCTGTTTTTTTTCTGGAGATTAATATTTGTTGGTACCTGTACCCCAAAGCAAGGGAACTAAAACAATGGTGTAGTGTCTGTAAAAGTAGAAATAACAAGGTGCGTGTATAATAATAAGCATACCAAAAGGTGAATAAAATTCCACTTACCACAGTGTAATCTTGCTTCTCGGTTGATATATGCTCAAATCTCATAGAAATTAAAATCAGCAGAATGGTGTAGTATACTAATTGTAATAAAATTGTGGGAGTCTGCATACCTACAAGCAGACTTTTCAGAGCGTATTAGACTACTTCAGATCATTCCTGGGATATGTGGAATATATCACTACATGAAAATTCTCAGCATATTTCTTGCCACTTTAATTTTTTGGGTGACCTTAGATCTAATCATCTGTCTCTAATAATTTGTACATTTTACTTTACTGCATTTGTCTCTTATATACTTCAACTTCCATCTAAACTTTCCTATCTTGTAAACTTTAACCACCGAACTGACTGTTTAAAAAAAAACCCAAATGGTCAGAAATTGTCAGTGGTTTTTTAATTTAATAAAGTTTGGAATGTATTTTTTAAATATATTTAACATTTTTATTTAAAAAAAAAAAAAGTGTGAGTCTGCCAGTGAATGAACATTTTCAGGTTTAATACAGTAATCCTACATTTTAGGGCAATGCAATCTTAGATCTAGTGACTGGACTTGTCTGTTCATTTGCTAGCATTGTGCGTTCATTCACTGATAATTTCTACACCTCTCCTGTTTTTTGGTTGTAAATAATTCCTCAATCTTTAAACCAAAAATGTTTTTTAAAAGTATACATAGTAATAAATATGGCTCATGTCTCAAAATAGTTTTATGTTTTATTGTCTTGTCTACATACACAATTTCCTTAACCGTTCATTCTCTAGACAATTCACCCTACCTAAGGGATGTTTTCACCCCCCATGTGTATAGGCCCCTATTGTAAAATCACCTACTACCCCCCATCAGAAATAGCCCACCCAGTGGCAAAAGATCCCCTGAATTATCAGCCCCCACTCTCACTGCCACTGTCAATGGGCCCCCACTGTTTAGTCCCATATTCCCCCCAACCAAAAATATAGATCCCTATATTTTCAATAAAACATAATTAGTATGAAAGAACTATTATCTGACTGTTGTCAGATTATCGTTCACAATTCCTCATTTCCTTCTTGACACAATCCGCTAATTTATTGAAATGTTAGGGATATATAGCAAGTGTATCAGCAATCTGCGTATATTCAACTTTGCAAGCCTCTAGTCTTATAATGCTGCCTTCTGTGAAGGTAATCAGAATAACAGTAACAATAATAAGTCGCACCAATCTGCCAAGGGACCAGCACAAAACAGAAGTAAAGTTCACCACTAGTTTAAAATAATATTAACATTATGTATATAAAAAGATGCTTTAAAAATAAGAATGCAACTCATTTCTGCTAACAAAAAAGGGGATATACACAGTGCTGTTCTCATTTTAGTGTTCTGATAAATATTTATATCCATGTTCTAACAAATATAATAGTGTCCTCCTCCTGCTATAGCCACAGAAATGTCTGACAAGTTTGTCTTGTCATACTATGTGCTTATGGCCTTTTCCAACATTTTGCTTTTCTATTTCCTAGGCCTCTTTCTTGGGACAGCGTGGATTAGTGGAAGATGATTTTCTCACCAAGGTCCTGGAGGGCATGGCATTTGCAGGGTTTGTGACAGAGAGAGGCCCACCATACAGAGCCCTGGATTTGTTTGATGAGGTAGACAATGAGCAAAACCTGGATGTATGGATGTACTTTTTTAACTCTTGTCTATGTTTCCATTTGACCATTTTAGATGATAAATATAACTAGGCCACCTCCTGTTCCTTTTTACTCAGTAATCTTCTGTTTTTCCTCCAAAGCTGGTAGCTTATGATGTGAAGAAACTACAGTATCAGGAGGGAAGTCAGAAAAGCCTTGTGAAACATGTGCGCGAACTGGCTGAGAAGCTCTATCGGAATGTACGTTTCAGGGTTACATGGGGCGGGGACTGTCACATTACTTAAATCATGTGGGGTTATTGGGAATGCTAATGCAGTAGTCTGATAGTGGGAAATAGAAGCTGATGTTATGCTAGAGAGCTCAGTTATACACAGGCTCTTGTAAGAGTGCACCGTATTAGAAAAACTTGTGGAATTGGTTTGTGCAATGCAGGAATGGTTTTACTCTAACCTTTATATATGATACATTGTTAATTGAAAGCTATAATTAAATACCATGCAGCCAGATCTGATCGGTATTTACTTGAGAGCCTATTTTAGTGATCAATTTACAATGCAGAGAGCAGTGTAGTGTCTGATATAAAACACATAATATTTTGGTGGCTCATATACAATACAGTTTGTGTTCTTGTGACCTCAAATCTGATATAGTTTTAGTGACCAATTTAAAATAGAGTATTCTGATTGACAGAATACAGGGATAAACATAGGAGACATCATTACACAAAGCAGTGAGGTTCTTAGAAACCGATTTTAATATTCTAGTGGCCACTATAATAAAGAGACTAATGTATAATATAGAGAGCAGCCTAGTGACCAATATATAATGCCATGAAAATATTAGTGTCTGATGTATAATGCTGCGTGTATCTTATTTACCAGTGTGCAAATGTCTAAACTTTTCTGTAAATAAGTATATACGTAATACAGACCCAAATGATTAGTTTGAAGTTTTAACTTTTCTGGTAAGCCTCAATACCCAGTACACATCGCCCAACACTCTGGCGATTAGTGCCAACCATAAACAAATAAATTTGTCTGGAACCCTTAATACTCTCAGTGATATCCACCAGTTAGAGTGCTGGGTGTAGTCTACTGGTTATGATTATATCAAGTCTTTGCAGATGAACAATAATCCCCTCTCTCCTTCAGCAGTAGTACATTGGGGGAGTATATAGACAATAAAAATGTGTCCCCCTCACCTAGCCTCAATAAGCCAAGCTGCGCTAGATGCAAGTGGGCTGTGCCGAACGGTATAGCGTCTTTTTCGCTTGATGTTCTTCTTAATAGCAACGTGATGCAACACAAGCACGCTTCATGAGACTGCACTGATTATTTAATTGATATGCAAAACTTGTAGATCTGTGTGCGACTGACTCATTCTGTACAACAAAATATGGGGTGAAGACAAATCATAGCTGCCGCATTGTAGCACTTAATATACAGATTCAGACAGCCGCACACAACTATACTAGTGTTGCATATCAAATTAATCAGTGCAGTCTCATGAAGCAGTTTTGCCTCATCATGTTGTGACTAAAATGCTTATTTGAGCAAAAAAGACGCTCGGCAGAAGCCAAGTTAGCATGGAACCTGGCACGTCGAGAATGACTGTTTGGCGTTACTGCGGCAATAGTGTATAAAGACACAATAGTACCTGAAGGGCTTCCAGTCTTAACTGTCTGTAGGATGTAAGGGATCAATGGAGTAAGAGGGCGCAGATAGATTATCTGGAGTGGCCATGGAACCTTTACTGTGCTGATGAGATGCCCCTTGGGGCTGCCAAATGCTCCTCCTGTTGCAGAGTGGAAGATGCTTTCCTCATGGTCTGGGTGCTGCCAATGCACACTTTGATGTTCAGATAAGCTAGTGATGTTGCATTGTTAGAAAACTTATTGCTTGATTGTTGAGGAGCGGCATTCAGGTGTCTGTGTGAGGAATTGTCCAGAGTTCTAGAGAATCGATCGGTATGAACAGTGAAACATCCACTAAATTGGCTACGTATGTGGCAGATAATCTGCTGGAATCAAGGTCATGTCTTTTTTGTAATGCAATGTGTGCATGATCTTGTTTTTGGTGTACCATTTTGAAATTGGCTGCAATGGCAAAGTGGAAAAAATATTCTCTTTAACATACATTCTAACCACTTAGTTGAAGGATAGATAGCTGGACATTGCAGTCAACAGAATGAGGACTGTAATAACTGTAACTTAATAATGTTTGGAGGGTTTTTAGCCCTTGGTGATGCTTTGCGGGACTACATCATGGCAAAGGGAGCTGGAAAAACAATTTAAGGGTAAAGGGCAATGGGATTACAGTGGGGAAGAGTTGTTTTTCTTCCGGTGACCATCCTCCAAGGGGTAAAGTAAGAGGATTTTTGGTCACTTTACGTTGAATCCTTTTACTCTTAAGCAGGCTGCTGGTGGACACTGGACCATGGGAATTGTGGATGGGGACCAACTAGCTGGCACTGAAAGTATATCTGTAACTTTATATATAAGCTCCTCTCCTCTGCAACTCCCCACAGGCCAGTGCATCATAAAATGAGCCCAGAAGGAGAAGCTGTAAATCTAAAAAACTGTTAGAACAATAAAGCAGAACAGTAGGGAAAAGATAATTGAAATATAACCTCTCACGACCGAGCGTGAGGGAGGGCAACGCACTGTCCCCCAACCTGCTTAAGCGAAAAGGTTTCAACGGTAAGTGACCAAAAGTCCTCGTTTCTTTAGCAGCAAGACTGGGGGACACTCGACAATGTTCAATAGCCGCCACCAGGGGGAGAATGGTCAGACTGCCTAACCAGAGAACTGTACGCCCAAAAACAGTAAAACAAGCAAATGTGTGGACAGATGACCAGGTAGCTGCTTGACCGACGTGTTCTGCCAAAGCCCTGTGTTGCGCATCCCAGGAGGTCACTACCGCCCAGACTTGTTCGGCTGGCATCGGTCTCGTGCCGGATGGCATGCACTAGAATAGGCCAGTGTGATGACCAAGCGGATTCAACGCACAATGGACTGCATTGTAGCTGGCCAACCACATTTCTGTGCAATGCAAAGAACAAGCAGAGAAGCTCTGCTGCAGAAAGTCTTGTTCAAGTAAATCCACAAAACTCTGTTGCATGAAGTTGTGGATGCAGGAAATATTGGAAAGACCATTTTCTGGGTTAAGTGGAAAGTCAAACCAACTTTCATCTGGAATGTAGTAACCGTACGGAGAACCGCTCAATCATCATAGGATATGAGAAAAAGGTGGCCTGCAAGACCAAGCCCCCAAATTAGAGACATGCTGAGGCATGGTCATATGGAAGACGAGATTGCAAGCAACGAACTCAAGGTCCGTTAAATGCAAAGGTTCAAATGGAGCCTGCTTGAGACTTGAAAGGGCCAGCTCAAGATCCCACGGTGGTTGAACATACCCTGTAAGAAGGTTCAAAGCTCTAGAAGAAAGGCCATACGCTGCTGGAAATAAATTGACTTGGCCGAAATTTGTACTTTAAACTGGACTCCAAACTTCCTGAAGGAAGGCCAAGAGATAAGAGGCAAAACCTGGATGTATGAGCCCTTCTCTGTTCAAACCACAAGATGTATATTGTCCATGGTAATTGCGTGACAAAACCAGTTGCCAGGCCTGCTGCATAGTATGGACTACAGAGAGAGAAAAACCTTAAGCCTTTAAAAACTTGGTTCAAAAGCCAGGCCATTAAACCTAATCGAGGACATTTCTTGGGCAGAAACTGTTTCTGTAGGAGCAAGTCAGGGCGTAGTGTAAGACGCCACACGGGGCCTACGGACAATTTGAGAATGTTGTTGTACCACGACTTGCATGGCCAGTCTAGAGCCACTAGGATTACCATCATCCCTTGATCCGTGATCAACTTTAGTATCTGAAGCAACATTAGGATCAGGGGAAACAGATATGCCAGATGCAAATCCCATGGAACTGTCATGGCATCCACAGCGAAAGTCATCGGGCCCCTGGATCTCGCACCAAACTGTACAACCTTGAAGTTGTGTAGAGAGGTCATGAGGTACATCTATCGGAAGACCCTATTATGAACCAACTCTTGGAACACCTCTGGATGGAGAGACTACTCCCCCGGGAGAACATGGTTCTACTGAGGAAATCCACTTTGCAATTTACCTTTGCAAGCATGAACACCACTGAGAGTGCCAGTACAAAGGCTTCTGCTCAGGAAAAATTTCGGGCAACATTCACCATTGTTCCTGTGTTCTTTGTGCCTCGCTGATGATTTACATATGCCACCAAAGTGACGTCGTCCAACTGAATATGCACTGCCGGTTTGCCAGGATGGACTGGGCTCCCAATGGAGCCAGAAAGAAGCTCGGAACTTGAGCATGTTGATTGAAAGACCTGTCGCTGATGTTGACCAAGGGCCTTGAAGTAGCAGAAGTAATGTCACGGCACCCTAACCTAGGAGACTCGTGGCTGTGGTCACAAGTATCTAAGTCAGAGTGACCAAGGATCTTCCCTGAAGGAGATGATCAGAAACCAGCCACCAATGCAGAGATTGACTAATACTGTCGGACAGAACGAGAAACTGAGACGCGAGGGATGCTGAGTACCCCGTCCAATTTGATGAATTTCACACTGGAATTCCCGAAAGTGGAACATGGAGTACTTAGTGGTCTCGAAGGTGGAGACTATTATGCCCAAGCATGTCATGCACAACAAGCTCGACGGAGGAGGCACCAAAAGTATCATTGTGACCAAGTGCTGTAGAGTCTGTGCTTTGGAAACCAGCAAGAATACTCACTAAAGAGGTGGTGAAGACCACCCCTAGGAAATGAAGATGCTGACGATGTATCAGACGAGGCTGTTTATTTGAAATTCAATATCCAGCTCTGATCCTGAAGTACTTGTACCTTACAATCTAGGTGCTGTTGTAACTGTGAAAATGAATTGGCCTTTCTGAGCAGACTGTCTAAATGAGGTATGATCGTGATTCCTGCCTTGCGCAGCAAGCTCGCCATTACTGACTTTGGTGAAAACTTGCGTGCACCATGGCTATACCACAAAGCAGGGCCTGAATTCATAGTGATCAGATTTGACTGCAAAATGGAGGAAAAAATGATAACCTGCCCAAATCGGAGTGTGAAGATACATGTTCCTGACCTCCAGTGAGGCCAAAAATCAGTTGCCTCCATACCGTGGATCACTGACTGGACGGATTCCATTGAAAAGTAATCCACCCACAACCTGGTGTTCAAGGTGTGAAGATACAAGATTGCCCGGAATGAGCCATTTGGCTTCTGAACAATTAATACATTGAGTAAATTAAAACCCAGTTTTCTTTTCAGCACCAGAACTGGAGCATTGACGCCCAAGGAGAGAATTGATAGTCTGGTCCGATGTCACCCTCTAATCCGCATCCCGGGAAAGAGCGGTGACTAAAAAAAAAAAATTGTTGTAGTGGCCCTATGGAGATGGTGCCCAGCACTCAGGCGACTACACCTACTACGGCCTCTGAACTCAAACTTCCTCCTACTTGCTACCAGATTGGATGGAGAAAGACCCACGTGAGACGCTAGGGCTTGTCTGGCGCCTTGGCCCCTGAGTGCTGGTTGACACCAGAAAATCTGCCCTTAGGAGCCGAACCCCTGGCGGTAAAGAAATGGCCAGGAGTTCGGCCAGTTGCAAGGATGGAATTGCAAAGTTACTTGCGTGCAGGGCGGGGATGGGCAGCAACGGCCTTCGTTTTCCTAAACAGATACGTGACGCTGCTGTTGGGGGGAACGGAAGAGGCCAGTATCTCTGTTGGCTGACGGAGATTTCCTAGCCTCTTACTCTCATCTGCGGCAGCAGGCTTGCGTGACCTCATAGGTCACTTAGCCGGCCGATGTTCTTGCAGATTATCCTATGCTGCGTTGTACAAGCGTTGTACAATGCGTTGTAAGTAATTCATGCATTACTATAATTGCAAGGACGAAATTGCATCCTAAGCTGCATAAGTCCCTCAGTCTTAATAGCTCCAGCTACCCAGCTGAGGCTAGTAAAGGTTGGATAATAAAACCGGAGCCTATAAAAATGGACTTCAGACAACGTTCCAGTTTTTAAACCATTGGATCCTTAAAGGGTGCTGCCGCTTGAACAGACCACAGTCCTCGTTTGGTAATCCACATCTAAGCAGTTCATAGAGTGATGCACTACAGCATTGAGATCTTCTACACCGTGACTGGCGGAAGACTCCAGGTCTTCACCTTCCAGAACTGCACCGCCAGGAGCAGCTGTCTTGGTTCCCCGCACAGAGGAGCAATGCACAGTAGCCGCTATAATCTGATCATCTCGCTACTAGATTCACTAGGCCGGAAACTGACTGACTGTGCCCATGCTGGCTTTGTCAGGATAGAGGTGGCTACTTCTGATGTCTGCACGTCACCAGGCCTCGTAACACAGCACATAGCGCCCCCGAGTTCCACCTCTCCACATAGCAACTTGACATTGCATTGTCCCTCTGATTGAGAGGCCAGCCCTCGCGTTTGCCTGGGGTGAGAGCGATTGGTCGCGGGTGGCGACCTGGGAGGATGGGAGTGCACCTGGCTAACGTAAACCACGCTATAATGACACCTTTATACTTAACGGACTTTGCCTACCATTACCTCGTAATGTGCAGCAGGAGAAACAACACTACAGGGGTACAAGAAATAATCAGTGTCACGGAGTTACTCAAAAAGTAAACCAAGACACAAAAGGGATTGGTACTTATCCTTCCAGAAGGTTACCAGTGACAGCTACAGAGGGGGAAGAGCCTAGTGTACCCTCTTGTCGTGAATAGTCCTGAGCCCCCTCACAGCCTGGATGAGATCCATCGGGCAATGGCTGCTTTCAGCATGCAACTCACTGCCAGGGCTGCTCCTGCTCAAAGACGCCAGAACCGCTTGGTGGAACTCAGCTGTCAGAAGCTCCAAACCCCACCCCGCACTGTTGCCACACTAGACATTGCTATAGCCAGTTTCAGCCCAGCCCCCTAAGCGAGCGCACTCCACTACAGGAAGCCGCCACAGAAACCCGATTAAGATGGCGCCGCCATCGTAAACTGCACTAGCACCCCGCATCCTCTAAAAGGGTGAGGCGCTCGCAAGTCCAGGTCGTGTCAACAGAGACTGGAGTGACACTGTGGGAGCGACCGGATAGGCAGCACTCCCCAAACTGCCCGCCGCTGCATGTCGGCAATCCGGTTCCGACTCCCTGCAGCCGGTGAACTCCCACTATACACTGCTACAAGCAGTGTACAGCACACAGACGAAATAAAAACTTCAAATAATAGTTACAAAGAAAAACTAAGGGCTGGCATTGCAGCCCCCTGAAACCATGCCCAACTCCCACAGACATTTAAAATGCACTGGCCTGTGGGGAGTTGCATAGGGGAGGAGCTTATATTTAAAGTTACAAGTATTCGTTTAAGTGCCTGCTCCTTGGTCCCCATCCGCAATCCCCATGGTCCAGTGGCCCCAACCTTGCTGGCAGAGAAATAATCAATTATCTGTGTTCTCATGAAGCAGGAAAAAGACTGGTACTTGCAAGAGCAAATGCAGTCTAGCAATGACTTTTGCTTCTGAGTTTGGCTTTTTGTCAGACAATATCAAACAGCAGGGGGAGCACTCAACATAATTCAGTTTGAGTACAGTACTCCTTTTTGTATATTTGCATTTTAAAATCTGATATTGTGCACAATAAAATGAAAGTAATATAATAGTCTCACTGTCAATCTGTAACATGAGTTATGATGAGTTTGGTCAATATATCAGTGTGTGGATTTTTTTTGGGGGGGGTTACCAAATCTGCTAAATTTGTGGAATTAATTTTTTTCTGGAGCAAGTGGCACATGTTGAGCAGATTTTCAGAGGAGATGCGTATCTACATTGTTTGTTTATTTTTACGTGTGCATTGACATATTTTGCCATACTTTGTAGGAAAACCCTTATCCTGCTGTTAGCATGCATAAAGTGCAGCGCCCAGCGGAAGGCAGTCATCTGCGACCTCAACATAAGCCTTTCCCTCTACTGGATGAAAGTTCTGTACAATGGATCTTGGATCAGGCTGCTGCCAAGATGCATAATGCACCTCCAGCTGTTAAAGCAGAGAAGAAGTGCATGGTGCCGCCCGGACCACCTATTGGTTGGTGCTTTTGTTATATAGATTTAACCAATCCTCTTTGACAGTTTATGAAATTTCTACATTATGCACCTTAAAGCCCTCATGTCTTCTCAACTTCATTGTTCAGTTTGTTGTTGTTCGAAGTACAAAATAATTTTTCTTTCTGCTCACATTTGTGTCTTCCATCCCTTACCTCACTCCACATTTACATTATCCTCTTCTCCTGATACTACTAGCCATTTTCTCACTTATGTCTTTGTTTTGTTTGTTTTTAGCAGCAATTGTAGATTGGAATGGCAGTGCCCTAGCTAACAGCAACCGGCGACTAGAAGTTGTGAGGAACTGTATTTCTTACATCTTCGAAAACAAAATGCTGGAGGCCAAAAAGGTGATGGTCAACCTTTGTAGACTACAAACAATAAGTGAATTCATTTTACATAACCCATAACATACACATACTGGTCATTTTAGACCAAATTGGATGTGTATTTAATCAGATTTCACAGTAAGTCCTTTCCCAGTTGCTGCCCTTGCATTTTGGTACAGCGTGTGTCCAGATTGGGAACTGGTCCCATCAAGTGGCAGTTCTTTAAAAATACATAAATAAGGATTGCACTGTGTGTGTTTCATCTTTATTATATTACTTTGTGTGGAACATAAATATACATAGTTTGTAGGATTATATATTGGGGGGACATTGCAGGAGAAAAAAAAAAGTTACTGTTTATGAGCTCAGTGTAGTCTTTTTATAGCTTTTCACAGGTCATTTATAAATATTATGCTAGGTACAGATACTACATTTGAGAAAACGTTCCTGAAACCTTAAGTATTGCTTAAAGTATGAGCTGTATTAGATCACAGGCTAATGAACCTATGGAATTAACAATGATAAAGATTTTTTTTTTTGGGGGGGAAGCAACTAATAGGGACAAGAATTATACTATACAAAGGGGGGATCAGATCCCATTATCTAATTTTCCCTTCGTATAGTATAGTTCTTGTCCCTATTACATAGAGAGCGGTGTCCAATTAGCACCAAACTAATTGACCCCCGCAATCAGCGAAAAACGGGGACTTTCGCAAGTGCTTTTTTTTTACCCTATCCTATTATTTTGGTCAAAATAATAGGATAGTTCTCCCAAAAACTCATAGGTGCCGCGATAAGCTTGCGCACCTATGTGTTTTCGCCTTTTTTTAGGTGAAAAAACTACAATTATCGTGTATTCTTTTTCGGGACACATCAGGTCCCAAAAAAAAAACCTTGATAAGTACCCGCGTCAGGCCGACTTCGGGGCTAATTGTATAGCCCCGGGCAAGGTAATTAGCCTCGGTAATTTACCGTGGCTAATTGGATACCCCCCAGAGTGTTGTGAGGTGATAAGGGTGAGTTTTATATTCCTCCTATCCGGCCTACTATGAGACCTTTTCAACCTGAGTTCACCCAAATACAACTAATAAGCTCTTTGACAGCCTGTAGTGCCCACTTTGGATCTTGATATCTTGTCAGGCTGTCAAAGAGCTTGTCCCTTATAAAGGGAGACAGCAAGTGTACTAACATCTGTCCAACAATGATCAAGATGTCTATGTCTATGTATATGTGAGAATACGTTTTAAATGCGATTTTATGTTTTTTTTAAATAAAACTCTGTACTAAAAGGAAAGAAGGTTATTAGTTGTATTTGGATGAAAAGGTCTCCTAGTAGGCCCAATAGGAAGAATATAAAATTCACCCTTATCTCACAACACTCTATGTAATTGGGACAAAAATTATACTATACGAAGTGGGAATTGGATCCCATATATATTTACACACTTAAAATATATAGCCTGGATCAGTGAGTACTTATAAAAGCATTGGTCCTGTTTGACTGTGATCTTCTCTGTGTAGCTACAACCAGCTGTGCTTCGAGCACTGAAAGGACGCGCAGCAAGACAATGTCTAACCCAGGAGCTCAATCTTCATGTGCAGCAAAATCGTGCGGTGTTGGACCACCAACAGTTTGACTTTGTTGTGCGTCTGATGAACTGCTGTTTACAGGTCGGTGACTATGTCTGTAGGTTTTTTTATATTATTATTACATTTTCTTTTAATTGGTAACAAACCATAAGAAATAATTATTTCTACTACTGTAAAACCAACATGTACTTGACTTCTGTAACAAGCTTGATGCCATTAAAACCATGCTGCAATCCATAGAAGTGATTTTGGTGGATGTGCAGTGTAGTACATAAGCTGGGTGCATTGCTTAGAAGAATATGTGTAAGGGAGAAGAGTGAAAAGCCTGAAATAATTTTGAGTAGGAGAAATAACGCTGTTACCACTCTTCTTGCCTCTGATTCCTCAGGATTGCACATCTCTGGATGAACATGCTACAGCTGCAGCACTTTTACCTCTGGTCACAGCTTTCTGCAGGGTGAGTTTAGAGACTTAAAGTTACTTTTTTATTCGAACTTTTATTTTTTTATTTAGCTTACCTTACTGAAACAAAAGCTGCAGAACATGTTATCACTATGCAATTAGTAGTAATAGTTGTGTCCAATTAATCTTTATCTGGCGTTATTTTTAATGTTATTTTGTCCTTAACATAGTATTGTGTTGCTTGCAATGTTTCCTTTTCCCCCCTGCAGAAATTGAGCCCTGGCATCACCCAGTTTGCTTACAGCTGTGTGCAAGAGCACCTAGTTTGGACCAACATGCAGTTCTGGGAAGCCATCTTTTATGGGGATGTACAAAACCACATTCGCGCCCTGTATCTAGCACCTGAAGAGTCTGCATCAACGGTATTGCCTTGCCTAGATCCTAAACTACTTCTCCATGTGATTTTGCTGTGTGCTACATGCTACTCCCTTACTGTACATTTATATTCTTCATAATAATTCCAGTTGCCATGCTAATTTTGTTTGTAATCCATTTTACCTGTTTGTAGAATGTCACATCTCTTAATCAAAAACACATTGGTACTGGCAGCCACAAAAACCTCTTCCTTCCTGTGTTGTCCAGTAGTGTATTCCCTCTTAACTTTAATGATCAGCCCTAATCTAAAAGATAACACTTAAACATCACTTCATCAAAATATAAATAGTAGTCTCTATCACGCAAGTCAAATTGATACACTTGACAGAGGTCTATAATTAAATTTAAAAAAGTGAGTTAAGAGGTTATCAGACTTTGCATGCCTGGTCTAGAAAAAACTAATGACCCCATCTTTATACTCTGTTGTATAGGGAGACTTAATTAATAAAATAGAAAACATCTTTCCTTTATTATTTGTAACACATGGTTCAAATTTTATTTTATTTGATCCTGTGGGTTGGCTCCCTCATCTCTATCTTCTGAAGACACTTTGCAGTCTGTCATCTAAAAGCAAATAAAAGAATGTAAACTTCATTGAACTTAAAGTAAAGTGACTAAATGGGAAGCCAAGAAAAAGTGCTTAGCTTTGACTAGCACTTGAAGCCACTGAGTCCCTGACAGCAAATTGGAGTATAGGATGGACAAATCTGAGCTTTTGCTCAATTTCCTGTCACCATACTCTATACTGTACCACAATTGGACTCTAGAGCATCCCGCAATTGGATGCTAGAGAAATAAGTTTAAAAGTGTGTGATTGTCCTTTAGATATTAAATAAGATCTTTTTTTCTTAAGCTGGGTACACATCAGATGACCCGCAAACGATGCGATGGTCGTCCAGATTTTACATGAACTCCCGGACAAACGATATAGTGCATACACACTATACAAACGACCAAACGATATTTGGTGCATCATTCAGTAGTTCCAAGATTTCTAGCCAAATTTAAATAAGGGGTGCCATATATACACATGCACATCACTAGGTAAAATAGATGGTCAGCTGCAGTGCACATGGGAGAATAGGGAGGTGCAGGCATGGACATCACATACCAGACATGTGCAGATTGGATTCGGACTGCAGAAATCCCAAAAATGCTGCTGATGCTGCTTCAAATCACTGCAACGTCAATCCTGGTACAAAATGGCGGAGGGGAGTGTCCTGGGTCTGTCTCAGGCGATGTCCACATCGGGCAGGTCTGAACGACATGTCGTTTAGTAGAGCGTATACCCTGCACGACTTGAGTAAAATCGTTAATGAGATTGTCGGATTGAGTTGCATGTAGGGGTGACCTGAAGATGCCGCGGGAGCGCACATAGTGCGTATACACTTGATGATTTGAACGATTTGACTTTCCGATCCGTTGGAATCAGGGAAATTGTTTAAAATATCGTCTTATGTGTACCCAGCTTTAGATACACAAGATGTTTCCTGCAACATTATATACCCCCCTTCCCCCCCATGTACTGCTTTGCCCTCCAGACTTTTGAATGATCAGTATACAACAGTGGTTCTCAAACTCTGTTCTCAAGATCCCACACAGCTTATGTTTCCTGACCACCTGTGGATCTTTAAAATGTGACAGTTGGTGATATACCTGTGCCCCTGCTAGGTGGTGTGGAAAATATGAATTGTTTGAGTTCCTGAGGAAACACTTGTATAGTAAAAGAACCAAACTTTTAGTAATCACAGTACTGATGATTAAAAAATGGACACATCTGAGTATTGTTGGTATGCTTCTCATAATGACCTTTGGGGCTAAGTTTACCATTTTTCCCCCTTTTTACCTTACCTACGAGTATCTCTCAAACAGTAGTCTGATGTATGGTAATAATATACAATATCTTATGTCAGGATGAAGTAGAAGAGGAGGAGCGATCAGCACTGGAGCTGGCAGCAGAGCAGTGTCGCCTGTGGCCAACACTTCAACGTGAAAAACAGCTGGAGCTCATTCAGAAAGAGGAGAGCACAGTGTTCAGCCAGGCCATCCACTATGCCAATCGCATGAGCTACCTACTTTTACCACTGGATACTTCTAAAAACCGCCTCCTGCGAGGGGCTGCTGGCCTGGGAGACACAGAAAGTGTAACCAACAGCTTCATCACCAACAGGTTATTCACATAGTGTCAGTCATGTTGTAATCTCCCTTCCTGTGCATCAGCAGATGCTAATTCCCAAACTCCTCATATCTGTTGTTTTCTTATACAAATTTCAGCATGGCAGGCAGCGTTGCAGAAAGTGCAGACACAGAAAGTGGATTTGAAGATTCAGAAAGCTCAGATGTAGCCCATTGTGTGGTCCGATTCATTACACGTTTTGTGGACAAAGTATGTACAGAGAGTGGCGTCACGTCTGATCACCTCAAAGGGCTACATACGATGATCCCAGGTGCGCGACCTTAACATCAGTAAACTTCATCTATTGCACAATTGACTTGACTGAGTTACATGTCTATTTCTAGATTTAACTCTGGATCAGGCCTTTAATGTTCAAGTGTCATAAAAAAATGTTCTTTTATTTTGAAGACTTTGGAGGTGATTCTGAGTCAGGTATACCTGCGGCCACTGCTCTGTATGGCTGCGGAAGCCCGATTACTAGCTTATTCTAATCAGATAATTCTCTTGTGTATGCAGAAGATCCTTGTGACTGCATTTGGAAGCCTGTCCTGCCCACTGTTCTATCCGCAGCCATCATTTTAGTATCTGGACTTTCACCCACCTCTCCGTCAGCACGCTAGGATCGAGCACATAAGTCGGCCTACGTGATCATGACAATAGATCAGTGTTCACAAGGCTCGAAACGCCCATTTCCACGTATAGCGCGGTTCAAAGAAGGACTGAAAAATGTATACAAGCTAGCAAACTACATCTGTGTCCTTAAGTCTGATTTGACACACACAGTCGCCAATTTCTTTCTTTGGCATGTGCAGTCTACTGAAATACGTGAGGTCCCACTCAGAATCAGTCCCTCTATCTCCCCAGCCCCACCTCCTAGAAAGATGGGAACAACCTT
This sequence comes from Taudactylus pleione, assembly GCA_031769625.1. NCBI lineage: Eukaryota > Metazoa > Chordata > Amphibia > Anura > Myobatrachidae > Taudactylus > Taudactylus pleione. The sequence goes on from JAUIMM010000018.1 coordinate 39,923,565, forward strand.
CATTTGAAAGACATCAGTCCCTCTTTCAAACTATGTGCCCTCATAGAGATTGTTGCCTGGTGATAAGTGTGCACTACATAAAAATCATAGAATCCAGGGATGGGGGAACACTATCATAGGTGGTAAGCAGCAGTCTATCGTGCATCCTCCCATCTGGCATCTCACTGTTTGGCGGGCTCTGGGTAGGTGAGGGGGGAGGCTGTGAGGCTGTAGTGCCCACCTCCAGTGTAGGAAGGGTCGAGGAGGAGATGGGGCCAGGATCCTACTTCAGGTGGGGCTGGCTCCGTGCAGCGAGCTGCACTTTGACACGGCCAGTGATGCTGCCAAAAACCGGCGCTGACGTTTCTTTAAGAGATGTCAGTGCATCACGACTTTCGCCAGCATTACAGTTGAATTTTGCCGGGTGGACCGCTCAAGATATATAGCATGAGGAGAACAATGAAAATAATTTTTCCATCCAAGTGTATGATAACTAGAATGCAAATAGAAGTGTCACGTGCAAATGATAGATAACATGGGGCAGATTCAAATGGGTGTAATAATGTTGCAGGTAGCCTCACAGCTAATCGAATTAGCCCCTACATATGCGGTAAAAACTTTTTAATCTCCTTATTAAAACGAGGAAGGGCTACAAATTTTATTTGTTATATTATATGGGGATGATCTTAATTAAAATCTGCATCTACAGATGTGTCCTTCTGGTATACAGTCGGGAAACCGGCTGCCTTAATACCGGCAGCCGGCTTCCCGACTGTCATATCCCGGCGAGGGTGAAATGCCGGGCGTCTAGATGTAGACGCCTGACATTTCCCCGGCGCCGGGAGACCGGCGCCCGGCATCCCGATCGAAGGGATGCCGGGCGCCGCAAGCGGACAGCCGCAGGCGGGGGGGGGGGAGGAGGGTTAGGTTTAGGGCACCCGGGGGGGACTTTGGGTTAGGCACCCCCCCCCGGGAGGGTTAGGGTTAGGCTAGGGGGAGGGAGGGTTAGGCACCCCCCCGGGGGACTTAGAGGGGGGATTAGGGTTAGGCACTTGGGGGGGAGGTTAGGGTTAGGGGGTTAGGTTAGGTTAGAATATACTTACCTTAGCGACGATAGGGATTTCCAGCACTGTCGGGCTTCCGCTGCCGGGCTCTGCTCATCTGTCGGCCAGGTGCTGCCGGGAATCGAACCGGTTCCGTCCTTCTACACCATTGCTGCAGTCATGCCAAACAGCCTTTCTTGGTGCCTCAAGTCCTGTGTGACTTGATTTGCACTGAGTGTCTTCTCTGTGTCTTTTGCCCAAAAATGCGTCTTAAGGGGCATATCCATTAGCAGATGCATTTCTGAGCGATGAAAGACAAAAGATATCTATTGAAAATTCCGGTGGCTGTGCTGTAATATATTTGTCATGTACATGACAGATTTTGGCAAAAGACGAACGATATCGCATGACATCACTCAGGGAGTGGATTTTTTTCTCTGCAGCGCTCTGTAGCTGCTGCTAATATCTTTCGTTGTTTACCGCATATAAACTGCCAGAAGTTTCTAATATCTGGCAGCGATATGCGTTAATTGACCAACATGTTAGAGAGATGGAAAGATTCAATTTATCAGCCGCGGGAGTGCGCATCTGTCATTGTTCAGGGCCTATCCATAGCAGATAAATTGAACAATATATTGTTCAGTCGTTCAATTTTTCTGCTAATGGATAGGCCCCTTTAGTCATAGTCAGATGAGACAAATCTTTTGATGAGACTGCACTGATTTATTTGATATGTGACACCTGTATATCTGTGTGCGTCTGAATTTGTAAATGAAGTACTATAATCTTTTTTCCCTGTGATGTTCCGTTGCTTAGTAGACAGATTCAGTCGCACACAGATATACAATGTGTTGCAAATTAATCTGTGCAGTCTTGCGAAGCGGTTTGTCGCATCAGATTGCGACGAAGAAACATTTTTGGGATAAAAAAACACTCTGCGCAAGTCGTGTAGCATGAGTCCTCGCACTGCGTAGCGTATTGAGGCTTGGTGTATGAGGACACATAGCTGCGAAGGTCAAAATCAGAACTAATGCACTGCTCAGTCAAAAATCTTATGTATGAACTTTATGTACTGAAAAGCATATAACCAATCAAAGTATAAAAGAGTGGTCTTAATAATCCTCCTCAATGGATGGATTCACATACAATACCATATTTTTAAAAACTTTCACAAAAGCCATAATTGACTATTTTTATGATGGTAGTCATGTTGGCAGAGACATGTAGAGCCATGTAATTCGGTATGATCAACTGGATTTGCTGGGATGCCCAGTTGTAAATAATCTCTTACTGTATAATGATGACATTCAAATTGTTTGGAAATCAACTTAAATACTGATGAATAGCAACAATTGCTTCTCATAGATCATTGCAGATATATTTTCTGCTAGGCATAGTGTTAACAGTACCCTGAATGCTCCAAACCAAATTGCCAAAGATTCTGTTTGTAGAAGGGATGGTAGAACTTTAGTTGGTAGGTTCTACATAATTTTATGAAAAACATATAAATAGATACATAGGCTCCTTAGTGAAGACTAGATAATTATATCCTGACATGTAAAAAGATTTGAAAGGGTGCACCTTACTTTTGCTGTGACTATACACCATTTTAGGTTAGGTTTCTATAAAGTCCATGAGCGGATTCAAGTTATTGTCTTCTACCGCTTTGCCTGCTTTGTGTGGTATTTACAGTATTATAAAAAGCAATATCACATGTCCGTAAGACTGACAAAGGAGAGCTCTGGGAAAGAAATCTAGAAGTGTACTAAATGATTAAGCCTTTCAAGCAAACTTGCTAGTTCCATCATAGAAATACGTTATTATAGTATAATAAAAATATTTTGTGTGTTAATTCCTTAATATTTACTTTACATAAATACAAAGACCAAATAGTTAATTTAATATCCACACATAGATTCATGTTCCTGTTAACATACAGGTGTGTCCTCGTACACCTTGGGGCTTATGCAGTAGGCTGTGAGCTGCAGCCGCTGTGGGAACACCTGCAAGTCTTCCTGTATTTTTAAAGCGGAAATCATTTTAAAAGCAAAACCAAGCCTATCTGACGATTGGTAAGTGTATACACACTTGCCAATCGTCTGCCCGATGTGAGGGGCTTGACATCACAACTGGGCGGGTCTTTAATTTGTTGCCCAGTTGAGCTGTCACTAATCGGCAGGTACCTGCAGCATATGTACGGGCGATCGGCGAGTTCCCTTACACACCAGCTGGGACCGGTTGTAGACCAAGTGGAGTCCAGGGTGAGAATTTCCTTTGCTCCCTCCCCCCCAAACACACAAACACACACACCCTCTGATATAAGCAGATACTGTCCTAATACATGAGAGGAGGAGCTGCCTACACACAGGTCCTACTCCTCCATGTAGTCTGGAGATGGAGTAAGATATAGACGTCAAGCTCCGAAAAATAAACCTTTTCACAGTTTGATAAATATGACGACATATCTGTTCCCTTCAAATTATTTGGATATAGCGATGTTATATGGTATTATGCAGATGCTTACTTAACGCAGGAGATATTTACGATATACCCTGCGGTAAACCATTTGGTAAGTGGGCCCATACTAAAAATATCTAGAAAACATGCAGAAAATTAAATTTTTGTATGTTGGTCAGAAAAAAAAAAACAGCCTGATAAGTAGCAATTAATGACTTACTGATGTATAATTTGCAAGTCAGGGTTGTTATTTTTCTGCTGTCTTATGTTGCAAATAAAGCACATAATGAAGCTGTTTTAAAACAACTACAGTATTTATTTGCATCAGAATCTGGCTAACCTCTATTCTGAGACAGTCAGGTACCTCCTCCTGTAGCTGCTCTGGCAACAGCGTGTCCTCTTCATGTTGTTCTCCCACAGCCCGCAATGCAGGGGTGGAGGAGATGGAGTTGCGGAATGGTTTTGGAGCGGAAGAGAGGGCGGCCTGGGCCATATTTATTGGCAGACACTATGGTGGTAGCAGTGTGCAAAAGGAGGCTAGTCCACACAGCAGATTGTCTCTTAACCAAAGGGTGGTTTATTAACCAGGTAGAAAACAGGAACATGTAACACAGGATTAACAAGTAGGTACAGGTTGTAAGGATTCCTAGTTGCAGCCAGGAGCTTTAGGGTTATGCTGGGTAGTACACACATTGTAGGGCCACTTATGCATAGTGGTGGCAGTGGGGTTATGTCTAATAAAAGTAGCAGTGGTGGTACAGTGTAATTTGGGCTCTCCATGGGGCCTCCCGTTATATGGGATACTCAGGGGCACGTTTGATAGTTTTACAGACAGGCACTTGTTGGAATTTGAGCCTCCATGGTGAGCCACTCTGGGTCGTAGTGCACGGCCGGCTAGTCTAGTAGTAAACAAATGCAGAGCAAAGTGTAACTCTAGGTTCAGCCGGTGTCTGGGGCAGTGCGGCACCCTTTAGGTTATGGCATCGCATTGCAGGTAAAAGGCATTTTAGGACAAAAAAAAGACACTTGGCTCTAGCAGAGTTGCTCAGAACCAGGTGCGCCGAGAGGGGCTATGTGTTGTGTCATTATTAAATCTCCTTAATATAAAATTGTGCAACTTTCTGCATTAGAAATCACATTTGTTGTTTAATGAAATATCTTAAGCCTGTGTTTGTCAGCTACACTACATTATTAGTGCAAAGAGGATTACAGTATGGTGCATTTTTTATTAGATTGTATATAATGTGAGTTTTACACTATGGATGACACCCATTGGTCAGTAGATTTGTAAAAGAGTACTTCAATAATGTGATTGGTGAATGTGTTTTTTTGGCTACATAATATGACTAATATACCTTTGTTGGACTTTTCCTATGTAGACATTGTACAGATGCACATAGAGACTTTAGATGCTGTGCACAGGGAGAGCAAGAGGCTGCCTCCAATCCAGAAGGTTCGTATCTAAATTTGTAAAAGTTTAAAAAAATGCATGTAAACACCATGGTTCAGTCTTCCCATTACCTGAATGTTTGTTTAGTAAGGTGATTTATTTATCATTTATCTTCTGAATAGTCCTCCAGCTTGCCTCTGATACATCTCTGTTCCTCTTTGCAGTGACTCCACTTTCTACCATATACTTTTATCTTGTGTCTTTGCATGTTTTAATTCAGCTGGGTATTTATTTTTTTAATTTTTCTCTTCACAGCCCAAGCTTTTGCGTCCGTTACTGCTAGTAGGTGAGGATTTGGTAATTGATGGTCTTAGAGTCTATCTGCTCCCAGATGGGAGAGAGGAGGCGTCAGGTGGCAGTCTTGGAGGTCCACCCTTACTTCCTGCTGAAGGGGCTCTGTTCCTTACCACTTACCGTTGCATCTTCAAAGGCACTCCTGTGGACCCTTTAGGTAATTTACATTTTTCTATAATACAATAGAAACATTTCTTGTTTTTGATTGATTTGTCTTCATTTTCATCCATTTATTTTGATAACGCAGCATTATTACTCAGATGGCATATAGGAGACCAAACCTTGTCTGCAGCTTTACAGCTTGCATTTTTTGGATATATTTGTGTTTTCAACTGTGCTTATTGTAAAGTAACTTTACAGATAATCATACCACTGCATGATCCAGAAGAGTTTTAGTTTTGTGCATCTCCTCTTATACACCAGTCACTAATTTGAATCTTTTGATTTAAACAGTTATTCTAGTATTTTCTTTCAGGAAATTTAAGATTTTGATAAAAAAAAATTCCACTAATGACACTCTTACTCGCTTTGATATATGATTGATAATTAATTATGCAAAAAGCTGTATTAATGTCTAAAGGGGAGATCATTTTCATCACTACTTTACTGCAGGACAAGGTGTGAGCGAGCAGGCCAATTCAGAAGCAACACTGTGTCTGTGTTTGCAGCTTCTCATTGGTCTGCCTCATCACAGCGCCCTCCAGGGCATGGCAATGGTTTTCCGGTGGGGCTATGATACTAACCACGAAGCCCTGGTAAAACCATCTGCAGAGCTTCAGGTATTATTGCAGCATTTAGCAGCTATTTGGGAGGTTAACACACAAATGTATGGTTAGAGGATCATTCCTACATGCCTGAACGGACAGCAAAATATGCAGTATACATAAGTACACAAACTTCTACAGTAGCAAAATGATCAAATCTATCTCTGTATGCAGTGGCTGAACAGTCAGTTGTGCGGACGTTCCCCATAGCTTCTCTGACGAAGGAGAAGAAAATCAGTGTCCCTGCTCAACTGGACCAGTACGTTCAGGAGGGACTTCAGCTTCGCTCATGTACTTTCCAGGTGAGGTTACTACTTTGATAATAAACTTTCTTGTGAGCATGAGCTGCTAGGAAGTCACTGTCTCTGACAGTGGCTACAAAAATTGAGAGAGATCTTTTTTTATCCTGCTGTCCTAGAGGTCTCTTACAGTCTAATAATGCAGTCCTTTTTCCTGTGAAGGTGTGCTCCTTTCAAACATACAGCAGTGTCACTGATGCGCCTCCCCATTAATTTACGCCCCACATGATAGGAGAAGTGGCATTAAAAACTTTGCCTGTGCATAACCATTAGACTGTGGTAGCCTTCTCTCTCTGAATCTTGGTGTTAATATTTACAACTCTGTATAGTAACCAGTATATTTGCTGCAATAAATGGTTATCCTGTGATGACACAATCATTACATTACTAAGGATGTACCTGTGTAAAGAGAGATCAACTGAGCTTCTGAGGAGATATCAGGTTCAACCTAACTGTCAGCACTAATAAATCCTGTATAACTTAGATTTGATTTTTTTTATATTTTTTTAATGCATTGCACAAATTGCTTATAAATAACCCAATTAGGGGCAGATTCAATTAACCTGCGAAAAGCAGAGATTGTCAAAAAGTGCAATGTTTTCGCCTAATTCGCGTGTTTTGAGGCAAAGTTTTCGCCTGCTTACTCAATGCGGTCACCCACTTTTCGCCCTATTCAATTGTAATACACGGCTAAAAAGCATATGAGCGAATGAAGAAAATAGCTGAACTGGCGAGAAGTTCAGTTTTTTTAAAGTGGAAATCAGTCTGTACCCCCAATAAAGCCTAACTCACCCGGGGAATCAATATAGAAGTGTATTATTAGCCATAATAAAAGTAATTAGGGATCTTATTTTGAGTCAAAGGCTGTTATTTGCATAAGTGTGGAAAAAGTATATTAAGCAATGTCTTTTATGATTTTTTTTTTTGCTGTAGTTAAATTGGGGGTATATGTAAATGGATACTAGTATATTTTGGGGTTTGTAAAGTGCAGAATAAAAAAATGATAAAAATACACCTGCAATCATAAAAACATCTGTCCCATCCATAGAGCACCCCATAATACCTATCCCAGTACTTTAGCCCAATTTTCAATCACTTTTTGCATTTTCACCCCAAAATTTACATGTTTTTTTGGGTATTTATAAAATTCGTTCATATTTTTTTTTTGGTCTAATTAGTCATTAGGGGGGTGCATGAAGGATTCTTAATTAAGTTCCCACTTTTTTATTCAAAAATAAGGATTTTGCATTTCTTTTCTCCTGCCTTTTGGTGGAGAAACTTTTTCGCCTAGGCGAAACATCCTCGAAGTGAATAGGGCAATACTTCAGAAACAGGCGAAAACTGCGCTGCTTTTCGCCTCTAATTGAACTTGCTTCAGCTTTCAACTTGGTTAAACTCTCATACAGCAAAGTAATGAAATTTGTCTGCTCACAAAGGTATAAAATACCACATCGTAAAGATGTGAATTTTAGATGATCTTGGTAATAAATGTACATAATTCACAAACTGTTAACCTTATTTGTCCTTCATCCACTAGGGGACACTGGAGTTTAAGACAGTGGGGTATAGACGGTGGTAGAGTAGAGCCTGGCACTTGAAATAATTTAGAAGTGTAACTGGCTCCTCCCCCTCTATGCCCCGTCAGCCCCAATTTAGAAAATGTGCCTGAGAGAGTCGGTAGCACATTAGGCTGTCTCCAGCCTTTTTCATATATTTTTTTATTTTTAGATTTGTTTTTTATAAACACTGAGGACAGGCAGACTGCTTGTTGTGGCAGTCTGCCTGCTTCGGGGGAGCCGCCGGCAAGGGCACCGCAATGGCTACTGCAGCCTGTGTCCGGTGACCCTGAGGAGGGGGCTCCGAGGACTTTAATGTATAGCTGGGCTAAATGACATGCACGTCTGTTACTGTCAGGAGAGACCCGATCTCCACCCCTATCTCCTTACTGATAGTAAGCTCAAAGATGCCCTGGAGGCATATTCGCGGTTACAACATAGGAGCTAGTGGGGTCGGAGCTTATAATTTCAGCGGCCATAACTTCTGCCATCCATACCAGCAGTGTCCTGCATATCAAATGGTGCAATTACTATTCGGCTTCTCCCTCTCTAGCACGACAGTAATTGCACTGTGCGTTGGGTGCATCACTCCCTGCTCGCGGCTGTCGGCACTCTCCAGTAGGGAGCTCTAAGCAGCGCCAGCTCTCTGAGATGAGTACCGACGATGGCTTTATGGGGGCTGTAATAACAAGTCCTCCTGTTTAGCAGGAGTGGACTGTCTACGAGGGCTGCCAAGGCAGTCACAAAAACGGTCCCTCCTCTCAGTGAGACAACAGCCATCCACACGTGACTAAGTCCCTGTTCACTATCCACCCCCCGGGGCGCGCCTCCTCCTCCACGGTCTCTATGGAGAGGAGACCGCGGCATCCTGCTGCTCCCATAGCAGGGAGTTTGCAGCGCAGCCCTGTCATTTTGTAGTACGCGCTGTAGACACAGTACTGTAATAGAACTTCCCACTGTTTAAGAGACCCCGGCACGCGCCTACATGCCCTGGTGTGCTCCTTATAGCACTGCTATTTCATTAAGTGGAGCTCTCATTAAAGGCAGTTTGATAAAGGAGGATGTTGTGGCTCAAGAAGCTAAGACACAGCAGACATCATACTGTATTGTATGTGTATATACATAATTGTATATGTATTTGTAGATTTATGTATCTATATCAGAGTATGCTGCCTCCTGCGGTCTGATTGGCCATTCTGGAGGACTGTTTGCACTTGTGTGTATTTATGTATGTATTCTTTTATGGTACTAAGGAGGGGCTTCCGTCTGGCCACTCTACCATACAGGCCTGATTGATGGATTGGTTGTCCTTCTGGAAGGTTCTCCTCTCTCCACAGAGGAATGCTGTAGCTCTGACAGAGTGACCATTGGGTTCTTGGTCACCTCCCTGACTAGGGCCCTTCTCCCCCGATCGCTCAGTTTAGACGGCCAGCCAACTCTAGGAAGAGTTCTGGTGGTTCCGAACTTCTTCCATTTACGGATGATGGAGTCCACTGTGCTCACTGGGACCTTCAAAGCAGCAGATATTTTTCTGTACCCTTCCCCAGATTTGTGCCTTGAGACAATCCTGCCTCTGAGGTCTACAGACAATTCCTTGGACTTCATGCTTGGTGTTTGCTCTGACATGCACTGTCAAGTGTGGGACCTTTATATAGACAGGTGTATGCCTTTTCAAAATCATGTACAATCAACTGAATTTACCACAGGTGGACTCCAATTAAGCTGTAGGAACATCTCAAGGATGATCAGTGGAAACAGGATGCACCTGAGCTCAATTTTGAGCTTCATGGCAAATTTTAAATTTTTTTTTTATTACATTTTCAAATATCTCAAAAAAACTTTTTACACATTGTCATTATGGGGTATTGTGTGTAGAAGTTTGAGGACAAATATGAATGTATTCCATTTTGGAATATGGCTGTAACATAACAAAATGTGGAAAAAGTGAAGCGCTGTGAATACTTTCCGGATGCACTGTATTTGGTTAATTTCTAACAGACTGCAGTTACTGCTCCTATGCCTGAAGGTCAAGGGCTGCCCGCCGATATCAGCAGGGTCAGGCCTGGCTTGTATTATATTGGTGGGCATCAAATAAATCCTTGATATCCCCATCATTGTGACCACTATAAATATCAGGGGTCACTGGTGGTGATCCATCATCAAATATGTGATATTCTATGTGTACCTTGACCAATACATGGTCTTAGTTTATTTTTTATGCTATCCTGTGATTCTGCCCCTTTGGCTAATACGCTGTGCACCATTATATCGTTATTGTAAGGATAATTACATTAGCAGACCGTTTTGGGGTATATGTATAATCTCTCTATGGATACACATCCCTAATGGAACAAGCTAGAATGTGGTCTTGTCGTACGACTTTCATGTTTCCATTAGCATTCTGCTAGTTTTTACAGTATTTTCTACTGCAACATCTCCAGTCCGTGCTGTAGAACATTGGTTCTTAACCCACCGAAGCTACTCTCTATACCGGAAGAGGCTGGTTGCTGTGAGATGAAAACGGTCAGTGACATTCTGCATAGTGCCCAGAGGGTTTCTGGTCGCTCACAGGTAAGTGGGCTTACCCCACTACAGCTTAGGAAGATGCTCCTATTAATGCAACCTGACCTTACACAGCTGTTATTTTCCTTTACGCACCCTAGCTGCTGTCCTAGCAGCCATCCGCTCTTTTATGGTACCTGTTCATATCAGTTGGCTCTACACTTTAGAGCTTTCCTGATGTGTGGGTTCATAGTTCCAACATAGAGATTAGTGACACTATTCTATTAGAATCTGTTGGGGTTCTGGACTGAGGTGCATCTATGGGCTAGTGCACATCTTTACATTGAAGTGTGACAGTCACTATGTTCCATGTAGAATGCCTGGTTGGTTTTCTTGTTCAGTATCTGTTGATACTTTAATTACACTGTCGGGTACCTGATGGGTACCTTTAAGGTTGTCCTAGTGCTCTAGCCTTGCTTTTGGGAGGCTTCCCTATATTGGTAGCTCGCTCTCCCTGGATGGCTGTTGCATCCGTGATTTTTAACTGCTACAGTATCCCGGTTGTTTTCATGCTATGTTCGGGCCAACAGCTGGTACTGACTACGTACTTCCATCATGGTGGACGTTATTGTTGTTTGGGGTTTGTTGCTGTGGTTTTTCTCTTCAGCTGCAGGGTTCCAGGTGCTGTTTTATCCCTCTGTTTCCAGAATGGGTTATACTGATATCTGAACCTCTGAAAGGAATTGTAGTCTCAATTCTCTCAACGCCACATCTGCCTCATACCCAGTGGGTTCTCCCTCGTTGGAGACTTGTTTGATTTAACCTTCCGCTAGTTGACAACCCTGTAATTAATTGAACCTCAAGAATAGTCCAGGTCGACTGTTCGGTCGTGGCTTTGGCCTCCTTGTATACTCTTTGTTCGAGAAGTCAGTAGACAGGCTCAGCTCTGTTTCTGTAGTTTGGTACCATTATACATATATCTATATGATTTGTTTATATCCGGCAGTGCTAGGTTTTCTGCTGTTGGAAACGGTTGCATTTTCCTGTGTTAGACTCTGGTATGGTTTTCTCTAGTTTTTTTCTCGTGTTACCGCCCTGCTCCTATGGATTCTTCTTGGGACTCTCCGCTACCAACAGGTCCTGGGTGGTCTGTTTTCAGCTGAGAATACAGTGTTCTGACTATTCTCGTCTGCTGTTGTCCACTAGATAGATGTTTTCCTGTTCCATTAGACATACGCTGTATGTGGGGGAATTACTGTGGCTGTTCAGCGAGGAGTTTTGATGGTCTCCTAGCCCTTCGTCGCTTGTCCTCAGCCCTTGCTTTTCACTTGGACCTCCGGGTTCTTGGTGGTCCCTGTTTCGGTTTGCCCGCGGGGTCGGCAAGTTTTCAGCGCTTCCCACCCGGGAGGTTAGCTTTGGGACATCCCCACTGTCTTGAACTCCAGTGTCCCCTGGTGGATGAAGGAGAAAACAGGATTTTGGTACTTATCGATAAATCCCTTTCTCCAATTCCACATTGGACACTGGATGCCCGGCCAGCGCTGCGCACCTGCCGTTTTGTTTGGTTTATTATATTATATGGTTGTGTGACTGCATGGGTTCCCTGCAGTGGCTTCCTCTGTGCTCCTTCAGTTGGTCTTGGTCCGTTCTGTGGATTTCTCCTTCTCCTCATTTTCCTTTTGTCCTCTGTCTCCTCTCGGGCTCAGTTTCTTAAAGTGAGGCTGATGGGGCATAGAGGGGGAGGGGAGGAGCCAGTTACACTTCCAAATGATTTAAAGTGCCAAGCTCTATTCTACCACCGTCTATACCCCACGATCTTGAACTCCAGTGTCACCTGTGGAATCGGAGAAAGGGATTTACTGGTAAGTACCAAAATCCTGTTATTTCTTCTGAACAAGAAGTGGAGTAGAAACTCCAATAGCTAACTACAGCTGCTATTTTTTTTTTTTCCTTTATTTCACTGGACTGCGGTTTGGTTGAGAAGATTGCTACAGTGAAGCCCCACACTGCGCTGGCGACTGTGCAGGCTTTGAGTGGTTACTAGAGGTGCCATAGCAGTAAATCCATTGCTGTGGTTCCTAAACTCTGTCCTCAAGGCACCCTAGCTGTCCAGATTTTAAGGATATCCATGCATAAGTACCTATGTCAGTTTAATTAAACTATCTGCGCAGAAGAATGGATATCCCTAAAACCTGGACTGTTAGGGCGCCTTGAGGACCAAAGTTGGGAAACCCTGTTCCAGGAGAACATGGTCATTACCAGGGGAGGCAGTCTGCTGTCCCTCATTTTTGATTTGCCAGGCCCCTTTGGGTTTTGTGGCAGGTGTTCAGGAGGAGTCTGCTTGGATTCAAGGTTTTGCTTCATCAGTGCAGGATTTGATTGGTGCCTTCTTGATGGATAAGGTAATATTGCAGGAGACCATGGGCAAGAGTTGCTTCTTGACTGTGAATGCCACTAGACCTTGAGATCCTAGGTTTCTGTCTTCCACACCGCTTGTAGTGCATTGTGTCAGACCTTGATGTCAGCTATCTGTTCCTCAAGCGGCCAGTAGAGAAACAAACTGTTTCTACGAGCCTTTGCAGCTACCAAGAAACCGTGGAAGCAGTCTGCATGATGGACATCAGTACCGACCAGGATCTCCTGTTTTTAGGAGCCTGTCTGCTGTTCTTCTGGAATTAGTGGTTTGATTCCACCATAATAAATACAAATATAGGAGAAGTGTAACTTCAAATAATAACAAATCTTCAGTGTTCTAAACAATTTAATCAATGCAGATAAAATGTAACAAAAATAAAATTACATACATTATACATAGATCGGTTATAGTTCAAAGCAACCTTTGTCAATAATCCAAGCAATTAATATCACAAACAAAAACACACAGAGGGGGCGCTATACCAATAAAGGAAAGACTTAATTTGGACCCTAAATGAATGCTGCTACCAATAGAGGAGCTGACCCTCTTAAAATATAGACTTGTAGGACACAAATAAGGAGCGCAAATTCAAAGAAGGCCTAATTGATACACTTGAATAGATGATAAAAACAATTTCATATTTCTTTAATGGATCAAAAGGAAAGAAAAGAATAAAGGAGAGGACTTTAAAATAATCAATTAATTAAATACAATAAAAATAATACTCAGAAAAAACAAAGAAAAAAATATATAAAAAATTGAAATTAACAAATAAAAATAAATGGCAATTAAATTATATACAAATATACAAATGTATTAAAAGTAAAGTATAATGGAATTGCAAACCAATTGATATCACTTCTGTGGTAAAACTGAACCTGTGTATCCCTAATTGTTAGATCAGCACTAGTATGAAGCACTATTGCCAGTTTGTATCAATGTTATGAAACACTGCCATTAGATCTCCTCTCAAGAGAGGAGCCACCAGCAGAGAAGAAAATCTGCAACTTACATATAAAGTTTAGATAGTCACCGGAGAAACAATTGGGTCTTAGACTTTAAATCAAATCACAAACTGTGAAAGGTGGTTAATCCACCACTGGTTAACTTGTGTGGTACCTTTATGTCCCGGTTAAGTTGCTACAAGTCGTCAGGTCTTATGGGATTAATCCATTGCAAGTGCAATCGCGACCACGACTGTGCTCTCGTTGGAGCTTACTGGTTTATCCGGATATAGATATCTGCAGGGTGGGCCGGTAATAGGCAATATTCCGTGGTGTGTAGGATGGTTTTCTCAGAGGGTTCAGCTGGGATATCCTGCAGCATGAACCTGCAACCAGTCGTATTGTGCGGTGTATAAATATTAATCCTCAGAGGGTGCTGCATGAAGCAGTTGGGGCAGGCTTGACACGTTTCTCGGCAATTGCCGTTTCCTCAAAAGCAGTCTCCCCAGTATGTAAAGCCATTACTTTAAATACCTCAGGTAACCAATCCAATTGCGTGTTACTCACCTATATCCTGTTCTTACTAATCAATAGATAACGATTAGAACTAATGCATATACACCTCTTATTTAACTTATATAGTTTAAAAAAGGAAGCTTATTCAAAAGTCTATTACTTCATTAAAAATTATTGAAATCAAGATACACAATATCGACAGACTGAACAGGTATTAAAAAATGTATATTGAATGGTATATTACCTATCACCAGACTGAATAGGTGTTTGTGTATGTATATATATATATATATATATATATATATATATATATATATATATATATATATATATATAAAATTATTATGATCAGTACTGCAATTTGTATACAAGTATGTATCTAGAGATATAAAGTGCCTTGCAAAAGTATTCACCCCCTTTGCATTTTTCATGTTTTGTTGCCTCACAACCTGGAATTAAAATGGATTGTTTGAAGGTGTGCATCATTTCATTCACAGAACATGCCTACAACTGTGAAGTTGTGTTTGTTTGTTTTTTTATATTGTGAATCAAACAACATTTAGGACAACATAACAGAAAACTTCAGCGTGCATAACTATTCACCCCCCTAAAGTCAGTACTTTGTCGAGCCACCTTTTGCGGCAGTTACAGCTGCAAGTCGCTTTGGATAAGTCTCTATGAGCTTGCCACATCTTGCCCCTGGGATTTTTGCCCATTCCTCAAGGCTAAACTGCTCAAGCTCCTTCATGTTGGATGGTTTCGGCTTGTGAATAGCAATCTTCAAGTTTGACCACAGATTCTCAATTGATTTGAGATCTGGGCTTTGACTAGGCCATTCCAACACATTTAAATGTTTCCCCTTAAACCACTCGAGTGTTGCTTTAGCAGTATGCTTTGGGTCATTGTCCTGCTAGAAGGTGAACCTCCATCCCAGTCTGACATCACAGGCAGACTGAAACAGGTTTTGCTCAAGAATATCCCTGTATTTAGCACCATCCATCTTTCCCTCGACTCGAATCCTTCCCAGACCTTGCTGCTGAAAAACATCCCCACAGCATGATGCTGCCACCACCATGTTTCACTGTTTGGATGGTGTTCTTGGGGTGATGGGATGTGTTGGGTTTGCACCAGACATAGCGTTTTCCTTGGTGGCCGTAAGTTCAATTTTAGTCTCATCTGACCAGAGCACCTTCCTCCATACATTTGGGGAGTCGCCCACATGCTTTTTAGCAAACTCAAATCATGTCTTCTTATTTTTATCACTAAGTAATGGCTTTTTTCTGGCCACTCTATGGAGTGTACGGCTTATTGTGGCCACATGCACAGATACACCAGTCTCTGCTGTGGAACTCTGCAGCTCCTTCAGGGCTACCTGTTGGTCTCTGTGCTACCTCTCTGATTAATGCCCTCCTTGCCCGGTCTGTGAGTTTTGGTGGGCGGCCCTCTCTTGACAGGTTTGTTGTGGTACCATGTTCTTTCTATTTGATGGTACTCCAGGGGATCAACAAAGATTTGGATATTTTTTTATAACCCATCCCAGAATTGCGCTTCTCAACAACTCTGTCCCTGACTTGTTTGGAGAGCTCCTTGGTCTTCATGGTGTGATGCCTCTTGCTTAGTGGTGTTGCAGGCTCTGGGGCCTTTCAGAAACGGTGTGTTTATACTGTGACACTTTACAGAGGTGGACTTCATTTCACTAATTATGTGACTTCTGAAGGTAATTGGTGGCACCGGAACTTTTGATGGGCTTCATAGCAAAGGAGGTGATTACATATGCACATGCCAAATTTCAGAATATTATTTATAAAGATTATTTTTTATATATATTTTTCTCATTTCACTTCACCTAATTAAGATCCATCACATAAAATTCAGATGAAAAAAAATAAAATAAATTACAGGTTGTAATGTAACAAAAAAGGTAAAAAGCCAAGGGGGGTGAATACTTTTTCAAGGCACTGTAATACCAATCGAGAAAATAGAATATCAAAGATACCATTTTGAATAATTATTCTGATCAGGTAAGTGTATTCCTATTGTATCACCAAGACTATTAATATAATCACTCTCTTAATCGACAGAGACATAACAGTAGAAACAAAAAAGCGAAAAGCAAACAAATAAACTTAACAAAACATTATATATACATATATATGTATCCAAATACACAGACACGTACAGGTGGTAATCCAGTTAGTCAAAATATTAATATCAATAGTCCTAGGACTAAGATATAGACATAGACAGTCTCTGTACTACCATTTATATATTTCTTAAATAATTTTTATTATGATTAATGTCAATTAGTATTCAGAAATAGGTTTAGTTTACTCAAAACATATAAATCCGAATGGATGATAAAATAAACTCACGTGATGTCTCTGTTAGCCCCGGTCTCCCCCTTTCGAATAGTCAATTAGGCAAATAGATTCTGAATGACATAAAGGTACACAAAAGAAAAAAGAGAAAAAAGTATTCCTATCATGGGGCACTCCAGGACAGATACATAAAATGTTGTTATTTTCACCTAATCACCAGATATAACAACAATAATGACCCATGGAATAAATTTAAAACTTAACTTTTAATCAATCCTTGGATTGGATACAGCGAAATAAATTCTCAGTATATTTTTATTATTTTTTTATCTATATATAAAACCATTAAAATAATAGTGCCACCTTGAAATGTTTAATTAATATTTAATTATGCGGACTAACTACATCAAATTGAGTGTAGTTTGAAATGTCCTTGTGACAAAAAATATATTGGAATGACCACCAGACCCCTCAAACAGAGGGTGCTCGAACATGTAGGGAGCATAAGGAACTCTAAATCTGATCTGATGAAGTTTAAACAACTCACATCGGTAGCGAGACACTTTCATGATTATCATGGTGATGTCTCAGCTCTAGGAGCATTTGGCATAGAGAAGGTGAATTTGGGGATCAGAGGTGGAGATGTCACTCAAGAGCTACTGAGAAGAGAGAGTCATTGGACATTCCTATTGGGAGGTTTACAGCCAGTCGGAATGAATGAACATATACATTTTGGTGTGTTCTTAAAATAATTTGTCTCACTTTATTAATGAACTTATAAAATTATGGTATTAGTAAATTTGCACTTTATCTTTATTATCCTAATAATCAGGTTTATATACCTGTCGTCATTTGTTTTCACGTAGTATTTATCACTTTTTATGATTTATTTATTGTATCACAATACACTAATTTGTGTTTTCTATTGATATAGGCAAATTAAATATTTTTATTTTTCAATCTATTCTTTTTGATTGATTTTCACATATGAATCATCATTTTTTATGATTCATCATACATATATATATATTTTTAATTGCATCACTAAAATTTACATTTGATACAGGCACATTTAACACTTTTTAATAATGGTATTGGATACAACTGTTGTATTATTGGAAAATATATTTATTGGGATATCTGAATATGGTATGAACATTGGTGTGACACACATCTATATTAATTATATTACAGTCAATTGTAAATACTGTAATATTAGTTATGAATATTAGAGGATGTGTAGGAGGTATTATTTATTGTTATTTATAATTATTTATTTATTTTAAATTTATTATATATAGGGGTTTTTAGTACACATTATTAACACTATAAATTATGATTGTTATTTAAGGAGTATTCTTTATTAAGATGATGGTGGAATAATTCTATCAATAAGGATTTAACACAGAATAGTACCACATGATTTTGTAACCATTATAAAAATGTTGATTGAGATATGTTATTATGGATTTAAGACCTACTCTATTCTGTATTTTGGTATAGATTAATTATTGATCCACAGAATCGTTGATATCTCTAATCGATTGGTTGTAACCACTGTCAATCAATGAATATACTTTGTTTCTTTGCTAAAATTACTCTCTCTAGCCGTCAACCAATGAAAACACTGACAGGCTATACTGATTGGCGGATTGTTCCATCAGTCAGAGGGGAGAGAGAGACGGTTGGGGACTATGAACATATGATTTTACAATCCGACGGACCTGCTCCTATGATTAATCCACATAATAGGAGGTTTAAGATTAACTTTATTCTGTATCTTGGTACAGATTAATTACTGATCCATAGAATCGCTGATAGACTTTACCGATTGGTTGTAACCTTTGTCAATCATGAATATACTTTGTTTTTCTGTTAAAATCACTATCTCTAGCTGCCAACCAATGAAAACACTGACAGGCTATGCTGATTGGCCGAGGGTCCCATCAGTCAGAGGGGAGAGTGTTGATTGGTGGGTACTTTTAATATAGGATTTGACAACCCGACGGACGGGTTGCTCCTATGATTAAGCCATACAGCGAAACGCGCGTCAGGAGACATGCGATGCACGCTGTCTGGCGTGTTTATGTTGTGACCACCGAGTTAAAATATGTTCCTAATGGTATGGGCGTCTGTTAGACATATGGGACATTGATCAGCGGGCGAATGTGACCCAGCATTTACAGTTATTTGAAAACATTCATGTTCGATATCAAGTTGGAGACAACTGGATACATTGTTATACAACTACGATACCTGCATAGATAACGTAGCAAAGCTATTTAGGTGCAAATCAAATCTCTGTTTAAATCTTCTGCTAAACAATCTGATTGTTAACATCTGCACCTGTAAGATTAAATATAGTATAATATTAGCCCCTGCCAATGGGGGGATAGGAGAGCGCAGATGTGAATTATTTGCAGCTAGTGAACTACTAGAATCATATAAGCTCATAATAATAATATACCAGTGCAATTGGACATCTTGTATCCACAATATCGATCTCATTTAATTTTAAGGATAGTGGATACAAATAAGCTGGTTATAATAAGGGATACATGATATTAAGTCACTGGATGATCTTATTGGACATAAAACTGCACCATATATTTTCATGGTAGCTTATTATACGATATGTCTAATAACTGAGCACAGGAGTATGATCTAGTAATAGCTGCAGCAGGAGATATACAATGCACTAATAACAATACTTATCTACAAGCAGGGAGTAATAAGTAATATTAGCCTACAATGGTATGTTAGCAATACTGAGTGCATCATATCCATATGGTATCCAGTATGTAGCAGTAGATTGATTAATCCCTTCTCTGCATTTGCCGTATTTTAGAATAAAACAGTGAAGGCAACATTATTGGTTCTCCACTAATAGACATATAGCATACACTGATATTATATATGTCCATTGTCTACAGACGCCCATAAGAGACGTTAAACTACACTCAATTTGATGTAGTTAGTCTGCATAATTAAATATTAATTAAACATTTCAAGGTGGCACTATTATTTTAATGGTTTTATATATAGATAAAAAAATAATAAAAATATACTGAGAATTTATTTCGGATTGGTTAAAAGTTAAGTTTTAAATTTATTCCATGGGTCATTATTGTTGTTATATCTGGTGATTAGGTGAAAATAACAACAGTTTATGTATTTGTCCTGGAGTGCCCCATGATAGGAATACTTTTTTCTCTTTTTTCTTTTGTGGATATTTACTTTATTCCTGGGTGCACCCCCCTTTTTGTGAGATACGCAAAAAATTGCTAATTATTTATAAGGGATAGGACAATATCACAATATTATGATGGAGTATTAGGAGTCTGTGCGGATCTTGTTTACTCCTCGTTGTGACATAAAGGTACCACACAAGTTAACCAATGGTTGATT
This sequence comes from Taudactylus pleione, assembly GCA_031769625.1. NCBI lineage: Eukaryota > Metazoa > Chordata > Amphibia > Anura > Myobatrachidae > Taudactylus > Taudactylus pleione. Next base: position 39,943,511 of record JAUIMM010000018.1, read on the forward strand.
AACCACCTTTCACAGTTTGTGATTTGATTTAAAGTCCGAGACCCTATTGTATCTCCCGTGACTATCTAAACTGTATATGGAAGTTGCACATTTTCTTCTCTGCTGGTGGCTTCTCTCTTGAGAGGTGATCTAATGGCGCTGTTTTTTCTGATGATTTTTTTCTCATTTCCCCTGCACAATTCTAAACCATTGTTTTCTATCAGGTCTATGTGCTATTGGACTGATACCTGTTATATATAAAGAAAAATCCCTCTGTGACTGATCATTGTATACAGTTAAACTCAAGCAGTTCCTTAATGTTCAGGAGTATAAGCACGAAATTGGAGGGTTAATTCCCCTATAACATGAACTGGCAACAGTGTTTCATAACATTGATACAAACTGGCAATAGTGCTTCATACTAGTGCTGATCTAACAATTAGGGATACACAGGTTCAGTTTTACCACAGAAGTGATATCAATTGGTTTGCAATTCCATTATACTTTACTTTTAATACATTTGTATATTTGTATGTAATTTAATTGCCATTTATTTTTATTTGTTAATTTTAATATTTTATATATTTTTTTTCTTTGTTTTTTCTGGGTATTATTTTTATTGTATTTGATTAATTGATTATTTTAAAGTCCTATCCTTTATTCTTTTCTTTCCTTTTGATCCATTAATGAAATATGAAATTGTTTTTATTATCTATTCAAATACAAACAATTAGTAGGATTACAAATAAATGTCTCTGAGTGTTTGGTAAAAACTGTAATACATATCAACAGTACTGGCAAACATGAGGATCTCCAGAGAAACCGTTGCAAGTGAGACAGAGGTAACTAGTTACCTAACCAGGATGAAATTGTGTCCATCAAGAACTAGAAAATGTTAAAGGCGTTATCACACCGCTCGCTTATGTACCTTTCCATACTGCTGGTGGCCAACCAGGATCATTCTCACAAACTGCTGTCCGTCGGTGGTATTGGGTCCCTGCGATTGTAAAAGCGGCAATAGAAAGGCAGCAAAAGTGGAATATGGGGAGCTCTGTAGTTGGAGCATCCTGACCGCACTGCCAGCCTTGAATGAAGGCACTGAAGGTGACATGGGGTGAGCCATGTAGTACGAGCCTCCTGTCACATCACTGAAAGTAATAGCTAGGAAGTGGTGGAGATCCATGCAGAGTTATATTTTGGGTAGTTGCCCAAGGGCCCCAAGATTCTAGGGGCCAGAACTGTTCCACCCAGGGCCGGATTATCCACAAGGCAGTGTAGACGGGCACTAGGGGCCCATCTGGCACCGGCCAGGTGATCTGCGTTCCAGCACGCTGGCTGTCGGGCGTCAGGACTAGGTGCCGCTGCCTTCATTCACAACAGCCTGATGCCACTAACAGCCCCAACACTGCTGAAATTACGGCTTCTCCTCTCATGCACAGCAGCCTGATTGCAGCGGCGCTAACAGCTTCAATACTCTGGATCCGGCGATGGAAGTCCTATTCACAATCACAGCCACTTTTGGCCTCCTGATCACTTGCATTTTTCCAACTGGCAAATTTAAACCTGCAACAACAAAGAAGTTGGAGTATCAATCGGCCACCAGCAGCACAGAAACCGCAGCCGATAGCTATGTCAGTGTTTGCCATCTAACCAGGGGATCTTGACATAATGGAGATTTCTCCCTATTAGAGATTGTTCATCATCCGATTCAAGTAAGCAGAGAATTATTGATAGAGTTGCTGCTAGTTGTACTTTGAGACGATAGTACATTACCACAATGGTCGTCTGAACATTGGTACAGATTTATATCCAGTCTCTATTTTAATTTATTTCACACTGTTAGGTATTGTGACTTTTAACTCTAAGGTGTATTGCTTAACATACATATTGAATTTTATGATTGCGTTTAATAAATATTATACAGTTATTTTACCCAAAATGTGGTCAAAAGTACAAAAGCTGTCAGACAGCTGAAGAGGCTAGACGTGGATGTCTTGAGCTCCAGCTAATAAGCTATAATTAAGGCTAATAAACCTACTCTGGAGGCTCAATCCCATCCTCCCCACTACCCTGTGACCTGATCTCCTGAATAGTGGGGTTCGCCAAACAGGGCAACGACTATTACCGCAGCCGCGGGTTGCGGCCTTACACCCCCGCTGCAGCCGCGGCCTAGATTTATTGCCGCGTCCCGGCGGAGCCCACAGTAGTTGTAACTGTGCCCACCAGAGTGTGCCCCCTCCTTCCGGCCCCCCTGCGTCTGGCCCACTACAGATGCCACAGATCTTGCAGACAACATACCTGCTCAGAGTAGCCTTCCTGAACCGGCCCCGCGGCAGAGCTGTAGAAGACGCCGGCAGCATCCGGTGACCTAGAGGTAAGAGCCCCCCTTACCCTCAGGGGCGCCGAGAGGGGGGGGGGGAGCGGGTACAGATTACCCGGGTCCGGGCTTCCTGAGGGGCCCGGGTCCGGCGCCACTCCCCCCACTCACAGCAGCACGGCACACAGCGTGTGCTGAGCTGCAGTTGGAGACTGCTCGTGGCTGCTGAGCAGCAGCCACAGCAGTCTCCTATGCCTGTGCGGGAGAGCGATCACACTGATCGTGCCCCCTCTGGCTTTGCGCCGGGCTGAGGGGGCTCAGAGCGCCCCCCTGCTTCGCGGCGCTGCCAATCTTTTTTTTTTCTCGGCAAGGGGGCGTGGCCACGCCTCCCGCGATTAGGCCACACCCCCTATTACCGGGGCCCGTCACAGCTCTTGGCGGGCCTGCTTACCCTCACGCTGCCCACTAAAAACGCGGCCCAGGAGTCCCGGAGCTCGCAGCTCCCGCCCCTTGGGTGACACTTGGCACCACACAAGCAGGGAGTGGGAGGGGCCTTCGATCTGGGCACAGTGCCAAAACACACTCCGGCGCCATCTTAAAAGGAAACCCCCCCCATCCCTGACTCCTTTCTGCAGGTCACCTCCACTAGCACTGACCTCACTATCTCTCTGACCCCTGCTTCTGCCGACCCTGTGAGTCCTCTACAGAGACTCTCTAATAAGCATAGAGAGCGGGTCCTTTACATTGAGGAACTCCTACACACATTCTTATAAAAAATACCCAGCATTCCTATTTCCCAGCTGTGCTCAGCCTCAGCCGGCCATTCGGGCAGATCTGGCTTATTGGTCTTTCTCATTACTGTGGTCCTCAATTGAAACACTAAGTGAATATAAGCTTTGGACCTTGCAAGAAATTCTGTCTCACAGACTCTTTCATTTAGAATTATCATCTGCCAAAACAACAACCAGCTTTACTCTGAGCCTACTTCCATTGTCTCCTGGTTCATGACCTTCTGGACTTTCCTGTACGCACTGTTTGACCCCCCCTCAACAACCCTTTGCTATTATGATACTCACTATTTGCTACAATAATCTGTACTAATGACTCCCTGAATGTACCGATGTCACGCCCTCTGGTGGTACTAACCTAGGCTATATAGTTCAATACAGCATTTTTCTCCAATTCACTTATACCTGGTCTTCTGTTGCTGTACAACTCATTTCAAGTACTCTCCTTGCCAACTCACTTTTCTCTCTTCCCGACCCCAACGATCTCACCATGAATAGGTCCAACGCAAACACCAGAAAACGAGTGGGCGGAGATATAGCTCAGCACTTTTCCAATGGAGACAAGTCCTCAATGGCTAATGACCCTCAATCACCACGTCCACACCAGACAGATGATGATGATTCCCCCCCCCAGCTCTGTCCACTAAAGAAGATATCATGGCATTACGATCCCTTATCACAGACCTCAAGGAATCGCTGGAATCCAAGCTTGACAAAGCTCTCATCATTGTCATCCAGAACATCTAAACTGGAGTCTCGCCAATATACTCTCCAAAAATCCCAAAATGAAACCCACAGAGATCTATACCACATTATTCAAGATCTTGCTGAACTCCGCACTAAAAATGAGGATTTAGAAAACAGAGAGAAGAAATAACCTTTGTATCTGGAATATTCCAGAATCTGTATCCCCGGACAATCTAGAGACCTATCTACACAAAATATTCACCTTTATTATCCCTGATCTTGGCTCCAAGCAACCACCACTAGAAATAGTCCACCGGGCCCTAAGACCCAAACCTCGAGATGGTGAACCCCCACGGGACGTAATCCTGCGCTTTCTCAGCTTTAAGGATAAGGAAAGAGTCCTTGCTCCAACATGTAACAAATCTCATATTCTATATGATAACGCTAAGCTACAGTTCTTTCAAGACCTGGCTCCCCTGACGATTATTAAACGCCGGGAGCTTCGAGATCTGACTAGCTCACCACGCTCTCGAGGTATCCGTTACCGCTGGTGCTTTCCCTTCAAACTGCTGATTGACTTTAATGGGAAAACAGTTGTCATTAGAGATCCCAGAGAAGGCAAAGACTTTCTCAGTCATTTGGAGGACTCTGGCCCTCCTCCCATCACATCAACTGCTACTTAAAAGAAGTTTAATGTATCCTTTTTCCACCAACTCTAATCCATATTTGCTGGGATCTTCACAAAACCAAGACTTGACCATACCATAAATGACCACTTCCATTTTTTTTTTATTCTCAATGGTCACACAACCCACGTCTATGGCTCTGCCCCAACAACCATTTCATATCCTTTTCAACAACAATAATGTTATTTTATATTCTGATATATATATATAGATATTATCATTGTTTCACTCTATTTCTGCTTGATAATATCTCTAATCAATGTAATTTAGTTCTTAAAAGTATAGGTTAACATAGATACCTCTCTAATTTTTCAGCAGCTCAACCAAGCCCATATGTGTATATTACTGACTCTAACGTATCCTTAGAGATCTCCATTTGACTGCTAAATTACATTTATATAATGGGTATACTGTTACTTTCTATGTTAACGACTACATTTGTGTATTTCATATCCAACCCCTAATTGACCTTTCTACCCTTCGCCTGTGCTCCCTCCCCCCTCATCATCTTCAGTAACGTACTCACAGATTCATTAAGCGTTTCTACATTTTCTTTTCTTTTTATTATATGACTGCCACTGGAGGGTTATGACTCGCTGATACTCCCACCCTCTAATTCAGATCACCTCCACACACCCCCTCACATTGAATACTATTCAATATTATAGTCCATATTTTCTAAATTTCTTAAGGAGGCTCGGACTGTTTTCCCTGCAACCTTTCTGGACTTTACTGTCCTGACTTCCGTCTGCGTTTTCCTCTTCAGGACACGAGGAATTCTCATTCAGTTCCTTCCCCATTATCCCTTGTACTTTGATCTTATCATTTCCCTTTCTTCCCCAGCGAGTCGGATTCTCCTTAATCTTTTTTCAAACTACCTTTTCTAACGTACCCTATCATTATGTCACTCACCTGCGTCTCCCTAAACGCCAAGGGGTTGAATACCCCCAAAAGCGTTCTTCGCTTTTTCAATCTGTCCGAAGTCTCAAAGCTGGGATTGTTCTAATACAAGAGACTCACTTTAAAGCTAATATGAACCCTTCTCTACATTCCAAGAACTTCCCCACCTCATACTACTCATCTAGTCAATCGAAGCATAACGGGGTGTCAATACTAATTAGCAATAAAGTCCCTTTTATCCAAAGTTCTGTACACACTGATTCTGATGGAAGATACATTATATTAACTGGTAAACTGGGTAACCCGTAGTGCACAGTAGCTAATAAATATGCCCCTAACAATGGTCAGATTTCATTCTTCAACTCCTTTTTTTCTAAATTGAATAAATACAGGATGGAGTGTCTTCTTGTAGGAGGAGATTTCAAAGCCGTCCTCAACCCTGATCTTTACAAATCCCCCACCCCTACTAATCTGCGACCTTGCTCTTTGACCAGATCTTTGAATACACATATTCGTGATTCAGGCCTTTTTGACACATGGCGAGCTCTCCATCCTACTTCCCGTGACTTTATCTTCTTTTTAAATCCCCATCAATCTTATTCAAGGATTGATCTTTTTCTATGTTGCACCCCAGCATCTAAACATCTTTCCAATTCATCTATAGTCACCAATCACTGGTCTGACCATTCCATAGTTACTGCTTCATTTGATTTTTTTGACACACCCGTATCTCGACCTCCTTGGCGCCTAAACGAGACTCTATTGAGGAACCCAAAATTTCAAGAGAAACTTGCCCTCGAAGAATATTTTTCCTTAAACGTTAGACTCTACTTGTACACCTTTGGCCTGGGAAGCACATAAAGCAGTCATTAGGGGACACATCATTAGCTATGCCTCCTTCAGAAACAAAGAACTTAGATCCCAAATGACCTCCCTGACAGATGAGGTCCACCGTTTGGAAACCTCTCATAAACGCCTCCCTACCCGCTTCATATATAACCAATTAACTTCTGTAAAAGCCTCCCTTAATGCCCTTCAAGCCGAAAAAACTGAACAGTCCCTATGCTGGCTTAACCAATTATGCTATGAAAAAAGTAATAAAGTGGATTCCCTTCTAGCTAATAAGTTGAAGGCCCGGAAAGCCAAAACTGATCCCAGTATTAAAAGACGACCTTGGCACTCATCAATATAATCCTACTACCATCAATTCGCTATTTAAAACATATGCCCTGATTCAGAGCTGGACGCTCTGACAGAGCGCTCGCTCTGAATCAGAGCCGTCCCTCTTACTTTTTGGAGCGGCCTCTTGGCCGCTCGCATAGCTGTGGGTGACCACCGACAGCTATAGCGAGCAGCCAAATTGATGGTCGCGATGGTCAAGACCATCGCGACCAGACTTGCGACGAGACCCTTGCGGTAGGGTCTCGCTGCCGCAAGCCCTGGAGTGCTTTCGGCTCTATCAGAGCCGAAAGCACTCCCACTGACATCAGTAGTGATGTCAGTGGGGCTGGCCCCAGACGGTTCCCATGGGAACGCCTCCGTCTGGGCAGCCACGCCCACCAAAGGGGGTGTGCTGTCAATCACCATCGACAGCACACCCCCTTTGGTGCGAGACCCATAACGACGGCTTGGTCGTCGTTATTCGGGTCTCGCGCATGCGCAAGACGGAGCCGCATCCGTCGTGCGCATGCTCACTTGGGCAACATCGACCCGCTTGCGAGCGCTCAGCGCTCGTGAGCGGGTCTGAATCAGGCCCATATTACGAACACCTCTATAATATTTCCAAATACTCCCCCCTTCTTTCGCCAGCCGACACTTCAATCGCAGATTATTTAGCCTCTTGTAATCTTCCCTTCATAAATAACGCAACTTCATCTGCTCTCAACGACCTTATCTCCGCTGAAGAAATTATCTCGGCCCTTAAATCGCAAAAACCCTCAAAAGCCCCTGGTCCCGACGGATTTCCAATGTCTTATTATAAAACGTTCCAATCCTCACTGTTACCCCATTTAACAGCGTTTTTTAACCAAATCCTAGAAGGAGCTTCATTTCATCCAGACACGACTAAAGCTACTATCACAGTCATCCCAAAACCCAGTAAGGACCCATTATTAGTGTCTAACTACCGCCCCATTTCACTACTTAATACCGATCTGAAAATTTTCGCCAAGGTACTAGCGAATAGGTTAAACCCACTACTCCCCACTCCAATCCACCCCGACCAGGTAGGCTTTATCCTGTCCAGGCAGGCACAAGACAATACTAGAGGCATGATTGATGTAGTTCATTATATCAATACTCATAAGCTTCCCTCTCTGGTGCTTGCTTTGGACGCGAAGAAGGCCTTTGATAGGGTTTCTTGGCCATTTATGTTCCAGACACTGCGCAGCTTCGGGTTTCACTGTAAATTCTTACAAGCTATTCAAGCTCTTTATTATAACCCTTCCGCTTCAGTATCCGCAGGCGGTCTACTTTCAGACCCATTCTCGATCCCTAATGGAACAAGACAAGGGTGTCCTTTATCACCCCTGATATTTGCCCTTATCATAGAACCGCTCGCTAGCCGTATAAGGGAAAATCCTAACATAGCCGGTGTCAACATCAAACAATCCCAATATACCCTTTCCTTATTTGCTGATGATATACTCCTTACATTAACAAGACCTCTCACGTCACTTCCAAATCTATTTCAGGAACTCTCTCTCTATGGCTCCTTATCTGGCTATAAAATCAATCATGACAAATCTGAGGCCCTTCCTCTCCATCTCCCTGGAGGTACGAAGCAGTTATTACAATCAAATTTTAGTTTTTTATGGAAAAGGGATTCCCTGAAATATCTTGGGGTTTCCATCACAAAGTCCTATGACTCACTCTATAAAAGCAATTATCCCCCCCTCATTAGATAAATAAATACAGACCTGCAACAATGGCGAACATATTTTCTTTCATGGATAGGGCGTATTAATGCCGTGAAAATGAATATTATCCCTAAACTATTATACCTCTTCCAGACTCTCCCTGTACCTATTCCGTCTCACACTCTAGACACTCTTCAATCTGCGCTTGGCAAATTTGTTTGGGATAATAAAAAACCCGTATTCGTCGGGATATATTTACTAAACGTACATGGGTAGGAGGCCTAGGTTTACCCAACCTACGCTGTTACTATAATGCCACCTGATTAAGCCAGTTGGTCTCATGGCATTCTCCTCGACATGTCAAACGTTGGGTTGACCTGGAAAGCGATCTTGTGGACATATATTCAATCTCCTATTTGCCGTGGCTGCCTCGTAAACATAGACCCAAATCATCCTTACTGTCTCCCACTATTATGTTGACACTTAGTAATTGGGATCTAATGAATAAAAAACTAAACCTCTTCTCGCACCCTTCCCCTCTAACACCCATCTGGTATAATCCTGCATTCCCTCCAGGCCTATCACATGTCAGGGCTCACCCCTGGACATTGGCCGGTGTCACAAGGCTCCACCATATAATCAGGGCATTCTCTCCTCTATCCTTCGCAGAAATCCAGGAAAAATATGGAATCCCTAATAACCTACATTACCAATACTTACAAATCCGCCATTTTGTGACTTCACTTTCCTCTGCTCTCTCCCCACCCAACCCCACACCCTTTGAAAGACACTGCATTTATAAATTTAATAACAAGGGAGCCATTTCATCCATATACCATACTATTTTGGCGTTGGAGTCTCCTCCACTTGAAATACATGAACAAGCATGGGAATCAGTTATGGGCATATGCCTTGGAAAGGAGGCCTCTGAAACTATACGCTTGGCTATCTCAAAATGTTCCATCAGCGTAGCAATCAAAGATAATTCTTATAAGGTGTACACCAGGTGGTACCTAGTACCGTAACGTCTCCATCAGATGTATCCAAACTCTTCCAACCTTTGTTGGAGAGGTTGCGGCCAAATTAGTAAATTTTTTCACACATGGTGGACCTGTCCTCTGATCGTTCCATTCTGGGACATGGTTCATACCCTGCTCTCTCAACTCCTTAAACTTCCGACTTACCCCACCTCTGCTAATCTACTTTGTGCTCCGATCGATAATGTCCCCAACATCTCCAATAATTTAGCTCTTCGCATATCTTCAGCAGCCAGATATCAAATAGCCCGTAATTGGAAGGTCCCGAACACTCCCAGCAAACAGGAACTTGTGAACAGAATTTGGTTTGTAGCTAAAGTGGAATACATTACTAGTTTGCGGAACAACACTGTTTAGAGTACCAAGGGCTCCAGATAGATTGGAACTTCTGATCAAAATTTACCCCTCCCTGGTCTTGGTTAGTGACGTGATGATCACTTCTACTGAAACTCCTAATTCCAAATCCTCATTCGACTCGCTCTCCCTTTATCTTTACCCTACTCCATCTTCCTCCTTTTTTCATCCTTTTTTTTTTTTTTTTCTTCTCTCCCCCCACCTTCCTCACCCCTACTACCAATCTTATATATTCTAACCAATTTTAGAAGTCAATTTTAAATACGTTGTGCTTAACTGTTTATTTTTTTTGCCTATTTGAATTGTTTTATAATAATTCAATTTTTTGCCTGTTACATTTTTTCAATGTATTCTCAAACTCTTTCATTAAACGAATACAACAAAAATACGAAAGCTATTATTTTTGTAGGTTTGACCGCATTTCCCATTTGCACCAAGCTCCGGAAAGCAAAATTTTCTGGAGCTTGTACACCATAGGCAGTACCATCTATAGATTGCGTTGCCTAATAGTAGCCTATGGGCTTCTTTTCACTTTAGTCCCTGAGAGAAATCCAATAGGATCCCTCCCAGTGTCCTCCGCGGCTCGCACATTAACTTGCCGATGTAAACCCAGAATTCCTCACACCGCAAAGAATAGCGGTCCTTTGTGTTTTTAATCGCAAAACTACATCAATACAGCATTTCTAAACACTTATGCATGCAATCATTGGCAGGATACATTGCTTTCAAAATGTGATGCATGATGCATCACACCCTCACATTCTATATTCATATAGTTACCTGCATACATCATACTAGATGATGTCTAGTGTGCCCGACCTCGTCAGCAACAGGACTCGGCGGGGGTGCCGGCATCAGCAAGTGCATACACACTTGTTGATGCTGGCAGCAACGGCGGGGGCCATGATGCATTTGGCAGCATGGCCCCACTAATGATATCGCCCGTTGGATCTGCACGCAGGGCCGATGGAGGATGTCCTAGCGGGTAAACACTAGACAATGTGAAAATCTCCGATCTCCTGGATCGGACCACACATTGTCTATTGTGTACCTGGCTGTGCTGGCTAAAGGGAAGAGGGGGGGGGGGTGGTCTGGCAGAACATATGAAAACTCTGAGTGAGGAGCCACATTACCAGCCGTTCTGAGAGGGGGCACTGCAATGCTTTGTCCAGGGCCTACACTGCTATTAATATGGCCCTGGGTCCGTGGCTGGAGTCTCCTGTAACCGTAGGTAGCACCAGAGATGAATTGGAGGGAGCTCCATGGCCTGACCAAATAAAATAGCCGCAGCAGCAGCAAGATTTTAGTGATGAAGCTGCTAGATTTAAAGTGAACATTTTTCATAAGTCGAAACCAGGTTGGAAATCTCGCCACTGCCCACAACTCGAAGACTACTACATTTCGGGCCAAGGTGTCTTCCTCTACTGGGGAGTCATTCCGTCTTTACTTTCCTCAGAGATGAATGTTACAGTTCCAAATGGACAGAAGAGGTTTGGGGATTTACCTGGATCATCTAACTTCAAACATGAAGTTCTTGAACAACTCCGCTCAGGGTGGACAGATTCATATGGGAGGGAGATTAGAGCCTTCTCTGGTTTGTGGGCAGAACCAGCATTACCAATTAAAAAACTTCCATTGGATCTGGCAACAAGTTCACAAGTATTTGCAAATATCATGTCCATGATGACGGCACTTCTATACTTAGGTGTAAGTGACCAAAAATCAAAAGTATAAAGACCAATATGTATGATGAAGAATGAATATATATCTGAAATGTGCAACAAAATAATAACGATAATTGTTCATATATATTTTATCTCCCAGAGGTAGGAGTACATTAAATAAACATTACAATAACAATTCAATTCAACTTTATTTGACCAAGTATACATAAATATACAAGGAATTAGTTCCGGATTAACACACTTCCATAGAACTCACAACTACAATGCCAATCAACCATACCACAGAACAGCCCACCCTACCCCCTCACCCGTTGTGCCCTATACCGCCTACCAGAGGGTAACATTTGAATGGGTGACAGCCTGGATGTACATGATCTGCCACAATGTTACCAGCTCGCCTGCTAATCCTGGCTAAATATAGATCTTGAAGGGGGGGGGGGAATCAATACCTATAATTTTTTCTGCAGCCCTAACCACTCTCTGTAGTCTGTTCCTCTCCCATTCTGTAATAGAGCTGTGGCAAACAATAATTGATATACAAAGGACAGATTGAATTATTGTTGAATAAAAAAGGACTAGCAATTCTTGTGGCTGATTAAACTTCCTGATCTGACGCAAAAAGTACAGCCTCTGCTGAGCCTTCTTCACAGTGGAGTCCACATTAGTTCCCCATTTTAGGTCCCGTGAAATCACTGACCCTAAAAACCTAAAGGAGTCTACTACAGACATCACCGTGTCACTGCTGACAACAGGAGACATCACAGGCGGCTGTCTTCTAAAGTCCACTATCATTTCCACTGTTTTCTGTGGATTTAGCTCCAGATTATTCTCACCACACCAAATGGCCAAACGTTCAACTAAACTACTCTCCTGTAAGCGGACTCATCACCGTCCCTAATGAGGCCTATAATGGTAGTATCGTCCGCAAATTTCAATAATTTCACAGATGGCTCACCAGAACTGCAGTCGTTTGTGTACAACGAAAAGAGCAGTGGCGAAAGGACACATCCTTGAGGAACCCCTGTACTGATTATTCGACCACCAGATGTAAACCTACCCCACCTCACCTGCTGCTTCCTGTTCTTTAAAAAATGAAATAAATCAACATATAGCAATACAAAACCTTCAGGAGCTCATAGCCTTAAATTGCATCTGTAATAGCCAATAAGAAAGATAAAATAGTCCCGGAATGTATTTAGTCATATCTCCAGTACCAGTAATAAGAGAATATTATACCTCTGGAATTAGGTAAAAAACAGACTGGTATTAGTAATGCAGATGTTCAAAATTGCTGATAGTGAATATTCTCACTGTTCTAGGAAGCAAATTTTCTCAGCACTATTGGAAATGTGTGTTTCCCATGCTGATCTTCCGAGCCTACGACTTTTAGCTGGTAGATAAGCTAGTTGGTGGACCTGAAGGCAGGAGTGCGTCACCGCTGTTGGATAGAGTATTGTCGCTGGGCTGATTGTTGAAGTCCCGCTGATTCTGGATGGATGGATAGTTGCCTAACAAAAACTGGAGCTTGTCCTGAAGGTGTATGACTCTCGCGTGTTTCACCATATGGTATGGTTTCTTCATTAGGATAAGTGTAAATTACCAGAAAGTGCAGAAGGTCTATGCGTGAGCAGCCCTCCTTGACCAAATGATATTCAAGAGTTAATAAAAGTTAATGCGAAATACCTATTTTATTTATTTATTTTTTTCATTCTTTTGCATTTAGTTCACCTGCACACAATTTTTTATAGGCTTTGCTTAACTTGATATTTATATTCTGATTACAGCTTCTGCGGGTGGCATTTGATGAAGAGGTCCCATCTGAGGTCTCTGAAGGTTTCCGCAAGCAGTTGCACAAACTGAGGTACCCTCAAGATGTTCTGGGAACCTATCCGTTCAGTATTGGCCACTCCCTTCAGAATACTGCACAGCCAAGGACCAAGGATAAGAATCCCTCCATCAAGTGAGTTGAATCATACTTCTATCAAAACCCACACAGCCTCCCCAATTCATTAATTGAGTGTTACATGCCCCCCACTTTTCCTTCCATGCCCAAACCAGGCCAAAATGACATAATTAATTTAAATGCGTTTAGTATGTTAATCTACAAAACACATTTGAGTGCGTGCTCTGATCTGCATGTTGTTATGTTGCCTTCTTTGTATCATTGACCTTCCCTCTCTTCTATGTATTTCTTGTACAACTCCCTGTGGTTTTCTTCAGCATATATCAAGTGTTCCGGACCCATGCTATAAGTACCTTCCTGCCTTCTTAAATACCGTACTGTGTGATCCTATTTGTGGACCTGGTCCTCATCAGTGCAGTGACCCCCTATCTTTCTCTGTAGCTCTCTCCATGTCAGTGATGTGTTCCAAGGCCGTCTGGCTGTGGGTTTATCTCTCGGTCGCTTCCATTCAGAAACGTAAGACCTCACATTTATACCCAGCCTGGTCGTGGTCTCATGGTGACAAGCCGTACTTCTGGGTGTGCAGCTATTTCCAATCTGTCCATTTTCTATACTGGCACTGAAATACACACAGTAAACAATAAGCACAACAACTGAAGACTGTAACACAATACCAAGAAGCCTTTGAGCCCAATGCTGCTGTGACATAGCATTGGGTGAAAAGATGTGTGTTGGTGATTCACAGCATTGTCTTGCGTCATAACTTACTATCATGAGGGATAGGATGCCATCTAAAACCCAGTGCTACATTGAGAACACAGAGATTATATTATCCACTTTCATGTGTCATATACAGCAGGGTATCTTGCCAGGTCCTCAATTGTATTCTCCTCATGTGGAATTAAATCCACTTCACTTTGTATGGTCATTTATCTTCAATGGTTAGGTAGATTTCCACTGCATTATCTTATTTTAGCAACATTGGATTGTATCATGAAAAACTATTAATAATTAACTGTTATTTAAACTAAAATATTGGCTTTTATTATCTGTTCAACTGTTTGTATTCTTCATCACTTATAAGATATTAACCATATCACTACAAAATGGGTGTTGAAAATTCAACTGCTTCCTCTACCATCTAATCTGGGGGCACTGCTCTACTGTAGGTTAAAGGGGATGGGACAAGGAGCAGGCACTAAATCAGGGGTCTTCAACCTTTGGCCATCCAGCTGCTGTGGAACTACACATCCCAGCATGCACTGCCACCATTTTGATATAACAGCATGCTAAAATTGTGGCAGGGCATCCTGGGATCTGTAGCTCCACAGCAGCTGGAGGGCCAAAGGTTGGAGACCTCTGCACTAAATAGTTAACAAACGAACTATGCTCCACCCTCTTCTAAGCCCTTTTACCTTACCAGAGCTCAGACCTCACACTCCAGAAGGATTATCAGGTCACTAGCCCAGAGTGTCCCAGTACCTTATAGACCACTTTGGTGGTGGTTAAGGTAGCCTACATCTGGGTAACGCTGGGCACCGGTCCTGTCACTTAGATTCTGATGAACAGTGGTACAGTTCAGTGAGTTGTTTCTACTGCTGCAGCCTCCTCCCTGGGAAGAAATGGCAGGATGCCATTCTCAGAAAACTATACAAAGGACTTCAACCTTCAAGTATGTCTTCTGGGATCCAATGTTACCACTCTGTGAAGTTGTATTCCAAATCCATCCAGTTGAAGGCTCAGAACAGGCTCCCCGGGTCAAAGTTCTGCCCAGTGTACACCAACGGGAGGTCAGACTGGGATTCTAACCCCTGCCTAAAACCTGTCCAGGATCCAACTGGACCACCTCGCGTTGGTTTCATCACAATTGGTGCTGGGGGTGTCCAAATGCATAATCGGAAGCACAGACAAACAAAGAAATGTATAGACCAATGAATTTTATATATAAGATATATTTATATGGAGCCAGCACATCCAAAGTTTATGCAAACAAAACTTTATCTGGGTAAGAAATCTCCAGTAGACATAATATCAAGCAAGCAGAGGGATTTCACGCAAGCTAGCAGCAAATTTCATAGGGCTAATACTTATCAGCAGATAATTGGCATCAAGAAGCGTCTGCAGCAAATTATGTAATGCCTTTCCCTCATAAGCAATTTGGTCAGCTCAATAGTTGTTTCAGTGTATGAACAAAACTATCATCAGGAGCATAACTGACAAGTATAGTGTAGCCCTATATATTTATATAGATATACAGCCGTGGCCAAGAGTAAAGCATCCTAAGACCATTCATGTGTGGGGTTGCTTCTCAGCCAAGGCTTACTCACAATTTTGCTTAAGAACACAACTATGAATAAAGAATGGTACCAAAACAGCCTCCAAGACCAACTTTTCCCAATCATACAAGAGCAGTTTGGTGACGAACAATGCCTTTTTTTCAGCATGATGGAGCACCTTGCCATTAGGCAAAAGTGATAACTAAGTGGCTCGGGGAACAAAACATCTAAATTTTGGGTCCATGGCCAGAAAACTCCCCAGACCTAAATCCCATTGAGAACTTGTGGTCAATCCTCAAGAGGCGGGTGGACAAACAAAAACCCACAAATTCTGACAAACTCCAAGCATTGATTAGGCAAGAATGGGCGGCCATTAGTCAGAATGTGGCCCAGAAGTTGATTGACAACATGCCAGGGCGAATTGCAGAGGTCTTGAAAAAGAAGGGTCAACACTGCAAATATTGACTCTTTGCATAAACTTAATGTAATTGTCAATAAAAGCCTTTGACACTTATGAAATGCTTGTAATTTTACTTCAGTATAACATAGTAACATCTGACAAAAAGGTCTAACAACACTGAAGTAGCAAACTTTGTGAAAACCAATACTGGTCATTCTCAAAACTTTTGGCCACGGCTGTATATAGAAAGAGAGATGATGGACTATTTCTTCTTCTGGGCGCATGGACATCTGGTATACATCAGATGTATAATACGTGTTTATATATCACTGAGGTGGTATGGTATACGTCATACGTTTAATTCTATAAAGCTTATGTGCTCTCTTTTTTTGGGGGGGGGGGGGCGCATAGTTATTTGCTATACATCATACAATTGCATATGTCCTACGATTCAAGCGGTGTCCTACAATGGGCATGGCCATATAATGTGTATCAATTCTCATTGCTAAAAGTTCAGTTGCAACGTCTGTGTGTGCCTCAGGGCTCACAGGTCCTGGTACTGTCTTTATCACTCGGATTATAACTATCTGTGTCAGTAATTGGCTTTTCTTAGCGGTGACTTGTAAAGGTCATTGCACCCAGCCCTGACTAACTGCTTTTTGTCGCAGGGTTCCTGTGGGTCCCAATTGATCCCCCATAGGCGTCAATTAGATGGACATTGATAGGGAGGTTCTCGCATCTGGGGATGTCAACTTCATCTCTGTTCATTGCCTTTATGGCCAATATTTCTGCATTGCTTGAATTTGTTGGAAATTCCCTTATGGTTCTAGGCCTTCTGTTGATGTGTGTCTGCAGTTTCCGGTTTTCAGAGCTACTTTGATGCTCTTCTGAAGTTGCCAGGGTGTGGCAGTTCTCCCCGTGGAGCCATTCTTCTTAATGAGGCTGTTTTGAGTCACAACTCAGCTGGATTCTCGTTGTGATTTTTTTATGGTTAAGATCCCAAGACTTGGTGGTATCCCTTATGAAGCCCACACTGATTGCATTGTCTGGTCGTCTTCAGACTTCTGGTCAGGTACTGGGACCGGGTGATGATGTTCGTTGGTACCAGTTTTGCCACAATGAGAACAGCTTTTTCTTGTATCGTAGGCTTCTCGGCTGAGCTCGCATTTGACTGTCAGGAGCTTGTGTGTGTGGACGGTTTCATGATAAAGTCTTAGTGATCTTTTTCCTAGAGGTTCAGATTTTCGTCCATGGTTTTGATGGTTGTCAGCTGTACCCTCCGCATGTGCCCTGTCTGCCCCTTAGGTGCATTTTTGTCTTTTGTGATCTTCTAATTGAGCCTCCCTGAAGTTTTGTCTGACCCTGGTGCACAGGGTTGCTGTTTGTGGTCTTTATGGTTAAGCATCTCTGAGGTACATTTTTCTGTGATGGGACTATTTTTTTTCCCAATTGCTTGGATCGGGTTGATTGATGGAGCCCCTAAGTTCCAGTTTCTTCCCGATTCTTAGGGGTTTTCTCGGGCTACTGCCAGCTTTTCCTTTGAGTTTCTAGGATTCAGTTCCAGTTGCAGATGACTTAGGGTCCCTTATCCTGGACAGACTGGCCTGGCTTCCTGATGGGCAGTTCATCATGTACTGTGTCGGCACTATTTGGTACTCGTTCCTACTTTGGCCTTAACGCTGTTTTGAAACTCATCCAGGGGTATTTAATTTCTTCAATTGGTGGAAGTTGTTCCTTTTATTGCAGATTCTAATTCTGTTTCCTCCAATCATTAGCTTCTTTTGTCGACAGCCAGCATCCAGGTGCTTCATAGCATTATAACGTAAAGCAAGGCATAGGGTCTCAGTCTGATAGTGGTGCAGAGCCGGCCTGGACCTTGGAAACACTTTTGCTTTTATGCCTTGGATTACATTAAAGATTCCTGAGCCGCCAGTTGGCGTACAATTTTAAGACTGGCTTTTCCAGGCTTTACCACTCCTCCTTCCTTTAGGCTTGCTTTGGGAAATCTCACAATCTAGCAGTGTCGCCCAGATTAAATGTAGAGAAAAAAGGCTATTTGTACCGTAAAATCCATTCCCATCTGGGGAACACTGCATTCTCTCCCTGTAGCTTATTCTATTTTGGATAGGTTTTTCTTCTCTTTACCACCTAGTTAAAGACTTAGCTGGGTACACACTTAAAGATTTTCTGTCCTACCATCCAACTAGTTGATTGGTTGGAATGAAAATCTGGTAACATATGGGAGTAAATGATGATCAGCAATTTGCTCCTAAATGCCAGAAAACCGATATAAATGGTCGTCCAGACAAGTTTGTTAAATGTTTGATCTAAACAATTTGTTCAAACAACAGTTTTTTTCCATTTCCCAGCGTTTGGGAGCAAATTGCTGATTGTCATTTGCTTTCATACCTTACCAGATTTTCATTCCAACCAATCAACTAGTTGGATGGTTGGATAGAAAATCTTTAGGTGTGTACCCAGCCTAAGATATGAGCTCTGTTGAGTTAGGTCTTAGAGGGGGGGTGAAGCATAATTCTAGTTTAACTATTTAGTGCCTGCTCCTTTTGCCATCCCCTCTAACCCACAGTCTACCAATGTTCCCCAGATGGATTACAAGGAAAAGATTTTATGGAGAGAACAAAAAAAAACTCCTCTTTTACCACACATGTTAAAACACTAGTTTTGCATTGGTGTCTGCATTTTACTGATACTGTATTGGAGCAAAAATATCAAGAGTTTAGAGTCCATGCACCTGGCTTGTTACCCTTTGCTATCATAATACAAGAGCGTTGGAATAGATCTGATCAATCTCCGTGTTTTCATTTACTCTGGGTCTCTCAAATATGCACCACGTTTTCTTGTAGATACAGCTCAGGATTCTTAAAGTGCAAAGCAAGTATTTTACTAGTGCAGTACTGTGTGTAAGAAATTCATTTGGTAGTCTTTATGCATGTACCTACCCCATCCAAACTATACACTGCTTATTTTAGTTGCTTTACGGTAAACATAGAAATAGTTAAACACATTGGGAGACATTCATAAAAACTGGTACATGTCTAATTGTGCAGAAAAGTGCTGGAACTTATAGCAATCAAATAGTTTTGAAGATATAATGCAATTAATCCCATAAAAATAAAACAGAGTACACATGGGTACAATTTGTTATAATTAATGCTTTATTTCAGGCCAACCCTCTCCATGTGTAAGCAAGGTTGATTTGGGAGGTGCTAGGTCAACATAAAGCTTTAGGTGCTCAACTTGGCTACAACAGTACAGTGGGTGATTCAATTCAGTGCAATGTTGAATAACCCTGGGAAGGAGTTCCTGGAGCCTCTTCACTTGACTGCGCTGTTAAGTCCTCCAGAGGTGCTAGCAGAAATCTTACTCACGTGCTGGCCGCGATGCTGTTTTGCTGCTTAGCACGCCGTTAACAAACTCGCAGCTGGCACTTTAGTCAGAGAATGCCAGTTACCGCAACTGAACACCCAGCTTAAGGCCCGGTAACTGGCATTCTCCGACTTAAGTGGTACTATTCGGGCTTAACGGCGCCATCCATTGCATAACTCTGGGAGCTCCTTCCCTGGACTATTCAACATCGCGTGAATTGATTCGCCCCCACAGAGAGCTGTAGAGTGAAACTTACGCCTGCCTCAATTAACAATTATTGCAGCTCTGAAAATGAAAGCTAGTATCCGATTTGCTCTGCTACAGCACCTTTCTGCACAATTCCATATGCACCAGTATTGCAAAATATAACCTGGAATTTCGCTATGTGCTTTTCTTAACTTACATCAGCTTTCAAATTCCCTATGCTATCCAGTACCTTTTTGGATTTACTTCGTGCTGTGATGTACAGTACAGAATTGTGGTGGACCCTTCTTATCTGCAGCTGAAATAGGTTTATATGTACTTATAAATCGGTAACCCTTCCTATCTGTATTATTATTATTCACTTCAGAGTTTTGATTCCATAAATGTCTTTTTTTCTGTGGGATAACACTATGAACTGTGCAAAAAGTACTTGTTGGTTTTATCTTCTCCACTTATTGTCTTCTCTTCCTTGTGGGCTTTGCAACTTATTTTGCCAAGGACCATCTCTAAGAACCTTGTAAAGTCTGCTAAAAAGACGATTGGCCGGCAGTATGTGACACGTAGGAAATATAGCCCCCCATCCTGGGATCTTCGTGGGAGTCAGAATTCTTTGGAGCAGCAGGGTGATGACATTTCAGGTGGGTGTTTTGGTCCTGAATTATGTAAAATGTAATATTTGTGCTATGATGAACTCTAGCTTTCCTTTAACACCAATAATGCACAGGTCCAGGACAAATGCAGCTTCCAAACTTGAATTATGACATTTCTGGTTCACTGCATGCTTATGTTCCTATGAACTTGTCATCGTCTATATAGAGCGAGTGCTGGTCTTCCCAAACAATTATCATTCATGCCGAAAACTAAGAATTTTCTAAACATTTTTGTTTTGTGTGATTCCTTATTGATCACTTCAGATTTTGTACAAAATAATTACAGGAATTCAAAGCGTTCTGAAGGGTTCAGTGTTTGTTTTTCTTACATGTTCATGTGTAATCTTTTTGTCCACTTAGGGCCCTAGATTTTGTTGATGGGGTTTAGGTTGCATGATTTATGAATGTAACCCTTCATTTCTCTAGCATCCTATCTGGGGGACACTGTAAACCATGGTGGGTAGAGGGTGCTGTTCAAGAAGAAGACACTAAGTGCAAGCTTAAACTTGTTTAAGGATAGCCTCCTCCCCATCTGTATCCCATAGTGCAAAGCACCTCTGTTTCTTTTTTTGTGTCCAAGGAGTGGGCACGTTTATACATTGGGCTATTTTTGTTTTTGTTTAATCTTTTAACTAGCAGCAATGTTTATGCAGAGTTCTGATGTGAACTCTGCTGGAGGGCAAGTAGGAGCACTTCTCTGCTCTCCCCACACCACGCATGCCCTCTTGTGCTACCTGGAGAGGAGGTCCACGGCCACGGACCTGTATGTTGCTTTGAGTGACCTACAAGCTCCATGAGTAGTAACTCGCGGGCACTAGAACAGTGGCTCTGGGGGCCGCGGCTGAATCAGCAATAAGCCCTGTCTCTCTAACTGCTGTTAAGATGGGGCTTGCTGCGGTCCTGCCACCAGAGCGACCGCATTTACTCCCCTTAGCCCCCCCCCAGCAGTTTACCTGATGCAGGGCTTGACTTGCACAGTAAACTGGGTCCCTCCTGTGATTCCTGTCGCTAATTCAGGTTTACTACTTTGGGGACTTGTGGCGGAAGTATGCCCTACAGCTATATAATAATGCTGTTTGTAAAAAAAAAAAAAGAAAACATTTTCGCACAAGTGCCCAGTTCCCGCCCCTGCTTCTCCAGGCTCGACAGGTGGGAACCATACGCTCGCTGTATGTGCCCATGACTGTGCTCTGGATGCTGCGGTTGGCATACAGCCTTGTGTTTCTCAGTGCGATTGAGCTGGGGTTGGGAGCTGCACTGTTCTCCTATCCTTATTGCTCTGGCCTCTACACAGTGGTGCTGCTACTCTTTCCATGTTATTTTATTGAGTACTGTCCTGTCACGATACTCTCTCCATGTTAGTAGATTGAGTACTGACTTTCATATTATGGCACAATGATAAATTTATAGTTATTTGTTATTTTTCACTGGACATCACATTTCTGTGATGTGATATAATGCTTTATTAAGTTGGTATTCACATGCACTTACAGACGTGTCCTTATACATCTTTGCTGCAGTCGCGCTAAAAAGCCCCTATTGGCATGCCAGGTCCCGTGGGATTTTGCTAGCGCCGGGTGTCTTTTTTTGCATCGTCTTTTGCTGAAAATGCAGCTAATACTGGGTGTACACTATACAATTATCTGTCAGATATCTGTCCATTCTGGCTGGTTGGAATGAAAACCTGGTAATGTATGGGGGCAAATGACAGTCGATCATATGGTTTTAAACACACAAAAAAAAAAAATTGGTTAAATTTGTGTGTTTTAACCAATTTGTCTGAACAACCAGTTTTGGCTAATTTCCACTGTTTGTGAGCAAATGGATGACTGTCATTTGCTCCCATACATTACCAGATTTTCATTCCAGCCAGCCAGATTGGACAGATATCTGACAGATAATTGTATAGTGTGTGCCCAGCATATGTCACAACTTGTATGTGTGCAACCGAGTCTCTGAATCTGTATACAAAGTGCTACAATGTAGCGGGTGCAGATATACAAGTGTCACATATCAAATTAATCAACACAGTCTGCTGGTTCATCCTAGTCGCAACACATTGTGGGGTCTATTTACTAAGCTGTGATAAGGTGCCAGCCAATCAGCTCCGAACTGTTATTTTTCAAACACAGCCTATGAGATGACAGTTGGGAGCTGATTGGCTGGCACCTTATCACTTTTCACTCTCTCTTATCACTGCTTAGTAAATAGACCCCTGTGACTTAGACACATTTTCAGGAAAAAAAGACCCCCCAACGCTACCAGAGTAGAACGGAACCTAGCGGCTCACTCATGCCATACAAGTTGCGCTGCGTGACATATTGAGGCTAGATGTATGGAGAACACATCTTATACCCTGTGAAGCGATCCAGTATCCTGGGTCCCAGTAATGCTTCTTTCTGCAGAGTTACTGTGGTTGTCCGGGTTTTGGTCCTTTCTGCGCATACGCTGTCTTCTCAGACTGTGTTTTCCTGTGCATGTGCCGAGGGGTCTTCTAGCTATACTTGTCTGCGCATGCAGTGGCTGCTGCTGGGATACAAAGGGGCGGAGCTATAATTGAGAGGAGATGACACACAGGAAAGTAATCCACTTCCCTGTCCTTTTCGTATGGAGGATCAGATTACGCTACCCTGAAATGGCGAATCTGAAAAGAGCAGAGTTTTTTATGAATTGCACTCGCCATACAACAGTAGACCCGGAGCAAGGCCGCTGCCGGAGAAGTAATAGCTTTCACCACAATAACCCTGTTTATGAATAGACAAAAGCAGAGGGAAGCCCTGTTTTCAGCTAAACAGGGCTTTTCACTGCTCCGTGAAGATAGTTAGCTAAATAAGTAACTGCTAAGCCATAAACTTGTCACCAGAAGTTAAAAATGAGGGCACAATGCCACATGCAGTGTATACACATCGCTTCAGGTACATTGCACTTGGGATAGGCTCCTGAATCTAACAGACCTATGATGAACCTACAATCCTCTCCATTTGTTTAAGGATTGGGCCCTGACTTACTAGCTCTGCTGTTATGTCACACAGCTCTCAAGGGAAATTCTTTGAGTACAGACCTACTGGCTTTCATGTCTATCACAATACTCTATCCATGTTAATATAATGAGAGCTGTCTTAACAGTATTCAAGTTCTGTCCAATACTATCTCCATGTTGTTGGACTGAGTACCGAGAGCCTGTTTCAGAGATGAACACCATGGCGATCCCGTACGCAGATCGAGCGGTTATTTGCCATCGCGCATGCGTTTAAGCCGCACTGCTCATGCGCAGCAATCGCATTGCTATTACAAATGCACATAGGAATACATCTCTCAGTGATTGACAGGCTCAGTGTTTGGGGGGTGGTCAGAAAAACGCAGGCGTTTCTGACTGTTTAAATGCTGTTACATGGGCATGCATAAATTAGCCCTTGCAATGTCACTGTACCCCTCATTTTGTCTGCTACATACTGACCTACAGATGTGTCCACATACATCTATCCTCTGTGCGCTACACATAATGTGGGAGCTCCATGTGACTCTGTAGCGGCGAGCGTCTTTCCGTGCGACTTTTTACCTTCAAATGCGTCTAATTCGCAACAGCCGCTGATACTGTATCGTAGCGTTTCGCATGCAGATAAACCTGCAGCCGCTCACAGCCTGGTGGCTCTGTACTGGTCAAATCTGTTGTGGTATGTGGTACTCCGTACGGCTGAAGATCATCCTTGGCAACTACCCAATCTGCCCGGATCTGCTCAGTCTGGGTCCATTTTCCATCAGAACTTAGCTCGGTTGGCTGTTGAGGCCATGATCCTCTGAGCTAAGGGCCTTTCGGATCAGGTCATTCAGTCCATGATCAAGGACAGAAAGCATTCCTCTGCCACAAATTACCATTGCGTTTGGAGGATTTACATTTCCTGGTATGAAAGTAAGCGGGCCCATACTTCTAAATTGAATTTGGCTTGTCTCCTATAATTCCTGCAGGACGACAGTGTGTATATATATATATGTATGTGTATATGTGTGTGTGTATAATATATATATATATGTGTGTGTGTATGTACATATAGAAAAATCCACCAACTACAGGCACTCCCTCCAAGGGTTAAATGGCTCCGGTGCACAATTCGATAATTTTAATACAGAAGCTCCACCAAAAGAGTATGTGTGCATATATATATATATATATGTGTGTGTGTGTATATATGTGTGTGTGTATATATATATATATATATATATATATATACACACACACACACACACACACACACACACACAGTCAGGTGCATAAATATTGGGACATTGACAGAATTTTCATATTTTGCCCTCTATTCACCACCACAATGGCTTTGATATGAAACAAACAAGATGTGCTTTAACTGCAGACTTTCAGATTTAATTTGAGGGTAATTACATCCAAATCAGGTGAACGGTGTAGGAATTACAACGGTTTCTATATGTGCCCCACACATTTTAAGGGGCCAAAAGTGATGGGACAAACTAAACAATCCTAAATCTAACTTTCACTTTTTAATACTTTGTTGCAAATCCTTTGCAGGCAATTACAGCCTGAAGTCTGGAACGCATAGACATCACCAGACGCTGGGTTTCATCCCTGGTGATGCTCTGCCAGGCCTCTACTGCAAATGTCTTCAGTTCCTGCTTGTTCTTGGGGCAGTTTCCCTTCAGTTTTGTCTTCATCAAGTGAAATGCATGCTCAATCGGATTCAGGTCAGGGGATTGGCTTGGCCATTGCATAACATTCCACTTTTTAACCTTAAAAAAACTCTTTGGTTGCTTTTGCAGTATGCTTTGGGTCATTGTCCATCTGCACTGTGAAGCGCCGTCCAATGAGTTCTGAAGCATTTGACTGAATATGAGCATATATTGCCCGAAACACTTCAGAATTAATTCTGCTGCTTTTGTCAGCAGTCACATCATCAATAAATACAAGGGAACCAGTTCCATTGGCAGCCATACATGCCCACGCCATGACACTACCACCACCATGCTTCCTCTTCTCTTCCCATCACTCTGGTACAAGTTGATCTTTGTCTCATCTGTCCATAGGATGTTGTTCCAGAACTGTAATGGCTTTTTTAGATGTTGTTTGGCAAACTCTAATCTGGTCTTACTGTTTTTGAGGCTCACCAATGGTTTTCATCTTGGGGTGAACCCTCTATATTCACTCTTGTGAAGTCTTCTCTTGATTGTTGACTTTGACACATATACACCTACCTCCTGGAGAGTGTTCTTGATTTGGCCAACTGTTGTGAAGGGGTTTTTCTTCACCAGGGAAATAATTCTTCTGTCATCCACCACAGTTGTTTTCCGTGGTCTTCCGGGTCTTTTGGTGTTGCTGAGCTCTCCGGTGCATTCTTTCTTTTTAAGAATGTTCCAAACAGTTGATTTGGCCACACCTAATGTTTTTGCTATCTCTCTGATGGGTTTGTTTTGATTTTTCAGCCTAATGATGCCTTGCTTCACTGATAGTGACAGCTCTTTGGATCTCATATTGAGAGTCGACAGCAACTGATTCCAAATGCAAATGTCACACCTAGAATCAACTCCAGACCTTTTACCTGCTTAATTGATAATGAAATAACGAGGGTATAGCCCACACCTGTCCATGAAATAGCTTTTGAGTTGATAGTCCCATTACTTTAGGCCCCTTAAAAAGTGGGAGGCACATATAGAAACCGTTGTAATTCCTACACCGTTCAGCTGATTTGGATGTAATTACTCTCAAATTAAATCTGAAAGTCTGCAGTTAAAGCACATCTTGTTTGTTTAATTTCAAAGCCATTGTGGTGGTGAATAGAGGCCAAAAAATGAAAATTCTGTCAATGTCCCAAGATTTATGCGCCTGACTATAATCTATATATATATATATGTGTGTGTGTGTGTGTATATATATATATATATATATATATATATATATATATGTATGTATGTATGTATGTATATACATACATACATACATATACACACAGTACCAGTCAAAAGTTCGGACACACCTTCTCATTCAATGGATTTTGTTTACTTAAATTATTTTCAACATAGTAGATTAATACTGAAGACATCAAAACTATGAAAGAACACATATGGAATTATGTTGTAAACAACAGAGAAACGACAGTCTATCATTGCTTTAAGACATGAAGGTCAGTCGATATGGAAAATTTGAACTTGTATGTATCCTCAAGTGCAGTTGCAAAAACCATCAAACGCTATGATGAAACTGGCTCTCATGAGGACCGCCCCAGGAAAGGAAGACCAAGAGTTACCTCTGCTGCAAAGGATAAGTTCATTAGAGTTACCAGCCTCAGAAACCGTTACTTAACAGCACCTCAGATTAGAGACCACATACAGTCTTCACAGAGTTCAAGTAGCAGACAAATCTCAACATCAACTGTTCAGAGGAGACTGCGTGAATCAGGCCTTCATACTCGTATTGCTGCGAAGAAGCCACTACTGAGGATGAACAACAAGAAGAGGAGAATTGTTTGGGCCAAGAAACACAAGGAATGGACATTAGACCAGTGGAAATCTGTACTTTGGTCTGATGAGTCCAAATTTGAGATTTTTGGTTCCAACCGCTGTGTCTTTGTGAGACGCAGAGAAGGTGAGCGGATGGTTTCTGCATGTGTGGTTCCCACTGTGAAGCATGGAGGAGGAGGTGTGATGGTGTGCGGGTGCTTTGCTGGTGACACTGTTGGTGACATTCAAAATTCAAGGCACACTTAACCAGCATGGCTACCACAGCATTCTGCAGCGCCATGCCATCCCATCTGGTTTGCGCTTACTGGGACCATCGTTTGTTTTTCAACAAGACAATGACCCCAAACACACCTCCAGGCTATGTAAGGGCTACTTGACCAAGAAGGAAAGTGATGGAGTGCTGCGTCAGATGACCTGGCCTCCACAATCACCCGACCTAAACCCATTTGAGCTGGTTTGGGATGAGTTGGACCGCAGAGTGAAGGAAACGCAGCCAACAAGTGCTCAGCACCTCTGGGAACTCCTTCAAGACTGTTGGAAAACCATTCCAGGAGACTACCTCATGAAGCTGATTGAGAATGCCAAGAGTGTGCAAAGCTGTCATCAAAGCAAAAGAGGGCTACTTTGAGGAATATAAAATATAAAACCAATTTTGATTTGTATAACACTGTTTTGTTTGCAACATAATTCCATATGTGTTCTTTCATAGTTTTGATGTCTTCAGTATTAATCCGATGCGGGATGGCTGTTGAATAAACCGAAACGTTGCAAAGCCCTGCTTGCTCTTATTATGTACTTTCAAGACCTGGAGTGCCTCCGTTCAAGTTAGCGCGTATATCTATTTTTCGGTTGTGCACCTAGGCCTGGTCTCTTGGAAGGGTGAGTGCCAATTCAGTGACTATATGTGTGTGTGTGTATATATATATATATATATATATATATATATATATATATAGTACATTACACACACACACACACACACCTGACAAGTTTTTTTTTTGTTTTTTTTGCTGGTCATTTCATCTGCCCAATGAGTCTCAGAGTTGGCATTTTTTTTCTTGCAGGTCAGCGCTCCCCAAGACGGGGATTTTGTATACCAGACCTTCCTTTGAGCTGGCGGTTGCCTCCCGGTTTCATCTTAACTAGGTTATTGTGATTCCGGCTCTGTGTGATGACTCGTTCTCTGACAGCAGGGATGCTCTAAGTTTTCTTGATGTTGTTAGAGCCTTGCAGATCTATGTGCAGAGATCTGCTGTATACCGTAAAATGTACAGGTGCGTTATGATGCGTTCCGAAGAGGTTGGCCAGCAACTAAACAGTCGGTGGCTAGATGGATCTTGGCGACCATCCAACAAGTGTGTGTTTCGGAAGGGCATCAATTCTAGATCGCCTGGTGGCCCTTTGTGACTCTCTGTGAAACCATTGTGCAAGGCAGCTACCAGGTTTTTTATTTTTTTGATCCATAATTTTACAGACTTCTACAAATGTAATGTTTTTTTTTTTTGTAGCTAGAGACGCCAGTTTTGGATGTGAAATTTTGCATGCAGCCATAGGTGAGCCTACCCTCCCTTAGGAGGTATCTTTGGAATGTCCCCATGGACTCCAGTGTCCCTCAGATAGGATGCCAGAGAAAATAAGATTTTTGATAGTCGCCGTTAAAAATCCGGTTCTCTTAATCCATCTGAGGAACACTGCACCTTCCCTTTCTGTGTTACACTATTTGAGGGTTGTTATTGTTACGTGTGTTACCTTTATCTCCTATGGGCTATTTAAAGTAAAAACTGAGGTGCTTTGCGTTGTGCGCTGTAGGGGGGAGGGCAGCCCTCAAACAAGTTTAAGTGAGTACCAAAACCAACTTTTGCGTTGTATATGTTTTGTATACTATATACCTTGTACATTGTAGAAATTCTAGCGTTTGATGAGCAAATTTGATAAATTGTGGAGCATATATTTTGGTCTTTTATCAGTGACCTTGACATATTTTGCAGTGTCTGAAGATATGGACAGGAGTACATTAACCTTGTCCACTTTGAAGGCCCCTGAGAAACAAGCAGGAAGCAATATGGCAGAGCGAGCATGTTGCCGTGATTACCAGAGAATGGGGCTAGGTACTTTGAGTAACAGCTTAACCCGTGCTAAAAATGAACCATTCCGAATATCAACAGTGAATCGTATGTATGCTGTTTGTAACAGGTGAGGGTTATGGCTTAATGTTTTGGTTTGGAGCTTTTCTCACTTGTTTTTGTTTTTTAATAATAAAGTTTTTGTCTTTATTACTGATACACAAATATTTTAAATATTTTTGTAAAATACTGTCACGTTTAGTATAAATTGTGAGTACTGATGTCATTAGCAAAACGTGTTTCTTATAAGGAGTTATTCCTGTATTATTATCATCTTTTATATGGTGACACTAGTGCCTCATAGAAGTGAGTAAACAAAACAATAAAAAAGTGCAAGAGAATTACAGTGCAAAACTTAATATGGGATGAAAGCTATATAACCAATGTTTCATGTGTTGTCATACTACGCACAAAAGCAGTGCCAGTGCTGAACCAAAAGATTTGGTGCCGCTTTTGGCAATGGGGATGAGATGATGGTATAAGTGAGGGAGAAGCACATGAGGGAAGAGGGCCCTGCTTGTTAGAGCTTACACTCTAAAGCATTATAACAATTTCATATGATCAAAATTTTCAGCCTCGTTTTTGGATTTATGAAACCGTGATTATCTGTGACCTGTCCAGATGTGTCAACATACATCTAGCCTCCTTGCTCGTTAAATAGCCCTTCTAGTGGCGCAACTCTGTAGCGCTGAGTGTCTTTTCTTGCAACTTTTTCCCCTTAAAATGTGCTATTCGCAAATCGATGCTAATTGGACGTACAAGCAGCTTTTGCTGAATAAATTGATATGCGGCATGCCTGTATTCTGTGTGGGACTGCGGCTGTTTTTGCATGCAAAATGCTATGTTACAGTGTCACAGCCGCTGCCACTGTAATATAGCATTTCGCATGCAGATATAACCGCAGTCGCGCACAGAATATAGACATGCTTCATATTTTATTCAGCATAAGCTGCAAGTCACACTGCACTCATGCGTTGTGTAACGCAGCTTGTAGCACATGGAGGACGGATATATGTGGACACATCTGTACATATGCCACACATTGTCCATTCATTTGAATGTTCTTTGTAACAATTATGCCTTGTTAACTTAACTATTCATTTTTGTTCTCTTTATTGGTCAGCTATCCAGGGTTGCTAATCGTTCCTCAGACTATCCAGGACAACACTCTGCAGAAGATTTCCCGCTGCTATCGACAGAATAGATTTCCTGTAGTGTGTTGGCGCAGCCCTCGTACCAAAGCTGTGCTGTTGCGTTCTGGGGGTCTTCATGGCAAAGGTGTGGTTGGACTTTTTAAATCTACCAACACTGCTGCAACAGGTTAGTAGCTGTCCTATATTATTATTGGTGTATATATATGATTAAAAATAGACCGTTACATTGTACAGGCACTATAGGAAAACTAAATCCTTTTTTCCCTTATAACTAGGGGTGTGCACCGGCCACTTTTCGTGTTTTTGTTTTGGATCTGGATCTTTCTTCGTGTTTTGGATCTGGATTGGTTTTGCCAAAACCACCCTTCCGTGTTTTGGGTTCTGGGTTTTGTGTTTTGGATCTGTATTTTTTTGAAAAAAAGCATAAAAACAGCTAAAATCACAGAATTTGTAGGTTTTTCTGCTCCTATACTATTATTAACCTCAATAACCTTAATTTCCACTCATTTCCAGTCTATTCTGAACACCTCACACCTCACAATAGTGTTTTTATGTCCAAAAGGTTGCACCGAGGTAGCTGGATGACTATGCTAAGCGACACGAGTGGGCGGCACAAACACGTGACCCATCTAGGCGTGATACTGCAGTGGCAGACAGGATGGCAGTTTGAAAAACTAGGCCCCAAACTGTACATAATGCAAAGAAAAAAAAGAGGTGCAAGATGGAATTGTCCTTGGGCCCTCCCACCCACCCTTATGTTGTATAAACAGGACATGCACACTTTAACAAACCAAACATTTCAGCACCAGGGTCTGCCACACGACTGTGGCTGAAATGATTGGTTCGTTTGGGCCCCCACAAAACAAGCTGGCAATTAATCTGTCCCTGCACAAACTGGCTCTACGGAGGCAAGATGTCATCCTCATCCACCGATTCCTCACCCTCTTCAGTGTGTACATCCTCATCCTCACAAAGTATTAACTCGTCCCCACTTGAATCCACCACCACAGGTCCCTCTGTACGTTCTGGAGGCTGGTCTCCCTGGAAGAGCTGATAATTCATTTTGATGAACATCATCTTCTCCACATTCTGTGGAAGCAACCTCCTACGCCTTTCGCTGACAAGGTTCCCGGCTGCACTAAACACTCTTTCGGAGTACACACTGGAGGGGGGGCAACTCAGGTAAAATAGAGCCAGTTTGTACAGGGGCCTCCAAATTGTCTCTTTTTCCTGCCAGTACAGGTATGGACTGTCTGACATGCCTACTTGGATGCTGTCACCGATGTAATCCTCCACCATTCTGTCAATGGTGACAGTATCATATGCAGTGACAGTAGACATGTCAGAAATT
Organism: Taudactylus pleione; assembly: GCA_031769625.1. Taxonomy (NCBI): domain Eukaryota; kingdom Metazoa; phylum Chordata; class Amphibia; order Anura; family Myobatrachidae; genus Taudactylus; species Taudactylus pleione. The sequence goes on from JAUIMM010000018.1 coordinate 39,974,733, forward strand.
GTTGCCAGGTCCTTCAGTCCGGACCAGATGTCTAAACTTGGTCCTGCTTGCCCTGCATCACCGCCAGCGGGTTGCTTAGGATACCTAAGTTTTTTCCTGGCAGCCCCAGTTGCGGGAGAAAATGAAGGAGCTGTTGACGTGTCACGTTCCGCTTCAGCTGACAGTGTGTTCACCAGCAGGTCTTTGCACCTCTGCAGGCTTGTGTCGGCCGGAAAGAGAGACACCACATAGGCTTTAAACCTAGGATCGAGCACGGTGGCCAAAATGTAGTGGTCTGATTTCAACAGATTGACCACCCTGGAATCCTGGCAAAGCGAATGAAGGGCTTCATCCACAAGTCCCACATGCCGAGCGGAATCGCTCCGTCTTAGCTCCTCCTTCACTTTCTCCAGCTGCTTCTGCAAAAGCCTGATGAGGGGAATGACCTGACTCAAGCTGGCAGTGTCTGAACTGACTTCACGTGTGGCAAGTTCGAAGGGCTGGAGAACCTTGCACAACACGGAAATCATTCTCCACTGCGCTTGAGTCAGGTGCATACCCCCTCCTTTGCCTATGTCATAGGTGGATGTATAGGCTTGAATGGCCTTTTGCTGCTCCTCCATCCTCTGAAGCATATAGAGGGTTGAGTTCCACCGCGTCACAACCTCTTGCTTCAGGTGATGGCGGGGCAGGTTCAAGAGTGTTTGCTGGCGCTCCAGTCTTCGGCACGCAGTCGCTGAATGGCGAAAGTGGCCTGAAATTTTTCGGGCCACCCAAAGCGTCTCCTGCACGCCCCTGTCGCTTTTCAGAAAATTCTGCACCACCAAGTTTATTGTGTGAGCAAAACATGGGACGTGCTGGAATTTGCCCAGATGTAATGCCCGCACAATATTGGTGGCGTTGTCAGATATCACAAATCCCCAGGAGAGTCTAAGTGGGGTAAGCCACTGGGCGATGATTTCCCTCAGAGTCTCTAAGAGGTTGTCGGCGGTGTGCCTCTTACTGAAACCGGTGATACACAGCGTAGCCTGCCTTGGAACGAGCTGGTGTTTCTGAGATGCTGCGACTGGTGACGCTGCTGCTGTTGCTGCGTAAGGTGATACATCTACCCAGTGGGCTGTCACAGTCATATAGTCCTTAGTCTGCCCTGTTCCACTTGTCCACATGTCCGTGGTTAAGTGAACATTGGGTACAACGGCATTTTTCAGGACACTGAGGACACACTTTCTGACGTTTCTGTACAGTCTCGGTATCGCCTGCCTAGTGAAGTGGAATCTAGACGGGATTTGGAACCGGGGACACACTACCTCCATCAATTGTCTAAATCCCACTGCACTAATGGCGGATACCGGAGGCACGTCTAACACCAACATAGCAGTCAAGGCCTCAGTTATACGTTTTGCTTCAGGATGACTGCTGTCGTACTTCATCCTCCTCGCTAAGGACTGTTGGAGGGTCAATTGTTTAGTAAAAGTAGTGGTGTTCCTACTTCCTCTCTGGGATGATGAACGACTCCCAGCAGCTGCAACAGCAGCAGCGGCAGCAGGAGGCGTAGCAATGCAGGATCCTCCGGAGGAATCCGGGATAGGAGAGTCAGTCATGCCAGTGACATGGCCTGCAGGACTACTTCCGATCCTGACTAAGGAGGAAATTGACGAGGAGGGAGTTGACGGTGTGGTTTGCAGGCGCTTGGATACAACCGGACAACGGGATTTAGGTGTCCCTGGACTGCTTACGGTCTTAGCCAAAGTTTCTGAACTTGACAGTAACTTATTATGAACGCGCTGCAGGTGCCGTATAAGGGAGGATGTTCCTAGGTGGTTAACGTCCCTACCCCTACTTATTCCACCTTTACATAAGGTACATATGGCAAGACAGTTGTTGTCCGGATTTGGATAGAAATATTGCCAGACCAAAGAGGTGGAATGTTTGGTCTTCTGCCCAGGCATGACCGTGATGGGCTTTTTCATCCCACGGACAACAACTGTCTCCCCCGGAGCCTGATTTAAACAAACCACATCACCATCAGAATCCTCCTCGCCAACTTCCTCCTCAGCGCCAGCTACACCAGTATCCTCATCCTGTTGTACTTCAACAGTGACATCTTCAATTTGCATATCAGCAAGTGGACTGTGGGTGCTCCTTTCAGCACTTGCAGGGGGCGTGCAAATGGTGGAAAGAGCCACCTCTTCCCGTCCAGTGCTGGGAAGGTCTGGCATCGCTACCACCACCACACTTGGACTCTCCTTGGGGATTTGTGATATCTTCTTAGAAAGCACAGTTCTTCGCTGTGCTTTTGCCAGCTTAACTGTTTTGATTTTTTTAGTGGGAGGAGGGCTTCCATCGTCATGTGAAGCTGAACCACTAGTCATGAACATACTAGGGATCGACCTTAGCCGTTCCTTGCCACTCCGTGTCGTAAATGGCATATTGGCAAGTTTACGTTTCTCTTCAGCTGATTTAAATGTTTTTTTCAAGGTCATTTTCCTGAACTTTGTCATTTGGGATTGTATGTGCCCTCTATTATGACATTGGGCATCGGCCTTGGCAGACGACGTTGATGGCATGTTATCGTCTATGTCATGACTAGTGGCAGCAGCATCAGCACTAGGAGGAAGTGGTTCTTGATCTTTCTCTATTTTATTTTTATCGGAGAAAGTTTGGTCCTCCATTTATGTTATATCGATTTGATATATACGTGCGGCTAAACACAGAAAATATTTTTTTATTTTTGCTGGAGAGTAGTGCACTTTGTGGGTTACACCAGCCTTTAAGAAATGAGCCAGCCGGCTCTTTACTTATGGGACACAGGCGCACGCTTGGCGCTGCTCCTTTGTTGATGCACGTGTGGCTACTGCGCACACAATTCACAAACACAGAAAATAATTTTTTTTTTGGTTTGGACTGGAGTGTACTTTGGGGGTTACAGCACCCTTTAACGGTCAAGCCAGCCGGCCCTTTACTTATGACACAGGCGCACGCTTGGCACTACTTTGTTGATGCACATGCGGCTACTGCGCACACAATTCACAAACACAGAAAATATATTTTTTTTTGGTTTGGACTGGAGTGTACTTTGGGGGTTACAGCACCCTTTAACGGTCAAGCCAGCCGGCCCTTTACTTATGACACAAGCGCACGCTTGGCACTACTTTGTTGATGCACGTGCGGCTACTGCGCACACAATTCACAAACACAGAAAATATATATTTTTTTGGTTTGGACTGGAGTGTACTTTGGGGGTTACAGCACCCTTTAACGGTCAAGCCAGCCGGCCCTTTACTTATGACACAGGCGCACGCTTGGCACTACTTTGTTGATGCACGTGCGGCTACTGCGCACACAATTCACAAACACACAAAAAATATTATTTTTTTAGCACTTGGGGGGAGCACCCCTGATGGACAGAGCACCCCCTGGACAACACTACAGCACCCCTTTAGGACTGGGACACTGCACAGGACTTTGGAGTGGACACAGCCCCTATGGAGAACTGACTGCACAACACAGTCCAGCCAGTCCCTATGGACTTTGAAGTAGTGGACACAGCCCCTATTAACAACAGCAGCACAACACAGCCAGCCCCTATGGACTTTGAAGTAGTGGACAACAGCAGCACAGCACAACACAACACAACACAACACTACTCTGCACTACACTACACTACACAGCCCAGCCAGCCCTAACTCCCACCCTCCCTCTTCACTGTCCACAGCCGAGTGAGAAAATGGCGCCGACGCGGGTTCCTTATATAGGATCCAAAACCCGCGAGACCCGGAAGGCGGGATGATGACGTTTTGCCTCGATTTCAGATCCGAGTCAGGCGGGAAAAGTCGAGCCTGACTCGGATCGGACTCGGATCGGGGGGGTTCGGATTTCAGAAATCCGAACCCGCTCACCCCTACTTATAACCCTTCTTCTCCACTGTCCCTTCTCTGTTATCTTTCCCCTATGTCCCTCCTGCCCCTCCTCAGTTATCTATTCCCATTTATCTCTGCTCTTCCTCAGTTATATTGTCCCCTAAAACCCTTCTTCCCCTTTTCATTCATTTCCCACATATCCCTCCTGCTCCTTCTCAGGTATTTGTTCCCCTCTATAGCTCCTTTCCCTCATCAGTTTTTTTTTTCCTAAAAATATCTCTTGCTCCACCTGTTAAATTTTTTTACCCCAAAAATCTCTCCTCCCCCCCCCCCCCCTCCAACCACCCTATTTTTTTTGTTTTTACCCAAAATCCATCCTGTCCATCCTCAGTTATTTTTTTTCCCCTTAATCCCTCCTCATGTAGAGATGTGTCCTCATACACTATTGCTGCAGTCACACCAAAGAGCCCTTCTCAGCCTGCCTGGCCCGTGCAACTCGGCTTGTACCGTGCATCTCTTTTGCTTTATTTTTGCTCAGTTGCACATATATATATATACAAGTGTCGTATATCAAATTAATCAGGCCAGTCTCGTGAAGCAGTTTTGTCGCATCTTGTTGCTACTAAGACGCACATTTGAACAAAAAAGACGCTACACCATTCTGTGCAGCTAACTCGCACTATTTGTTTTGGGCCGCATGGTATTTTGAGACTAGGTGTATGAGGACACATCTGTATTTTCCCCTATGTCCTTCCTGCCTCCCCTCCATTATTTTTCCCCTAAATCCCTCCTGCTACACCTGTTATTTTTTTTCATGTGTCCTTGGCATGGTCCATGGTACCGCCCATTCTGTCCTTGTTCATTACCAAGGGTCATGTGTATACCCTAGCTGCCCTGTATAAGGAGCATATAGATATCTATGTAGAGCTTGCAGCATTCGGGTGCTCCCACACTGGTCACCATAGTGCCACGGGCAGGAAAACTGGGAGGGTGACAAGTATTACTATGCTTAATGGAAGGGTGGAAACCAGTATTTTGAAAGAACCAAAGGAGGGACATCACACCTTGCAGGGGTTTCCCGTGGATACTCTCAGATCCAAGAAAGACTTATAAGTAACGTTTTCAAGGGAGTACAGGATATCTTTTTCAGAACTCCCTTCATACATATTCTTCATATCCCAAAGACTTGCTTCACAGGGAAAACTTTCATGTTACTCCTGGAGAGGTTTTAGTATATTCCTAAAGTCTTCCTTTTATTCTCCTGTTTCATCTTGGGACCTTAGGGCTTGATTCAGACTTGGGAATAGAGTGAGATATTTCTCTCAACTGATCATCTTATACCCCTTTCAGACAGAAAAGAACCTGGTAATTTCCCGGCTCTAGCCGGGTCGACCCGGGTTTTTTTTCTGTCTGAAAGGGTCAGCACGGGACCTAATTCCCGGTACTTCGACCCAGGTATTTACCTGAGTTTTTCCCGGGTCTTACATGGGTTGGCGGCTGTCTGAAAGGTGCCGACCTAGGTTTTTCTACTCCGGGCATAGTAAGCAGCGCTTATTGGCTGAGATGGCGGTGCACAGGCTTCACTTTTTATGACCTCATCTCTGTGTGCCATAAAAGCAGTCCATTTATTATGACACACTGTATATTGCAGGGATAATCTGTGTTCTGTGTGAAAGGGGTCGACCCGGGAATTTCCCGGGTCTTATGTGCTGTGTGAAAGGGGGTTAGGAGCAAATTCCCGGGTCCTTCCCGGGTTGAAAGATATGGGAAAAACTCAGGTTTTAGAGATTTTTCTGTCTGAAAGTGGTAATAGTGAAACCATGCTGCACTGCAGGTGGGGCAGATTTAAAATGTGCAGAGAGATTTAGTTTTGGGAGGAGTGTTTCCAACCTGTCATCTAAATTGTAGAGTAATGATAAAGCTGTGCAGTATTTGTGTGCTACATGCAAAAGCAGCCAGTATTTACCCCACATGTAAAAAAATAATGTATTTACACCTCTTGCATTGCAATATGGTTTGTTCAGGTTCACAGTTGAGAGAGATATCTCACTCTATTCCCAAGTCTGAATCAGGCCCTTAGTCCCTGCAACCGGTGTTTCTCCTTTAGTACTTCATGGCAGCCCTTACAAATTAGGCAGAGGCTGCTAGGTAAAAATACAGCAGGGATGGTATATTATGTGGCTCCTCCGCCTTCCTTGTATCTTTGAGTCACTTTCTAAACTGTCTCTGAAAAATATATAACATTTGAAACATGGTTGGGAAACCTGGGCTGCCATGGACCACCTTGTAGATAAGGTATTATCAGATAACATAATTTGCTGTTCTCTCTTTCAAAGCGTAGAGTGCTTGTCTGAATAACCACACAAAGATATTTAAAATATATGTTGTAATTTAATATCACTGTTGCAAATACAGTATATAATAACAATAAAAAATAGGTATAAATACAAAATAATGCATTGATCTGTTCAAGCTCTGTGAATAGAATTTTTCATAAGACCCTTTCCATATAAAGGTATAATGGATCAGTCCAGCATAATTAGATATCCATGATGGATGTTATAGCTATATGGTTTTATCCAAAAAGGTTAAATTGATTTGTATGTTCCAACCAATCTTCTTTTGTGTCAGTACCTATACTGGTATTTCCAGGTCCCGAATATTTAGGCACACATTGGTGGATATATGGGTATCTGTGGCACCAGTAAGCGTTATGGCCTTAAACACTCTTAGTCCCCCAGTTAAATCAGGGATACAAGCGTGTAACCAACACTGGAATATGTACTCACTGAGAGGTGTCTGGCACAGACTCGCTACAACCGCTCGTCAGCGGGAGCAAGCTGGTTACAGCTCTGCCGTACTGTGGCACAGCAGCCAGATCACACAGGGGCAGCCGTCTGGATCTGTCAGCAGAAGCACGCTGATTGCTGCACTTCGGCTGCCGCTCCGCCATCCAATATGGTATGGCAGCCAAGCTATGTGGTGAGTAATAGAGTCTCAGGTAATCCACCGGCGTATCGAGTGGTCACAGTGGACAGTGGGTCAGTGTGAAGGGGTAAAAAAGAGCTTTGAGCAGAATATTCTCTCCGTCCTTGACGCGTTTATCCGGTTGTGTTACTACCCAATTTTCATCAGAAGGTATGGATCTCACTGAACCAGTTTTGGCACCTTAAATAGCTGAAATTGCCTTTCAATCAGCTGTTTAAACTGGTATCAGTGAGTGAATTTAGCACTATAAAGCTGCATACACACGTAAAGAATTTCTGTCCAACCATCCAACTAGTTGATTGGTTGGAATGAAAATCTGGTAACGTATGGAGTAACTGATGATCAGCAATTTGCTCCTAAATGCCAGAAAACAGATGAAAATGGTCGTCAGACAAGTTTGTTAAATGTTTGATCTAAACAATTTGTTCAAACAACAGTTTTTGTCCATTTTCCGGCGTTTGGGAGCAAATTGCTGATTGTCATTTGCTTTCATACCTTACCAGATTTTCATTCCAACCAATCAACTAGTTGGACGGTTGGACAGAAAATCTTTACATGTGTACCCAGCTTTAGAAAATGTGTCCAAAACTAGACACTACTACACCTAAGCATAGTACATTTAAAAGAAATCTATTTACATATAAAATTCAAATAGATAGTCTGTGTTACTCAGTTTTTACAACAAGGAGAGGAATGAAATAAACTAACCATAGTCATGCAGAAAAAAATAATAAAATATAAATAAAAAGTATCCACATATATAGAAAGAGTAACGCTCTCATACTCTATAGATTACTATCATCAGAGAGGATGCATATTTAATCGTACCATTGTTATTCATAAAGAATATATCTATTCAGCATGTCAGCTCATGAGGTATCATAGATCACTTATTACACATCCATCTTTCATCCTGCAATATCTCGAATGCATTTACATTATATCCGGGATTGGTAGTTACCATGGTAACAACAAGGCTGACACTGCGTCTCACCAGCGGGAAGCCAGCCTCTGGTGGAACGCAGATTGTCAGCTTCCTCACATGTTGGGGATAGCACTGTTGTACTAGCTGCGTGTGTCTGGTGACTCTTTGAGACGCCGGACTAGCGTGGTTACCATGACTACATTGGAGCCGAGTGTGCATTCCACCGATCGAAAATGACTCCTGGGTGGAGCGCACGCGGCTGATCGATTAACCACCCTTTACAGCAGCAACAGGTTTTTTGCGATTTGCTTTTATTAATTTTATGCACAGATTTAATGTTTATATGCTATATAATATTATGGTGGATGTGTTGTATATTGTTGTATGTTTGTTACATCACATATTGTTCCACTGGAGAGTTTTGGGTTATTTTTTTAGGTTAGACAGTTAGGGGTGGGTTTATTAATTAGAGTGGGAGGTGTCTGCAGGTGCTCTCAGGGTACTTATAGAGGTTTGCAGCACTCAGTTATGTATCTTGACAAAGGTCCAGACTTGGGACCGAAACGTCGATATGATGTGAAACCTGCTATTCATAAATTATAATAAAGGATTTTTATTCAGAAGACTGGTGAGTGTACCCCATTTTTTGTTAAACTTTTTGTCTTTTATGGGTGTTTTTGTGACTCCCTTTTGGGTAAGCTACCCCAGCAAAGTGTCTGTGAAGACATGAGTGTGGTCCTATTTGGAATTATATATATATATATATATATATATTTATTTATATATTACATCCACGCCAAAACTTTGTTGCATATTGGCCATTATATAAAGAAAAACCCTTTCAAGGCACAAAATATTCAGAATTTTAGTTCACAACATAATCTATTGTAATGGTCAAACAGGGATACAATGATAGATCTTTATAAATATAGATGTAATTGTACTATACCTTCCAATGGTACGGTAGACCCTATACTGGTTTGCCACTTAACCCATAATCTTATCATCATATTCGAGGTAGACTTCAGGTCTATTAACTAAATCTAACTCAGAGGTGAAATAGTCTCTGCCCAGTGTTATAAAGAGGAAGAGCTACTTATAGGATCTACAAAATTGACAATTACAGCAGAAATTCACTAACTTATACAAAAATCTACAACGAGAAAGTATTGGGTTAATATGGGTTAATATATTCTAAACTTTAGCATCATGTGTTGCGATTATTATTATCATAGAGTAGTGTTAGTACATAGTCATAGTGGGATCACTATTCCTTTCAAAGATATTCCTTAACATACTAATAGCTAATATCCTCTAGAAATGAAAGCACACATATCACATCACGATGCAGCGGCACTAGGTTCTGTAAACTAATTGATGTGTCTTAGGGATAAGAGAAAACATTTCAGCAAAAATCAAATTCGATGGTTTCGTTTAACCCATCTGGAAACAAGGTATGTAGTGCATGGATCCAGAAGGCCTCTCTCATGCATAGTCTTTTATATCGATCCCCTCCTCTTTGAGTTCTTGGTATTTGCTCAATAATGGTTGCACTAAGTAATTCAGGATTGGCCCCATGTTCCTGTGTCTGGTCATGCGATTCATAATATTATGTCTATGTTATAAGAACCGTAATTTAAATTTCCTGATAGTCCGACCGACATATTGCTTATTGCATGGACATGACAAGACATAGATGATGTATTTCGTCTCACAGGTATTATAGGTGCCAACCTCAAAGAGCTGTTCAGTAATAGATGAAGAGAAAGTTTTGTCTCTTGGCTATGTGTTTACATGTAGTACACTCATTATGGTTACACTTAAAACACCCAATGGGTTTAGGAGCCCATGAGATTTTATTGGAATCATCTATCTTTTTGCCCAATGAGTACATTGTATCATATTCCAGTGTTGGTTATATGTTTGTATCCCTGATTTAACTGGTGGACTAAGTAGAGTGTTTAAGGCCATAACGCTTAGTGTTGCCAGTGATTGTAATAACCAGAGATACCCATATATCCACCTATTTGTGCCTAAATATTCAGGACTTGGAAATACCAGTATAACAATAGGAACTGACACAAAAGAAGATTGGTTGGAACATACAAATCAAACCTTTATGGATAAAACCATATAGCTATAACATTCATCATGGATATCTAATTATGCTGGACTGATCCATTATACCTTTATATGGAAAGGGTCTTGTGAAATACATTCTCTTCACAGAGCTTGAATAGATCAATGTATTTATACCTATTTTTTATTGTTATTATGTACTGTATTTGCAACAGTGATATTAAATTACAACATATTTTTTAAATATCTTTGTGTGGTTATTCAGACAAGCACTCTATCTCTATATTTCCTTACAATAGGATGTATACTTCCAATACAATAGGAAAGGTCTCAAAGAAATTAGTGTGAGACATTTTATGGCTGCTCAGGGAACAAGTCTCCTCAACCTATCCAAGTGATAATGCCTAAAGAAGTTATGGATAAACGTACATTCTGCTGCCTTTCAACTTTCTGTCATCGAGGTTCGAGCCGTTTTTGTCTAAGAAGTTGTCACCTCTTGAGTAGAGTATCTCTGAGCTCATATTTTTGTATGATTAGAAATGGTTTACTTGGAAGGGATATAACTTTTTCCAAGGTCCATCTGGAACCACAAATATTTATGTATTCATCAGGCATTTCGTTATGAATAAGTACACAGTAATGCTCTCACTAAATCCAGTGAATGCAGTATCTTCTCTTTGCTAACAAAAGGCTGAGGGCCAATAGATGGTAAAATAAATTCCTGGTTAATATGAAATGTGTATACCATATTTGATAGAAAGTTTGAATTGGTTCCATTTTAACATTGTAGACACCATGAAAAAACTCCTTGGGCTATATTTACTAAAAGTTGATTTTTGGTAGATTTTGTGTTTGAGTCTAAATTACACATTTACTAACAGATGATTTTTTACATTTTTTTAAAAACAAATCATCTCTAAGTAAATGTGTGATTTAGACCGCAAAATACTAATGGACCAAATATCGACTTTCAGTAAATATATCCCTAAATCACACATTTACTAATAGATGATTTTGACATTAACATTTTTTTTGTGAAATATAATCTGTTAGTAAATCTATGATATAGACCCTGAAATACAAAATTGTCCAGAAAATCGACCAAGCATTGACCTTTAGTAAATATCCCCCTTGTGCCATAGTCCAGTAACTCTCCAAATCTTCTGACCAAAGTAATTGCCTCTAGAAACACTACCTTTTCCTGTCTCTAAGCCAGTTCAGTCTCTTTCTTCTGGGTCTAGAACTGCATGTCAACATTTTCAAACAGAATTCCTAAACTAAAGACTGTTGTTTTGCATTTGTGCACACACCATGTCACATGAGAAGCTCCAGGCAGAAAAGGCCATGAACACTGGGCACTCTTGCAGTATTTCAGTTTTGGTCGGAAGCAGATAGATCCTGAGCCCAATCCCAAACAACTGAAAAACACCTGTTCAAGTTAAACCCCTAAGTTATGGGTATATTCATAGGATATTGCTAGAAAGATTGGTTAGTATTTTTATTCAGTACCCTTGCAGAACCTTTATGGAAAAAGGAAGATAAGTCACATTAATAAAGCTGTGCAACTTGTGATGAGTTTTTTTTCTTACACAATGTAAAGGAGCATTTCTAACATTTGCAAATGTCATACTAATGTGGGGTACACACCTGGTCAATCGTCCCGCCAACCATGCAACATATTTGGTAGGCATACACCATATTTGGTAAAATCGGCTGTTTGATATGTCTGGCTAGACATCACAACTGGCTGGGTATTTAAACAATAAAACAAGGTACCACTCAGCATGTGCTAAATGATGCAGCCTATACTTATACCTTCTGAATAAGTACCACCTAATCAGCTTCTTATATGCAGTGGATCAAATAAAAAAATATTTTGAAGGCAAAATACCGGTGCTTGTTACTTTAATGACAAAATATAAAACGATGTGAGACTTAGTCCTTATTGACAATTACCTACCCTCCAACATGACCCATTCCATTAGGTACACAATGCTCTGCTCCTGGACTCCCCACCTATGTTGTAATTGTTGTCACTTGTGTTGAACTAGGTAATAGATGAGAAAGGTGTTTCCCCACAGGTGGCTGCAGTCATAAATTAAGAGTGAAGTCCAGGAAGAGTATTTTGTACCTAATGGAACGGGTCTTGTTGGAGGGTCTGCAATTAAATGTTGCCGATGGATTTAGTTCCTCTGTTTTTCTCCTTTCTCACGTTTCTCAGTTCATATAACAAAAAGGGTGAGAAAAAGGAACAATAGTGTAGTTCGTCTGGATTTGTGAGTGTTGTAAAATCACTCTTCGTACTTCACTGAAGATAAACTAGGTGTTGTCTCCTGACCCGTCACCTCTTCATGAAGAGAATCTCGCTAGCATACTTTATTTACTTACAGATAAGTATTGCAGGTTTGAACACATAAAGGTATCTTTAATGCCCAGACCAGGATCACACCCTTATGTGTCCTAACTTCAGATAATAATCTTGTACCATTACATACAGAACAAGTAATGTACTAGTGCCTATCAAGGTTTTTTTTATATTCAAGAGAAACACCCCCTTCAGATAGCCAGACAACTCCCACACATCCGGATTTGTGTCTGGCTGTCTGAAGGGGGTGTTTCTCTTGAATATAAAGAAACCTTCAAGGGCCAAGCCCACACCGGTATCTGGACCTGCCTGATGTCCCAGCAGCCATGTATGTTCCATTGCAAGGACTGCCATGTAGTACTGAAGGAGAAAACTGCATATTATGTTACCTGATAATTCCTTTCTTCAAAGAGTATGTTTCCCACCCATATTGTTTCAGATGTTGTAGAATTTTCAGAGAGCGCTTGGGAACTTACTCAAAAACACGGAAGAGAAGGAGCTGCATCCAGGAGTGTGATTTTGTCTGTCTGTCTTAGAATTGGCTTAGGGGCTTATTCAGAGATGGACGGAATTGCACGGCCGCAAACAAGCTGCTGTGCAATTCCGTCTATATCAAATGCAGCAGGAGGTGTCCGTAGGAAACTGACACCTCCTTGCTGCATCTTCGATCCCACGGTCGCAGCCTGGGATCACCATCGCGACCAATGGTTGCTCCTTTGGCCAGGCTGTGTAAGCTGCAGCTTACCGCAACTGACTGGGTCCTGGCAGCTGTGAGGCCAGGAAATCTGTGTCCTCCAACGCAGACCCTGACCTTGTCCATGGCAGTTAACTAGGGTGACACACTCCTGTGTCTGGGAACAGTGGCCAGCCATGCCCCCACTCCACCCCCCAAATGCAGCAGCATGTCAATGATGCTGTGGCTGCTTGAGGGGGCCTGCAAGCAAGATTGCAGAACGGGTCGTGTGCATGCGCAGACCCCAGTCCAGAGTACTTTGAAGAAAAGGAAGCATAATTCTCTGTTTTCTGCTGGCCAATGCCTCACCAAGGAGTTCCCATCTTGCAGCTCTGTACTATATTTCACAAACATGAATTGTAAAATGCTGTAGGGTATGCTGATACTACATAAGTAATAATGATAAAAACATAGTGCTTCATGTAGTCCCAAGTTTGCAAAGCGACCACCTGGTTGTTAAGAATATTTGGCATTGGCAGAGGAGCCTTCAGCACAAATTTGTGCAAACAGTGGTTTATTTTCAGCCATTTCTTGAGTTGATCTACAAAGACTTTTTGCTATGCCATTCTCAGTATTGTGTTAATTATAAATTTGCCTTATACAATGTTGTGAAACAATTTTAGCACATTCTGACCTTTGTTTATGCATTTTCCATGTACTCAGGGCCGTCCCAGACAGATTCCACTTCATTGGAGCAGGAGAAGTACCTCCAGGCTGTGGTGAACTCAATGCCCCGCTATGCAGAAATGAGTGGGCGCAACACCCTTAGTGCTTTCCCTTCTGCACATTCTTATGGTAAGGAGGACTTTATTGTGTGAGAGGGAACAGCCTTCATTAACTAACTTGGGGACCACAAAGTATTTTTGTTCATCCTGCAGTAAACGATAGTTACATTTTGCTGTATTCTGTCTCCTTATTTTTTTTCTCATACCTTTCCAACTTCCATACAGTCCTATGCTAGCTATCACTACAGTTCTTCTTGCTTCTGTGCATTGGGGATTAGAGTATATGTGATCTTTATATATTGCTTGTTTGTATACTTTAATTTACACTTGTGTGCCAGAGACTTTAAACCAGTGATTAAAGGAAAAATATATAAAATCAGCTAATTTCAAACATAAACTTGAAAGCAGAAATGTTCTTTAATTGAAGTTTGAATGCGTTAAGATGCAAAAGAGTAAGTATTGATAATTGCTCACTCAAACCTGGTGCGTTTATGATCACTCTCTGAATGACCTGTATTAATATAATTCCCACAGATCACAAATTTAATAAAAAAAAATGACAGGTAAAATCCAGATATGCTGTTACTATATGGTTAGGGGAATATCTCCCACAAAGGTGTCTATCTTGTACCACATATAATTTTCACTTACCATCCTGCCATAAGCTTCAGTCTGCCAGCTGTTCTTACCCCACAGTCACCTCTCACCATTTGATCACCACTTACACCAGCACATCCATACTACATTCATCTGCTTCACCCATATAAATAAGAAGGCTTTTGAATGCATAGCTGTTATATAGTTGCCATCAGTCATCGTGTCTGCTGAATGGTGTATTTTTTTTAAGCCTCTGGTCATTTCAGATAATGCTAAAGTTTCTCTTATAATACACATGGACCATGATATACAACTTGCCTCAATAATAAGCAGGATGGAGAGATTTCCCCGTATTTAGGCTTATGTGGTGTTTGTGGCTTATTTAAGTAAATAAAAAGAAATATGTGCTGGTGTAATGAAATACACTTACATATACCAATACGTTTGTTCTTTTATTTGGCGCACATGTGGAGAAATTTATAAAATATTATTTCTTTATTAGGTATTCATTAAAAAATTCCAATCTGAACAAGTTCCAGCGAAATAGGGGTTAAAAAAGTAAAGTCTAATTGTGTAACTAGTAGTGATGAAAATGTGAAAATAAAATCAAATAAAGAACCCTGCCTGTGGATTTTCTTATTAATAGTATTTTAGATATCTATGCTCTGTTAAGACAAGTGTTATTCTTACATGGCTCTGTGTTTATTGATTAGAGACAAAATATAATCTCATGTAATTGGTTGTTGTATTAAGCAACAATATTGTCAGTTGCAAGTTATACACATACTTCAATGAGAGTTGTTATCTATAAGGATAATTGATGTCTGGTATATTTAATTCCAATCAATATATAGTGTTGGCAAAAGTAGCTCATTACAATTATAATCAGACCATAATATACACATAGTTCATGCAGATTTAAGGGCAATATTATTGATAGCCGCTATTTGTACTGAGCACTCAGCATCATTTATATAAAGTATTGTCCTGTAGCTAGACATATAATCATATAATCGTCAGCAATGTTGTAAACAACTACACGATGCTCCTATTTATTTATAATGAGACCAGAATAATATAAGCCTATGAAAATTCAAGAGGCATAACAAATGCTAATTCTGTTATCTATCTAGTCCCATGACTTCAGTGTACATAGATTATATGCATGAACTATGTGAATATCACTTGTCTTAACAGAGCATAGATATTTATAATATTATTAATAAGAAATAAAAGCCACAGGCAGGGTTGTTTATTTGATTTTATTTTCAAATTTTCATCACTAATAGTTACACAATTAGACTTTACTTTTTTAACCCCTATTTCGCTGGAACTTGTTCCGATTGGAACTTTTTAATGTATACCTAATAAAGAAATTCATTTTTATAAATTTCTCCACATGTGCGCCAAATAAAAGGACAAACTGTTGCTTTCCCTCTTTTTGTGAATATCATAGTATTCATTTGTTGATCGGCAGCACCCCTGCTTTAGAGTCGAATAATATTAATAATCATAAAAATATGGGGTCACTACAAATATCAGTATGTAATGTGTGCAGATGTATATATTCCTTTGTATCGTATATATATACCAATATGTAAAAGAAGTTATTTATTTAGACCTATAAAGCAATTATTAGTAAACATCACAATAAATATATATTCCCTTTTACAAACATTAATAGCAGTCAGCACAATATTAAACATATAATCCAAGCAAACAGCTAACCATCTCAATATTCAGAAAGTAGCAATAGGATAATGATGTTACTAATCCTTTTTAGAAACTTTGTTGCAATTCAGGTCTTTTCTGTAGCTGGAAAAGTTAGCATATAAAATCAACTTCTTTATGGTAAAAACCGAGCGATCTCTTTTATGTTTAAAACATAATTTCCTTAATTAAAACAGATCCTTATCTTAAGGCAGTGAATGCATATTTTGCATGTAGCCTTAGTTGCTGCAGCATTCATTCACTACCAAGAGTATTGTGTGGCTTGAAATTTAGTCTTCTGCCCAGAGAGAGAGGTTATGCTAGAAGCAGTACATGCTGGAATAGTGGAGACCGCTCCTGAAAGACTTTATCATCCAATTAATTTCTCTGACGCTCTCTTTCCCCTAAGTTCAGCGGGACCTTGGGAGACCAGTGCTCTACAGACGGCAGCGGTACTTGTACTCCCCGTTCTCCGGTAAATTAGAACTATCGGCAGGTTCGAGGTACTTAAAGTTGCTGGATCCGGTATAAGGGGGCAGATGTCAGCTCTTTCCCATCCAAGGGCAGATCGTAGGTAAACGATACAGGTATAGTGCAGTCAGTAACCACTATCAGGGTATATTAAGGAGACAGCAACACGTTTTAGCTGGTACTGTGGCCTTTATCAAGCTGGTTTCTAATTTACCGGAGAACAATTGCAAACCTTATGCGCACACGCTAAAAGAAAGGAGACACAAGCTGGATCCCAAGTCAATAGAATGTATCATGAAAGCAAGGGATACAGACTGTGGGACATTACAAAAAAAAAGCTCATAAAGTCCAGGGATGTGGTATGTTGTGAAACGGCACCACCCAATGTGAAACTGGAACATGAAGCACAGCACAAGCTTATTATGCTTGATATACCGACCGCTGGAAGCGTGCCTGAATTAGAGACTCACAGTGTGAGTAACTGAATTATACCCCTTTCATACAGAAAAGCAAATTGCCAGATCAAGCATTTGGACCCAGTAATTTGCAGATCATCGCAGATCCTTTTTCTGCGTGAAAGGGTCAATCTGGGTCAAAATTACCTGGACTTTGACCATGGTTTTGACCAGGGTTGAAGTCCCGGGAATTGGGATCCAGGTTGACCCTTTCACACAGAAGAAATACCTAGGTTGATCCGCAATTTATCTGGTCAAAATTCTTGACCCGGCAATTTGCTTTTCCTGTGTAAAAGGGGGTGCAGGCTGGGACCGGCAAGAAAAACCTGTATATTAAATGCCGGGTAAAATCCGGGTTTTTCAAGTTAGTCTGTGTGAATGTGGTGTTAGAGACTCAAGTGCAGAACAGGAGTTTAGTAGAAACAATAAAGGAAAGCCCCCCAAGAAATGTTATGAGCAGTTTGCAAATATCACTTTCTGTGAACCCCAAAATATACAGGAAGCAAAGTCAAGTATTAATTGGGAAGAATGGAAGTCAGCAATAGACAAATACATGGCATCATTACAGGCTGCGTCACCGCAAGACAGTCAACAACAAGTGGGTCTTCTGTGAAAAGCTGAATGTAGAGGGGACTGTTACCTGTTGCTGTTACCAATAAACCCAGTATCCTAGTTAAGGACATCTATGTGGCCTAACAGCCACTGTCACATCTGCAGCACCCTATTGGGGTCACCCCAAGGTTTCACCAATAGGTCATATCAATACAAAAGTGACTATGTTTAGGCAGATGCATGCTCACATTTCTAGGAAGTTTTCCAGCTATTGAGACTTAAGGCCTCTAATTTTCTCTACATACTCATATAGGCTTAGTGTCACAGATTCTTCACCGAAATTAAATTATGCCAAAGGCATTTGTGCCATTAATGTTGGATTTTTCAAATGCGCATGGCATGTCTGTTTTTAACCTCGCTTGGCTGAGGTTTTTCTAATGCGTGGTTTGAAGCCTTGCTATATTGAATAAATGGCCTTGTACATACAAAATATTAGCAATAGATGTGGAGTGTTCCTGATTAGAGGTGTACAAGGTATATAAGTTGGTATTTCTGCTGCAGATTCCCAAGACAAACGTCAACCCAAGCTGGGTTCATTGATGAAGCAGGTGATGGGAGGGAAGGAGGACATTCGAGGAGGTAGGCTCCCTACTTATCGGAGTATGTTTGTAAAAGTTTTGGGACAATTGTATGTAATCTGTCTGACCCATGCAATGAGTTTTGCGAGCTGATTAGAGTTGTTATATTGTAGAGAAAATGCAGTTAGCTGTATATGATTATTTATATGCAACATATAGAAGACCTCATTCTCACATTTTTTATTCCAACACTGTTTCTTAATTCTTCTGTGCAGATCTCAATTTACATTGATTTCCTCACCCATCTGCCTCCAATATTGTTTACCATACATTTACATTTCCAGTCTGTTAGTTTCTTATCATATGCATATGTTTCACCCCCTCATCATCATCCTCTCCATCTCTCATGATGATCCATGTCATCTCAAACACAACTACTCTCCCCTTTATTAGATCACATGCAGTGACAGCCGTTTTCACATATACAGTACATTGAAGATTGGAACTTACTGTTGTGTGCCAGTAGTGTAACCACACCCTGTTCTGGTTATATCCCACTTTATTCACCTCACTCCCTAAATGTTGTTCCCATCTAACACTTGGGACCAGAAATTTTTTTATAAATTTCTCCCTGACCCAGTTGCCCCCTCTCTTCTTAAACCAGGTCATTCAGTACGGGGTACTAAGCACCCCGCAGTGAGACGAGGCTATGCTGAGCAAGGTCAGTACACACGTCCTGTTGTTTGCACTAAATTGACTAGGCTTTGCCAGTAAATTCGATTCTTACCTTGTCCGTCCCTGTCTATAACCTCACAGCCTAATAACTTAGCTCCCCACTTACTGATTCAGGTTAATAAAGCTTAAGCTGTCTGCTTACATTTAATGTCTGCTGTTTACCCTTTAGTTTTGTCAATAGAGTTTGCTGTACTTACAGGTAGGCTATAATGATATGAATAATGGATGATTTTTCTGTGCAAGTAGTTTACAGTATATTTCAGTACTTGTCTCCTTGTTTTGCTCATGTAGGTAAATGGGGAAGTATGCGTGGCGGCGGGAGACTTAGTTCCTATGGAATGAACTCAGATGTAGGAACTAGACTAGCTGCAAGAGAGCTTCTGACCCCCCATCAAAATGGAGGACCTTTGGATAGTGCTGTGCCCCCTCGGAGAGCTGCCCTGTACATCATAGGTGACAAATCCCAGCTTAAAGTGAGTGTGATAAAGCATTCCTGTGGAAAATTCTCAATTTGTTAATGCTTTGTTTTGTTTTATTTCTCTTATACTATAGGCCTCATGTAATGCTAGGAGCAAATCCAGCTAAAGGTGCAGATTTACACCTGGACAAAGCATGTAGTGCAAATGTGTTATTTTATATTTCTCTTTAACCCTATGAAGGACACTGGATACGCTGGGGCATAGAGAGAGGAGCCATAAGCTTTGTAATAAATTCACCTCTGATAGTTCAATCTCCTCCCTCTCTTTACCTCATATGTCCATTGTAAGCTTCTGTTTTTCTATGTGCCCACTAGCTGGGAGCTGCATAAATGGCTGCCAATGTCAGACGCTATTTTTACACTCCATTTATATAACTTTATTGGAATCCTCTCTGCCATCACCCTCATTTGCACAGCCGCAGCGGCTGAGGGATCCCTGGAGAGGCATCTGCCTACTGTCCACTCCCAACCTGAGATCACCTTGGGAGGAAGTGTTATGAATATCCAGTGTTACTCTTTGGCTTGGCTTCTCTCACTGTAAGGCAAGTCTTATACACTTATATCTTATGCACCGGAGGTTACTATTAATTTTGGGTCTATTTTGCAGTCCATTACTAGCTTTTGTCTTTGCTCGGCAAATTGCATCATTCTGTGTCTGGTCTTGCAGTGCACTTTCATTTTTGCTTTTTGTGTACTACAACTGTTCTTTCTATCTCTCTTTCTCATTCCTATTTGTCCGATTAAAGGGGAGTCCATCCAAGGCTCTTCCTGGGAGTGGGACAACACTAATATATTTTAGCAGTTCCAGATCCATTTCAGAGTTGATGCTTTTGTGTGCCTTGGGAGATAAGAGCCAGCAGCCACACTCACCAGCATAAGGTTCCACCGAGTAGGATGAAATTGCTTTAGCGAGGTGCCTGGCCTGTGTATGTGTATCTTTTACAGCTGTCTGCACTTTCTTGGGGATTAACCACATTTCCATATAATTGGGCCTGGAAATTTCCGTGTCCTTTGGCAAGGATTCCTGTATGCAGCAGAGAATAGGGGATTTAGAGTCAGCCTCATGCCATGTCAAGTAAATTTTTTCGACAGAAGGTTTTATTCTCTTCCCCTTATTTGGGTGACTAATTTATCAAAGCATTTTCTAGACCTAACAAAAAGTTTCAGGTCTCAAGCAAATGGCAAAAGCTTTATCATCTCCACAAAGCAGGATTGTGTCCTCTTTGTAGTTCATAGGAGATGCAACAGTCCATTGGGGCTAAACTTCAACGTCACTCGCCAAGGCACGTTGTATGTGCTGGCTTAAGATCTGGAATGCTGATACAGGGTTGCAGATGACTTTTATAGTTCCTGCATTTTTTTAAGGAACATATTAGTACCAGTGCCCTGGCCACAGAGTTTCTTTGTACCCATCAAAGCCCTTGACTCCTGCAGGTTAGGAGTCTGACAATCAAGAGGTCAGCAGGAAAGCAGATTTGTGTAGAGTACCTGCAGTTTGATTCCACCAAGACAGTGAGGAACTGTAAGTCACCATAGATCTCCTGAATCTATTGCCAGTCTTCCTGGATGGAAAATCTTTGTGTTTTGCCATAAGGGAGGCCATTCAGTTGGGGTAGTTATTCCAGTACTGGATGAATTGTAGTGATTAGGATTTTACTCAAATCTCTCCCTGGTCTAGAATCATGGACACATTATTTTGACTCCTTCTGAATCTGAAATCATCAAATATTCAGACTGTGTGTATAGTCAGGTTCAATTTGGGAGTCCTTTAGTTTGATTCAATGCAACATGGAACAGAGCAAGTTCATGGTGTCCTTGTACATCATGAACACATTCTTGCATGTTCCAAATTTGGGGGAGAGACCACGGTGCCTCCTTAGATTTGTTTTTTTTTTTCTGTTACTGCCTGACCCAGGCCCTGTGAAGCTTTGATCCTTACAGCTGTTGATTTTAATGCAGTATGGACCATGCTCTCGTGGCTAGGAATCCTGATTAGCTACGTATTTCCACAAAGGTGGCAGACCTCCATCATCTGGTACGATGCAAAGGGTTTTACTGTTCCCAAGTTACAGGATGGGTCTGGAAGGAGGTTTTAAGATGAAGTCTTTTTAAGGATTCACATCTCGGCTCACTCATTTTTCTTTTGAAGAAAACAGTCTCTATTGTTAAGTAAAGATATTCTTTCTGGGTATGAAGCATGTGCAGTTCGATACTTCCATTGGTAAGTCACCAGGTGTGCATTGGGACAAGACAGACTGTTCTGCGTTTGTGTCAGCACACATCAACCAGTTCATTGGGTACTATTTGGGTGGCACGACATGTTTATAGGATTCCACCGAGTCATTATTTAGAAGCCAGTTTTAGCTGAAGGGTGCGCTCTGTACCACTACTTCAGAATGTACTGTCCCTTGTGGACAACTTTTAGGTTGTCCCCAGCATATTGAGTATCCCCCAAAGGATTCAAAAGATAATGGCATGTTAAATCCTTTTATCTGAGATGAAAAGTGTACACTGGACATCTACTATTAATGGTCTTATTGGAGAACTTTGTACCCTCTCCCTCTTTTTCTGTACTCCTGATTCTGTCCTTTAGATCCCCCTCCCCCACAGAGCAACATGGTTTTGTCATAGTCCAAAATTGCATCTTCTAGTTGAAGTTTAAATTGAGCTTATACTGTAAGTGACACTTTTGTTTGTAGCCCCTGGACAAGTCTATGTGTAAGAAATATGTATTAGCATGCCTTCAGCCCGGCATTTGATGAATGTACAGATATATTGGCCAATCAATTGAACGGCCAATATATCTGGTGCCCGTCGTCCAGTGTGTACCAACGATCTGTGAATGACGTTGTTCACAGACATATTGCGTCGGCTGTGCTGCACAGCCGATTGACAGATATATCTGCAGATATACTGTATCTGTCCATCGGCAAGTGTGTACGGGTGATCAGCTGCAAGAAGGAGGTGCCCATGACCCGGCCAGCGGGACCCGCGGATGCCTGGAAAATGATGGTTGTTCAATGTATATGAACGACCATCATCTACAAATATATCTGCAGATCACTCGATCTGCAGATATATCTGCTAGGTGTGTACCCATTCTTAGTAAAGGTCTATATTAAACTTTTAGATCATTGATAAATATCTTGTGCTGTTGCCTTAACATCCTTATTTTTCCTTTGTCCAGGGAGTGAAACAGGATCCACTACAGCAGTGGGAGCTGGTGCCCATTGAGCTGTTTGACGTCAGGCAGGTTAAGGCTAGTTTCAAGAAACTGATGAAGGCCTGTGTGCCAAGTGCCCTCTCCACAGACCCCAATCTGTCATACCTGCGCACACTGGAAGATTCTGAGTGGTTTCTACAGGTCTGCTTGAAGCCCTTTTTTCTTTGGTCTTTTTCCTGTTCTTATTTTTTAACTTAATATATTTGTTGGCCCATATTTGCATTTGCCCAACTCTTTCACCTCCCCTTTACTTTGGATACCTGCCTGTTTGACACACTATAAAATCTACTTTTAGTACAAAAGTTATTCCAAACGCTTATTTTTTATCACTATTTCCAGCTACACAAGCTGCTTCAAGTATCTGTGCTGGTTGTGGAATTACTGGATAGCGGTTCGTCAGTCTTGGTTGGTCTGGAGGATGGATGGGATCTCACCACACAGGTAATGACTTTAAAAGACTGTCTATGTAAGACAGACTACTAACACTAGAGAATAGAAAACTAAAGAGAATTGTGATTGGTGTATACATTTTATTTATGGTTCATACCTAAAGTTCTGTGACAACCTTTTCAGTTAATGGTCCCTATAGAGGAAAGAAGGCCACCTGTGGCTGCTGAAGGAAAGGGATGTAATCATAGCCTATAATGAGGATTTTTATAACTGTAGGAGCCAGGAAACCTTGCCATGCACTCCCACAATAAATGGATTTAATAGACGTTGTAGAAACTGCTTTGGAAAGAATGGGACATTGCCTAACAAACATAAATTACAGGGTTGTTGGTATTAATAACACAATATAGTAAGTTGGTTCAGCACATGCTCTAGTTGTCAACGTGCCCCTCTTAAAGTAAACTAGACTATGCTTTATAGGGGAGAGCTGCCTTATTCTAGATCAGTGGTTCTCAAGGACCCCCAACAGGTCATGTTTTCAGGCTTTCTGTCTGTGTAAACAAGTGGGCTAATTACTGACCCAGCAAATTAGATCAACTCATCTGTGCATGATTAAAGAAATCTGGAAAGCATTACCTGTTGGGGGGTACTTGAGAACTGAAGTTGAGAACAACTGTTCTAGTTTCACTAGGGTTTTTTGTGATCGCTTGTTATATTCGTTTCCCAAATAATTATATTCATGTTTTCCTATTTGCATGAAGATTATGCTGATAAATGATTCTAGTAAACTCCTTTTCACCCCCTTTCCTAAATGTACTGTGTGCAAGATAAACACCTTTTTTTTTTTTTAACTGTTCTGATGTCTATATAGAACAAAATCTGCCAATCCCCACATCCTTCAGATAGTTTGTCTCGTGCGGTGCAGCAATAATATAACCTGAATTTCCTTAGGTGGTATGTTTGGTCCAGCTGCTATCTGACCCATATTATCGAACGATTGAGGGATTTCGACTACTCATTGAGAAAGAATGGCTGTCATTTGGTCACCGATTTAGTCATCGTGGTGCGCACACAGCTGCAAGCCAAAGTAACGGAATTACACCTATTTTCCTGCAATTTCTGGACTGTGTGCATCAGGTCAGTGTTTTTGTAAGACTGGCTGTTTAAGAACAGTTGTATGTTTTTCTAATTGGTGTGGAATATAGCCCTCTGCTGTGTCGTTAAATATCTTTATATAACTTTGAAACACTGTCTCATATTCATAATACATGAGTGCAGTCAGGTACAAGTATTTGGCCTAAGTACAGAAAAACATTTTTAAATAATTCTGAATCTTATTTACCTGTTATACCATCCATACAGATACATCTGCAGTTCCCCTCTGAGTTTGAGTTCAGCCAGTATTACCTGAAGTTTCTGGCATATCACTATGTGTCAAACCGGTTCCGCACCTTCTTGTTGGACTCTGATTGTGAGAGGATTGAGAAAGGTAAGGGTTGGGAATAAAAGAGATTAACATTGAAAAGTACATTTTCAAATAATTGTAACAACATAGAAATATATAAGACCACTTTAATAAATAACCACTTATCTGACGGTTGCAAAACTGTGTCCTAAAAATAGGATCGAAAATATATCTTGATTCATGGTAAGCCTGTGTAAGGGTTTTACATTAAGAATATTAGGGGGGATGGACTAAGCCCGATAAGAGGGAATAAAATGGTGAATGTATGTTCCTGATAGTCCTAGAGCAAATGTTTTCCTGAGTATCAGTGTTTTATGTTTTGTATGATCCTGGAGACCATTTTTTCATTTCAGGGGTTCTGTATGAGGAGAAGGCTGATCGCCGTGGTCCCCAGGTCTGCCGCTCAGTGTGGGAGTATATTGAGCGATTGCACAAGAAAAGTCAAGTGTTTTACAACTACATGTTCTGCCCTGCGGACGGGGAGGTGAGAAGGAAAACACAGCAGGTGCCACTCACCATGAATATAAGCAGTGTACATTCAATATAAGTAACTGGCATTCTATATAGAGGGGCTTTAATCAGTAAATAATTTACAAGACTGCTTCCACTAAAAAATAATGTTTGAGTGTTACTTCTCTACAGGTTCTGCGCCCTTACAGCTCTGTGTGGGGTCTTCGTGTATGGGATTATTACACTCATGAAGCTCTGAGTGAAGGCCCTTCTTATGATTGGGAGCTTCTTCAGGGATCCCGGCATGAAGAACCTGAGAAGAATGATAGCTCTGCCCCCCAGACCAAGCGCAAGATCATTTGGCCATCTTACCATGCACCACGGCGGCTCCAGCCAGATGCCATCACCTGTCTGTTAGAGGTCAGATACTGTAAAAATGAACTGGTCACCTCCGAATATTTTCTTTTTAAGTCTAGTATATTTACTGTAATGATCATTTTTGCTTTGCTTTATTAAAAACACAGCTCTATAGACACAAAACATATTTTAAACACACTAAGGGCGTGAGTCTTAGTCACACGCAATGCTGATGTCAAACGCAGTGGAGTGATTTTTTATTTTGCCCAAGTGCCTAAGCTGCACCAATTGTGTTCATATAGAGTTGCAATTGTGATTTCAGATGCACTCACCGAGAATTGTATTGAAAATGTAGTGGGCGCTCCTGGGCGGTGGCAGGGAGATGGCTTAGCGCCCTCACAGAGCTGTCTTATGAGCGTGTTATAGGAGTGTAACTGGCATGTCAGTTAAAGTGGCTGCATACACTGACACTCTATCCCTCACACAGGAGATTATACTCTGATGCAGAAACTGTACCAGCCATAGAGCTGGTGCAGGTTTCTATGGTGCATCTAAAGATGCATCAATCAGAATATCTGCGTCTATGGACGCTGTCGCATGGATGTATACCAGGGTATGACTGGATAGCGGTATTTGCATAAAGTCGCAGACAGGCGACTGCTAATAGACGTAGACACGAGCGCTGCTGCTTCCAATTTGCCCTTAAATCTTTATTTTATATTCATTCTTTGAATCTGTAGTGCATACTGAACCCTTGTAACACTTATAATGTAAATTACTTTCTTATGGCTGGCTGCCTAACAGCTATGGGGCTGAGAAAAATCTCTAGCTCACAAACCAAATGTTTGCCTTAATAAGCTCACCAACATTGTTTATGCCTTACATTTATGCAATGCAAGTACCAATAGTGCGTTTTTTGGGGGCTGATGCAGAGATAAAGAAGTCAGCTTTCCAGACAAATCTTGACATGTTTTCACGCTCTTCATGTTCCGGACTACATACTCTTCATCCTCTATTATTCCCACAAACAGGTCATAACCCACAGGATTACATCACCCACCCACCCACCATGCTATATTGGGGCAGGAAAGCCTACTCAGGAAAATGTGAGGGCCCATTTTACTAGGTCTGTAGGCACTTATGTTAAGTAGAGGTCTCAAGCCTCAACGCACATGAAGTAAAAAAGCGGCGACCTAGTATTACAGGAACATAAATTCTATAGATTTACTACCCAAGGAAGCCAGTTTTGAGTGTAAGGTTCTGAGCACCATTCCGGAGCTGTCCCACCCTTCGGGACAACTTTGGATTGTTTGCAGTGTTCGTGTCCCCCAAGTATGAAATAATTTTTTTTTTGTTTTTACTTTATTAGATTCCATGGAGGACTCTGGACACCTTCTCTCCTGTTCTGGTTTTATTTAGCCTGCCCTAATTTGTTCTGCTTTTGACACTGTTTCTTGTGTTTTCCATACGCTGCCTCTGCCATTTTTGGGCATTTTTAGTTGGGGGAGAAGTTTCAGCTGTAAATTTAAAAGTGCCCAGGCTCCTCATAGTACTCGATATAGCACTGTTACCTATGGAATCAAAGAAAATTATTTAATATCGAATATGTACAAAAATCCAGTTTTACAGCTTTTTAAAACACTACACCAGTGGTTCCCAAACTGGGTGACGTAGGGCACTTGCAGGGGTGCCTTGAGTTGTTGGTCTGGTACCAAGCAAAATGATTTTTAGTCAGTGTGATGGGCAAAACCAGTGCTAAGGGCTGCCAATCAAAAAATATGCGGTCAAAAAGAAGCGCAGCTCTGTCATCCACCACATAACTGAATATAAGGGTGACAAAAATAAGAGTTATGGTATAACAGACCTTTGTTAACTCTTTCTTCGAGGTCCATAGGGTCCACAGGAATTACCTTGGGGTATGTGGTTGGAGTGATCCAGGCACCACACAGTTACAAGCTTTAGCTCCCAGGATGCACTGGGTCCTCATCCATATATACCCCACTCCTGGCTACAGGCATTCAGTTTGTTACCAAGGAGAAGGCCAGAGGAGAAGGAAGGACATTTGTACCACAGAAACTCTCTCTAAGAAGAGGGAATCATTGAAATACAAAAGAAAAGGATTACCCAATAAAACCAGATGCGTTAGGGTGGGTGCCCTATGGACCTCGAAGAAAGAGTTAACAAAGGTATGTTATACCATAACGCCCACGATGGTCCCACGGATCGAGTAGAATGTGCCACTGTGTCTGGAACAGAGAGATCAGCTTGTGTGTAAGCTTGAGATATCGTCATACGAAGCCACCTAGCCAGAGTCTGTTAGTTAGCTGGCCAGCCTTGCTTATGACAGCAATACAACACAAAAAGAGAATCCGATTTCCTTATAGAGTTGGTGTGATCTACGTAGATACGTAGAGCGCGTACAACATCCAAAGAAGCTTCACCTACAGAGAGGCCTGGAGACTGAAAGGCCGGAACTATAATTTTCTTCATTTACATGAAAGCGGGATACAACCTCAGGGAGGTAAACCTTCCTGGTACGAAGAACAGCTCTATCCTGATGAAAAACAAAAAGGGAGAGCGAGAAGAAAGGGCTGCCAAATCAGAGACCCTGCGAGCAGAGGAGATAGCAAGAAGATAACTGCCTTTGCTGTAAACAACTTAAGGTCTACTGATTTCAGGGGTTCAAAACGGGGAGCCTGTAGAGCCCTGAGAACCAAAGACAAATCCCATGGAGCCACCGGAGGGACAGAGGGACGGCTGAACCCTCAGAACACCCTGAAAAAATGTCCAAACATCAGGCAGCGGGGCGATCCTTTGCTGAAACCAAACTGAGGGCAGATGCTTGAACCCTCAGGGTGGCCAGACGGAGACCCCGGTGTAACCCAGCCTGGAGAAAAGCAAGCACTTAGGAGACCCTAAAATCTATAGGGTCATATTTTCTATGAAAAACACCATTAAAAATAGGAGTGCCAAACTCTGCAATAGATGAGGGCAGAGGAAGGCTTCCATGCCCTGAGCATTGTCTGAATTACAGAAGTAGCAAAACCCTTGGCTCTTAAGATGGAAGATTCAAGAGCCAAGCCGTCAAAGACAGACGGAGAAGGTCCGGATGCAGGCAGGGACCCTGTGTTAACAGGTCCGGCCTTAGAGGATGAGGCTCTGAAGGTCGGAGTATCAATGGCGTCTGGGCCAAGCAGGGGCTATCAGTATTACTGTTCCGCCATTCTGCTTGAATTTCCTGATGACCTCTTGGGAGGAGGGAGAACGGAGGAAAAAGATACGCTAGCTTGAAGTCCCATTACACTGCTAGAGCGTCCCCAAAATTGGCTGAGGGATCCCTGGTTCTGGACCCATACATGGGGACATTGTGGTATATTTATGGATAGGAGACCCCCCTTGGTCGTCCATCCTCCCTGAAAGGTGTGACGACCCGTCACTGCGCCCCATCCGCAGAGGCTGGCATCGGTAGTGGGGAGCACCCAATCTGGAACACAGAAGGGGAGAACGTTGCTCTGACAAGCTGTCTGCAGTCACATTATTGAGGGAGAGCTGAACTTTTGGGAGATGAGGATCGTTCGAGACCTTACCAGATGATAATGACCGTCCCACCAAGACAGACTCCATCACTGCAGGGGCCTGGCATGGAACTGGGCCTATACCACCAAGTTCGAAGGTGGATGCCATGGACCCCATGACCTGCATTGCTGAGTGAACTGACACTCTTTGACCGCTGAGCAATTTGCGCACCCACAATTGTAACGTAGCAATTTTGTCCCCCGGTAGAAAGATACTTTGTACCAGGGAATACTAGTAGCGCCCCCAGATGTACCATCTGTTGTGTTGGAGAAAGAGAAGACTTTTTCAAATCTACTATCCAGCCGTGCTCCTGTAGGCAGACAATGGTCAGCTGGAGATGACTTTGTAAAATCTACGGAGACTGCGCCAATATCCGGAGGTCGCCAAGTATGGCAGTATCCTGACTCCTTCTGAGAAGAGCAGCCATAACTGCCATTATCTTTGTAAACATCCGAGGGGCTTGTGGACAGACCAAAGCAAAACTGACGAACAGCAAAACTCAGAAACCCCTGGCAATAGGTACATACAGATATGCATCCTGTATGTCCAGGGAACCATGAAATCCCCAGGTTCCATTGCCAGCATACTAGCCAGTAGAGTCTACATTCGGAACTTGGGCAAATGGACAACCTGTTGAGAGATTTCCGTTTCAGAATAGAGCGATGCGACTCATCTAGCTTCTGAATCAAGAACAAATCTGAGTAATAACTCCTTCCTTGTTACCAAAGGAACCGGGATTATCACCTCTGAATTTAGAAGCCTGAATGCTTTACTAGATAGCATGAGGGAGTTGTGCAAACAACCTTCTGGAAAGTAACCCCTTAGGAAGGTGCCACGTAAAACTCCCCAGTTAGGGAGGGAGATTTCCCACTTAATGCACTTTCCCTGTGGGAGAGGGTAAAAAGACACTAGTCTTTTTTTGGAATCTGGAACAGTTTATCTGGCGTGTTCCATGCTTCCTCAAAAGCTCAGTAAACTGTACAGATTGAAGTAATCCAGCCTAAATCACCCTCTGGTGTCTGAACCCCAGATTTATTAGGTTCTTAGGAGGCGGTACTTCTTCATCTTCTACAATGAGGATTGAATCAACCGCCCCTGCTAGAGAGGAACATCCACTGATGATTGACGCTCTTCCTTTCAGAGATAGGCCCAGAGGGAGAAACTTGTGTATCCTCAGCCTGATTATATATATATATATATATATATATATATATATACACACACATACGAGAGAAAGATATATAGAGAGAGATATATATATATATATATATATATATATAAATATATATAAAAATCTGAATCTGAAAGCAGGGTGAACTGAGAGGATGGTGCAGTCCATTTATATGCTTATATGGCTGATGCCGTTTTCACCTGTAACATCTGCAGATCCGTAGATGCTAACAGCCAGATTCTGAATTGAGTGGAAAAAACCTCCATCCAGGAGGGATGTATGAGAAGAGGAAACATAGCAGGCTCTAATCACTGTGGGAATCCCAAGTGGGAGGCAGTGTGGGGGCTGATAAGCAGTCCACTAACTGCGTCACAACCTGAGACCAGGGGAACATTCAAGGTGACCCCTGAACAGGTGCTGGCAAGGTGGACTGTTGTGGTGTATAACAATAAACAACATCAGTCCATCCTGTATGAAACCTGAGTGGCCTACTGCACAGGGTTTACATGAAACCAGCCAATAGTCTTCTGATTCCCTTGTCCTAAGACCTGGGAAATATTTGCAAGTAACCTACAACAAGTGTAGGGTTAACAATGCCAAGTGAACCCCTTCACAGACAAAAATAAATTTGAAGCACTTTCTAACCCCCTACACCGGCAGTTTGGGGGCTAGGAAGAAACAAACAGAAAAACCCTTCAAACAGTAGCATAAGTCACACTTTGCAAAAGGGCCTTAAAATCACTTACCTAAACATATCAGTTTGGTAAGATCTACATGCCTATATAAATATATTTGCAAAAGGGCATAAAAATCAACTACCTAAACACATCAGTTTGGTAGGATCTACCTGCATATAACATATTTGCAAATGAGTAGGATATAAGTGCAATGCATACAAATACATTGGCACTGAATCACAAGCAACAAAAGTTGGTAGGATTCCAGTGCTATATACCTTCCTAGAAAGAGGCCAAATCTCCCCTCAGCCAGCACTCAAACGCAGCTGAGCATCCCTAATTAATTAGGAGAGAGGGGGATGGGCAGCCCAGTCTTCATAAGCAAATGTGAAGTACAATTTAACTGAAGCACTTGCCTTAGTCATATAGAGGCAACAATGTAATGTGGCCACCTTCACAAATATCTAGTAAATATGAAGTACAGTTATAACTGACAGTTTTTTCAGAAAAATAAAGGCAGTATAAAACACAGCAAAACTTAATGCATTTAAGCTATATATTTGCAATAGGCTCTTAATCGACTACAAAAAGCACAAACAGCTTAGTAGGATATTGAGCTCTGTATAACCTGGCCACCAAAGCAGAGGTATACAGGGCCATGATCTGGGAAAAAGAAGCCCAGGAGCTTGGTAGGCTGGACTGATGTGGTGACTCCTTGTAACAGTGACCACATAATCCATTCTGTATGAAATCCTGAGGGGACAAGCCCACCTGACAGGCCATACATGAAACCAGCACAGGGGCTTTCGCCAGCTGCTTAACACTTTCTCTGGACATAACAATATCCCTAATGTTATGCAATGTAATATAATATGTGCCAGTGTTTCACGCCCAAAATAATCCAGACACCTGTAGCAGAGGGCTTATGAGGAGAAACAGCAGTGGTAGTTATAACTGTCAGTTTCTTAGGAATAAAAAAGGCAGTTTAACACAAGTCACATACAATGCATATATATATATATATATATATATATATATATATATATATATATATATATATATATATATATATATATATATATACCACTTAATGTCCGCACAAACAATTTAAGTGTGTAACATACGGTAGGGGTGATTCTCTAAAGACACATGGTCCAAATCACAAAATCCAGAAAAAAGGGCACTCACCGGTCTTCATCCAACAGGTCAAGCAACATTTCACATGCTTACATAATGGCATAACATTGTGTCGACGTTTCGGTCCCACAGAAGGACCTTTGTCAAGACCGTATCATATTCACACCAACATCACTGTGCATCAGCTCCATTTTTTGTTCTTGATAAAAGTGGATTGGGAATGAAACGTCGAACTCAACTAGACAGTTGTGTGTAGTTATTCGCATCCTCTCAAGACCAGTGAGTGCCGCCGTTTTTTCCTTACATAGTAGCATTGGTGTAATAATTTATTTGCACCCTGGAGGGCACCTGGGCATGTATTGAGTTAGCACAGTGGAGTGCCGGTATTTGTATATATAATACTAGGTGTGTGTGTGTGTGTATGTATGTATGTGTATATATGTATGTATGTGTATATATGTATGTATGTGTATATATGTATGTATGTGTATATATATATATATATATATATATATATATATATAATACTAGATGGATGGTCCGGCTCTCCCTGGAAGAAATGATAGTGGCCGGGTGCCCGCACAAGGAGGGGACAATGCACAGCAACGGGTAACGTGCAGCACTCCTGGCAATAACGGAACTCAGTCTTACAGCGGCATATAGATCTATATGCCGCTGTAAGACTGTGAGTTCCGTTATTGCCAGGAGTGCTGCACGTTACCCGTTTGCTGTGTATATATATATATATATATATATATATATATATATATAACTGTATAACCTGGCCACCTAAGGTATAGAGGGAGACTGATTATTATTATTATTATTATTATTATTATTATTATCCTTTATTTATATGGCGCCACAAGGGTTCCGCAGCGCCTTACATAGTACATAAACATAGTGCACAAACATAGTACATAGACATAGTACATAAACAGTTGAGCAGAACAAGAAAACAGTTTCATACAGTTTAAGACACTACAAGACAAGTACATGGTATATAAACACTGCTGCAACAGAAGCAGGATGGCAAAAGTCACGGGTTAGGTGCTTTTGAGTATAGAGCAGATAATAGAAGTAAAGAAAGGATACGCACAAGAGGAAAGAGGGCCCTGCTCGTGAGAGCTTACATTCTAGAGGGGATGGGCAAACAGACAGGGGTGACACGGATGGGGTAGACAGTGACAGAGGGTTAGGATGACAGATGGCTGGATTCCTATTTTACAGTATGTGTGGAAGTCATTTGAATTAAGATTTATGCCACTGACATTCTACTTTAAGAGGCAGTTTTTGTAGGTGTCTGTGGAAAGCCATGGCTGTTATATCAGTTTACGTGAAGTCTGACGGGTAGCTGAAGCCACTTCATGAAGGGCTATTTAGAGAGTTTGGTTAACGTATAAACCAGCAGTCTCAGGTAAATGTTGAAATTGGTGAAAGTAGTTATTGTAAAGAGATGTTCAGATGTAAAATAATAAGTTGTGATCAAGTGTGAATTCTATAAGGCACATTTATTGATTTGGAGGGTGATGGGAGACATGTGAGGTTTGCAGGATATTTATTCCATAGTATATCCGCTGTCCGTGTGTGGGGCCTGGATTTGGTGATATGTCACCAGATAATAAAAGCAGAAGAATGGAGAAGTAGATATAGTTGTAGGTGTGTAAAAAAAATTTATAGTGACACAATGAGGCTGTAATAGTCAATTTTTGATGAAAAGAAATCTCATTAGTTTTTAGAGGAGGTGAGTGACTCAATAGGGCGGCAGTGTGCCCAGAGAGGTAAGATGCAGGGAGAGTTCGGGATGTTATATCCTTAGAGAAAATACAAAGGAGGGAGTTGAAAAAAAGAAATGTGTAGTACATGGTGAGTTTTAGGTTTGTTTTTTTTAGACAAATTTTAAAGTAATCAGTATCTTAATCTGAAATTACCTTAGATGTTGGTGAATGTTTGTTCAAATGTTTGATTAACTGTTATGTAATCACACTTTGTACATTTAACACTTGGTGTTTTTAACCCCAGCTGCAAACAGCCCCAGCTGCCCCTACACTGAATATAAGGAGTGGTATCCCTTGATTAAGACAGGCTACAACTGACTCAATTGGCCTGCTGATCAAAGGAGATAACTTGCTCTGAGTTGGAGCAAAAACCAGGCCAGATATATACCATAAACTATGCTTCACTGACCAATACAGACTATACAAGAAGAGAAAAAAAAATCTATGCAAGAGACAGTCACATACATTTGAATCCACACACGATTGCAAGCATGAGGTTCTATGCAGAATATCGGTGCAATAAGCAGGATGAGACAGTCACATACATTTGAATCCACACACGATTGCAAGCATGAGGTTCTATTCAGAATATCGGTGCAATAAGCAGGATGAAACAGTCACATACATTTGAATCCACACACGATTGCAAGCGTGAGGTTCTATTCAGAATATCGGTGCAATAAGCAGGATGAGACAGTCACATACATTTGAATCCACACACGATTGCAAGCATGAGGTTCTATTCAGAATATCGGTGCAATAAGCAGGATGAGACAGTCACATACATTTGAATCCACACACGATTGCAAGCATGAGGTTCTATTCAGAATATCGGTGCAATAAGCAGGATGAGACCGTCACATACCTGAGGGATGAAATGAAATAAACAGATGATTAGTCCATATTCATGCAGGATAAATGTTTGATTAACTGTTATGTAATCACACTTTGTGCATTTAACACTTGGTGTTTTTAACCCCAGCTGCAAACAGCCCCAGCTGCCCCTAGACTGATCATACCTCCTGAGATTCGCAGCTATCGAGAGCACCTGAAAGTGGTCTCAGGGTGTCTCATATAACAGGAAGGCAGGTAGGAGCAACCCAGACGGAGGAAACCTAGTCTTTGGACCAGCGTCTGGGTTGTGGGGAGGGGCCGCCGGGGAGAGCCTACCTCCCCTTGGCTGTATGGATCCACCGGGCTCACTGATTTATACATGGCTGCCGCCATTATCAACCCCAGCTGTCAGGAGAATCTCATGTCCCGGTGGTCTAGTTAGGGAAGCAGTTTACTTGGCTCCTTACAACAGCGGCTTCAGGCAGGTCTCCACCGCTGGAGGTACAGACTGGCACGTGGTTCCCCGCCGTCGGCGGCCCGCGGGGAGCCACCTTACCTGCATCCCCGATGTCTCCGTCTGCAGTCCTGGGCTCAGCACTCACTCTGCTGACGCCCGCCGAAATCACCAGTTCCTTCACTGGTGTTTTGCAGCGCCGGTGGGGGTAGACGGAGCAGCAGCACGGGCGTCCATTCGGATGCCTAGTGCTGCTTACTCAAAAGAAAAGAAAAAAAACTTGCTTGGGACTGCAGAGGCAGTCCTCTGTTCACCAGTTGCACTCCTGCGCACCAAACAAAAAACTGAATGCCTGTGGCCAGGGGAGGGTTTTTTGGAGGAGGATCCAGTGCATCCTGGGAGCTAAAGCTTGTAACTGTTTGGTGTCTGGATCACTCTAACCACATATCCCAAGGTAATTCATGTGGACCCCGAAGAAGAATAAGCCCAATTTACTTCATATCAATTTTGCTGAATTTCTCAATAATATAACCCAGGGGTGCCATGGCAAAAATGCTGATACTCTAGGACGCCGTGGTTCGAAAAAGATTGGGAACCACTGCACTACACTCTGTATTTACCAACTGCATGCAAACAATTTGGATATATGCAATTTATTTCATATATAGTTGCATTTAACAATACACCATCTTCATTAAATATACAGAAGCATTCGATGGCCTGTTCTATTGCGGGCCCTACTGCTTCCTCTGTCTAGCATACTCTGGCCACATAGAGGAAGAGACCTACTCAGTCTCTCTAGGTCATTACATCCCACAAGATCATCACGTTCCTCTCCTGAAATACGAATGTGAACATTCTGATGTTTTTTGTGCTTACTGGATGTTTTATCCCATCCACTTAAAAACATACAGAAAACATAGAGATGAATACTAACAAAAAAGTGTGCAGAGCTTGGTCTAGGGCAGGGGTCAGAGAACTTTTTTACCTTTTACCCCCAAATAAATTTAGATACGCCGACGTTACCCCCTTGATTTGAAAGGAAGGAAATCCTATAGTAGTGCTCCCATACAATGTCCCTGTAGTAGTGCCCCTGTAGCAGTACCCCCATAGTTATGCCCCTGTAGTAGTGCCCCCATAGTTAAGCCCCTGTAGTAGTGCCCTCACTTATGTCCCTGTAGTAGTGCCCTCACTTATGCCCCTGTAGCAGTACCCCCTGTTATGCCCCTGTATCAGTACCCCCAGTTATGCCCCTGTAGCTGTGCCCCCATAGTTATGCCCCTGTAGCAGTGCCCCCATAGTTATGCCCCTGTAGCAGTGCCCCCATAGTTATGCCCCTGTAATTCCCAGCTCCTGCATCCGCCGTCCTGTCCGCCCGACTTCTCCTCGGAACTATGGGAGAGACGTCATGACGTCTCTTCCATAGTGCGAATGGGGAGAGCTGGAAGCTGGAGTTCAGAAGAGAACTCCAGCCTCCGGGTAACGCGGCGCTGCAGGGAAGGAGCCGGGCGCCCCTGGTAATATCTCATCGGGCGTCCGGCTTAGAGCCACCCTGCGGCGCCGGGTTGGAGGTCACTGGTGCTGGGTACAGCAGCGCACCCGGTTCACGTGCACCTCCAGCCCTGCATCCATTACCCCCAGTAATTTCAATTTTACCCCATGTGGGGTAATTATCCCTGTTCCCCGACCACTCGTCTAGGGCATCCTAGAATGAAAAATGTTGTGTTCCCTGACCTATGGATTCCTATTCCTCTACACTTGTGTCGTATCTGTTCTACTGAATTTCACACCTAATCTGCTGAAATTCTACTTAGCTCGGCAGCACTGCTGCAAACTACTACAGGCCACTGACTATATTCACTGTTAATAACCTGTTAGATAGCAGCTAAACCTAAAAAAGTGGCTCCCCTATGTGATCTTAAGATTTTGACTTTCCATGATGTGCCACAAGCCATCGACTGCCCAGCGCTGCTCTGAGCAGTTTATGCAAATACCAATTTTAAAGGTATAATAATATAGATACGTACTGTATACTCTGAATAGCTTACAGTATTGTGAAAACTACTTATTGTAAGTAATTTGGTTAAAATAAGTCAGTTTGGGGTCTTTTTTGTTTATTTTCCACAGGAGTTACAGAATCTGGAGATGGAATTGCGGGCTGTTCCAGAGCGCTGGAAGGAAACGTGGGATAGGGTGAAAGCTGCCCACAGGACAGAGATCCGACATGAGGGCCGGGTGAGTTACACTATACAATAGGTAAGGATTGGATTGGGGTGTGTTTATGTATATCCGCTCTGAATGATGCAGTGTAATTTATTAGTGATTTAGATTTTACTGAACGGTATACCAAATATATTTTAGACTTGGCTGCCATTAGTACAGATGTGTCCTCATACATCTAGCCTCCTTGCACGTTAAACAGCTCTTCTAGTCACAACATGCTGTGGCGTGACTCGGTAGCGCCAAGCGTCTTTTTGTGTGACTTTTTACCTTCAAATTCAATGCGAATTGGTAGCACAAGCAGCTTATGCTAATTAAAATGATATGCAGCATGCCTATGTTGTGTGTGCAACTGCGGGTGTATCGCTGACACTGTAACGTAGCATTTCGCATGCAGATACACCCGCAGTTGCACATAGAACATGTTCTATTTACTCACATTGCTGTGCGATTAAGACACATTTGTAAAAAGTAGCACAAAAAGATACTCACCGCTACCGAGTCACACGGAGCTCCCACGTTTTGTGCAACGCGACCTGTAGCGCACGGAGGATAGGTGTATGTGTACACATCTGTATACTGTTACTATCTGGCTGAATTTAACTTTGTCTTACATGTAGAAGTCCAGTGCCCTGCTGATGTCATCAAGTGTACCCTCGCAGCGGCATTCATTGGGCATTTATCTACAAGAAACTGGTGTGGGATCTACGCTAAATCTGAGCTTGGAGAGTGGTTCCAGCACAACAAGTACTCCTACTGGTGCCGGGAAACTGGGAGCACGGAATAGCACTAGCACGTTATACAATCAGTTTAACACTGCAGAAAGAGAAAACAGGTATTACAATCCTATAACATGGGGGGGAACAAAGTATCATTGGTTTAGTACTTTAAGGTGCGTATCCACTACTAGATCTTGGAACGACAGTACGATTACGACATCGTAATCGTACAGTCGTTCCTGATCCCCTGTAGTGCCTACACTGAACGATATGTCGTTCAGTGTAGGCACCCTGCCTCATCCCCGAACATGGCCAATCTGTAGTTATCGGCAGATTGACCAGCATGTTGGAGCGATGATTGATGTCAGAAACGACCAGTGGGAGCGCGCATCGCTGATCGTTTCCAACATTTTATTGCCCATTTCATGCACGATTAATGAGCGATTGAACGATAGCATTAAAATCGGCAAGTGGACACGCGGCTTTAGAGTCTTTGCTATCAATCACATCTGAGAAGGTGCACACCAGATATTCATTATTTCTCTTACGTCCAGTGGGGAAAGCTGAATCAATGGTGTACAGAGGTGTTGGATGACAAGTCTAAGCCTCTCCCCCTCTATCTGAGAAGCGCTCAGTTTTTCTTTTTAAGTGCTACGGTATTGTTACTGAGGGAACTTTTCAGTATTTAATTGTGCATTTCTTTTTTTTATGCTTTTGGTTTATTGCTGTCATGTAGTAGTTGCTGTGATGTTTATCAGTGTTTTATCAATGGGGATTGTGCTGTCTCCCTTCACTACCTACACTCTGGACAGCAACCCTGTCATTATTGCCACAGGTGGTGACTTGGACCCCTGTGGCCCTTTGACTCTTATTTCCTTTCCCCCCCTTCAGGGAGTAGAGAGTAGCTACTAAGTAGTGGTCATACGGGCACTGCTGATCTGCAGACTGCCTTTTTCTACGGGGAAAGACAATTCAAAGTGCTGACAGGATACAAGCTACAGCATGGATTATAACATCCCTGAGGCTAGGAGATACCGAGGAGTTAAATAGACTTTGGGGTCTAGTTACTAAGCAGTGTTAGGAGACAGAGTGAATAGTGATAAGGAAGTGATAAGGTGCCAGCCAATCAGCTCCCAACTGCCATCTGACAGGCTGTGTTTGAAAAATGACAGTTGGGAGCTGATTGGCTGGCACCTTATCACAGACTTATCACTATTCACTCTGTCTCCTAACACTGCTTAGTAACTAGACGCCTTTGTATTTTCCCTTCTATATATTTATACAGATTGAAAAATTTTGAAGTGCCTTTACTTTCTACACAGAATTATTCTGCCCCTGTCTGACAAAAGGAGCGGTACTGCCCTTCTAGTGGGGCAGCTTCCGTGACGTTGCAGCATGGATAGTGTAATGGTTTGCATTACTGCCTCAGAGCACTGAGGTCATGGGTTCGATTTCCATCATGGCCCTAACTGTATTGGGTTTGTATATTCTCCCTGTACTTGCATCTGTTTCCTCCAGGTGCTTGGTTTTTTTTTTCTCCCACACACCAAAAATATACTGGTAGGTTAAATAAACCTTAGCATGTATGTGTATACACATGTGGTAGAGAGTATAGATTGTAAGCTCCATTGTGGCAGGGACTGATGTGATTAGCCAAATAATCTCTGTAAAACGCTGTGGAATATGTTTGCACTATATAAATAACTGGTAATAAATAATTTTATACTTGCTTAGTGTTACTTTAAATTACAGACTGGACAGTCTGGGGTTAATGCTATTTGGCCGACCTTCCATGCTAATACTGGTCTGCCGGGTTTAGCTCCAGCTGATAATACTGATCTGGTGGAACCTGCTTAAGCAGGAAATTTAACAAAAACTGAATTAAATTACTCAATTAGTTAGTCGCACTCCAGCCGTAATTGTTATTAACAGTTCTTTCTCCCATTTATTTGTCCTGATCCAATAGTTACTTCTACTCAGGGCCGGTACAAGGTTTCTGGGCTCCCTAGGCAACATTTCACCAACCGCCCCTGCTCCCTCCAATTCATAATATGCCAAGCATCAGTCTCCCCAGTTAAATAACATGCCACACAATGGTGTCCCAAATTCATTGCCATTAATTTTTTTTTTTTTTTGTGGACTCAGCGTCGCCTTCCAGTGGCTGGCACCGTTAGGCGTCTGCCTAAGGTTGCCTAATGGTAGCATCGGCCCTTCTTTATACTCTGTCTTCCCTTTTGGTTCAACTAAATGGATCTCCATCAGTCCAGTCGGTATAGAGTTTGGCTAAGTATTATTTTGATTCGAGAAATTCTTTGAATTGTGTGCTAGACAAGGCCTAGGTATTGCAATTGAATGGCTCACCATCAATGGTGGTTATACCATCGATGGCCATCACACATACAGAACAGGCAGCGGCTGGGACTGATGGAAGGCAGGACACAACAGGTTAATCACGGACGGAGGTGGTGCTGTTGGCTTTATTCTCTAAAACCAACATACGAAATGCATTTTTTTTTAATACTATGGACCCGCCCGAGCTTTGCACGCGAGCAATTTTACATTTATGGCAATCGTTTTTATTTTTAACCAATGTCTTATAAGATTGCCTTGTAGACAACATTAGTAGTTTTTTCCTCTTGACGTCAACACGAAAAGATACTTTTGGCATGGCATGCAAAAGGGCCAGGTAAATTTGTCCATGAGAAAAGCAGTCTCCACTTAGGTCAACTCTAGCCACGTCTGTCCCTGTGCTTTATTTATGGTCATGCCAAGGCAGACTCTTATCGGGAATTGGACTGGTTTGAAATGAAAGAATCGTTTTTCACATAAAAGAAATAGGAACGGTAAAAAAAAAAGGGGTATCAGTAAACAGGGCTTACATCAATTTTTCTGGAGAAACCGGATAATAAGTATCAATCGCTACATGTTTCTTCATTGACTTGCTTCGCTAAAATCGTCACTGCTCGGCTCCCTTTTGTCATACATTAATGTATCATACACCTAAACCTTCCTCGACAAATGCTCTATAGAATAGTGAAAACTGCATCAAAATCCGTCCAGTGGTTCTTAAGATTAGCCTGAACAAATAGACAGACGTCTACCAGGGACTTTATTTTATACTATGTATGGATTAGGTCAAAGACATTAGTATGTTTTGAGGGGAATTCAATTCTCTGTGATGAGCAACTTCAATGTCCAGCTATGTGCTTTACCGCTTATTACAGTAAGGAACCTTTCCTCATTGTCCTGCACACCGCTGTAGGAGCAAGGGAAAATGTACAAACTCCCCTTGCTACTGTTCTGTGTGCACATCATGGACAATTGAACCACACCCCTTACAGTAGGCTGATTCTGCTTACACCTCCATATGCTGTGAGCAGGATCAGCCTTCTGGAGTTAACTCACAAAGTTTCCACTCTGAATTATGTCTGCCCTGTGGTATATTAAGGTACTGAAGTGGCTCCATGTCTTTAGATTTTCTTCTAATCTAAGAATGTTGTATAATGCAATAAGGCTTTTGCTTATTTTCCCTCTTGATATTTGTTGTAAAAAGTTTTTCAAAAGTTGTGACACTATTTGGAGGTTTTCGATACCTCAGTTTAAAGGGAGCAACTTTTGTTTTACAACTGTAATGGTTGGTTAACAAACCAGATTTCTTCTGATCTGAATAATTGATTATAAACCTGAATATGAACTAAACTTACTGGAAGCCAGAGGCTACTATTATACATTTGCTGTAATAATTTCTGCTTTTATATGGCGTGAGGCAGGTACTGTAAGAATCTGTATATTGTTCTATACTGAGCTGCTTACAGCATTTGTGAATAGCTGTAGTTTATCAAAACAATATTATGGTTCATTCTACCTATGCAATATGGTCTTAAAGACTGGTATCACAACACATAAAGATGCTGATCTTTTTTGTAAATCTTTGACAGATTATTGTGGTTTTATTTTAGTACAGAGTTTTGTTTGTAACTTTTCCATTTTTTTGTAGTTTGTATTTTTATGCAATACACACCCTTGACAGGGAGTTCAGTTGTACTTTCCAATTGATCCACCTATACATGGGAATTAGGCAAAGCTGCCCTATTTCCACAGTGTGATAATGTGGGAAACCACAAAACTCTGCCCCAGCGACATTATATCAGTCGGAATAAGAATACTATTTCTGTGTCTTTCTAGATCATATGAGGGGATTTTGTATAAGAAAGGGGCTTTTATGAAACCCTGGAAACCACGCTGGTTTGTGTTGGACAAGACAAAACATCAGGTAACAGAAATACAATAATATTATTAGACAGCCCATGTAGGATCATTGTTCTCTTTGGCCACAGGCTTGTGTGGGGCCTGTTAGCATTGTTGAAAGATGGCAACACACAAGCAAATACAAGTCTTCTTTCATTATCATCTGATCCATTTATTTACCACCATGCTCAATAATGATTATTAACAGACATTTCAGATGTTTGCAAACCACACTTCTATCATTTCGGGTCAATTGCAGCTGCTATCCAACTGTATGTGGCCAGAATAACGCACAATATAGGATTAATATGTAAAATGGGCTCATAGCGGAGGTTATTCCATTTTTCATTCTCAGCAGCTAGAAATTCATCGTTTGCTGGAATTATGCAAGTCTTACATTGTGGAAGAATTGCTCTCCCATGTGACATCGTCATATCTTATCTTCTCTTCAATGGAGGAAGTAGAAAGTTAATTTACTGCAATTTAAAGGACAGTGTATTTTAACTAAATATTCTAATATTGAAAAAAAAAAATACCACAACTTTTACCTGCAGTCTGTTTTTGTTTTTTGTACTGATTTTATTGCATGTCGGCAGTACAGGTATTTGTTAGCTCCCAGCATTACTATGTACAGTAGATTTACTCTTCGTCATGTGTTTTACCTTTTGCATTAACATTTCATTTCTCTCCCTTCCTTATGTTTTTAGATTAATGTTGTATCAGATCCATTTTATACTGTCTGCTTTATACTACTTTTAGCAGTCTTTTCTCACATGACATGTTTTTACTTCCTGGTTAGCTGCGGTATTACGAGAATCATACAGACACTGAATGTAAAGGGGAGATTGATTTGGCCGAGGTAGAGGCTATATCTGCAGGTACTCCAACATTGGGTTCTCCGAAGACTGTGGATGAAAGGGCATTTTTTGATGTAAGTCCAAATGTTTCTTTCCTACAAAAAGGTTTTTTGGAGGCTAAGTTGCATCCAATGTCTCAAGTATTAGTCTACATAATTTTTTTCTTATAGTACTTTTTTGATCTGCTACTTACTGTACAATGTTACTAGCATAGTTTTATATGTAATTTCCCATATGTTTTACATTCTTCATTTTATTCTCTCCAGTTGAAGACAACTCGGCGTGTCTATAATTTCTGTGCTGCAGACCCTTTGCTGGCCCAGCAGTGGATTGACCGCATCCAG
Organism: Taudactylus pleione; assembly: GCA_031769625.1. Classification (NCBI taxonomy): domain Eukaryota; kingdom Metazoa; phylum Chordata; class Amphibia; order Anura; family Myobatrachidae; genus Taudactylus; species Taudactylus pleione. The sequence continues at coordinate 40,017,863 of JAUIMM010000018.1, forward strand.
AGCTGTTTATCTGATGCATAAGTCTTCAGGAACGGAATCACAAATGTCAGGAGACCACTGAAGAAATAGTAACACTGGGGTACCACTTGGAAGCATACAACTTAATTTGTAAACTCATGATAAGCTAGTGTATCTACATTAATGCCACATTAACCTAATTTGTGGCGTAAAGACAGCAAGTTAGCAATTTGGGTATGTAATGTCCACTGGAGTCATCCTACAGGAACCATGAAGAAGACCACTTCTGGCCAGCTTGCAGTGAGAGCTGCAACCTTCAAGAAAGATCTCCCGCCAAGTATAAAAGGTTATGGCTAGTATTTTTCTGAGAATAGCTGTTGCCTCAATGGTGAGATCAGCTGCTTTTTTGGTTAAAAGAAAACCAGAAAGAATTGCTCTAATTAGGCTCCCAGTTCTTCATGATGCTCCACTGCAGTGACAGCTCTGGTATTCAAGAAATAATATGCATCTAGTTAGTCTTAAATACTTATCTGTAAGATACATTTGGTCCAACGGTAAATTTTAAATTATTTTATAAGGGTGAGAAGTATGAAAACGTGACCTGCACTTCCTTGTAACAAGGGAATTAAAAAGTTTAACAAACCTGGCTGAAAAAGAAAGACCTCTGCATAGGATACAAACAAAGACATGTCTTTATTCACATCTCCACACCCAATGGTTATCAATCCTCAGTCATTTTTGGTTTTTAGTATAAAGAAACATTGGACACTTTATAGATCTTCTTTGGCTGTAAGTGCATGGATGTTTGCACAGAGGCATTTGATTGTCCAGTCCTTGAGCCCCGGCTGCAGAATGGTTGGACCTTGGACTCTGATGTTCCAAATGTAACGTAGGAAAAGAGGTGAAAACCACTAAGGATATTATTTTTATTTCAGTGTCACAGGATTTTGCTTGCTTAACTCTTCCTCATTGTATAGACTGTAATGACAAGGGAGAAGATGCTTGTATGATAAACATAGTTTCTGAATAGTAATATAAATATTCAAGTCTCAAACTCATGGAGATGAGCCTCAAGAAATTCTGGACCACACCTATCGCCAACAGACCTGTGAAATACGTAGCCAGTCAGCTGTGTAATCTGGTCTTTGTGTACCATGGATAGAATGCAGTGAGGACAGGACCTTTTGTTCACCATGTGTACCATTTGGATTAACAGGAATGGTTAAACTGCTAACGGTATTTTAACTCAGTGGTTATTGTACTCCATTTAATTATTATTACTGTATATTGCTGTATATAGAGGAATGTCCAAAACAGCAAGAGATTTATGGAGATGTGTCCTGGGAAAATTAGGAAGATGATCTTTTTAACCCTTTCACTGCAGGAAAGCAGAATATTTTGTCAGATTGTGCCTGCTATTTGGAAGATGTAGTCTTCTTTTATGTCCACTCAGAAATGTATTTTGCTTCATTCTTATACTAGGCTTACAGTTCAGGTCTCACAGACCAGCCATGTATTATTTTTTTACCTAAATATGTAATTTGCACAGTGCTCACTGGGCATTACTGAGGATATTAGTGCTCAAATAACTCAAACCTACCAAGAGTAAGTGTAGATTACAATAATACTGTGGATTTACTGTGAAGAGAATGTAAAATGGGAGAGTTATAAAACTATAATATATGTAGACCTACAAACAGTTTGCTGTGAATATGTATAAATATTACACATGTTGAATCCCAATTTAATTAAGTAAGAAGTTATGCAAAAGACTTTTTGCTTTTTGTATCACACATGTTCAGCTTTTAATTAGCGATAAGAGTCAGTGTAGTGTAAAGGTCTAAGTTACACTAACGCGCAGTACAAAGTTCAAGGATAGCACTGTTATCTTATGAACATGACTCATTTTGCCATACTGTAAATAGAGACAAGACTGACCAGGAATGTAATGAAACATAAGCCTGACTGTATCATAGCCTAAAAAATGCAAGAAAATAAAATACAAAGCTTTATTGATTTAAACCATTCATAAATTCTAATTACTCTGTAGCAGAACCTGAAAAGCACACAACATTGTAGGGTCCCAACAAAACAAGCCTGCTTTTGCTAATTGGGTGTGTGTGGAGGGAAAACTATTATATGTTCCCTACAATGTAATTCAGCCCTTTTTGCTATATATATATATATATATATATATATATATATATACATATATATATGATCTGTAGCCAATTAACTCACCATTCCGCTGATGTGTCCAGGACCTGTAAGTTATTCTGCTCTGCTCCCACCCACAATATTTCACAAATTAAATGATTATTATCTCACAACTGGTCTAGTAAATTATGTTTTCGCTTTTTAAATGCACTTTTTTTTTATTATTAATTTTTGCTGAATGGGCATGGCTGAGGCTTCCTCATTCAGTCAGTGCCCCATCTATCCCCCCCTATATGTTTACCAAATACAAGAGTAAAGTTGACTGCAATTAATCATGAAATAAGGAATTTTAATAGGAAAAAATACTATTTATTTAGAAGAGGTATTTCTCAATGGCATGTAAATAAACTTGTTTGTTTTATATGGATTTTTCCTTATTACATTTTACAGTTTTATTGCCAAGTTTCTGCTAAAAGAATATCATTAGTCCCATTTTTACATATTAAAATCTAAATTGGGGGGTTAGAGTCTGTGACCTGAAAACATTCTTATTAATGGGTCACTTATTACTATGGGGTGTTCTGTAGCTTGTCATATGATATGCACACAATATCATATCTAAACACATTTGCTATTGTGTATATTTTATGCCTTCTAATTGGGTCTTTGAAGATTTTAGGTGACACATTTGCTGCCTGCCCAAGACATGTATTATCAGGATCCTGACCATCACAATACCAGCAGTAGAATTCCGACTGTCAAAATACAGACGAATCCCAATGGTGAGTGTTAGGGTTAGGCACTAGGGGGAGGGTTAGGCTGCTGTAGGGGACGTCTAGGGTTAGGCTGCGGGAGGGTTGGTTTAGGGTTAGAATACTCACTAAAATTCGTCTGCATTTTGACCTTCTGAACTCCGCTGCCGCTATTGTGACCGTCGGTATGGTCACCACTGGGATATTGTACATAATCCATAATTACCTTAATACTGTAAGGATTTAAAATGGGAAATCCATGTATTTATGTTAGGGATGTGCAGGCTCGGATAGGTTCGAGTTTGCACGCCGAGTTCGGATTTTTCCCTCCAAAAAAACGGAACTCAGAAAGAGGCTAAACGTCATCTTGCATGGACAAACATCATCATTCCTTTTGTCCAGGAATGATGATGTTTGTCCATGCAAGATGACGTTTAGCCTCTGAGTTCCGTTTTTTTGGAGGGAAAAATCCGAACTCGGCGTGCAAACTCGAACCTATCCGAGTCTGCACATCCCTAATTTTATGTACAACCCTGTAACAAACTTACAGCCACTCTCTGGAAAAGCTCTATAAGGCATTTGTGTCTATTCCTGCCTGCCGCATTTTAATATCAAAAACAATCCATTGATGAGTATTAATGTTCAAAGTATTTTTTGGAGCAACGGTTAGGCAATCTGTAATCCATTTCATTATACTCTATTGAAAATAATGTGATGTTAAAATATTCCATGTAACTGCTTCCATTATTGTAATTATTCTTTGGTGGTGAAAGGGTTGATAAGCATCACATTCCTGTGCTTCCCTAGGCAGGCCTGCTAAATCAGGGTGGCCAATGTAATAGAAGGATACTCTTTGTACATAATACAATTCTCAGGTTGAAGTTTCCTGTTTTTGTAGAATACATCAGTTCTTGTTCATTGTGTCAAACATTCAGTCATTGGGTTTTGTTTCGATATATATATGAAGACAGGAATAATATCCAGAGAAATAAAAGAACTAACAAATGTTTAAACTGTGATACATTTATATACTGAATGTCTTTTTTTACTGCCTTTTATGGAAACCTCCGTGTATGCGCTCAAATAGCAAATCTTTGGCAGGGCATGCTGGGATGTCTAGTTCCACAACAGCTAGAGGGACGCATGTTGAATCCCCCTGGTGTAGAATATTTTTAGCAGATGCAGACTTGTCAAGAAATGTTACCACATCTGTGGGAAATGTCACCAACTCCTTTTCTAGTCAAGAAATACTATCAAGCTAGAATTTCTGACAAGTAAGATATCCATATGAAAGTATCACTATACATAATTTTATTTATATGGTACCTTAAGGGTTCTGTAATTGCCATACAAAGTGGCAATAACATACAGCAAAATAACATAGTACATCTGTGATCATAAAGGGCAGTAACAGACAAGTTCACTACTTTACAAATATCCATATTTACAATCCACATTATATATTTACATAAAGACCACAGAAGGAGAGGGTCCTGTTTTCAAGTGCTTACATTTTAGAGTCTATGGGTGGACATGTAAAGGGAGAAGTGAGCAGATTTGGAAGCTGGTGACTTAGGAGGGGGAGTGATGGCTTGGGTATATGTAAAGTCGTGTCTAATAGAGCATATAAGGGCATTCAATTCGGATGTAGGGAAAAGGTTATCAGGGTAGAGAAGAATTGACAGTAATTGGAAAACTGAAGTAGAAGGGAATAAGAATGAGGCTTGAGATGTTGAGAGTGGAAAAGTGGTTGAGGGCTTTGAAGACAGTGAGCCAATGGAGCGATTGGAAGGTAGTTAAGAATAGACTGAAGGGGGAGTGAGGAGGGGATATAGGTAAGCCTGTAATGGAGATGATAAATGATAAGGGAATGGATGAGTGTTTGTTTTAGAGACTTCCAAAGTGAGAAGGAGCAGATCTTGAATATGTCGCAGAGATAAGAAAAACGGGATGTGGGAGCGAAAGAGGACCTGTGGAGCTTGGGCAGGTGGTAGCAGAAGAGTGAAATCCCTGGACAGTTCAGGGTTAGAAGGGATGCGTAGTCCATGCTGTACCAGTCCAGAGGTGGAACAGGACACAATCAACAGGGCTGAAAGTCTGGTGGAAGCAGGGGTCACGATGCTGGCCAGGGCTTTATTAAATCAGAGACCGAAGGGTGGTGTGAAGGACAGCAGGGATCATGTCCATGAGGGTTGAAGGAGGACTTGTTGCAATGGCGAGCACTAGGTGCAAAGGTGTTGTACTTTGACAGTGAGGACCATTGGCGGGCAATCCTGTAACCAATTGCACATCTCAAATGTGACAAATTCAAATAAACCTTAATAAAAATACATACGAGGGTGAGTCAAAAATTTTCCACATACTGGCTGTAGAATGTATTTTAATCAACTTTCAGAAAAGACAAATACATTATTTTTCGACATAATCTCCCTGCTTTTCAATACACTTTGTCCATCTGTCAACAAGCTTTCGTATTCCCTCATTAAAAAATGTTTTAGACTGAGCTGCAAGACACACCGTTGTCTTCACCTCTTCATCAGACGTGAATCTTCGTCCTCTTAGGGCTTCTTTCAGGGGACCAAACAGTGATAGTCCAATTGGGCAAGTTCAGCACTATTGGGAGGATTAACACATCAAAACAAAATTTTTGGAGAGTGTCGACAGTATGAACAATGGTGTGCGGACGTGCATTGTCATGCAACAACACAACACCCTTGGATAGCAGTCCTCTGTGTTTTGTTTGAATATTAGGCTTCAGCTCTTCAGTGAGCATCTCACTATAATGAGCACGGTTGATTGTTGAACCTTTTTCCTGATAATGTTCCAATATTGGCTCTTGAGAATCCCAAAAAACTGTAAGCCTCAATTTCACAGCTGATGGTTGACTTTTGAACTTTTCTTGCTCGGCGATTGAGGATGTTTCCATTCCATACTCTGCCGTTTACTCTCAAGTTAGTAGTGGTAAATTCATGTCTTGTCACCAGTAATGATTCTTTTTAAGAAACTTTCATCTTCCTTAGAGTATCGTCCAAATTTTGTTTGCAGATGTCCAAACACTTCTGTTTGTGCTCTTCCGTGAGTGTTTCGGTACCCATCTCGCACAAACCTTTTGAAACCCAAGTCTGTAGTGGATTATTGCATGGTAAGAGACATTTTTGATTTGCTACATAATCCAATGTCACTCATCCAACAGAATCAGTTCACGTGCATACTCAATGATCTCATTAGTCGTGAATGTGGACAGGTGTCTGGCTCCTTCATGGCTGACACTTGTACAACCTTCTTTGAACTACTCTATCCATTCATATACACTTCTTTGCAACAAAACACTTTCTCCATACTGTGCACAAAGGGCCTGATTCAGAGCTGGACGCTCTGACCAGAGCGCTCGCTCTGAATCAGGGCCCTCCTACCTAAAAATGGAGCGGCCTCCTATGCGAGCGGCCAAAAAGATGGTCGCGATGGTCAAGACCATCGGGCTTGCGACGAGACCCTGCGGTAGGGTCTCGCTTCCACAAGCCCAGGAGTGATGTCAGTAGGGCCGGCCCCAGACAGTAGGCATTCCCATGGGAACGCCTCCGTCTGGGCAGCAACGCCCCCGGCACGCCCACCAAAGGGGGCGTGCTGTCACTCACCATCGACAGCACGCCCCCTTTGGAGCTCCCTCCGTCATGCGCATTAGGGCACCATCGACCCGCTTGCGAGCGCTCAGCGTTCACGAGCGGGTCTGAATTAGGCCCAAAGTCTTTGCTAAACATCGGCACCAGATACATCCTCAGACCAAAAAAAATGAATCGCTGTATGCTGCTCTTCTTTCATGCAAATCACAAGTGGGGCAGCCATTTTTTCTTGCACTGCAGTCACAAATGAACTGACGTAACACGTTCAAACCTGCACAGCAGTGACTGGGGAGACAGCGACATAGTACGGAAAGCGTTGATAAAACTGGGCGGCCAACAGAAGTCTTTATATAATTGGAGGGCGGATAATGTTTGACTCATCCTCGTATGAGTAATGATTTGCGCCATCTATTTAAACATTAATTACGGTAAATACTACTTTATAACAAAGCTGCTTTGGTAACCATTCTGATAAGACTGTCATAACTATGGCCCTGATTCAGAGTCGGACGCTCTGACCAGAGCGCTCGCTCTGAATCAGGGCCCACCTCCATAATTATGGAGCGTCCTCCTGGACGCTCGTATAGCGGTGGGTCACCACCCACAGCCTATACGAGCGTGCAGGTTGATGGTCATGACCATCGCGACCATCGCCACTGCGAGCCGAAGCCTGCGGTTGAGTTTCTCAACCGCAAGGCCCGGAGTGATTTTGGCTCTATCAGAGCCAAAATCACTCCCACTGACATCACTAGTGATGTCAGTGGGGCCGGCTTCTGACGGTAGGCGTTCCCTTGGGAACGCCTCCGTCTGGGAGGCACGCCCACCAAAGGGGGCGTGCTGTCAATCAACATCGACAGCACGCCCCCTTTGATCAGACACAACGAGCGAAGGAAAGTCCTTCGCTCGTCGCATCTCGCGCATGCGCACGACGGAGCTCCCTCCGTCGTGCGCAGGCGCAGTGCACACCATCGACCCACTTGCGAGCGGACAGCCGCTCGCGAGTGGGTCTGAATCAGGCCCTATGTCTTTAAGCCAACTAATAAATGACAGTTGTAACTCAAATAAACAAGCACTAGGACAGTGGTATGTAGAAGAAGGGGTTCAGTATGATTTATCGCCGGCTGCATGGCTGGCGGTTCAAATTCCGACAGTGGCATCAGTGAAAATCCCGATCGTCGAAAAGTAAGTACTTACCTATTCTACCCCCTAACCCTCCCTTAGGGGTGCCTAAGCCTAACCCCCCCCTTCCCCGCCGCCTAAACTTAAGTCCCCCAGGGGGGTCCTAACCCCCCTTCTCCTAGCCTAAACCTAACCCCAAGTCTTCCCCTGGGTACCTTAAACCTAATAGTAGCATCCTGGGTGAGAAAAGGTCTGATCTTAGAAATATTTTCTAGAGGAAAAGGATAATAAAAAAAAATACCTTGTTTCTAGCAGAATGTAGAGTATAATAAAGGAGTTTATTATTTAAAATAAAAGTAGAGCACCTCCCAAAATTAGCTACAGTATACTCCACAGATTCAACAGCCTTGTCTGAGCCAAGTGACACTATAATCCTCTGATCCTGGTTGTCATGGGGAACTTGCATGTTGGGTTCCATTTTACTATTAACATTTTCAGTATAACAATACATGCATTAAAATGGTAGAATGTCTCCATGGGGCAATCCCAGACCAGCACTCAAATCTTCTAAGTGGGCTGATCAACTTCACAAACTACTTATACTGACTGTCAGAATGAAATTGGGTATGATATGCCGTCTGTTGGGATGCCTCCTGTCATAAAACCTTACCCTCCTTTCTGGTAGCCTAACCCTCCCTGTTAGTTCCTGAACCTAGGTCCCCCTCCTTCGTGCCTAAACCTAACCCCCCCCAGTGGTGCCTGACCCTAACCCCCCCCCCCAAAACCTAACGCTAACTGCCCTAACCCTCCCCCCCTTGGCAGAGGACGGGCGCCTTGGTCTTGCCTCATTCGGGCATCCGTCCGTCTGCTTTCCGGCGTCAGGATTAAGATAGGCGTCGGCATTTCTGGTGCCTATCTTAACTCCCTTGTCGGGATATCAGCGTCGGCATTTAGACCAGCGGCCGCAACAGCTAACTACATCCCCGTCGGAATATATATATATATATAACTAGAGAAATGCTGGAAAGCACTCAGAGACTATATAGAAAATGCAAACTGGTACAGCATAGTAGTCAACGTTTCGGAGAGACCTCCTTTATCAAGACTATAACAAATGCAAAGACAAACATACAATAAATAACTTACCACCCGCGTGACAATTCCAGCTACCAGCCAAGACCCACTGACGTCATAAACACGACTCGTGGACAGCCGTGGACTCTCTAGGGGGAGTGGTTTAGCAGTGAATGAGGTGAACACCTGTCACCATAGTTACAACACCATTTGCCGTGCTTGTTAGTTTTTTTGTGTTTGTTGTTGTAACTATGTCTTTGCATTTGTTATACAGTCTTGATAAAGGAGGTTGACTACTAATGCTGTAGCAGTTTGGATTTTGTATATGGTCTGAGTGCCTTCCAGCATTTCTCTAGTTGCATATACCTTTGGGAACGGCACCGGAGCCATCTATATGTTGATCTATACATGAGAGCCGGAACGTCTTCTCTTACATACATATATATATATATATATATATATATATATATATATATAGTTCATTTGGTATTACTTCTCTGCATAGGGGACACAGGCTTTAGACAGTGGGTATATGCGGGAGCCGGAGTCTAGGCACTACACAGTTGGCTTTTTTTCTTCTCCCAGCAGCTCTGGCTCCTCCCCTATCCTCAGCCCCAGAACATGCCAGTTTTTAGTTTGGTGCTTGCAGGAGCGGGCACTGTTTTAGAGAACTGCTTTTAAGCAGCCTCAGCTTTTATTTGTTTTTTAAGGGTGGGCAGTAGGATGGGTTGAAAAGTGGGTCAAAAAGGAAAATTTTTCCCCATCAATAGCGAGGGTGAAAAAAAGTTGAGGGATCACTCGAGAAGATGATTGCTGTTTAGTTTTTCAAAATTGGATAATATATTAGTCAGCCAACCAGCGCCTAAAGATTTCCTATTTACGCCCTATAGGCATGCCCACAGAACACCACCGCAAAGTGCTCTGGCAGCGCTTTTTTTCGTACTGGTTGTTTCTAAGTAGCAAAATACAATAGTTTTGACTCATAATACACACCCAGCTCACCTTATAGTGTCCATATAGTAAGTGCGCTCAACATAGCTGTAACTAAAATGCAGTAGTAGGGTGTCTGTTGCCCTCTGCCTGCAGCTCTCAGCTTGTTGCCAATAAATACATGCAACAACCCAGGACTCACTACTATGTAAAGTAGGCCCTCTCTCATTTTTAGGAGTGTTGAGCAACGCTCAATATTTCTTCTATTATGTCTGAATGCGTTCGTCTATGGTTTGTAGGGTGACAGTAGGTAATGATGCTTTAGTCCATACAGCTATAACTGTTAGCAACAGCCCTAGCGACCTCTGCAGTTGACTGGTTACAATGTGTATCCAACAGAATGTCACTTCGAATTACATGGACTTAAAGAACTACTTTTTCGTAAGTCGGAGGAACAGTACCACCAAATTCTTGAAGGGGTCCTGAAAATAGGACAGTTAGGAGGAGGGGTGAGTTGTTTTCTTTCTAATGGAATCGGCCAGAGCCTTATCCGAATCAATCCTAATAATGGAAATTATTCGATGGTGTTCTGATGGTTAATTTTTTTAGGAGCTTCCCTGGCTCTTGTGTGTTTGCATCAGGGGCATCTTGTTCTCGTTGGAGGATGTCTCTGAGAATCAGTCAGCCTCAGTGATACCTTCCCTCTCTAGGCTGCTGCTAGGCAACCAGACACATTGCTAGCTCTGATTGGTTATCACTGTATGAGTGAGCCAATCAGCACAGCCTGCCCCTCTCCCCTGCACTGCTGCAGCTTCTACTAGCACAGCCACAGCATGCAGAGCAGGGAAGCAACAGGCAAATGGCAAGCCTTTGATCCCACAAGTCACTCAGTGACTGCTGCTGGAGACAGGCTGGACAACAACGAAGCACTTTGCGGTGGTGTTCTGCGGGCATGCCTATAGGGCATAAATCCAAAATCTTTAGTTTAGGCACCTGTTGGCCGACTAAGATATCCGATATTGAGAAATTAAAACCGCAATCATCTTATGGAGTGGTCCCACAATTTTTTTTTTCAACCCTCGCAACTGATGTGGAAACTTTTTTTTTTTTTCAACCCACCCTAGTGGCAGCACTAGGCATCTTACAGGACGCCTGCGCTGCCACTCCACCAAACCCTCTGCATCGGCGAGTGAGTCAGCGTTTTTAGCTGGGCCCTCAGCAAGACACCAGGGAGCCGCAGCCAGAAACCGCAGGCTTTGTGTGTGGGGACTGCCCTTGATCGCTGTACCATGTCTGCCAAGGGCAAGGCACCCAGGGATGGGGGTGTTCCTGTTGCATAACTGCATGACTTTGACCATTGCACTTTATCCTCAGGCTCCGGACAATGATGGGCCTGTGTCCAGTGCTTCACAACTTCCAGCCAGGAACTGGCCTTGGCTACCTATCTCTCACAAGTACTGTTGCAGTTAGTTGATAAACTTGCAAGCCCCGGGCCCAGCTGCCCCCAGTTGTACAGTCTCAAGGTACGTTACAGCCGACTGCCATAAAACCTCCATGGATGCAGTCCTTCTTGCAGTTAGCGAAGGTGTCGGCATCTGTCCAACATGCTAAACAGAGACCTTACTTCCAAGCGCAGACCCTCGATATGAGATAATTCTACACCCGTCATTATGATTCGGACTCCACAATAACACTATGTCCAATATTTCAGACGTGGCGACCTTCTATTCTGGAGGACTCCCTACCTTAGGTAGATGTAGCAGCCCTGATTAAGGCAGTTAAAGCTGTCCTTCGCATCAAGGATGCTGAGCAGGCCCTAAGGCTAGTGTTCAAATGTCACAAGAAGGTTTCGGCAGAATTCCCTTCTGCGCAGCTAGAGGATCTTCTAGCGGAGGTATGGGCTACCCTAATAGGCGCTTCCAGGTTTCTAAGCGCAGTTCCTCTTTTCATCCACTCCCTAGTCAACACCACTACCCTTCCTAATACGGCATACCTTAAGGATCCGGCAGATAGGAAGCTGGAATCTTCCGTCAAAGGTATTTATTCTCATGCAGGTGCCAACACACGTCCAGCCCTAGAGTCCGCTTGTGTGGCTAAAGCCATCAGGCGTTGGCAGACGCCCTTGAAGATGGCCTCAGATCAGGTACCCAGAGGAACAAGCTATTGTCTTAGTGAAGCACATCAGGGAGGTGGCCTCTTATCTCAGAGAGGCAGCAATAGACTCTGGTATCCTAATCTCCAAAGTGTTCGCATCCTCTGCGTCTGCAAGGTGAGCCCTTTGGTTTCATTCCTGTCTCACTGAAACAGACCCTAAAAAGCCCTGGAGGCTCTTCCTTATTTAAGGGACATTTCTCTTTGGTCCATATGTGGACAAGATCGTGGCCATGGTTGTGGCGTCCAAGATGGCCTGTCTGCGCAAACTTCTAATTTTCGCTCCTTTCATCCACATGGAAAAGCCTATGCCCAGCCTTTTTCAAGTTTCCAGGGCTACTCATCCAAGGGTTCCAAGCCCCAACGTAAACAGCCCTGGTCTCCCAGCCGCATGCTACCAAGCCCACTGACAAGCCTTCCACATGACGCTATGTCCTAACCTTTCAGGAGCGGCCTCTGGACTAATTTTTTTTTCCACAGGCCTTCCGGTGGATCAGGCAAAGCTGAAGCACTTCTGGAGTCTATTCATTCCCTGCTGACCTCCAAAGTAATTGTTCCAGTTCCATTGTCTCAGAGAGGCATGGGCTTTTATTCCAAACTCTTCTTGGTTCAGAAAACAAACTATTCCTTCCAACCAATCCTCAACCTGAAGACCCTCAACAGGTACTTGCACGTCCCCAGATTCCACATGGGAGTCTCTACCTTCCATCATTCTGGCACTGGAGGCGGGGGATTTCATTGCTTCCTTGGACATCCAGGAAGCCTATTTGCATGTACATTTCCAGCTCAGCCACCAGCACTTCCTCAGGTGTGTGATCGGGGAGGAAGATTTCCAATTTCTTTACGAAAGTTATGGCAGCTCATTTGCGGAGGAGGGGTATCAGGATTCAACCTTATCTGGACGACCTACGTATCCTCGCCCAGTCACCGGATGTCCTCAGGGAACACCATCTCACAATAGATCTCCAGTCCCACGGATGGATCATCAATTGGAAGAAATCCTCCTGGACTCTTGCAGATGTACCATCTGGGGGCATTGCTGGATTCCAACGTTCAGCGGGTCTTTTTTCCTAGGGGAGCATGCCCTGTTTCACTCCCGGCCTCCTTAGATGGAAGTTCACTCCCGGTTTGTCCTCTGACATTCACAAACGGGCCTGGCCAACTACGAAGCAGACCTTGGCCAGATGGCTCCATTCAACCATCCGCCACGTTTACACTACGTAGGACCTTCCTACCCTGGCCGTGGTGACAGCTCATTCCTCTAGGTTGGCGGGAACTTCTTGGGCAGCTCGATGTGGCGCCTCTGTGAAGCGGCTTGTAAGGCAGGCACGTGGTTCTCTGCCCATACGTCTCTCAAATTCTATTCAATTGACACCTTTGCTTCTGTAGACGTGGCTTTCTGGGCGAAAGGTTTTCAGCACAGCTCAGGAGCATCCCCTCCCTTAGGGGGATAGCTTTGGGAAATCCCACTGTCTAAAGCTTGTGTCCCCTAGGGAGAGATGACTAAAAGGAGATGTAGGTTCTGACCTGGTGTAACACTGGGTATTGAAATAGGCAGGTATTTTTGGTAAAGCAGTAGCTTTTAAACCACTTAACAGACAAATTTTTTTCCCAAACAATGCTCAGAAATTGTCAGTTTTTTTTATGATTGAATAAGACCATCTTTTAAAAACTTTTCCAACAAGATTTTATAAAAAAAAAAAAATTTCAACATCGTATACCATAAAAATAGCATTTTTGATGGTACAGTTGACAATACCCATCACTACAGTATACCATCGATGGCCGATGGGTTCAACCATCGATATAAACTATTGATTATTTGAGTCTGCAGCCGCTGATGTTTCCTTAACATCTGTTGGGGGGGGGGGCTGCCATCGTTGGTGCAGCAACAGTGCCAGTCAGCGATAGCAAAACCACTTGTCAGACTATCGATGGTCGGTGACAATCCCTAGTATACTGTATAGTATACCATCCCTAATCGGAGGAACCGTATCGAGTCTTGATCAATACAGGACCCCTATAATATATATATATATATCTCACACAATCCACTGCCCGATCACTGTGTCCAGCAGTGATCGGGGCAGAGCCGGAGCTTGAACAGGGAGGTTTGGTATGGATGCCGCTGCTGTAGCAGCCGTGGCCAGAACATACAGAGCACTGACACAGCCACACCTGGAGGAGGTGGCCCACCGGGGGGACACAGGAGCCACCACCGTGTCCGGCCAGGGGACTCAGAAGCCGCCGTGCTGAGAGGAGAAGGGAGGAGGTGTCCGGCCAGGAGACACAGAAGCCACCACAGTCGTCGCTGCGCTGAGAGGAGGTGTCCGGCCAGGGGACACAGAAGCCGCCGCAGTGCCGGGAGGAGGTGTCTGGGCCACGGGACACAGAAGCCGCCGCAGTACCGGGAGGAGGTAGGTGTCCGGCCAGGGGACACAGAAGCCGCCGCGCTGGGAGGAGGTGGCCGGCCCGGGACGCTGGAAGAGGAGGGAGTAGGTGGACGCCCCGGGAACGATGAAACGGCCACAGTGCCGGGAGAAGGGACACAGCAGCAGGCAGCCGAGCCGATGATGCAGCACTGGCTGTTGCTGCTTACAGCAACCTAGAGAGGAGTGTCACGCAGGCTGCCAGATTACTGCTGGCCACAGTGATCGGGATATACTGGAGCCTGCAGCCGCGTCGGGAGGGGGGTGCTGCCAGATGCCCGATCACTGTGGCCAGCAGTGATCGGGACACACTGGAGGGGCAGCCATGGTTGCCGAGGGACCAGCAGGTCCCTCTGATGCAGGTGGCTGCTGAAAGATTAGCTTCCCGAAGCCGCCTAGTGGGCACTTCTGACTGGTCGTATCAGATACGACCATGTAAGGGAAAGCGCAGCCTGGTGTGGTCGTATCTGATACGACTGTGCCAGGCAAGTGGTTAATAGCAGCAAACACTGCACCTTAGCATACGTGAGTTTAGGCCTGCACACATACAGGCACATAACATAAAATAAACAAACATAAAAGTCTCAGCACTCCTTGTGCTAATCAGTCAGCAGTTGCTTGCAGGCACAATTTGGGCATGCTCTCCCAGCAAAGCCCTTAGACGAGTATAAATCCTCTTCACTAGCCGTACCTGGAAGTGACTTGAGTGAGGGCGGAAGTGGAGGTTTCTGCCCACACTTTCCACGAAAATAAGAGAGTTGGCCCCTTGCGGGCTCGCTTCGCCCGCCACATGATATTCCCCGTGCCCACTTGGATGGTAGGGAATGACGGACACTGGCAGATGACATCATCGTACAGAAATGGAAGGGGATCTATCTCTTCCCCTTGGACCCTGGCACTACAACACGGTGTCCCTACTTCCTGGCTGCTACTCAGGTGTGTGAGAATTTTAAACCCTTCCTGTACTCCAGTGATTATTCCAGCTGGGTCTGTATAAATGTGAAAACCTCGAATTCCACACCTCCACTGCTAATGCAGAATGCACAGGTTTCACTCCAGCCTCCTTTTGGAGGGAGCTGATTCCACCAGAATGTGGGTAATTCAGGTGAGAGACAATGACTCTCACCAAATCTTTTCTTCGAAATCCATAGGGCGTCCACCTTGATGCGGAGTTTTTGCTATGCTTCTGGTTCCTCTGTCAGCATCCTCTAGCAGTGGAGTAAGTTCATCCCAGACGCCCGGAGACAAGTTATAATTTGGTGCCCCCCCATCACAGCCACTAACACTGTAATGTAGCAATTCTCATGCAGATAGGCTATAGAAGATAGATGAAGGCAGCAGTTGGTGATCTGACATGGAGCTCTCCACTAGTGTATGGTGGCTTCTCAGGTGCTGGGAAGGGGTGCCATGTATTGAGTGGCTGTCACGGTACACTCCGGGTACATAGTTCTAAGTGGGGTGAATATGTTGTGGACAATGGTGGAGATGCCCCTTCAGTGCTAGAGCCCGGCCGCAGGCGCCTCCATTGTCTCCCATAGTTCTGCCCCTGTCCTCTAGGTGTGTGAACCTGTGTGCGCGCGCTGGTCTTCCTTCTCCTTGCTAGCTTAACTGGTCTGCCTTAGGCTGGGGGCGGGGTTTAAGGAAGGAGCTGGGGCTGCTGGGAGAAAAAAAAAGAAAAAAGTTAACTGTGTGCCCGGACTCCTACTCCAGCCTATTCTCACAATCTGTCTCTCTTATGGCAGAAATTCCCAAACGCAGTCCTCAAGGCTCCCCAACAGTTCAGGTTTTAGAGATATCCGTGGTTAAGCACAGGTGACTTAATTAGTACCTCAGTCAATTTGATTTAACCACCTGTGCTCAACCATGGATATTTCTAAAACCTGAACTGTTGGGATCGCGTTTGGGAACTTCTGCCCCAGAGCCATAACTAGGCAGTTTGGTGCCCTGTGCCAGAAAAAGCATTGGCGCTCCCCTATATTTTAAACACGAAAAGAGTGCTGAGAAGGCATGTACCAAAAATTAAAGAAGCGTAGCCTCATGTGGAAGGGACATGGCCACACAAAAGTACCAATTTACATTACACTGCACAGTAGTACCCCATATACACATTACACCACACAGTAAAGACCCTTATACACATTAGTAGTGCTCTAAGGGTTCTTGTTAATTTAATTCATAATCTGAGATTATTAATCCCCATCTCAATTCCCTGCCCAACCCCTCATATGCATGCACTGTGCATAAGCATTAGAACAATACCACTGAAAAGGAGTCACTGATTGCCAGGGATCAAGCATTTTCCCCAATGACATTGTCACATACGTGGTTGCTGTGGTGGTAAATTGGGACTTGCAGGTGTTGGCTGCCGCAGCTTCCATAGCTGTCACTGTCTGTGATGGACCTGCTGCAGATAGTATTCACTGATGATCACCGCACCACCACCCACCTATCATACTGAACGCACAGCTCCTCATCCTAGGAATTGTGGGAGCGGAGGAGAGACGTCATGACGTCTCTCCAGTCACAAGAGACTGCTGCGCAGATTGACCAGGTCGGGAGGAGGCAGAGACTAGGGTGCATGAGTGGCATGCCCCTTCATTGGAAGAGCCGGATGCCGCACCACTAATGTAGCAGTGGGCTCCCGGCAGTTAGAAATTGTGGTGAGTGGCCAGTTCCGCCCTCAGGGCTATTGCATTCTGTGCAGCGGCACCGGACGCACCACCCCAGTTATGGCCCTGCTCTTCCCTATGGATTTCAAAGAAAAGGCTTTAGCCAGGTAAGAACATAAATCTCCTATTCTTTCAAATCCACCAGAGGGCCACATATTGCTGCTGTTATGGCAGCTCTTTATAATCAGGAGATTCAGCTATGGTTGAGCTAATTTCCCCTTCATGCTAGGGACCTGAAAGTGACGTGAGTGAGGGTGGATGTGCAGTTCCATTCTCATTAAGGCCAGCTAAAGAAAGTTGTCGCCTCGCAGGCTCGCTCGCATATTATCTTACATTCCAGTTTTTGTATCATATCAACTATTATGATTTTTGTTATAACTGTGTACAGGAATGTCTCTCACCTAGTGTAGCATCGCTTATACAGCTCTAATGCACAGACTACCTACCGTATAAGACAAAGGAACACTGTTTATGTATTTATACAAAAGTACGGATTTCTAAAGAATAACAGGTTTCATTACAGCAGAATATAGTATAAAGCTGTGTATGGTTCATCATGTATAGCTAGTAAAATGCATTCTACATTTCCTATCCTAGGAGCATTTATGCAAACTGGCTTCTTCCAAAGAAATGGAGTACCTTTATGGTGGCTTCCATCCAGAATTCTAATCCCTGCAGGCAGTAACATGGCGTATTCAGTCATTGCTCAGCCCCCTCAGCACCTCTGTGGTAAGGTCAGGAAAGAAAGACAACCTTGTAATTATTCTCCCTTTTCTGCCTTGCTCCTGCCTTAAGGAGTGTGATGAGAGTTTAGAAAACCAGTGTTTAAATAGTGTGTTCCTGAGGCTGGATTTTGGTTTAGCAACATTTTAACTTCAACTCATACCAGCTTGAGACTAAACTATAACCCTTATACTCTTAACTGTCACATATGCGGAGTGAGCACGACAGCCATGTGAACTAGAGTCCAGGCTGGTGCAATGTGAGTTCCAACAGAGGTAGAGGGTATTAAAACCTAGCACACAATCAGAGCAGGATACTACCTCTCCTGTACATGAGTTAAGTGATGTGAATGTGTGTGCTTGCTTGGAGGGTCATCCAAGAGTTTTTAGACTGCAGCTGTAGCCAGAGCTGGCCGTAGCCCATTTGGTGCCCTAGGCAAAATTTTGACTGATGCCCCCTAACAACTTGCCATACCGAGCTGAACAGCCAGTCAGGAAAAAAAAACGGTGGCCCTCCTCAGTAGGTGCTGTTGAGGTTTTAAGACCCATCTGTCTTTTCATCAGGACATGTCATGATGAAAAAACCAATGGGTCTTGAAACAGCAACATAACCTATGTGATTATCACTTTGTTACAACTACTGAGGAGTGCCGCCTGTTTTTTTCCTGAGGGGCTGTTCAGCTCGGTATAGGAATTTGTTTATTATGGTAGGAGGGCACCCTTGAGATTACCAGTAAATGTATCCAGAGTGTCGGGCTGAATGTATGTATGTGTGTGTGTATACAGTGAGGTGCATAAATATTGGGACATTGACAGAATTTTCATATTTTGGCCTCTATTCACCACCACAATGGCTTTGAAATAAAACAAACAAGATGTGCTTTAACTGCAGACTTTCAGATTTAATTTGAGGGTCATTACATCCAAATCAGGTGAATGGTGTAGGAATTACAACGGTTTCTATATGTGCCTCCCACTCTTTAAGGGGCCAAAAGTAATGGGACAAACTAAACAATCCTAAATCTATCTTTCACTTTTTAATACTTTGTTGTAAATCCTTTGCAGGCAATTACAGCCTGAAGTCTGGAACGCATAGACATCACCAGACGCTGGGTTTCATCCCTGGTGATGCTCTGCCAGGCCTCTACTGCAAATGTCTTCAGTCCCTGCTTGTTCTTGGGGCATTTTCCCTTCAGTTTTGTCTTCATCAAGTGAAATGCATGCTCAATCGGACTCAGGTCAGGGGATTGACTTGGCCATTGCATAACATTCCACTTTTTAGCCTTAAAAAACTCTTTGGTTGCTTTTGCAGTATGCTTCGGGTCATTGTCCATCTGCACTGTGAAGCATCCTCCCGCGCCAGCCCACTCTGCATGATGGGAGAGACATCATGCCCGGCTCCGGCAGTGGGCGCAGCAGCCGATGAGAGTCTGTCTGACTCTCATCGGCTGCTAAAACAAATACAGCTGCCGATGGCTGTGTAGTGCGGACTGCACTTATGTGCGGTCCACACTACCGCCGTGCGCCTCGTGCTATGGAGGCGGAACCTGCTCCGCAAAGGCCCATGGGAGGAATGGACGCAGTTGGGCATGTGCAGCATGCCCTCCCGTGGCCATCTTGTTTCCTCCTGTAGCCAGAATGAGCTTCTGGACAGAAGCTCATTCTGACCTGGGCGGCTCAACTGGCCACTGCGCTGCCCGATCGGAGCTGAGCTCTGATCGCCGCGGCAGCAGCAGGGCAGGGGCATGCAGCGCCGGTGGTGGGGAACCTTGGCAGAGCCCTGGAATGCCCCTAGGCATTTGCTTATTATTCCTATGCCCGGCTGTGGCTGTAGCCATGAGTTGAGTGAAGCAGTATCAGATTGTAACAGTGCAAAGAAGAGCATTACAATTCCATTACTCAAGAGTGTAAGGTCTTTTACCAATCAAATCTACGGTAGGGATGGCAGTCGACGGATCTCCATTCATGGTAAGACATCATCGACGGTCATAAGTGGGGATCACGTTGACTGAGGGGGCGGAGCTAAGCCTCATTCTTCCATCACCAGGGGAGAAAAATTAAGAGAAAACAAACACATGGTTATTGAAGGCCATTCCTAATCTACAGCCTATATAGAGCAGTAAATAAAAGGTCTACCTTCTGTTTCATCAAAAGATGGTGCCCATTCAGTTAACACTGGTAGACCTGCACTTTACACGTACAAAGACAACTATCACTCGCAGGCCCGAGATGAGAGACTGAGCTACTACCAGGTAGCTTTCAATGTTACGCTGCTGTGGAAAAACAATTTTGACTTGCCAGTTTTGCATTGTACATTGAGGGTGGAGAATCCCTTAGTCCAGCAGGCAAAGCTGTAAAAACTTGTTTGTAGTCACTGCAGCAGTATAGTCTCTGGGCCTGAGTCACTATGGAACGCAACTGCGAATTAGCGATTACGCACGCAGTTTATCTGATATAGTATACTCGCAATGCCGCCTCAGCACTACACAAGGACACCCACCTTACACACCTCTGTAATGTTTAGCAAGACTGCGAAAACATCAATATAATAGAGTACCATCGCAGCCTTACACACAATTGCACAAGCCCTGACCTTACTCAGAAATTCCTAACTTCCACGCACACTATCATGCCTCAGGCTACGTTGGGCATCGCAGTGGATAATTTATGTACGCCCCTGCAACAGCGTTCAAACTCACTGGCACTCCTGCGTTTGGCCAACCACCCCCCCATCACCACCCACAAACGGCACTTCCTGTCAATCACTCTGTGATGGGTCTGCGTAGCCACTGCGATGAAAGTCCCGATCGCAATGGTTAGTTCGCGCATGCACACTGCAATGCGTGCACAGTACGCAACAATCAGCTGATTGTGTGCGTATTAGCAACTGCGTTCCTTGCTGAATCAGGCCCTCTGTCCAATCTTCTCTACGGTGATTAAAGAACCGGACCAGCGCTCCAGAGCAGGACACCGGAATCTGCGGAAAGGTAAGTATAGCTAACTATGGGTGCAGGGCATGCGGTGTGGGTCCCGTGTGCACTGCACCCATTATAAATACGCCCCTGTATGATCGGTTCGGTTGTACTAGCTATGTTCGGATCTGAAAACGGCAGGTTATTGGCATTCCGGATCCCACATGTTTTGGATAGTCAATAAGATAAATCCGAAGTTGCGCTAATTTGGCAAAAAGAACAGTAGAACAGAACCACTCATCTCTTCATTAAATTTGTATTACTAATTAATATACATTTATAGTAATGAATGAGTTAGACGTTTAAAAAAAAAAAAAGACAGTTATGGTAAAACTTACCCTTATTGACCTTTTCTCTTCAAAGTCCATAGGGTCCACAGGGGAGACAATGGGGTGTAGGTGGGACTTGGAGGACCGGACACCAACAGCAAAGCTTTTCAATCCCAGGAAGCTCTGGTCCTTCCCCCTATTCCTCACCCACAGCCTGAGGGCAACTCAGTTTTGTTAACAAGCCCAAGGCAGGAGCAGGATAGGAGAGAATGAACACTGATACACTGAAGAATCACACAGAAGGAAACAAGAGAAGAAACCCATAGAAGCCAGGTGCATCAGGACGGGTGCCCTGTGGACTTCGAAAAAAGAGCGTTAACAAGGGTTAGTTTTACCATAACGCTCCTTTTCTTCAAGGTTCAAAGGGCTCCACAGGGGAGACAATGGGGATGTCCCAAAGCAGTTGTTCAAGGGTGGGGACACTCCTGAGCTGAGACAAGAACCCAGCACCCGAAGGAAGCATTCTGAGAGGCAAATGTATCAAAGACATAAAACCTAACAAAGGTGTGGACATTAGATCACGTGGCCGCCTTGCATAGCTGTTCAGCAAAGGCGCCACGCCGGGCTGCCCATGAGAGACCTACAGAGCGAGTAGAATAAGCAGATACTATAGCCAGCACAGGAAGGCCCGCCTGTGAGATAGTCATGCGAAGCCATCTGGCCAGAGTCAGTTAGCTGGCCATCCCTTCTTATGGAATCCATATAAAATGAAGGAGGAGTCAGATTGCCTGATGGCACTAGTATGGTCCACATCCAAAGAAACCTCACCTACTAAGAGGTCTGGTGATTGAAAGACAGGGACCACAATTTCCTCATTAAGGTGGAAACGAGAAGCCACCTTGGGAAAGAAGCCCGGGCGTGTTCTAAGAACATCCCTGTCCTGATGAAAGATTAAAAAGGGAGAGCAACATGAAAGCGCCCCTAAAGCCGATACCCTACGGGCAGATGTTATAGCCAGAAGAAACAGAGGGCCTGATTCAGACCCGGAGGCAGCTTGCAGGTCTGATGGGCGTGTTTTGTTTTGTTATCCAGCCCGCTCGCAAAGCTGTGGGTGACCACCCACAGCTTGTGCGAGTGGCCTGGAGTCCATCGCGATTATCGAGACCATCGGGCTTGCGACGAGACCCTGTGGTAGGGTCTCAGCTCCCGCAAGCACGAGTGGACTTCCTGCCCTAATAGAGCAGGAAGTCCACTACTGACATCACTAGTGATGTAACTAGGGCTGCCCACAAACGCCAGGCGTTCCTAAGGGAACGACTGCATTTGAGCAGCCACCCCCCCCCCCCCTCCCCGCCTACAAAATGGGGCGAGCTGTCACTCACCATCGACAGCCGCCCCGTCTTGTAGCGAGACCCATAGCGACTGAGCTGCTGTCGCTGGACGGGTCTGCCAGAGGCGGCTCATGCGCAGTGGGGGACCATCGACCCGCTTGCGAGTGGGTCTGAATCAGGCCCAGAGTCATTGCAGTGAGCCACTTGACATTCACTGATTCCAAGGGTTCGAAAGGAGGTTCCTGAAGTGCGCGAAGAACCACTGTCAAATCCCACGGAGCCACAGGAGGGACAAAGGGAGACTGAATAAGTAGAACACCTTGTGTGAACGTCCGGTAGAGGAGCAATTCTGCGCTGGAACCAGATGGACAGAGCGGAGTCGTGCACTTTCTGAGATGCCAGACAGAGTCCAAGATCCAATCCAGCCTGAAAAAAAGCAAGTATTCTAGAAACCTTAAAAACTTGAGGGTCATAGTTGTACGAGCACACCACTGGAAAAAGTATGCCATATCCGGTGATAAATTCTGTCCGAGGCCGGTTTACGTGCTCTGAGCATGGTCTGGACCACAGAGCTAGAAAATCCCTTGGCTTGGCCCTTAGGAGGGATGTCTCGAGCCAATCCATTAAAGACAGACGGGCCAGGTCTGGATGTAGACAGTGACACTGAGACAACAGGTCTGATCGAAGAGGAGCGTCTATGGAGAGACTTTAAAGATCGGAGTACCAATGGCGTCTGGGCCAAGCCAAAGCTACCAACAGGACTGTGCCCCTTTCCTGTTTGAACTTCCGTGGAAGAAGGGATATTGGAGGGAAAAGGTACGCCAAATGGAAGGTTCACTTCACAGATAATACGTCCACAAACACTGCGTCGGGGTCCCTTGTCCTGGCTCCATACAATGTGTCTTGAGACCCCATTTGTCCACCAGGAGTTGAAAGAATTTTAGATGTAGAGACTACTCTCCTGCATGGACGTCGTGTCGGCTGAGGAAATCCACTTCCCAATTGAGAATTCCTGGGATGAATACTGCTGAGATCGCGTTCAGTCCATGCTGTCCGACTTCGAGTGGCTCCTTGGTGACTGAGGTAGGCCACTGCCGTGGCGTTGTCAAACTGTACTTGTACTGGCCTACCCTGAAGAATATCCTGAGCCAGAGTGAGAGCTCTGTAGATGGCTCGGAGTTCCAGGACATTGGTAAGACCGCCTTGGCTGGAGACCAGCGGCCTTGGAATGAGTGCTGGCTGGTCACTGCGCCCCACCCACGGAGGCTTGCATCCATGGTGAGGAATTCCCAATCCGGGATCCAAAAGAGGCGTCCCTTTTCTAAGTGGGACGTCTGTAGCCACCATGCTAGGGCCAGGAGAACCTCCGCGGAGAGTCCCATTGTCTGGGATCTGAGCAGATGGGGCAGCCCATTCCACTTGGAGAAAATTAGGTGTTGTAGGGGCCTGGAGTGAAACTGAGCGAACTCCACCATGTCAAAGGTGAACACCATGGATCCCAGGGTCTGCATTGCAGAGTGAATTGACACTCTGTGTAATAGTCTGCGCACC
The DNA here is from genome assembly GCA_031769625.1 of Taudactylus pleione. NCBI lineage: Eukaryota > Metazoa > Chordata > Amphibia > Anura > Myobatrachidae > Taudactylus > Taudactylus pleione. Next base: position 40,041,567 of record JAUIMM010000018.1, read on the forward strand.
TGGAGTTGTAATATCGAGATTTTGTCTGCTGTTAGAAAGATTCTCTGAAAACTGAGAGTCCAGGAGGGCTCCCAGATGTACCATTCTTTGAGGTGTCAAGGAAGACTTTTTCCAGTTGATCACCCAACCATGCATTTGTAGAAAGGCAATGGTTACTTGTAGATGGCGGGAAGAATTTCTGGGGAGCTGGCCAACAGCAAGAGATCATCTAACTATGGGAGCAGTCTGATCCCTAGACGATGAAGATATGCCGCCATAACTGCCCTGATCTTGGTAAAGACCTGAGGTGCCATTGAAAGGCCAAAAGGCAGAGCCTGAACTTGGTAATGTTGCTGTAGTATAACAAACCAGAGATATTGTTGATGAGAAGGTGCCATAGGTACATGTAGGTAAGCGTCCTGAATGTCCAGAGACACCATAAAGTCCCCAGGCTCCATAGCCAGGATAATAGAGCGGAGGGCTTCCATACAAAACCTGGGCACCTTGATAAACCTGTTCAGAGACTTCAGGTTGAGGATAGGCCGTTGAGACCTTTTGGGCATCTGAACTAAGAAAAGGGTAGAATAATAGCCCTTCCCTCACTGTGAGGAAGGGGCCAGAATTAAAACTCCTGAGAGCAGTAAGGACTGAATGGCCTTCTGGAGCAGCAAGGCCTTGCTTGGGTCCGATGGAGGTCCTATGCAATAGAACTACTGGGGGGGTCGTCTCAGGAAGGAGAGGGCATAAGCGTGGGAGACCACTTCTCTTACCCAGGCATCTGATGTGGTCTGAAGCCAGACCTGGGCGAATTGAATTCGGCCTCCCACACTGGGAGCCCCCAGGGAGGCCTGCCCCGTCAGGCTGAAGGCTTGTCCTCAGATTTCATAGGTGGATGTCTAGTAGCCCAGGTCCATTTGGTCCTAGGCTTGGAGACCTTAGTTGATGCCTTAGAAAGCACTGACCTTTAGCTTTTCCTTGAGGACAAAAGGATAACATCTGAGGCTTCGCATTATAACAGAGGGCAGGAATGCCATCTTGGAAGCTGTCAAAGTAGTCAAAATTTTGTCTAATTCTGGGCCAAACAGGATATTCCCAGAATAAGGCAGAGACTCTGCCTTTTTAGAGTCCGAATCTGCCTTCCATGAGCAGAGCCAAACAATACGGCGGGTTACTACAGTAAGTAGCAGATGCCTTGGAAGCTAGGAGAGCATTTTCAGAGCTGCTTCACCCAAATTGGAGGCTGCATCTCTAATGTGAGATATGTAGGACAGCTGTTCCCTCAACGCATCAGAGAGAAATTTATCTTCTGGGGCCTCTGCCCAACTCTCAATGGCTTTTGCCACCCAGGCCATAGCCCTGGCAGGACGAGTAATCGCTCCTGTAAGAGAGTATATAGATTTTAGACAAGCTTCCATCCTTCTATCCATAGTCTCCTTCAAGGAGGTTGCAGTATGTATAGGTAAGGTTGCATTCTTGACCAGACGTGTCACGTGGGAATCCACTGCTGGGAGAACTTCCCATTTAGTGCAATCCGTAGCAGGCAGAAGGTAAAAGGAACTTAAATGTTTAGATGGATGAAATTTTTATTGGGCATATTCTATGCCTCACTCATGTGATCAGATAGCTGATCAGAGTGAGGAACTGGTAAAACTACCTTTTGTCACTTAAATACTGGCTCCTTTGCCTTAGGAGCGGGTTCTGTCTCTTCTATTTGCAGAATAGATTTTGCAGCTCTCACAAGTGCAGGTATATTCAATTTAGAGGAGGGCTCCTCCTCTTCCGCTGGGGAGTCAGAGTGAGATAGGGCTGCGGCTTCTGCCTCCCCAGATGATAATTCAGAATCTGATAGCTGGGTGGACTGGGAAGATAACATAGCACGCTTAGTAGGTTTACTAGGTAAGGGTCTCTCCTTTTGCAGCATTTGTTGGAAGGCTGTAGAGGTATACGCCAGATTCTCCCCTGAGGTAGAAAGTACGTCTACCCATGGGGGAGGCAAAGGAGTTGCAGGGAGTACCTGCTGTGGCCATCCCATAGGGGGGAGCTACCACAGGGACCGTTAGGTGCTGGCAAAAATTGTGGACCACCCATGAAAAAGTAGCCCAGGGTGGGTCCTGACGAGAGGACACCGGGCTTGATTGGGCCGGGGTAGTATAACAAGATGCACAAAGACCACCATGAATGAGGTCCTCTGAAGCTAAGCCTGCTGAGCAGGACTTACAAGACACCAGCGTGGGAGCAGCAGGTTGCTTGTTATTCTTGCCCCTGCCAGACATACAGTAGCTGCAAGAATAATGTAACACAATCTGACAGTGTAGTGCGCAACCCAGACGTATGTGTAATATGGCACAGTGTAGTGAGCAACAGCGATAGATATCCATCTATCTATGTGATAGCCCTCACAAATAAAGGAAGATATGAGATACAATGAACCCCCTATACCTTAGTATGCCAGGTTATAGTAGAATAAAGGGAACGGTATAAGCTGACAGTAATAGGGAAAAAAAAGAAAAACATACAGCAGCGCTAGCACAAGTCACATACAAATGCAGAATATACAATATAACTGCAGTGGGCACTAAAATCAACTACACAGTGGCTGGTAGGATATAGCACTGTATAAACCTGGCCCTTGGGAGAGGTATACAAGGAGAATGGACCCAGCGTTCCCGGATACGTGAATGCCGACAATGGCTGCCGTGAGTCTTAGAGGGGCGGAGGGTGAGGGAGGAGCAGCAAGATCGGAGTGGAATGGCACCCTGAGCTGTGGGAGGGGCTGCAGGGAGAGCGCCTTCTCCCCTATGCTGACATTAATCACCGCATCCCCTGGCTTTAATTGTGCCCTGCGCCAGTGCTAGTAATGCCCTGGTGGTCTAGTGGAGTCCCAGACGAACCGGTGTCCACATCAGCGCCACCGGTCTGCCTCCTGAGACAGGAGGCAAGACTGCGCAAAGACGCGGGGATCCTTCTTACCTGTCCCCTTTAGTCCCGGCTGGGGTCCGGGGAGCCTTGCTAGCTAGAGCCCCCCTTAATACCCCGCCGGGAGTACCTGACCGAGGGCTGGTGTCACGGTGCCAAAGGACTGTCTCGCGCTGCTGCTCAGTAGTAAAGTAAATAATAAAAATAAGCTTGGGCTGCTTAATAGCAGCCCCACTGTTATAACGGTGATCCAGTTCCTGCAGGACACCAACAAACTGGGTTGCCCTTAGGTTGTGGGTGGGGTATAGGGGGAAAGACCAGAGCATCCTGGGATTGAAAAGCTTTGCTTTTGGTGTTCGGTCCTCCAAGTCCCACCTGAACCCCACTGTCTCCCCTGTGGAGCCCTAGTGACCCTGAAGAAGAAAGTGGAGTTTGAGTCGAAGGTTTAGTGTACAGACTCCACAGCCCTGTCTTAAGCCATTACTAGTAAAGCTATAAGAACTCAGCTAAGCAGGATTACATTTAGGAATAGCAGTCCTGCCACGTTCTGGAGATTATACATATCTCTGTTAAGTGTTTTTGAACAACTGTAGGAAGGATTTCAAAACCACTCCCTGATTAAATACTGTGATATATTGGACCCAAGTATTGTCTACAATTTTCGTCACTGCTTTAATTTTTTTTTTCTATTGATGCGATACAATCGCCAGTGGGATCAATGATCTTAAAAAACGGAAGCACTTTATAAACATCTGCATTATTTCCAAATTGAGCAGCATATAAACAAGGGGGATAAAATAATATTTGTGAATGGTGGTTTTCAGCATAGGGCTTATTCAGACACATTTTGACATTAGAAACCATGATATAACGTTCTTTGGTACGCACATTACGGTAGTGTCACTATATTGGATGATGAGTAATTATGGCAGTGGTTAAGGAATGTTAAGTATTATTATACTAGAGTACTGAAACTAGATTTTCACTTGTCAATCCGTTGGGTCAATCCAATTAGCTGTGAAGGGTGCAAGTTGCCATTGCCTCTGCGTTAATACGCTGGCAACAACACCTCATCTCGCACCCTTTGCAGCCCGCTCTCAGCCTGAATTTGCTCAATTTAGGTTGCAACTTTTGAGCGAGTCTCGGCTGTCATAAAGTGAGGCTGTTCACGCGATGACTCGCACCCGTAAGTACATCACGGCTAATTGGATTGACCCCTGTATGTACACACTTCTTTCTTCCCACCAGGATTCTAGTGCTTATAGCCATTTTCATATTCAATGATCTTAATCTTTGGTTGCCTCAAGTTTGGCGCTTAACCCCCATAGATTCAGAGAGGGGCTCTTTAGTTTCTCAAAACAATTCTCAGCTCTTCTCTTTTGCTCCCACTCCTTTTATAGTCAAGGTGTTTGCGAGTGTGGTACATATGTTACATGATTGTAAATATTGGTGAGAACATACTTCATAAACTTACAAGGAAATGGAGAAACTATTTTTCTTTTACAAAATAAAACCATACCATTTATAATGAAAATAGAAGATACAACAAGCAATGGGATAACATAAAAATATATATAACAAGGACATAACACACATTGTTCCTATATATATATCTTTATCTAAGTATATACACATATACATACACAGAACATTAATTGGAAACACACAGTTTACCCTCTGTGTTGCTGGAGGTCAGTATCATTAGATCAGTGTGCACCATTTCACAGCTGACACATTGCTAGAAACAATCGGATTCTCATCTTATTTTTGGCTCTGCTAATGTATGGGTTAATCCTAAAAACATACAGTATTTCTCAGCGTAGTGTGTGTATATACAGATGTGTTCTTATACATCTAGCCTCAATACGCCATTCAGCGCAACTTCCCTGGCGTGAGGTTCCCGTGCTACTCTGTTAGCGTTGGGTGTCTTTTTCCCTAAAATGCATCTTAAGGCCCCCATACATCTGCGACGGTTTGCCGCAATGTTGCGATCCTGCAACCCAACATGGTGTATTTCCCTGATCTTGCGACGGATCACGGAACATCGATGCCAGTCGGTCGCATTTCATCTTAAGCACACATTTTCGGAAAAAATAGATACCCAATGCTAACAGAATCTTAATGGAGCTGTCACGACGATGGGGGCTTTTTAGTGCGACTACAGCAAAGATGTATAAGGACACGTGTGTGTGTGTGTGTACATATACATATCTATACACACACAACTAGGTTGGCATTGTAGAACAGTTAACAGTAGTTGCATCACCTGAAACCATGTTTAGGTATCTTGTGCCTCCCCCTTTTTGTACATAGCATTTGCAGAACAATTCAAATTATGCATTACTATTCACATTACGCATTTAACATTTATCTCAAGTGTGTTTTGCACTACATACAAAACCATTTTATAATTAGGAAATATAATAAAAAAAAAGTACAAGTACAAGTTGTCCAAAACATTAGTAAAAATGAGACATTTCCTACTATGATGACTTTGATGTGGTCGTGTAGAAGTAAGGCAGTCTTGCACACAATATACAGTTTTTGTTTTCAGGAAAAAAAAAAAGCAAAAAGGTATCTTGACACCTGTTTGATCACAGCACATTCCTCCTGCATGAGATTTTGATAAAGTATTTGCAAATGTAAAACAAGTGCTGAGTTTACCTCGCAGCTCCTGAAGACACAAGGTAAAATCACCTCAGTAGTTTAATGCGTGGGGTTAACCTCGCTGGTTGAATCTCCTGGCGCGGGTTATTAGCCGCGAGGTAAAACCTACGACTAATTGGATTCCCTCCTATGTCTACAATTACATGACATTTCCCTTATAACAGTAAAGCTGGGTACACACTATACGATCTATTGAGCAATCTTGGTACATTCAACCAATCTGCGCGATCATCCGTCATTTACACACGTCGTTCATCGAATTGTCTCTTCTGATGTGTAGTGTGTACGCACAACAGCACAGAGTACAGGAGAAACGATTAATTGGATACAATGCCCCGACATGACATATATTGTGTCATTGTTCAGAAGATTGCATAGTGTGTACGTTCGATATTGTGTGTTCTGTGATTAGTGACATTGAAACGACCGTCAAGTGTGTACCCAGCCAATCAATGTACAAATAGGAAACATTACTGGCAAGTGATAATGAGCATTTCTGTATCGGTAGTATCCACTGATAGTATGCATAACGTATATATGAATCATAGAAATCTAACAGAACAAATATTCTGGTAAATTCCTTCACACTCAAAATCGAGATGGCTAATTACAAAAAATGTGACTGCAACAGACAAGAAATAGCAATCATCATTTGTATACAAGGATTTTTTTTCTTCCTTTATTCAGAATTCCCTTACAAAGGATAAATAGGATTTATTTTGGCAGCAATATAATCAAATACATGTATTGTCATATGTACAGAATAAAGAAAACTGGGGACATGACATTTGTCATGTAGGTCAATGATAGAATGGCTCTGCCATCCCAACTAAAACCACAATAATGCTTTAAAAATTGGTAAATAACATCCTTCAATTTGGAAGTGCTTTCAAAATAGATATGTTTTTTTACCTAGTTTATAATTCCTTTACCCCAAATTATAGTGACTGAAGCCATACAGCATAGTACATACAGTAGCTGCCAATAAGGAAGAAAATGGTAACAAAGGAGGAAAACAAACACTTTTTTTTGTGTGTTTAGGAATGACCACACCAAATCCCTTGAGGCGGCTCCAGAAAACACAAAATTACAATTGTGATATTTTCCCAGGGATTATGCATTTTCTACTTTACTGGCCTATGGTGTATTAACAATCAGCCGTGCTAGAGGCTTTGCCTATGTACCGTACAGACAAATATGTGGAAGACCAGTAGACTTGAGAACACCATACAGTGCTGCAAGAAAGGCAAAGAGGGAAACATTAGAATGTATACAACAGGGGTCTTCTTTCAGAATAAGAGGATTTTGGTGTTTGTTTGGTTAGATACAGACAGTATGACACAGGCCAATCTTTTTGCTTTGCTCATGAGGGCGCCGATACAGAGATGAATGTACACCCATTAGCAAACATGTGTGTGACGGGGCACTGTTATGTAGGCACAGTTCAGTGAGGACATGCTCACGCAAATGAAGGCTATGCAGACTTGTGTGTAAGCAAAATATACCTTTTTGTACTATTGTACCTAGTATAAGACAGGTGCTGTTACTGACCGATATATAGCAAACCAAGTGCACATGCTACAGAGGGAGGTGCATACAACTCTGCATATGGGTGAATACAAAATGTATGCCTACTTCACTTCCAACTCTTCATCATATCCCATATGTACCTTGTGATATCTCCACATAACACAAGAGGGAGAGGGGGGGGGGGCTGATGCAGACTGAGTATAACACCAGCAATTTTTTTTGATTGGTTATTTGCAAAATGGTCCGCTGACCTGATTGGTGCTTTTTCTGTCACTCGCAGGGCCGGATTTGGGTGTCTCTGCACCCAGCGCCATCCCATGCTCTCCCTCCGCTCCCCCTGAGCATAAAATAATAAAGGCAGCAGGTGGGTGGGGGGCGGGGATTTTCTACAGCTGGTTGCTGGCGCCCCAATGCGGGCCTGCCCTGGTCGCTTGGGCACATATTATGCTTTCGTGAGCGTTGTGTTTAATAAAATTTATGTTTAGCCTAATCAAGGTTCAGAGTTGTTTCTGCTGTATTTGAGAGGTCTTTGTAGCTTAAATTATGCCTAATAGTGAATGGATTTGTTGTGAATAAAATAAAATGCTTACAACCCAGAGGTAACAAAGTCATGCTACTGTTGCCGATCAGAAAGCACCTTCAGCACTGCATATGGATGTTTTGCATGTGACCGTTTAAATCATAAAATATTAATTTTGTGGCCAATCTGCATCAGACCCAAGATTTGCTTCTCTAAAACATAAAAAACACCATGTTAGAATTGTTGCCCTATATACCTTCTTCCGCTACATAAAATGCAATATGAATAACCAGGTCAAAATCGATCAATAAGGAAAAGAGGGCCTTATTCAGAGTTGTACGGTATTGCAAGGCCGTAGGAAAGCGGCTGTGCGATACCGTACAACTAATATGCTTATGCTGCAAAAGGAGTCTGGTTAAACAGATGCCTCCTGACCGCATTGCAGATCCGAGTGCTGAGCATCACATTTTCTGCAAGACCATCGGGAATCTAAGTTACCCTGACTCAGATTGACCCTTGTAGCTCCGTAGCCAAGAACAGGATGCGCAGACCCCGTCCTCAGCACTCCCAGTTTTCCGAAACACAGGCCGCATCCTGTGCCCACTCCCTTCCCCAGTCTGTGCCATTCCTGTGCATGTGCCGATCTTCTAACATCAGAGTAGTACACACACCATCAAGTTTACATACAACTCTGAATCAGGCCCAGAATACGAAAAAAATAATCACCACCACTAAAAAGCTTAACACTACTGGTACATGTCTGGAGACACAAGGGTGGTGCGTATTTTGAATGAAACAGTAAATCATCAACTGGTCTTCTCTCTAGGCCAGATGTACAACTGCAATGTGATTGGCGAGTCTGGCAAATACTCACAATAAAAAACAATTCACACTCCAGCTAGTGCTGGGGGGGGGTGATACTTTACTTTAAACAAAGCTGACAAGTGAGTTGTCAGGTTAGCCCTGAACTAAGTGTTTTACGGTTCTGTTTGGTCTATGTACTTAGTAGTGCTCTTGGCTGACATTCTATTTTAATATTGGCTTGTATTAGAAATCATTTTTAGCCATAAAGGTGCACAAGGACAAACAAACAATGCAATTCTCACCTATTATGTAACATGTTCATGGCACATATATTTGCAAAGGATGAGAGTACAATATTTGTTACAGCCAGCCTATGTAATGAGCAGTTTCTGACAGTATCTGCAATTACATAGAGAAGACTTACAATAGTCGGGTTTGTGCCCTCATACCATCCTTTTACAAAACCTCGAAATATATGTATAGTTTTACTCCAGCTGAATGTGGATTTTATATGCTTCTAATGCAAATCACTGATCAAAGAGAAATAACAAATGATACAGCTGTATTTAGAAGAAAAAACAAATCCAAGTAAAAACAAGATGTCTATTTATAATGAGAAGAAACAATAAAAAGCATCTGCAACACAAAATCCAACCACTCTACCACATGATACAGCACAGCGAAGGGGCTGATTCAGAGATGTACGTAAACCTGATGTTTTTGGATTTGCGCACACGCAGAAACCGCACTGTGCATGTGCAGATCTGTGGCTGTGATGTTGCTTGCAGTAAATGCCGCAGCATGATTGCCTTTCGCCTCCCCCAAATGCCAGTGGGATGTCAGTGTTGCAGAAAATGGGGGAGTCGGCCCCGTTTTCTGGGTTGAAAGCAACTTCACTGGCCGCAGTAGCGTAAATTCAGGGTTACTCAGATGTCCAATGTTCACATAGTTGATCCGATGTTGTGTCTTCAATCACAGAAGCCTGCAGTGGGCGACTTTTTACACAAGGCGGCTCCTGCAGAATTAGCATATTTTAGCGCGGCGCATGTGCTTAAGTGTCCATCTCTGAACCGGGCCCTAGGACAGCATATGGTGTAAGGGTGGCATTCTTAAAAATAATAATGCACTTTTTTCATTTTGTTAAAATGCATAGTTTAATAACCATTGAACACTATTTACACCAAAATGTAAAACAAAAATTGTGCTTCCAAAGCCAACTGCCCAAATATCTAAAAACAAAAATGAGGAGCCCCCCCCCCCCCCCCCGCCCAAATAAAACACTATACACTACAAAATAAGATATGTAAATCAGGTCACATCATTTCTTCAGCAAAAATAAATATGCCAAGAATGTTGTATTTTAATACTATATTAGACTTCCGTAAAAAAAAAATTCAGTTGTAAATAATATTTTATTAGACATTGTTTTTAAGAATGCCCCCTGTATGTGTTGCATAACACATTATAAGTTACTCTATTTATGGCCTGTGTGTGTCACAGTATCCAAGGTAAAGGAAGTATATGACAAACACTACACAGAAAGCTGAAGTAACATGGAATAACTACATGGGTCAGAGGTGAAGAACATCCTGCAGATAGCAAAGTCAGCACAAATCCCTGCACTCCTTAGGGCCATGTAATGAGAAAGGGACTTCCCAGCATCTGGTCTCTTACTTCAGGGCAAACAGGAAATGTAGCTTTTATATCTGACTGAGTGACACATCGTCAGAAATCAATATGGTCTTGTGTATAAGCTGCTCTATAGTTTCTTCATTGTGCTGCATTTACCTGTCATTCCCCTTTATAATGTACACTGGATGTTTCTATTCCACACCGTAACATGAGACAGAGAAGTTAAGATACTGCAGGTGCACTAGGGTGAGAGTAGTGCAAGATGTATTACTCTGGGAGAAGGTAATGGCTGACTGCGGAATACCTGGTAAGGTTATTACGGATCTTGCTTAGAATGGACTGAAATCTTACCTGATGAGCACACAGCCTACCAAACAGAGGTCATTATTCATGAAATTAGGTTCTTTTACATACTGAACTAAAATGCTGTCCTTTTTCTTTATCAAAGGTGCTTGAAAAGGATAATTAGGTAAAGTGCATGGACACAACAAGACTGTCACCCGTCTGTACCAGAATATGTACAGTGTTCCTGCCACACCCTGGACCTGCTTGCGGTTTAAAGGACTGCTGGGAAGAGTTCACATCTGCAAGCAGGTAGAAGCATGTAAGAGCATCTGCAACAAAATTTCGAGGATTATTGCTAAAAATTATACGTAGCTTTGAAGAAATTGCAGACAGGAAGTCGCCAGTGTCTATGCTCATTTTCCAGCTGTCCTGTACATCTTTCCGCTGCAGAGAGATAGGTATGATGACAGAAGATTATGGAAGAAGCTGTATAAGCATGAGGCAGTATTCCTTTCAAAGTATTTACTTGGGACTGGTCTTACACATGTCCCCAGTGCTAGATTTCCAAGTTGTCATCTTAGTCAGACTAATCAGGCTGCTGCATCTTCCACTAGTCTTTTCCTGTAAGTACTCTCTTTATTGGCATAAGGTTCCCCAAACAAATTAGAGGTGTCTACGCCTGCAGTAAGGTCCATGGCAGAGAGAGGACTGCCTCACACCAAATGTAGTTTGGAGATGTAGTTGTGTCATGCTGGCCCGTTTAATGTGGTTTCAGTATTTAAGGCAAGCTCCCCATGACTGTAAAACAAAACAATGTTACACAAAAAATAAACTATAGCTGAAAGCACATACTTAGTGATAAACTCGTAAATAGTAATACATAAAACTTGCAGTACATTTATTTGGGAAAGAAATATAAGCACATTATAGAGAGCAACTTGCTGCATATGAGCACAGCATGGAGCTTATATGAGTGCACACTAGAGACCAACTCGCTACAAGAACACTGCAAGATAGATGACTGCACCTATACACAGCAAAACACCAAATATCCCACAATGAAGGCCAGCACTACAGGTGGTGCGGGGCGCTGCTACTGGGCCCATCACTCTGAGGCCCCTGTTTTGCTCTCAAACAAGTAGAAGAGGCCTCTTCTAATCAGAGCACTTAGTGAAACATTGTTTTACGCCCTTTCCAACATTTTGCTATGGACCCAGTGATGCCCACAATAAGAGTAGTAAAACATACAATATAGTGGTCTGCTGCATATTATAAAAGAGGACAGTGCCAAATAACAATAGTGTGTGAAACAGGCAAAACACAGTGGCCCGATGCAGAGTTTGTCTCCAATTCATAACAAATCGCAATTTGCATTCATAAAAAGAAAGCAGCAATGTAAACAGCAGCAACTATACTAAGGTGCATGATGGTAGGCAACAGTGGCATGTGTGCTTGGTTGTCCCATGTGTGCCTATGTCTAACTATTTATTTTACTTGCAACCAACACATTCATTATTAAAATGCAGCAAAACTGCAAAAACCTAGCTAAAAAAAAAATAAGAAACTGCCAGAATCGACAGCGCATGCGTGGGTCTCCGGGAAAATGGTGCCTGCGCCTACTTTCCTGGGGACATCTTTTCTGCGCATACGCAGATCACTGGGAAAATGGCTGCCGCCATTTTCCTAGTGAAAGTTTGCTGCTCTGCACCGCCGGTCCAGTGCTGTGGAGCAACACTTCGGGAATCAGCGGAGAGCTAAGTATAATTACCTATGGGTGCAGGGTGTGCGGTGTGGGCCCCCCTGGACCCAGGGGCCCATGTGCACCGCACACCTTGCACCCATTATAAAGATGCATATGCTGGCACAGCACCAGAGTCTACTCACTTGTGCCGCCAGCTAGAGAGGAGGGGGCCCGAATGGAGACTGCATACGGGCTACCTCCTCTCATAATATGCCCCTAAGACAGTGGTATTCTTCACTAGGAATCTTCAGTAAAGAATGCGATTTACACAAATTAACTTGTCTCTTAGATTGTAAGCCAATGCATATGTTAAGTACATTAAATAAATAATACAATATTGATCAGAGGCATAATATTCTAGCACCAGTTCACACAGCAACATTTTTTGGGTGGGGATAGCGATGCCACTTCATTCTCCTTACTTTGTCCTTCTGAAGGTGCCGGCACATGTGCAATGAAGCCTCATGTAGGCTTTCAGTTCATGGAAGCATCAAAGTGCACGTGTCAATATGCTTAGAACAGAGCAAGGGCATAGGGATCAGATGGGCAGCATTGCCGGGGCCTCCTCAAACATCCTGCGTCCCCCACTCAATCTGGGTGATACAGCCATGGTACCCCTGGTAATTCACACTACTGGGGCCATTTACCTATGGATCCTATACTCACTTTTTATCTCTACAAGAGCCTTGTGTGCTTGTGGTACATGTTGTAACTGAACTCTGGTCTTGTGATGCATCTTCAGTACTGATGTTGCAGGAATGGTTTTCCTTTGTACATTTGTTATCAGCAATGTTCAACTGATCAATTACTAGACCATCAGGATTACTGTGGAAGGAGAATTCACAGATATTAAACTCTTGTGTTGCTTCTATTTAACTATTCCACCTAAATACACATATCTAAATGCATACCAAAACAATTTTGTGTACATATAATAATTATTATATACAAACTTTATTTCTGTGCAAAATACAAATTCCTGCATGTGTGCTTGATAAGTGTAACATCTCATATCCATGCAATAGTAAATATAGTTAATAATACACAAAGGAAAACAGATTTAAAAAAAGTAGACCGAGTCGGAAGGGACTCCTGTGCATTACATATATAGGCCCAGATTCCATCTGTACTTGATTTCCCCACAATGATTATTAAAAGTGGGCACAAAAAGTGTAGGCTACACAAATTAGGATACTAGAGATTAATTTAAAAAAAAAAGGAGATTTATGTTCCTACCTGGTTAAATCCTTTTCTTCGAAATCCATAGGGGACACAGGCTATAGGCTGGAGTAGGAGTCCGGGCACAAACTAGTTAAGCTTTTCCTCCCAGCAGCCCAGGCTTCTCCTCCCCTATACCCCGCCCCCAGCAGGCCAGTTAAGCGACTGCTTCTAAAGATATTGTGAAACTATTTTCTTTTACATGTACCGAATACTATTTACCCTACATTTTCACCTGCAAATATTGGTAAACAAGTGCTCTACATACATATATAGTTATGAAGAGGTATTGACGTAATACCATTTATCATGGAAAATCCATACACAGAGTATTTTATACTTGTATTTATTGTAGTTTATGTTTGTGTGTTTTTTGTGTTTGGTTTCTATTTACCCATGACATATTTTAAAGATAATAAAGGTTATGTATTAACGATTGAAGCATGCCCCTCCCCCCCAAAGACAAAAAAAAGAGAATTTTCCTTCTTTTTTTTCTTGGATCGATTGGATCTACTATGTAATTACTCATAAGGGAGCACACCTCCACTTTCAGAAATTTTATACCCACAGGTAGGGTTGGTACTACAGTGTTACAGTAGATAACAAATTTGTGAACAGATTATTATTATTTCTGTATATACCATATACCTAGTGCTTGAGATACCCTCTTTTTTCCCTTTCCCTAATATTTGAGGCCAGTTAAGTTAGCAAGCCCAGGACTGGAGCGAGCAGAAGGAAGACACACACACACACACACATGATAAATGGGGAACTGGAAAAACCCTGCCAGCCAGGTGAATCAGGGTGGACGCACTGTGTCCCCTATTGATTTAGAAGAAAGCGATTTAACCAAGTAAGAGCATGAATCTCCTTCTCTTCTAAATCCCATAGGGGACACAGGCTATACAATGGGACATCCCAAAGCTATTTCCCTAAGGGAGGGGACGATCCAGAGCTGCAATGAGAACCAACCCTTCGCCCAAAAGCCCCATATGCTGTACCGAAGGTGTCAAAGGACTAGAACCTGAGGAAAATATGGGTGGAGGACCACATGGCTGCCCTACAAAGCTGCTCAAGAAATACCCACCTATCTGGTGGAATGAGCCGTCACAACAGATGGGACTGGAAGGTCCGCCGCAGCATAAGCATGACGGATAGTCAAATAGAGCCATCTGGCCAAAAGTCTGTTTTGTAGCTGGCCAGCCCTGTTTGTCAAAGTCGTAGAGTACAAAAAGGGAATCAGTCTTACGGAGATCCCAGGTCCTGTCCACAGATCCGGAGTGCCTCAACGTCCAAAGAGTTCTCCTGCGGTGAACAATCAGGTGCATGAAAAGCAGGGACCATGAAAAGCAGGGACCATGATTTCCTGGTTGTTTTGAAACTGAGAAACTACCTTAGTAAGGTAACTAAGCAAGTTCGAAGAACGGCCTGGTCCGAGTTAAAGACCAGAAATTGGGAACAGCAGCCAATGGTCAGTCTTCCACATAAGCCAACGAATGTCCACAGAGTCCAAAGGCTCAAATGGTGACTACTGAAGAGCCTGAAGCACCAAAGACAAGTTCCAAGGAACCATTGGAGGAACAAATGGAGGCTGTACATGGAGAACACCTTGAAGGAAAGTCTGTATGTCAGGCATCAAAGCAATCTGTCTCTGGAAGAGGACAGAAAGGGCTGAAACATGCACTTTAAAAGAAAAGAGGCGGAGGCCCAAATCCAGTCTGTAGAAAGGAGAGGAACCGAGAGAGACAAAACACTCTTGAGTTAAAATTCCTATCAGAACATCAAGTCGGCCAAACGCGGTGATAAATTCTTAAAGGGCTTACGGGCATTCAGCATAGTACAAATGACTGACCTGGGTAACCCCTTAGCTCTCAAGATTGATTTCTCAAGAGCCACCCCATCACAGGCTAGATCTGGATGGAAGTAAAGGCCCTGAGATAGAAGAGACGGCCGTGGAATCAGCAAGATCAGGGGGAAGACGTATATGAGATTTAACCACCACTGGACAGACAAGGCATCCACCAGAAAGGCTTTTAGATTGTGCTGAGACGCCATCAAGTCGATGTCTGGCCCTATTACAGAGCCAGGAGCTGAAAGATGTCTGGGTGAAGTTCCCATTCGCTGGCGTGAACATCCTGGCGGCTGAGAAAGTCCGTTTCCCAATTCTGGACAACGGGAATGAAAACTGGAAGAGGACACTTTGCCCAGCTGAAAATGCGACTCACCTCCTTCATGGAGCCTCGACTGAGTGCCACCCTGATGGTTGATGTAGGAGACGGCTGTCGCGTTGTCAGAATGTACCTTGACAGGATGATGCTGAAGAAGCTGCAGAGCTAGGCAAAGAGCCCTGAAGACCGCATAAAGCTCCAGAACGTTGATCGGCAGCTGTCTCTCCTGACCCGTCCCTCGACCCTGAAAGGTCTGTTGACAGGTCACCGCACCCAAGTAGACTTGTGTCAGTGGTGAGGAAGACCCATTCCTGAATCCAAAAGGGGCGTAACTACCATGCGTGCAGGGGGTGCGGTTGCTATAGGGCCCACAGCACCCTAATCCAAGTACAAACTCTGGAACCACCACAAGAGGGAGAACCGAACTTCTCCAGATAGCATGATCGCCCGAGTCTTCAGCTGCTGATGAGACCTGTTCCACTGGGACAGAACTTCTATTTGATGAGGCCGGGAGTAAAACTGAGAATATTACACCATGTTGAAGGTGGCGACCACAGTGCCCAAGATCTGCATGGAAGAGTGTATTGACACCCGGCGATGACGCAAGAACTTGCAAATCCTGGCCTGTAGGTCCCAACGCTTCTCTGCTGGAGGAAGACCCGCTGCACATTGGAATCCAACAAGGCCCCCAGATGGCACATCTTCCGTGCCGGAGTCAAGGAGGATTTATTCCAATTGATAAACCATCCATGAGACTGGAGTATATCGATCATGAGACGGATGTGTTCCTTGAGGTCCTCCGGTGATCGGGCGAGAATCAGTAGGTCATCCAGCTAATGAAGAATCCTGATATCCCTGCACCGCAGTTGAGCCACCATGACTGCCATGATCTTGGTGAAGACATGTGGAGCCGTGGAAAGCCCAAATGGCAATGCCCAAAATTGGAAATGGTCCTCCCGGACTGCAAACCGGAGGAAGCGCTGGTGACTGAGCCAGATAGGAACATGCAAATAGGCATCCTGGATTGTCATGGAGGCCATGAAATCCCAAGGCTCCAGGGCGAGAATGATGGACCGCAAAGTTTCCATGCGAAATTTGGGGATCTGCAAGAACTTGTTGAGGGTTTTCAGGTTGAGAAATGGTCGGAATGAACCGTTCGGCTTCTGAACAAAGAAAAGGTTGGCATAGAACTCCTGGCTTCTCTGAGACCGGGGAACTAGAACAAGAACTGTGGAGGCCAGTAGGGAACAGATGGACTCCAGCAGAGCTTCTGTTTTCCCTGGATTCGCCGGAAAGCCTCTGGAAAAAAACTTGTTTGGAGGATGATCCAGAAAGTTTAGTGCGTAGGCCATGGGGACAACCCCCTTACCCAGGCATCCAACAAGGTTTCCAACCAGGGCTTGGAGAAAGAAGAACATTTGTCTCCCACACTGGGATCCCCCCTGGTAGAGGCTTGCCCCATCAAGTGGCCAGTATACTAGGGCTTTTTAGTACAAGGCTTGGAATCCTTGGATGAATAACCCTGGAACCTTGTGAATGGCTGCCCTTGGCTTTTCCCTGCAGATGAAAGGAGCAAATTAGACGCTCCTGACATAGGGGCTGACTCAGCAAGGATTAAGGCCATCTTGGATGCTGCCAACGTGACCACGATCTTATCCAAATCTGGCCCAAAGAGGGTGACCCCTGAAAAAGGGAGAGCTTCAAGGGCTTTCTTGGAGTCCGAGTCAGTGCAACAGGAATGAAGCCAAAGGATTCATATAGCCAAAACAGAGGACGCCAAAATCTTGGATGTAAGGACACCCATGTCAATCGCTGCCTCGTCAAGATAAGAGGCTGCTTCTCTGATGTGTTCCACAAGAGACAGCAGCTCGCTCCTATGGGTAGCCAAGCTGAGGTAATTTTCAAGAACATCTGCCCAACCTCCAATGGCCTTAGCTACCCAAGCTGACGCAAGGGCTGGACGCACTATGGCAC
Source organism: Taudactylus pleione (assembly GCA_031769625.1). NCBI lineage: Eukaryota > Metazoa > Chordata > Amphibia > Anura > Myobatrachidae > Taudactylus > Taudactylus pleione. The sequence goes on from JAUIMM010000018.1 coordinate 40,059,001, forward strand.
CTGTGTGCTAAAAAATACCCTTCAAGGAAGATTTAAGCTTCCTATTAGTTGGATCCTTAAGAGATGCCATGTAGGGAATAGGAAGGGTAGTGTTCTTTACAAAACGGCAATATGAGCATCCACCAAGGGAGGAGACTCCTATTTAGCCCGATACTCAGCAGGCAGGGGATAAAAAGAGGCAATGTGCTTAGAAACGTGGAAGCTCCTATTAGAGTGAGCCCATGCCTCCGTTAGAAAGGTCCTCCAGCTGCACAGAAGCAGGGTAAACTGCAGAAGCCTTCTTATAACACCTAAACACCAGAGCACTAGTCTTAGGGGCCTGCTCTGAATTCTGGATGTGGAGGACCTCCTTAACCACCTTAATCAGGGCCGCTACATCTACCTGAGGTAGAGAGTCCTCCGGAAGAAAAGAGGTTTCGACATCGGACGTGTTAGACATATCGTCCTCGTGGACTGAGGAAACCTCAGAGAGTCTGAATCATAAGCTCATAAGGGAGTAGAACTATCACGGCTGGAGGGTCAGCACCTAGATGTGCGGTCCCTATCCAACATTCATTAGAAAGACTCTGACACTTGCGCTAAGCCCTGTACTGACTGCGAGAAGGACAGCACCCAAGGCGGTTCTATGGCAGATGGCTGTATAGGGCCCAGAGAAGGCATAACTGGGGGCAGCTGGGCCCCTGCAGGGACACTCGCAAGAGGAGCGAGCCCAGGGGCTGGAAGTTTATTAACCAACTGCAGCATTACCTGTGTGAAGGAAGTAGCCCAAACAGGTTCCTGGCTGGAAGTTGCAGTTGCCGGATCCTCTTGCTGTGCAGCTTGCAAAACAACGGACACAGAGATTATCCAGGTCCTGAGGAAAAAGGACAGTGGTACAAGTCTTGCAGGCATGCAATGCCAGAGCATCCACCTTTGTGGGTGCTTTGTACTTGGAAGACATGTTATAGAATTCCAAGACCGTCCTCACACACCAAATGTTAAGAATCAAGAGTGCAACTAAGAGGTAGTGCAATTAATGTTTTCTTGACCGCACCACAATAAGCTTGCAGAAGGGTGTTACTAAACCCCACAATATAGAAACACTCTAAGCTATCTGAATAGAAAAATACAGACAAAATAGAATGATAAACGCTCTAAAAAAAAAGAAAGGTAGAGCAGAAACAGAGGACAGGAGAAAGGGAGAAAACCTAAGTACTCCTAAACAATAAACGTGCACACAGAAACACTCACAGCAAGGAAAAAATGTGCAATAATTGATCAATAGTCCAGATCCTAGTAGGTAGGAAGGAGCTTAAGTATAACCTGACTGAAAAGGAGAAGATATACAGGGAGACAGGAGCCCTTTGCTGCTCTCCGGAGACCAGCTGAAGCAAGCACAGGCTAAAATGGCCGTTCAGCGTCTCAGTGTGGGAAGGTAGAAAAGAGGAGAATCCATATGGCAGGCTTCTGCGGTGAGGGAGCACACCAAGGGAGTAGGGGAGAGGCTAATGGGGAGAGCCTACCTCCCCCTGCTGAACAAAATCCCGCAGAGCAATGGCACTTACATAGAAACGCCCCATTGCCTGCTGCCCTGGTGGTCTAATGGAGGCGTCAGGTGGCCTCGCTGCTGTCAGCACCGCTGGCGGAACCCCAAACCAGCGGTGACAGCTGCTGCAATGCAGATGGCTCTCTGCAAGCAGGGAGCCGCTTCTACCTGCTCCCTCCGGCGTTTGGCTGCGACTGCGGGTCCCAGGTGTGAGCGGGAGACCGGCCAAAGACACTGATCCATTCGACAGTGCTGCGGCCGCCGAATCAGGGGGCCGGTGGAGCAGCAGTGCGGGCGTGCTATAGGACATAGCGCCGCCCACTCAAAGTAAATAAAATTAAGGTACAAACTCAGACGCCTAAAAGCACACCTAAAAATGGTGCAGCTTCTGCAGGGCACCAAACTGGCCTGTCTAGGGGGGGTATAGGGGAGGAGAAGCCTGGGCTGCTGAGAGGAAAAATATTAACTAGTTGGTGCCCGGACTTCTAATCCAGCCTATACCCAATGGATAGCCTGTGTCCCCTATGGTATGTAGAAGAAAATACAACGTAATCTGCAAGATAACTAATGTCTAGGAAAGTAATGTAAACTTTAACTTTATGAAATTAACTCTACAAATGCTTCTACAAGTCTTTATGGAAAGAAGTAGCGCACATATGAGGCATGCCAAATGCAAAGATTTAGTGATAATGAAAATGCATGACACTGATCAATCTATTTTTACTAAGCCCTCAGTTGAAATCATTCAGGTTCTCTATGGCAGTAAAACAGATAATGTGGGTGTATTTATATTATATATAATTTAGCTGCTGCTCCTGATAAAAACATGGCCTCCATGCAAAGCAGTGCATAGCGTGGGGCATGCAATGCAAGCAGTCTAGCACCCTGAAAACATCCATAACACTTCAGACACCTGCCAGGAGGAGGGAGAATCTCAGGGGCTAGACTCTTCAAATGTGAATAAGGTACAATAAGTTGCATATATAGAATCCCAATATTCTCTTGTAAAAAGACAGCTGTCCACTGCTTAATAGTTTGTACATACAGACTGGTGCCAGTCTAGCAGCCAATAATCACAATATTTAAATATATAGACCGCATGAGTAGAAATAGTTTCACATTACAGCCAATAGATTATAGTAGCTTTTAAAAATTAATTTCAGAATGAAATTTTAAAACTTCTCCAATTTCCAAAGTTGGTAACATTAATTTGTATCCATCCCCATATAAAATTTATAATGCTAGGTACACACTAGACCATTTCTTGGACGATATGCCGAACTGGAACAACATATCGTCTGGATCGTCTTGTGTGCATGCACTATTGCGCACTCCTGCGCGCCAACAACAGGTCAGAGTGACTCAGCTGCCGAAGCCAGGAAGGTGGATGGTGCAGGTGAACGATATATCTGGCGGTTGTTCACCAGATAATGCAGGGTGCACCGACCGCTCGATATATCGCGTCGTCATATCATCGGGCGTCGCTTTGGCGGGGTCACCTAGTGTGTACCCAAACTTTATCTTACTCTATTTTCAGCATTTAACTAAGTCTTCTAATTGTTATTAGATGAACCCACATCTCCACTACATCTCTGACTACAATGCTCTACTTTTCTAGTCACTATTATAGGAAACACAAAACAAAGATAAAACTAATGTTAAATAGCTCATGGTGACATTTCACAAACACATAGGGGGAATTTAATAAGCCGTGTTAACCCGTCTACAGGGGTTAAAGTGGCTACACGCAACATAACGAAAAGTTTGGGATAATCACTATTTTAAGTTAATAATGACAGGACTTGGTGCAGATCCTCCTCACACCCCTAAGATTGATTAGGCACTTGAAAGTTTTTAATTAGCTTAATTTGGCCAATAATTACATGTCATGTTTGGGTGATAGTCTGCAAAATGCAGAATGATGTGTTAATTGATGTGGGCAGCTTCTGCTGATTAAAATGATATGCTGCATATAATTTTAATCAGTAGAAGCTGCTTATGCATCCTATTCGCATCACTTTGCTAATAAGATGCATTTGAAGGTAAACCCTCACACCATAGCATAGAGAACTAGAAGAGCTGTATAACGCATAAGGAAGCAAGATGTATGTGGACACATCTGTACTTCGCTTTTGGCCTCTAGTATAATGCTAAACTGTTATCCAATGTTAGTTTGCACTTTTTTGTGGTACAGGCTGATTTTCCCATTTTTCTCCACATCATAGAAAAGTACCGCTTTCCCACGTTTTACAATTGGTTTGAGCTCTAGGGGGGTATTCAATTAGGCAGCGAAAAGTCGGAATTATAAGATAATTTATCGCCTATTTCAATCATCCCCGTATTCAATTTCATAGACTTTTCGCAGGTTCGAAAAGTCTTTGAAAAAAAACGGGGATAAGTTTTCACCATGTTTTACATGGCGAAAAAAAGTGCAGAATTGGGGTTTAGGGGTGCAGGCTTAAAAAAATAGCTTGCACCCCTGGGAATATCATTTAAAAATAAACGGTGTCAAAAAAAGTAAAAAAAAAAAAAAATAGGGACCCCCCAAAAAAATTAATAAAAAATTTGGGGTGAAAAAAAAAGTGGAATCAGTGTTTAAAAATAGGGAAATGGGTTCAGGGGTGTTCTGCAAATATGCGGCAGGTGTTTTCTAGAATAGACTATTAGCGGCATGTGCATTTTTGCAGAATTTTTTAAAAATTACTTTAGGGACTTAAAAATATGCTAGTACCCATTTCCATGTACCCCAAATTTGATGGGACCACTTAAAAAAACTAAAAAAATAACCTAAATGCTCTTCGACATCACTTCTGTAATGTCGGGAAAAAACACCTGCCGCGGCTATTTAAAAACCTGACTTTCTTTTGCAGGCAAAAACGGGGGTACCCATAGTGATCCCCCATGTCTAGACATCTTTAGGGGGGTCCTACAATTATTTCCCAAAAATTCCCGTTTTTTTTTTCGTAGATCTCAATTTGCCGGGTCCAGTTTTCGATGATTTTAAATTGAATACAGGGATAAAGCGGACACACGCCCAATACTTTATCCCAGGAAAAGCTCCGATGTGGAGCGAAAAGTCTGGCATGGACTTTTCGCTCCCAAATTGAATATGGGTCCTGGACGGGAACACGCATAGCTGCACTAAGTTAAATTACCACTCTGTAGGCTCGATAACAAAAATGTTACCGCTGCTTATTGAATTCCCCACATAGACTGGGACCTTCAGCAGTTCATGGCCAAGCATATGCTTCAAACAAATCCCTACCAAAAGCAGGGTTTGTGGTTTACTGAGGGAAGGCACAGTACAGTCTCTTTAATAACAATTTTTCTTATGATGGAAAAATAATTGTTATTGAAGTAAACTGCAGGTGTCAGAGCTGCATGATATGATGCCTGAGATAAAGGAGGCACTTTTAGAAATAAATAGTGAATTAGTTCATAATATCCCTCAGAAGAGAACTGCATTTATGATGTGGGGTGTTCAGGAAATTTTCATGTTCTGCTCTCTGACTTAGAAATAGAACGGCGAGCGAGCAGAAATGAGAAGAAAAAGGGAGAGACATATAAAAAAACAAAAAAATTATAACCTACACTGCTTTCCCAACATAAATTAACAAGATAGTCTACAAAAACTGGGATAAACGCATCCCATCTCAGCCTAGGATAGCAACCTAGCCATCTCTGCCATAGCTACAACCTCGTATTTCCACGGTGATGACTGATGTACTCCACAGGTGTTGCATACACCAATTTTACATGAGCAACCCATGCTATGCATAGTCCAATAAATAAATGAAGGGCATATACATAATTGCTTCCTTATCTAACTCACTGCAAGGAGAGCCAAATCCATAGACTAAGGACTGGAGAATCCTGCCCCAAACAGATAGGTGTAGGTAAATACCAGGTGCCACCTGTAGATAAGCAAAGACCTGCTCTCAAGTAGGTGCCATGTGAGCTAATTCAGGAACCCACACATAAACAAAGCCAAAAGAAGAGGATGATCAAGGCATGAAGAGAGCAGCTCAGCTGACAAAGGAATAAAACTAAAAAGGTCCATGGCATGAGATATGGTTCACAAAATGCCTAGAAATTGGAAAGTAGGGATGGAAAATATTCCTGTACTATAGTTATAATACATAATGGAAAGGAGAGATAGCTATTTGTTACCCAGTCTCCAGCCAAGAGAAGAGAGAACAACCTATAGGAAAATGGTTTGAGACAAAAAAAAGGAGGGAATAGAGTGAAAGTAGAAGGAGCAGAAGGGAGCATGTAGAGTACAAGAAGAGTGTGTACAGCAAAAGGACAAAAAGTAAGGGGTGTAACAGCGAAAAAATAAACAAGGTGTAGGAGTGGTAGAGAGAAAGAACAACCAGGAGTAAGGGCGGTAGAGCAAAAAGACTATGAGGTGTAGGGATGGTGGAGCAAAAGATCGATGAGGTGTAGGGGTGGTAGAGCAAACTGATGACGAGGTGTAGGGGTGGTAGAGCAAAAGGACAACGAGGTGCAGGGGTGGTAGAGCAAAAGGACGATGAGGTGTAGGGATGGTAGAGCAAAAGGACGACGACGAGGTGTAGGGGTGGTAGAGCAAAAGGACAACGAGGTGTAGGGGTGGTAGAGCAAAAGGACGACGAGGTGTAGGGATGGTAGAGCAAAAGGACGACGACGAGGTGTAGGGGTGGTAGAGCAAAAGGACGACGACGAGGTGTAGGGGTGGTAGAGCAAAAGGACGACGACGAGGTGTAGGGGTGGTAGAGCAAAAGGACGACGACGAGGTGTAGGGGTGGTAGAGCAAAAGGACGACGACGAGGTGTAGGGGTGGTAGAGGGAAAGGACAATGAGCTGTAGGGCCGTAGAGCATAAAAACAACGAGATGTAGGGGAGGTAGAGTCTAAAGACAACGAGAGGTAGTGGCAGATGAGTGAAAAAAACTATCAGTAAGGATGGTAGAGCATAAAAAAAGTAATGAGGTATAGAAGTGTCGCTAAAAAAATAAAAGGAGGGCAGGAGAAGTAGAGCGAAATTATGATAATGAAGATAACTACAGAGCAAGTGAATGATGTGATAGTTGGGCAAAGAAAAAAAAACTGATGAGTAGTGGACAGATAACAGGGTGGGGGAGCAATGCGAGAAAACAGAGAGGGGATGAAAATGGGGGGGACAGAGCAAGATGACAACAGGGGGGAATGGCGCAGAGTGAGAACAATGTGAGGGGCAGAGGGAGTAGAACAATGAGGGTGGAACAGAGTGAACGAAAGGTCGGTTAGAGGGGTAAAATAATGAAGGGTGGAGTATATTTTTGTTATCACCCTGACCTAGTCAAGAGAAAACTGAATCATCACACTTAATGCACTGTAGACGATACAAAAGGCATCCATGGGATGGTCTGATTTTATATTTGGGGAGCTACTCCTTTAAAATGGTATAGAAATTTTGAAACAAATAAGTAGATAAATTACTTTTGTATTTCAGGTTCCTTCAGCCTTCAAGCTGAACCATCTGGTCTTATGTAGAAGCATGAAATGATGACATAATTACTCCATTCCCATCCTTCCCCACTAGTCACCTAATAGTCCAGAGTTGCCTAAACTCTTCCATTACAGTCCAGGTGTTAAGGATATCCAGATGTCTCTTCCATTACAGTCCAGATGGTTAAATCAAATTGGGTGAAGTATTAATTAAGTCACCTGTGTTCAAGCATGGATATCCTTAAAACCTGGACTGTAATGTCAAAGTTTTGGAAACTCTATTAGTACACCTTCCCTAGAATAATGTGTCCAGTCTTACATCTCCACCACACAGTCATAAACCACCAAAGGAAAAAGCACTAGAGGGTCATTGGTTGCTGCCATGTCTACAGTATTCCTCCCATCAATGCAGTAGAGATATTAAGCCAGCCAGAATAATGCAGTTGTGTTTTTCTGCACACTTTGTTAATGGCAATGTAGCAAATGTTTTGCCACTGCCAGACATCACAATTGAGACATTCATTGCACTTATAGTTATAACAAATGCACCATAGAAAACCCGGATAAATGAAAATAATATATGCACAGTTTTCAAAAGTTTTATATTAGGCATACTATAGTATGATACCCATGAATGAAGATGTGAACAACATAATAGAAATTTTCTCTGCATAATAATTATGCATTATAATAATGTTTTAAAACTTCTGCATATAAGAGTAATGAGTTGATGTATGAGATGAATAATAATTCAGTTGCAGAGGATTATTCATGCACTCTGATGAGAGTTGGAAACAGAATGAGACTCTCCCTGCTCCTTTAGGCATTTGGAGTACTTGAATCCTTTCCTGACATGCTGTACATACCCTGCAGGTGTAAAGATTCTGAGCAGTACCCACAGCAGGAGAGAGGACATGGGAAAAGAGACAGGGAATGACACACGAGAAAATATAGTCAAGAGAACATTAAAACAAATAGAAAGGTATGAATATGGAAAGTCCAAGTGTTTGTACAGAATATAATGAATAATATGTATGAAGAATATGTTTACTACAAAAAAAGTAAAGATAAAAAAATCTAATTTTACATTAATAAAACTGTTATAAATCACTTAAATACTATAGTAAGAATTAGTTGTTAGTAAAGTGCAAATAATCCATAATAAATTATCACCTTGTTTATTCTAGTGCAAATTAGAGGAGTAAAGCAAATATTTGATTGGTTGCTATGGGTTACTGCTCATTGACCACTATTATTTGAATTCCAGTATCTTTATAAACACATTGCAGCATTAAGTTAATCTGTATTTTCTGATTAGTTGCTGTTAAAAAGTGCCTTTGAAATATGGAATACCATCTTTATTATCGACATGTCTGCGAGAAGGCAAATAATCAAGCCTTCAGAGGCTGGACGCAACCAACTTCCAGCTGATTTTTGCTATTCAAACACCTGGTGACCTGGATTTAGTCATTCAAAATAAAAATCATGTTCTCATCTTTTAATGCAGGCCAATTACTTTATAAATATTACGATTTCTCCATTTACCTACTAAACGTGGCCTTCTCATTCTTGGTGTCCATGGTGAGTCTTATAGTCTCATGTCCAGCTCCAGTGCTTATGGTTTCAGTGATAATATTTGCTTTTTCCTCCTCCTCACTGTCTGAGCCACCAGAAGAGCTGCTATCTGAACCAATGACTGGGGCCTTCCTGGCTACGCATGCATTCCACACACATGGGGACGTGGCACTGACTGAGTGGAGACAAAACAACCTTAATATAAGAAAAAAGGTCAACTCACTCTCTTTCAGATTAACATCAAATTTGACAAGATGGGTGTGGAATTTAAGTTAAGCTTTAACCTGATAATAAAACACAATGGACCTAATTTTTGAAGCTCATTGGAATTGCAGTGCAAAAAGGAGAGTTATGGTAAAACTTAACCTTGTTAACTCTTTCTTCGAAGTCCAGTTGGGTCCACAGGGAGACACAATGGGGTGTACGTGGTACTTGGAGGACCAGACACCAACAGAAAAACTTTTTTCTATCCCAGGATGCTCCGGTCCTTCCCCCTATACCCCGCCCACAGCCTGAAGGCAACTCAGTTTTGTTAACAAGCCCAAGGAAGACTGCTACACTGAAGAATCTCACTCTCACACAGAGAAGGAAACAAGTGACCAAGAGAAGAAACCCATAAAAGCCAGGTGCGATGGGCGGGTGCCCTGTGAACCCTATGGACTTCGAAGAAAGAGAGTTAACAAGGGTATGTTTTACCATAATTCTCCTTTTCTTCTTCAGGGTCTATAGGGCTCCACAGGGAGACAATGGGAATATCCCAAAGCAGGTGTTCAAGGGTGGGGACGCTCCTGAGCTGAAAGGAGAGCCTGGCACCTGAAGGAAGCATCCTGAGAGGCAAATGTATCAAAGGCATAGAACCTAAGAAAGGTGTGGACAAAAGACCAAGAGGCCGCCTTGCATAGTTGTTCAGCAGACGCGCCACGGCGGGCCGCCCACGAGGGACCCACAGAGCGAATAGAATGAGCAGATACTGTAGCCGGCACAGGAAGGCTAGTCTGCATGTAAGCCTGTGAGATAGTCATGCGAGGCCAGAGTCTGTTTGTTAGCTGGCCAACCTTTCTTGTGAAATTATATAGGACAAAGAGGGAGCCCCGATTTCCTGATGGAACTAGTACGATCCACATAGATCTTCAGAGCACGGACCACATCCAAAGAGGACTCACCTGCCGATTGAAAGGCTGGAACTACAATTTCCTCATTAAGGTGGGAACGAGAGACCACCTTGGGGAGATAACCAGAGCGCGTTCAAAGAACAGCCCTGTCTGGATGAAATATTTGAGATGTGGAGCGACAGGAAAGCGCCCCTAATTCCGATACTCTACGGGCAGATGCTATTACCAGAAGAAACAGTTTTTGCTGTGAGCCACTTGACATCGACTGAATCCAGGGGTTAGAATGGAGGTTCTTGAAGTGCGTGGTGAACCACTGACAAATCCCATGGAGCCACAGGAGGGACAAAGGGAGGTTGTATTTACAGAACACCGTGCAGGAAGGTGTGAACATCCGGTAGAGGAGCAATCCTGCACTGTAACCAGATGGACAGAGCAGAGATGTGCACTTTCAGAGAGGCTAGGCGGAGTCCGAGATCCAATCCAGCTTGAAGAAAGGCAAGGAGTCTAAAAATCTGAGGGTCATAGTTTCTAGTAGCACACCACTGGAAATATGTATGCCACACACAGTGATAAATCCTGGCAGAGGCCGGTTTACTCGCTCTGAGCATGGTCTGGACCACAGAGCTAGAAAACCCTTTAGACCTTAGGAGGGTTGTCTCAGGAGCCAAGCCGTTATAGACAGACGGGCCAGGTCCGGATGTAGACAAGGACCCTGAGACAACAGGTCTGGTCGTAGAGGGAGTTGGAGAGGAACGTCTATGGAGAGACTTTGAAGATCGGAGTACCTTTTGTGTCTGGGCCAAGCCGGAGCTACCAACAGGACCATGTCCCCCTCTCGCATGAACTTCCGAAGAACCAGAGGCTAAAGGGAGACTGGAGGAAAGAGGTACGCCAAATGGTAGGTCCTCCTCACAGAAAATGCGTCCACGAAGGCTGCAACGGGGTCCCTCGTCCTGACCCTGTACACTGGAAGCTTATGGTTGTGTCGTGAGGCCATCAGGTTCACGTCCGGTAGACCCCATTTGTCTACCAGGAGCTGTAAGACTTCTGGATTGAGAGACCACTCTCCTGCATGCACATCGTTACGGCTGAGGAAATCCGCCTCCCAATTGAGAATCCTCAGAATGAACACTGCGAAGATAGCTGGGAGATGTCATTCGGCCCATGTGAGAATGCGAGATGCTTCTGCCATTGCTGACCGATTTAGAGTGCCTCCTTGGTGATTGAAGTAGGCCACTACTGAGGCGTTGTTGGACTCTACTTGTACTGACCTGCCCTAAAGAATATCCTGAGCCAGAATAAGGGCTTTTGTAAATGGCTCAGAGTTCCAGGACGTTGATTGGTAAGATTGCCTCGGCTGGAGACCAGTGTCCTTGGAAGGAGTGCTGGCCAGTCACTGCGCCCCACCCACAGAGGCTTGCGTCTGTGGTGAGGAGTGCCCAGTCTGGGATCCAAAAGGGGGGACCCTTGTTTAGATGGGATGTCTGTAGCCACCAGGATAGGGACAGGCGAACCCCTGGAGCGAGGCCCATTATCTGGGATCTGAGCAGATGGGACAGCCCATTCCACCTGGAGAGGATCAGGTGTTGTAGGGGCCTGGAGTGAAACTGAGCGAACTCCACCATGTCAAAGGTGGACACCATGGATCCCAAGGTCTGCATTGCAGAGTGAATTGACACTCGGCACTGTAATACAGAGATTTTGTCTGCTGTCTGAGCCTGAGAGTTCAGAAAGGCTACCAGATGTAACATTCTTTGAGAAGGGTCAGGGAAGACTTTTTCCAGTTGATCAGCTAACCGTGCGTTTGTAGAAAGGCAATGGTTACTTGTAGATGGCGGTGAAGAATTTCTGGAGAGCTTGCCAAGAGCAAGAGATCGTCCAAGTATGAGAGCAGTCTGATCCCCTGACGATGAAGATAGGCTGCCATAACTGCCATGATCTTGGTAAAGACCCGAGGAGCTGTAGAAAGCCCGAAAGGCAGTATTTGAAATTGACAAGGTTGCTGTAGGACAGCAAACCGGAGATATTGCTGATGAGAAGGCGCTATAGGTACATGTAGGTAAGCGTTCTGAATGTCCAGAGACACCATAAAGTCCCCATGCTCCATAGTCAGGACAATAGAGAGTAGGGTTTCCATACAAAACCTGGGCACCCTGATAAACTTGTTCAGAGACTTTAGGTTGAGGATAAGCCGATGAGACCCGTTGGGCTTCTGAACCAAAAAAAGGGTAGAATAGCCCTTCCCTCACTGTGATGAGGGGACCGGAATTATTGCCTCCGAGACCAGTAAGGACTGAAAGGCCTTCTGGGGGAGCAGGGCTTTGCTTGAGTCTGATGGAGGTCCTGTGCAAAAGAACTGTTGGGGGGGTCTGGCGTCTGAGGTGGTCTGACGCCAGAATTTGGCAAACTGATGAAGTCGGCATCCCACCCTGTGAGCCTCCAGGGAGATGCCCGTCCCATCAGCCTGAAGGCTTGTCCTCAGATTTGGCAAGTGGACGTCTAGTAGCCCAGGTCTGTTTGGTCCTAGGCTTGGAGGCCTTAGTGGATGCCGACTGCCATGGAAAGCACTGACCTTTAGCTTTTCCTTGGGGATGAAAGGACCGGAAGGATGATATCCGAGGATTCGCAGTAGCTGCAGAGAGCAAGAACGCCGTCTTGGAAGCTGCCAAGGTAGTCACAATCTGGGCCAAACAGGAACTCCCCAAAATGAGGCAGAGACTCCAAAGCCTTTTTAGAGTCCGAATTTGCCTTCCGTGAGCGAAGCCAAACAATACGGCGGGCTACCACAGAAGTAGCAGATGCATTGGAAGCTAGGAGACCAGTATCCAAAGCCGCCTCTCCTAAATAGGAGGCTGCATCTCTAATGTGAGATATGTAGGACAACTGTTCCCTTGAAGCATCAGAGGGAAATGTATCTTCTAGGGCCTCTGCCCAACTCTTAATGGCTTTTGCCACCCAGGCCGTAGCCCTGGCAGGACGAGTAATAGCTCCTGTAAGAGAGTATATAGACTTCAGATAAGCTTCAATCCTTCTATCCCCAGGGTGCGAGAAGAAATCCTTTGCCCGCCCAAACAGAGCATTGTATTGAATAGCTGCGGAGCTCTCTCCCGCAGCTATTCTACATCGCACTGACTTGAATTCCCCCCTTAGAATCTGATAGCTGGGTGGACTGGGAAGATAACACAGAACGCTTAGTAGGTTTACTAGGTAAGGGTCTCTCCCTTTGCAGCATTTGTTGAAAGGCTGTAGAGGTAGCCGCCAGACTCTGCACTGAGGTAGAAAGTACGTCTACCCATGGGAGAGGCAAAGGATTAGCAGGGAGTACCTGCTGTGGCCATCCCATAGGAGGAGCTACCACAGGGACCGCTAGGTGGTCCACAATTTTTGCCAACACCTGTGAAAAAGAAGCCATGGGGGGTCCTGAGGTGATGCAGGAGCTGATGGTCCAGGTGCCGTATAACAAGATGCACATAGACCATCTTGAATGAGATCCTCTGAAGCTAAGCCTGCTAAACAGGACTTACAAGACACCAGAGTGGGAGCAGCAGGCTGCTTGTTATTCTTGCCTTTGCTAGACATAGCTGCAAGAATAATGCGGCACACAATCTGGCACAGTGCAGTCAGCAACCCAGATATATGTACAATATGACACAGTGTAGTACGCAACACAGATATACAGTATGTGATAGCCCTCACAAATATAGGTAGATGTGAGGTACAATGAACCCCCTATACCTCAGTATTTTAGGGTTATAATGAAAGAAAAGGAAAGGTATAAGCTGACAGTTGAGAAAAATAAACAGAATGCAGCGCTAGCACAAGTCACATACAATGCAAAGTATACAATATAACTGCAGTGGGCACTAAATTCAACTACACAGACTGCAGTGGCTGGTATGAAATAGCGCTGCATAACCTGACTGCTTTGAGAGGTATACAAGGAGAACGGGCCCGTCGTTCCCAGGGACCTGAGGCTGTTGCAGAAAATGGCTGCCGTGAGTCTCTGAGGGAGGAACAGCTCAGGGGCAGAGAGACCGCAGTGGAATAGCGTCCTGAGCTCGGGGAGGGGCCGCAGGGAGAGGGCCTTCTCCCCTATGCTGACATCAACCACTGGGCCCCTGGTCTTAGCTGTCCCCTGCGCCAGTATAGGTTATACCCTGGTGGTCTAGTGGAGTCCAGGACGAACCGGTGTCCACATCAGCCCCTCCGGTCTGTCTCCTGAGACTGGAGGTAAAACTGCGCATAGACGCGGGCCCCCGCCTTACCTGTCCCCTTGAGTCCCAGCTGCAGTCTGGGGTCCGAGGAACCCTGCTAGTTAGGTCCATCACTGCGGAGGGGTGATGGAGCAGCAGTGCAGACATTCAGAGGACTGTCTAGCGCTGTTTGCTCTATATGAAAAATTAAAATAAAAATAAATCATAAAAATAAAGCTTGGGCTGCTTAACAGCAACCCCACTGTTCTAACGGTGATCCAGCTCCTGCCGGACACCAACGAAACTGAGTTGCCTAAGGCTGTGTGGGGGATATAGGGGGAAGGACTGGAGCATCCTGGGATAGAAAAAAGCTTTGCTGTTGGTGTCCGGTCCTCCAAGTACCACCTACACCCCATTGTCTCCCTGTGGAGCCCTATGGACCCTGAAGACGAAATCACCTTTTTTTTTTTGCACTAGTGCGTATACATGATCTATCCAGAAAAAGAGGTGTACTGTGACAAAATGTGTAAAAAGCATAACAAAAGTACAACCTCATACCGTCATAGAACCAGCCATTTACAGTGTTTCTCCTTAAATACTGTTGTTCATGTCTTTATTATATAGGGTACTTTATGTGTTATGTCTTACATTGTGCAAAGTACACTTACAAATGCATTTGTCTACTGAAATGCAACTGGATTAGGGCTAGACCAATTTTCCTCCAGCTGTTAGCTAGTGCACACAAACAGCAATCCATATATTACACCCTCTCCATACTTTTATTTCATTTTACTAATCTCACTCAGCAAAATGAAATCTTAATTTTAAAAACTAGGCACAAAGGAATTCAGTACTTGTCAGGGAACATGCTCGCTCCTCCCACTTTTGGGCCAGTGGAGCGTATGCTACTCCGTAAGTGCCATCATAGTGCTCAAATGGAAACAAAATCCTCACTATACTTCCTATCAACTCAATAGAATATACTGCACAAGTTGCACAAAACAATTTGCTAAGCTACATACTAGAAAACACCAAATCCGAAAGTTTCATGAGGGACAATGTGGTAAAGCACTGTGGTTTATAAAAGAAAAAAACTTCCAAATATATCTATCCATCCATGGAAATTAGCTTATAAAGGGGGAATTCAATTAGCTGCGGTAATTTACCATGTGCTACTTGATCCCCTGGAGCTACTCAATTAGCCCGGAAAGCAGCCCGCAGACTGCACTTAACAGAATTTTTTTTCCGGGTCTAATCGACCCGAAAATAAATCCCATATAAGTAGCATGTTAACAGGTGAAGAGACCCTGTTAACGCATAGCTCAGTAAACTTAACACGGATTCTATATGTTAACGCTCAATTTCACGTATTTAACAGGCGTTAAAAAGGGTCTCGGGTGAAAAAGGGTCTCGGGTGAAAAAGGGACTGGAATTGAATAGTCCTAATCATTTAAGCCTGAGGCTACCACCCTCTTTCGCCATCGTTAAATTAACAGGGCTAATTGAATTCAGACCAAAGTATCTACTTGTCAACACCAGCAATCTCAATCTTGCTGATGAACACTCAGATAATATATTTTTGTGCGTCTAGGAGCAAGTTTAGGTCATACTCACAGAATTTATCTTGGCTCTGCTTGGTATGTCCTTCAGAGTCACTGCTCTCAGTATCCACAGGGGAACTACAGCGGGGACCAGATTCAGAACTGTGGATAGACCATGCAGTATATATATGACACCAAGAGCTTATCAGCTGAGGTTTTTCTCATGACAAAACAAGCCAAGACTAAACTGTCAGAGTGCTTGCACTAATATATAATCATTTTAATTAAACATATGTCTGAATATACTTATCTGCATCTCATTTAGGGCCTGATTCAGAGCTTGAGCGCTCGCGAGCGGGTCGATGGTGTGCTCTGCGCCTACGCAGCGGCCGCACTGCGCGTGCGCAAGCCCCGGAGCGAGAGAGAAATTCTCTCGCTCCGTGGCTCACTACAAAAGTAGGCGTGGCGGGGGGTGGCTTCACAAACGGAGGCGTTCCCAAGCGAATGCCTGCCGTTTGTGGGCAGAAACAGGAACATCTGGAAACAGGTGAGTGTGTATGTATGTGTATGTATGTATGTATGTATGCATTAAAGCTTTATTATCACAGTGTGTTGTGTATTATTTTAACCATTTCTTTACAGGTGAACTACAGGTACCAGTGGGTCCTTAATGCCCCGCATACTGGTACTTGTGGTTCTCCAAGTATCAGCATGCGGGGGAGGCTTGCTGGGGACCTGTAGTTCCACTGTAAAGACAATGATGATAAATCCATTTTTTACACTACACCAAACACTATCAACTCGCCACCCACCACCCAGGGGTGGCGGGAATTGCCCCGGGCTATCAGCCTAGGCCCATCTCGATTCTTAGTAAATTTACCCCTAGGTATTAACATACAAAGAGGTAACAAGGCCTTGTTGCTATTACACTTGAGAAAACTGGCCAATGTTGGGATTGCACTAATTACATAATAGTTATGGTAAGAACCATAAACCCATTTGTTTCGTAATTCTTGGTGGTTTGTTACGATTAAGCATTTATCACAGTATGCTATAAAAAGCCTCATCTCACCACAACACAAATCTACCTTAAATTCAATTGTGCATAAACAGCAGTTACAACAAGGTTATTATTGGTTTAATAGACATACAGCAAGATTATAAAATTCAGTTTCAAATATAACCTTGGTTATTAAATGTTTATTATCCATGGTGCAATGTGGCAGCACACTAACAAACTCCTAGACTACTTACCAACAGAATGGTTGAAAGTCAGTAAATTTTGCCCATCCCTTTTCTTCAGGCGTGGAAGTCTCAGGAACAGGTACATCCCACACACTGGAACCAACATCTATAGCCGCACAAGGGGCGGGAGGCTTGGAGTTCACAGGCTCAAACACCGCCGTCCAGCCAGTCTCTAACACCACAAATGGAAGAGATAAAGAGTTACAGAATGTAGACAAAAAAATTTTTTTTTAAATGTGCAATTGTTTTCATTTTGTAATTCTTGTTTATTACATAATCCATGTGAAAAAATTTTTTTAAATGTGCAATTGTTTTCATTTTGTAATTCTTGTTTATTACATAATCCATGTGAAAATCCATTAATGCATGCATTTATACATGATTAAACAAGAATATATTAATATATTTATTTTTTATTCTCAACCCCTACCTTCTACAGTTGCATCATCTCTCTGCGTGGGAGAGACGTTACTGATGGGACTGAGTCTGAGAGTCGGAGGCATCTGTATATTACCACTTTCCTCCTCCTCATCAGATGCAGGGCTACCTTCTGGCTCCCCGTTCTCCAAGTCACTGCGGGAGGAATCCTCTGAAGACTGTGATACTCCAAACCTGCAACTTAGTATATGAAACAATGCGGATAAATAGGGACAAAGGTTCCTGTTTAGTACTTCATGCAAGTGCAAGCCTAGTACATTTAGAGTGTGTTGATTTTTTTTTTTCTCGTAATTCTTGCTCACTTTGCAACCAACTCTGCAACAAATCCAACCCCCCACCCCTTTCAACTGCATCGTTTCCCTTTTCTAGAATGACAAAACTAAGGATCAGCCTTTACACCCAGATACTTTTTTATAGTTTTGTACAGGATCTGGTTATTCCTTAATACATACCCAAACAGATTTTACACAGTGCACACAGTTAATTCTTTTGGCAACACATTGAAATGTCCTTTATTTTACACTCATTAGATGATGATGATATAAAAAGGAGTTATCAGTTAAACCCTTTCTTGTGTCGTTTATTTGGGGCAGACAAAATGAGGGTATAAGCCAGGAGGTTGGACACCAAGCCAGAAATTACTAACCCTCCTCCTGCAGGCCATACCCCCAGGCATAAACAAAAAAAAGCTTACAAGGCAGCACACTATAAATATCAGCCAAACCACAATAAGTGAGTGGGCAACCTCCTAACCACATCAGAAAGTATCCAGCAGACACAATTATACAAGATGACAAAAAAACAGTTATTACCTAGCATGACGTCAATTTAATTCCTCCGACTTCTTCACCAACACGTTCTCACTCTTTTCATACAAACAATGAGGCTAATGCAGAGTTGAACACACGTGTGTACTTCGCATTGCACATCTGATGCAAAGTCATGCGCATTTCAGTCAAATCTCCACTTATAACTGATGCGACATGACTGAGCTGTAATGGGGCATTCTCACATAGGCCAAGTTCAGAAACGGCGTTCTGACGTAATTACAAGCAGGATTGTGAGTATGCATAAATATAGATGTTTTCAGACGGATCTTTTGCATCAAAGATAGGATTGGCGGGAGCGGGGGAGATGCAGGGGTTAAAGTAGGCAGAAACGGGGTGGAACTGAGTTCTGTCACCTCTAATGGTAGGTGGAACTAGTTCCACCTCCACCAAGTCCCTGCACAGAAGTCCTACAGAGAGCCACTCACTGTCTGCCTAAGGAGGCTCAATTTCTTCAGAGGTCCCTTATTTCAGAGAAAACAGCATATAGGTAAGAAAAGAATAAAGCGAAGGCAATACATCCAAGTGACAGACTAGTTTGTGGGGACCCCATAAAAAAAACTCAGAGGCACGGCAGAAAACTAACACTTATGATATAGTGCCTAGGCAGTCCCCAGCTATTCACTTTACCGTTTCCTATAAAAGTGTGTGTAAAGAACAGTTTTCACAGTTGTTTTGGCCTTGGGGGCTGGGGAGTAGGCGGCGGGAGGGATGAGTTCCACCACCTCTCCAGGACCACTTTAAGCCCTGGGGAGATGCACCTATGTGCACAACTCAGCCCACTGTAAATATGTGCCATTTAGTTCTGTGCACACAGTACAGGAGCAATTACAGCCACATAGACAACCATCGTAAGGGTTCATAAAAAATAAGAATCCGAATGTTTGGGACCATAAAGAGAAAAGAGCCACTACAATAATGTAAGAGAGTAGGGTGAAACAAGGGAGCTCAATGCACAAAAGTGGAAGCAAGGAAGAGGCTAATAACTACCGACCAGAGAGCCTTACATCAGTAGTAGGGAAAATAATGGAAACACTATTGAAAGAAAGAGTTGTGGAACATCTCAAATCCAGCATCTTACAGGATCCCAAACAGCATGGGCTTACTGGGGGGAGATCATGCCAAACAAATCTTACTGACTTTTGTGACTGGGTAAATAAAGTAATAGATCAAGAAGGGGTGGGGGCATTGATGTAGCTTAGCTAGACTTTATTAAGGCTTTTGATACAGTCCCACATCAGACTGTTAAACTCGAATAATAAAAACTTGGCTGCAGGATAGGAAACAGAGTTGTAGTAAATGGAGAGCAGTCTCAGGAAGGAATTGTGACAAATGGTGTACCCCATACTTGCCTACTTTTGAAAAAGCATTTCAGGGAGATTGTGCAAGCAGCACCTATGAGCGCGGCGGTCAAGTGGGCGTGTCCTGCTACATCTGAAGGGCGTGCCATAAAAATCACTTCTATTCATATGTAAATGAGCCCCAAAGCAGTTAGTAATAGTAGTCAATGTTTACTGTTTGAATAAATGTGCTCAGAGGGGCAAGCTGTATTTTTAGAGCTCCCTTATTTTGATATATCCAGTCAGTCACAGGCATTAACTGCACTCTGAAAGGGCACTCACTGACAGCCATCCATTTATTGGCTGTCAGTGAGTTCTCTTTCAAAGTGCAGTTAACGCCTGTGACACTCAGCACCAAGCCCCCATCATGTACTGTATATATATGGCACAGTTCTGTTTGACTTACATTTTAGAGAGACCACCGTGGGGGGGGGGGGGGGGGGGGAGAAAAGGCCATCACACCACTCTCTGATGCCCGACACCTGCGTTGCTGTCCGAAACAGTGCAGAGCTGCTTATCAGTACAGCGCTGCTGTTACCAGGCTCCGCCCCTCCCAATGCTGCCGTGCACAAGCACACTCTGTGTGCACAGTGCGCCCTGCTGACTAGCGCCGGCCACCGTTACCCACATCCCCGCGGTGGCCGTCATGAGGTCCCTTCCGCAGGCCCCACCCCCGACATTGACTAATCGCGCATGCGCAGTCCCATTGCTTCTGAAAAACGGGAGTTTAAGTAAAGTTTGCGGGGGAGCGGGAGGCTTCATTGAAAACCGGGAGCCTCCCGCTAAAATCGGGAGGGTAGGCATCTCTGGTGTACCCACAAGGTTCTGTACTTGGACCAGTGCTTTTTAACCTCTTTGTTGGTGACATTGCAAATGGTATTAAAGGGAAAGTATGCTGTTTTGCAGATGACACAAAGGTATGCAACAGGGTTAAACGCAACAGGAGGGGTAAGACATGAAGGATCTAGGTAGACTAGAGAAATGGTCAAGAACGTGGCAACTACAGTTTAATGATAAAATAGAAAATCATGCACTTGGGTCTCAAACATCCAAAGGCTAAATATAGTATCAAGGGTACTAATATGGAAACTACAGAGGAGGAAAGTGATCTAGGAGTCACGATTTCATGTAACTTAAAGCCATGTAAGCAATTAATATTATTATTACCAGTTATTTATATAGCGCACACATATTCCGCAGCGCTTTACAGAGAATAGTTGGATAGTTGTCCATTCACATCAGTCCCTGCCCCAGTGGAGCTTACAATCTATGTTCCCTATCACATGCGCACACACATAACTAAACAATGAGAAAGGCAAGTCAGATGCTTGGTTGCATAGGGTGAGGAATTAGTAGCAGAAAGAAAGAAGTAATAATGCCACGGTACAGGTCATTGGCGTGATCTAGAATACTGTGATCAGTTCTGGAGGCCATATCTCCAGAAGGATATATATACATTAGAGACTGTACAAAGAAGGACAAATAAAATGGTGCATGGCCTACATAATAAACCCTACCAGGAACGACTAAAAGATCTTAATATGTATAGTTCGGAGCAGAGAAGGGAAAGGGGGGACATGATAGATACTTTCAAATATATCATGGATTTTAACAAGGTACAGGAGGGAAACATTCTTCGAAGTAAGAGAAGTACTAGAACACAAGGGGAAATGCACTAAGACTCAAGGGACATAATTTTTCTAAGTTTTTTTTTAACCTACTTCAAGGAAAGGGTGGTGGATAAGTGAAAGTGGCCTCCCATCAGAGGTAGTAAAGGCTAAGACAGTAGACCAATTTAACCATTCTTGGGATAGGCATAAGAATATCCTTGCAAAGAATGAATGATCATCTAGGGTTAAGGTTACCAAAAGGGTAAAAAAAAACAGGGCAGACTGATTCAGGTGGAATGAAGACATCACCTAAGAAGAAATCAGAAACCCATAAAGAAGACAACCTGATTGAACAGTTCAAAAATCCCATCCTGCAGCACACCAGGGACTAGATTCAAGTTTTAGCATGGTGCAGAAAATGTGCCAAATATTCTCCCCCCTATAGAAACAATCTAATATGGGTAATTGAGGCACTTTGTTTACAGGAACCAAAATGCTCAAGCAGTTATGTACTATTGTTTGCTGGGACTTATAGCGCTACACACTTAATTTAATTATTTTTCTGACTTTTACACATTGCTCCAACCACCAACTAGGCATTTGGGTAGAGTCTCAGAGCTAGGCTGGTATCTCTTAGAGATCAGGTGGGGTCCTTTGAACAACTGCATGTCTTTTGCCAAGGCATTAGGATAGTGGCATTTCCCTATTAGGCTATGACCAGGCCAGCCTGGTACTGGTTAGGCTCTTGAGGTGGAAAACCTAAACTCTTTGTCCCAAACATTAGTGATAACCAGCTAAGCACTGTTAGAGGGTAAGAAAAGCTATGTTTTATTTATTTATTTTAACTAAAAAAATCTGTATTTTTATGAATTCTTGAGTAACATTTTAGGAGCAAAGACACCAGCATCTAAATTGCAAATAATTAAATGGTGTATAGCATAAAGCTCTCACACAGTGATAAATTCTTAGCTCAAAATTATGTCTCTGGACTCCATGAACACTATAAAAGGCGCTTTAAGCATAGAACAGTCTGATAACATCAAATATAGACTGAAAACAATGAATGCTGCTGAAACCAGTTCATAAAATAGGGCCTGATTCAGAGGTGGAAGCAGCCTCGATGTTGCGCACAAATGGGCGATGGTTTAAGCCTTTGCATGAGTCCGATTCGCACCGCGCATGTGCCCATTGTCTGCGCACAGAGATGCAGCACAGGATCGGACGCACAGCCTGAGAATTTTAGTTGCCATTCCTGGGAGATTACAGATAGGTGGCAAAGCCAACGCGGGTGTGTCGCTGCAGGGCCGTGGCTAGGGAAGTGCGGCCGGTGCCATCACACAGGCCACCACAGGTCAGGGGGTGCTGTTTGGGCCTGTCAAGTTCTGTTTATTATCATTCTTGCTTGTAGCTTAGTCTTATTTCATCCCAAGCATCTCCTATCTCTTCCCTGGCCCTTCCCCATGAAGCCATCGCTCTTTTTTGGGTGCATTATATGTCCCTTTGAAAAATGAGGGAGGCGCCAATGCTCTTTCTGGCACAGGGCACCAAAAAGTCTAGTTACGGCTCTGTGTTGCTGTAAATGGTTGTGTTCAAAGACGCACAGCTGCTCATACAGGAGGCCATACTCGGATGGAGAAACTTCACTTGCCCTTGGGCAGGTGCAAGTTTCGATGGTGTGAATAAAGCAGTTTTTAAATATGCAGTGACAAAAATTCGCTGTCCTAAGATGCTGCAAGTTGGTGCCTCAGTGGTTTAAAAATCAGATGCAGGATTAGCATAAAGATGCAGACACAATTGCAGCAAAAGACAAAGCCATGACGCGTCTGCGACCACCTCAGAATCAGACCCTTAGGGAAGAATATAGCAGTGTATTGTGAAAACCACCACCATTCTGAATACAAGTCACTGCAAATCGCCATTCCAGGTTTTTTATTCTCATTATAAACAAATACAAACAGCGGATGACACATTAACCTGTAGTTACCCTTCAAACTGCTCTAGGTGCAGAAACCATAAATGAAAATCATTTTTCCCGTATGATACAAGATATTCTGCAGTAAATGAAAACACTGAGCACCTGTGATTTGATTAACAACAG
Organism: Taudactylus pleione; assembly: GCA_031769625.1. Lineage (NCBI taxonomy): Eukaryota > Metazoa > Chordata > Amphibia > Anura > Myobatrachidae > Taudactylus > Taudactylus pleione. The sequence goes on from JAUIMM010000018.1 coordinate 40,081,973, forward strand.
GAATTTTATGCAGTGTAAACACTATACATTTGTACAAGTTTAAAACAGTGGTGACATTGTGTAAATTTAAAACATTAACTATAACAAAAGAGGACTACCTGATTCTGCCATTTTCTTCTCAGAGAGTGGAGGGGCAATATGCAATGTGTAAACACAATTGTATATGATTATAAACCTCCATTTCTCCTGAAAGTGATACAATAGGGGACATGTTATAAGCAGGCTGGTCATATATTCCCCTGCTTATAATGCACAGATTATCCTAATGAACACTTAAGTGATGTCAACAAAATGTATTATTGATACATATATTAATATCACTAGTGTATTTTAAGGGCTAAAAATACCATTGGTCAATGAGAAGCACAAGCTCTGTAGAGACATTTAGTTAATATCAGCACAGCTTGGATCACCACAGCACTTTGAGCCGTAGTGTGTACCCCATACAGAGGGTGTTGGGGGAACGAATAGAGCAATGCAGAAGGGCAGGAGTCATTTTATAACACACTATCAGTGTCTATTATTAGGCTGATCTACAATCAGACATGTGCAAAGATATCAAAGAAACAATATTTCTTGAAAATCATCAAAGAAAAGGAAGTGAAGACAAATCAGAGCCTGTGCCCTCAGCCTCCTGTAACCGCTTGTATAGCTGACCCAGCCTGGCAATGGAAGGGCTTATTACCCCAGGTTAACATTTTGTCTAATCAGTTTTTTTTTCAATTTATCTTTTTTCACAATATTTTGTTCCCTCAACAAGAAGGGGGGGCTTGAATAGTCATAGCAGATTTAAATATGTTTACTACCAACTAGACCCAATATACACTGACTCTATTAGTAACTACAATAGCAATTACTACTAGATCCATGTAAAGTGTAACTAATAGCAATGACATGCTTAGTGTAACTTGTTCACCTTTGTTATGCAGGCTACTTGTGCCTGGTAACTTGGAGGAAATACAAAGTGATTACATATGGTTTTCAATGCACTCTGTAAAAGCAGCGCAGGGCCAAGTACTAAAAAACAAAGTGTCCTGGCCCATTGCTGTACTCAATAGCTGCCACTCACAGAAACAGTAGGGCATAAGGGATTTGAGCAGGAGTGTGGTTACCCCATCTCCATCCTGACATTTTAAAATGTCAATCTGCAGTAGGATACCACCAGAGGTGACAAATGTGACCCAGTTAGCAGTACTGATTTCCATCGAAAAACAATAACAATGTATTGCAGCACAATTAGCAAAACTGCTTTATGGCAATAGAAGGACGTAGGGGGTGATTCAGTAGTGGATTGAATCGCAAAGCTGCACGCAAGCAGCTTTGTAATTCCGTCCTTGGAAATATGCAAATGCAGCAAGAGGTATCTGACACCCCCCTGCTGCACATGCGATCCCAGCACTGCAACAGGTCGCAGGCTGGGATAATCAGTGGACAGCACTGGCCAGCTGAGTAAGCCTTAGTGTACGCATGCTGGCCGGCCTGGAGGCCAGGAAACTGCGTCCGTGGATACAGACCTTGGCCTTGCCACTCCCGGAAAACAGGGGCGGCACCCCCATTTCCGTCCCCGTAACGCCCCAAAAATGCCTCTGCCTGTCAATCAAGCAGAGGAATAGCTGGAGCTGCATGCATTCATGCAGGACCCATTCTGCACATGCGCAGAACGGGTCTTGTGCACACGCAGATTTCCAATAATCAGGAATCTACTGAATCCGGCCCATAGTTTAGAACCTGAAATTTTGTTTCAGAAGAAGAAAACAGCAGAGAAGTTTGTAGTTACATATGGAGAAAGTGGAGACAGTAGTATAGGTGGGCAGATTATGAGAAAATGAGAAAGGACATGTAGGCTTCTACTTACCGAGTTCTAGACTTAACCTGTGTGCCATAACCAATCTCCTTTTCCTCCCAAATATCCTCCTCTTCATCATCAAACTGTTGAATACGCTCATTATAGCAAGCTTCAAATAAGGCAGCATTAGGCTGAAATATGAAATAAGTAGCAGAGTGTATAATTATATGAAATATACTATGGATAATAAACAAATGGAAAAATATATATTTGGACTGTGTACAATTCTATATAATAAACTTGTACAATTATGAGCATGTACACGTGTCCTCACTGTGGCTTCAGTCGCGCCAAAAAGACCCTGTCGGTGCACCAGATTCCAGGCCACTCGGCTGCGCCAACTATCTTTCTTGCCTAAAATGTTTTATTTATACGAATAAGATGCACAACTGGAAGCGACAAAACTACTCTGCTAGATTACACTGATTATTTTGATAAGCAACATTTGTATATCTGTGTGATCGAGTCTGCATCCGTATACGAAGGGCCATATTCAATTTGGAGTGAAAAGTCCGTTTCGGCGATACTCTTTCGCCGATGACGTTATTTTCACCTATTTCATTTATCCCCGTATTCAATTTCAGCGTCTATTTGGCGGCGCGATAACACAATGCAATGTAATAGGCAAAAAAGTTTTGCCTATGGATACCCGGCGGAAAAAAGTGCACAATCAGGGTTTTGGGGTGCAAAATTGCGGCAACCCCCCTAGACACATTTTACACCCCCCCCCTGGTGATAATTGCGTCAAAAAATGCAAAAAACCCCACAAAAGATACCCAAAAAAATGCACTTTGAAAAAATGGGCGGAAAAATAAAAAGTTGGGTTACAAATTAAAAAAACTAGCAAAATAGCCTCTGGGGGGGGTGTCTGGAAGTATGGGGGAGGTTTTTTTTTTATTGCAGGTGCTCGCTGAAGGTGTGTTTTTTTGGTGCTCTTTCAAGCTTTATTTTAGTGATTTAGAACTATGCTTGCACCCATTTTCATGTACCACAAATTTGATGGGACTACTTAATTTGCCTCAAAAAAGTTGCAAAATGCTCTTCTTCACCACTTGCTCAAAGACGCAAAATAGCGTCTATTGAGACCATTTAAAAAGTTTTTTTCTTTTGAATTTAATACGCAATTTATTACATCTGGGTGCACTTATGTGGAACTCAAATTCGCTGTTGCTTGCATGTCCTACCTATATACTTGATGACTAGTAGGAGTGGCAGAATAGGGTAGCCACATTATTTCTGAGAGAAACTAAACTCACGTCAGGTGATATTTGCGTATCTGAAGTTTTTTTAACAAAATTTTGCTGTGTATACCCCAAGCATAATTATTTTTTTTTTTCAATCAATTTTTATTGATTTTTAACAAGAAAAAAACACAAATACAGTAGTAAAATACAAATAAAAACACAATACTTACAGTTATAATAGTTGCAAATAAGTAACAGAAAATAAGTAACATACAAATAAAATAAAACAAGGGGAGAAAATAAATATAAAACCGAAATGAAAAGGAGAAGGTACCACAGTTCACAAGAATATACAATACATATAAATTGTATCACATTCAAAATGCCTAACTCAGAGTAGAGTCTAATAATCAAAATATTTTCATACAGAAGGCGTATCCCTAAGCACAAGGTCTACACCTTCACCAACAGTTACAAATTCCTGCCATTTAAACCATAACCTCAATGGCGAAAAAGCAGACTTGGAGTATGCGACATCCACAGTTTCCATTAAAAATGCAAATTGTACCTTATGCATAATTTTATGAATAGAAGGAAGAGTATATGATTTCCATAATTGTCCTATTGCTGTCTTGGTTGCTATAAGAACATGACCCACTAAATAACAGTCAGTTTTGGGCATACCTAAAGGGTAAACGTGTAGTAGCGCCAAAGAGGGGGATGGCTGGATATTCACTTTCAATACCTTGGAAATCAAATCAAATAAATCTTTCCAGAAAGCCTGGATATGAGAGCAACTCCAAAAAATATTAAATATGTCTCCAACACTCATATTGCATCTCCAACAGTATTTTGATTGCGTTGGCCATATTACGTGTAATTTGGCTGGAGTGAAATATAGCCTATGGAGTATTTTATACTGTAATTCTAAATGATTATAACATTTGGACAATTTGTGGGCAGTAGTGAAAATAGATTCCCATTGCTGGGGAGTATAGGCCTCCTGAAGATCAGACTCCCATTGCTCTTGGGACTTAGATTTAACTGGAGGGCTAGCCTTGAGGCACATGGAGTACCAAAAACCAATAGTACCTTTAGAATTACCTCTTTTTAATTTAGCCAAGATATCAGCCGAAGGTAATTCCAAGGAACCACATACTTTTATTATATTAATCACCCAATGCTGAATTCGAAGATAGGAGAAAAGCTCTCCAGGAGGCAACTGAAATTGGGATTGAATTTGAGAAAACAGGATTAGAGAGGAAGAACTCGAAATATCAGCGATGGTTTCAATCCCACATGAACGCCAAATCGCCACCGATAGATCTGGGATTAAGCGTGCTATAGCGGCTAAAGATAAGGTTTTAGCCGGTAGTTTGATACATTTAGATTGAAGTATCATGTCGTCCCACCTTTTAAGAGAGTCGATTATGGCTCTAGGGGTATTACTCGATACAGGGCGCATTTGTTTGGGTGTCCAAATTAAATCCACTAAAGGATACTCTTTCAATAATGCCCTTTCTAAGTCAACCCAAGGTTTAGTGTTAGGGGGAAGAAACCAGTCACTAATTTGTGAAACTAGACACGCTGACTGATATAACTCTAAGTCTGGGATTTGTAACCCCCCCTGGATTTTAGGTTTAGTCAAACGCTGGTAAGCTAGCCGTGGTGTTTTACCTTTCCATATATAAGACACAATTAATTTACGAGCCTTAATTAGGAAATGTTTCGGAACCGAAAAGGGAATGGTGCGAAATAAATACATTAACTTTGGCAAAATCATCATTTTAAATGCCGCAAGACGACCCAGCCAGGAAACCTCAAACCCTAACCAATTATGTAATAGTTCGGCTATATGTTTTATCGTTGGATCAAAATTTAGTCATCTAGTCTGTTCGGTATGTTAATACCAAGATAAAGAAGATAATCCGCTTTCCAATTATACATGTATTTGGCTTGTAGACATGACAAAACAAGATCAGATATGTTAAAAGGTAGGGCCTCAGTCTTGGTAGTGTTAAGTTTGTATAGGGAAGCTGCACTAAATGTGTCTAGTATTCCATGAAGGGTTGGTAATGAAGCAACAGGGTTAGTTACAAACAAAAGAATATCGTCTGCGAACAAACATAATTTATGTGAAGTTGAACCAACTGTCACTCCAGGAAATAAAGGGGAATTTCTAATTGCTGAAGCTAATGGTTCAATGGCTAAAACGTACATAAGTGGGGATAGAGGACACCCCTGTCTTGTACCGTTCCTAATGTTAAATGGGGATGAAAGAAAGCCATTACTGAACACTCTATCTGTGGGATTACTGTAAAGTGCCTTGATAGACTTCAAAATAGCACCCTGAAAACCAAAATGACTTAGTGATTCGTAGAGAAACAGTCAATGAAGGCGATCAAACACCTTCTCGGCATCTAGGGAAAGGAGAATGAACTCCTTACTTCGCCTCAACATCAGCTCTGCTAAATCAAAGACCCTGCGAGTGTTAGCTGATGCTTGTCTGCCGCTGATGAAGCCCACCTGGTCCGGATTAATCAAAAGGGGAATAAAAGGGGCCAACCGATTAGCTACCATCTTGGCATAAATTTTGATGTCTGAATTGAGTAGGGCTATTGGGCGAAAATTCGGACAGGAGGAAGAAGGTTTACCTGGTTTAGGTAAGGTGATCATTTGAGCTTCCAACATCTCTGTTGGAAAGTTGCCCTGACCGGAAACAAAATTAAATAAAGAAGTAAGTATGGGGGAGATCGAATTTGCAAAATGTTTATAGAATGAATTGGTAAACCCATCCGGACCAGGGGACCTCCCCCTAGGCAATGCTTTGACTACACTCAAAGTTTCTTGTTCGGTCCAAGGGGCGTTTAAAACTGCCAAAGCATCCTCTCCTAACTGAGGAAAAGTAACGTCTCGTAGAAAAGCAGAAATAGAAGCGCCAGACGGTTGTGTTATAGTACTGTCAGTATGGAGGTTATACAGTCCTGCGTAATACTCAGCAAAGGCGTTTGCAATCTCAACAGGGTTAATTAGTTTCTTATTATTAGGTGTAATTAAATATTCAATCCTATTTCTGGCCTGACGTTTGCGCAATTTACGAGCTAGGAACTTGCCTGCCTTATTCCCTGAATTGTAGAACTTTTGCTGAAGTTTAATTAGAGATGATTTCATACGAGCCAAAAACAATTTCTGAAGTTGATTTCGGATAGACACTAGTTCTCTCTTAAGAATACGGGAAGGACGTGCCCTATTTAGAGACTCAACCTGAGCTAAACGTAATTCCAATTCAGATTGATTGAGTAAATATTGTCTCTTAAGTCGAGAACTTGTTTGAATGGCTACTCCTCTAAGGACAGCTTTGAGAGCGCACCAGTGTGTTGTGCGAGAAGTGTCTTGTGGGTCGTTAGTTTCCAAATAAGATTCCAGGTCATCTGCTAACGGTTTAACACCTTCCGGAGAAGATAATAAGTGATCTGGTCTAGGGGGAATACTTGTAATATGACCATCCCAAGTCCACGTTACCGCAGCATGGTCCGACCAAACTATGGGTTTGATACTGGATTGGTGAGTATGTTGGAGTGAATGTTTGTCTAAAAGAATCAGATCAATACGTGAATAAGTATTATGTACATGTGAGAAAAACATATAGTCTTTCACATTGGGCGAATGAACCCGCCACATGTCATATAAATCAAATTCCGCCAAGAGCTTCAGCAGCAGAGCTGATGTATCGGTAATGCCACTGCTAATTCCGGAAACATTAGCTGATGATTTATCTATCCGACCATCAGGGACTAAATTAAAATCACCCATTTTAATCGTATGACCACGTCTAATCTGGTGGATTTCCTCAAACACTCGTCTAAGAAACGGGATTTGAAGCGTATTAGGGGCGTAGAGAGAGACTAGTGTAACCTCTCTACCATCTAGCTGACCTACTAATATCAAATACCAGCCGTTCTTATCTTCTACCTTTTTAGATAAAGTGAAAGACACTGAATTATGGAACAGCACAGCTACGCCATTCCTTTTGAGAGGACCGTTGGCATAATATGCAACATTATATCTCGCGTCTCTCAAAATCGGTGGCGCCAAAAATGAAAAATGAGTCTCTTGTAATGCTACAACTTTAGCTCTATGTCTATGGAAGGTGGACAAAGCAAGCCTGCGTTTGTTAGGGGAGTTTAAACAGTGAACATTTAAAGAAAAAAATTGAACCATAATCTATAATCCATAAATAAGAGACGTTGGTTTGACATAAATACCCAAGGTTCTAGCGAATACAGAATAATATGAACTATGGTACCAAAAATACAAATTAAACCAGAAAAAATAAAAAAAAGACACATATAGCATTATAAATAATAAAAAGGGGAACACATAGGGGAAACTGAGATAACCCAAAAAATTAGGGTTAAAATGTTTGCCGTATAGGAAAAAAAACGGCAAAACCAAGAACATGGAGGAACGTGGCCTGAGACAAAAGCCACCCATGCAGTATATTGGTAACAAAGTATAAAGAAAGTGGACAAAATTGATATGGAAGTATAGCAAAAATGATATACTCAACAAAGCAAGGTGCGTAAGAGCTATTCAAGTCTCACTAGAAGTCTGAAACGCACTATAGCTAATTCCAAGAACGAACTAACAAACTCATCCACTTTGTGAACAATATAAACGTGGAGTCGCTAAACACACAAAACAACAAAAATAGCAGTGATAACATGAGAATTTTCGGAATCTGAATTACACAGGATAGCAATCAATATGCTCTAAACGTGTTTATTTAACTACAGATGTACTAGAAAGGAGGCTCAAATTAAGACTTTTTGCAATAGTAATAAGGAGGAAAACTCTTAAGGATTCCCTCCCCTAGTTTCTTAATGGTAAATAAGGCCCTTAACCTGACAAAAATACAAGTAAACAGATTATTGCTATCTAATTTGGTGCAATCAGCCAAAAAAATAAAAAAAAACAAGGAAAAATATACATAAGAAATGACTATCTCATGTAAAATATAAATCTAATATCTCTGGTCCTATCGAGGAAACAGGACTGACAAGAATATAACATAATTAACACAGTAGCTGTATGTATGTAGTATTCTCACGTAGCTTTAGACCAGTCTTAAGATACTTGACCGCTGGGACCAGAAGCTCGAGTAGACACTGGGATGTCCCATTCTGCCAGAAGCTTAATTCCAGCTTCCACAGTAGAGATTACGTATGAGGAAGCTTCGTAGCTGACCAGGAGCTTTATGGGGAACCCCCATCGATAAGTGATGTCATTATCTCTTAGAGCTGTAGTAATGGGCTGGAAAGAGCGCCTTTTGGACAGAGTAGCAGCAGACAGATCAGAAAAGATTTGAAGACCCCCTAGGGTGTCCGTGTCTTCAGCTTGACGTGCAGTGTCTCGCGGGTAATTTCCAGATCCTGATCTCGGTTTGGGAAGACGATGTACCCGATCAATTAACAAGTCTTGTTGAGTAGCAGTAGGCACCAATTTAAGAAACAACTTTGAAACGTAATCTGGTAACTCTGCGTTAGATACAGAATCTGGGATACCGCGGATCTTCAGATTGTTCAGCGGTCTTCCATATCCGCCATTTTATCTCTCATAGGTGAAACCTCCGATTGGAGTTCTGCATGGGCTGAGAGGAGTTCGTTATGAGATGAGACCAATTCCTGCATCTTCATCTCTAGATGGTCTGTGCGATCGCCTAGCCCCAGAATATCAGCTCGGATAGATTGTATAGAAGTATCCACACCCTTTAACAAATCAGACCGAAACGCCACAAAAACCTGAAACATTGCCTGTGTTGTTAGCGGTGCATTAACATCCAGGTCTAGTCCCAGGTCAGCTGGTGAAATCGAATCCCGTGAAGTGGACATAGATGACGCTCCAGATGTTGGGGAAGGCATCTGTCCGACTTTAGATATAGGGGCAGTAGGAAATCGGATTGGTGCTGGAAGTTTTTGTTGTCTTGTTTTCTTTGACGGCATAGTCGGATAAATGAGTAGAAACCCCAATTTGAAATGGACCAGAGGAGTGTTTTGGGGGAAGCGACTCAGAAAATTACTGCATGGGTAGGTAAAGCATTACCCGGAAAGGAACAACATTCTTTAGTTAGGTATCTTCACATCGTCTACACAATTGACTCTGGTAAGTATCTATCAGAATATTGTCCACTTGCAGGGATGGTATAATACACAGGTACTGGGCTCCATCTTCTGCCGAACGACCCCTATAGAGGAGGTGACCAAGCAAGTGAGGAGAGTCCCCTATGTAACTACCAGACTCCAGAAAAACAAGATGGCTGGGTTGTTGTTACAACCACTATCCGGGGCGAGCAATGGGCATGTCAGGATAGGAGACACAGGGGTACTCACCAATCCAGCCGCCCAGGCTCCATAGATGGGATTTTACGACCAGGAAAGCCGCTCTGGACGTCTGGATGACTCCGGCCGTCTAGGAAAGACCGCGGCTTCAGGTGGGCGGGTAGGCCGCGACACCGGGAGTGTTGCTAGAAGGGTGCTATTTGCAGGGGATCTGGCCAAGAGCACGCAGGTGGGAGGAGCAGTCACCGGGGACCCAGACAGGGGTGGCAGACCCCGGTATAGATGAAAGATCCCAGGGGGTTACAGGGGCTCCGGGGAAGCACGTCTGCTTGGATGAGCAGGTCACATCCCTCAGCCACCAACCTTTTAATGGAGCCTCCAGTGCTGGGTATCCGCAGGGTCCAGGATCTCCAGGTAATGGGGGTTTGGGCGAGGTGTGGAGGCTGCAGGTGGCGTGGCTGTGTCCGGCTGTGGCGATCGGCGGTGATCGCGGCCGCCTCGGCCTGGGTGCCAAAATCAAGGCCGGTGCTTCCGGATGTGTGGTAGGCCGCAACGGCCCCGGAGTACAGACAAGGGGTCAGCGGTATCGCAGGCAGACATCGGGTGTGAGTGACCCCCTAAAAGGCAGCAGGGGTCCGTAGAAACAGGCCGTGTTTTGTGGGTGTTTGAGGAGCTATGGAAAAACACGTCCACTGAGCTACATACTTTTTGGACTCATTCATTTTAACTAAATGATATGGTGGCGTGAAGACAATATGGCGGCTGAATGAAACCATTGCTAATTGTTTTCTATATAAATATGCTTTTAATGACTATTTCTAATATGTGCACTCATTTCACTAAATAATGCAACCATAGCAAGAGTTGCAAGGCTATAAGGAAGTATACCCAGCTGCATGTTATGTCTAGGCTTAAAATACCAGGTTGTGGTAGGCTAGTTATTGGAATCACGGGGAAATGTTAAGTATGTATAAAGGTTAAATGTCCGTTTTGATGTCTGGGTCATATACTCGTGATTAGGGCTAGGTGACTATAATAATGAGATAATGATATTCGATTTCTTCCAATTAGGGGATGAAATAATTATGTGATTGGCTTTAGATCTTAGGGGAGTGAAATAATGACTAATGTTTGAAACATTTGATTGGTCATTTTTGGTATATCATTTCTGTATAATCAATGTATGGGCAGCTTGTAATGATGTATTGCCAGCTCTGTACGTGCGTACATAAAAATAAAATCTTCAAGGAGACTTCATCGTATATTTCATCATTTCTATATCACTAATACATTAATAAAGGTTATATTTTAGCTGAATCATACAAATCAATAAGAGTGCCTCATTAAAAAAAAGAGTCTGCTTTCTCTCCTTTTTGTACGAATCTCGTGTATTCTGACTCAGGGGGAGCACCACCAACATTTGTGATTTAAACCAGGTTTTCTGTATATGGAATACATTGAGTTGGTTTTTGTGTAACAAATATTTATGTGCCAATTATAGGCTCATCTGTGTAGACCAATATATTTTTTTTTTAGTGCGGATTCAATTCCTTGTTGTTGTTGTTTGACCATTTAAAAACCCCAAATACCTTCAGCCGGGCTATTCGGCAGTACCCATAGTGATCCCCCATGTCAAAGCATCTTTTGGGGGGTTAAAAAGCATTGGAACTTGGGGCCTGATTCAGAGCTGAACGCTCTGACCAGAGCGCTCGCTCTGAATCAGGGCCCTCCTCCCTGAAAATGGAGCGGCCTCCCGGCCGCTCGCATAGCTGTGGGTAACCACCCACAGCATATGCGAGCGGCCAAAAAGATGGTCTTGCGACGGAGACCCTGCGGTAGGGTCTCCCTGCCGCAAGCCCTGGAGTGATTTTGGCTCTATCAATCAACATCGACAGCACGCCCCCTTTGGTGCAAGACCCAGAGCGATGGTGAGCCCGTCGCTCGCCGGGTCTCGCGCATGCGCACGATGGAGCTCCCTCCGTCGTGCGCATGCGCAGTGGGGAACATCGACCCGCTTGCGAGCGTACTGACGCTCGCGAGCGGGTCTGAAAGACCCCCTTGATCAGGAAAGACCCGATTATAGGGAATGATGTTCCCGATATCCCAATATGCATTTATAGGAAAGCCCCATATTTAAGATCAGAATTAGTCAAAAGTTTATGCCCAACATCCCCCAAAACATCCATAAATAAATCTAAAGGTTTTTATAGATGTGGATGCTGCAAAGGGTGTAAAAACATTAACAATACTTTCGGTCTTAAAGTAACAGAAGTGAATATGAATCAAAAGAAATGCATTCTAAAAGAATTTATCACGTGTCACACGTCTAACATTATTTATGCAGTTGAATGTTATTGTGGAATGTTTTATATTGGGAGGATCAGTATACCTTTAAAAGGTCAGAATTATGGAACATTTGTGCAACATAAAGAAAGGTTTAGAAACCCATGCTCTAGCACTGCACTTTAAAGAGAAATATCTTTGTGATCCAAGGTTTATAAAAAACTTTTATGGGTTGAGGAAAGTTACAGGGGACAGTAGGACAAAAGATACATCTGCTATTTTATATTAGATGAAAATTATTTTTAACTATGAAACCTTACAACCCAAAGGTTTAAACAAAGATTTAGAAATTAAATGGTTTTTATAATGTCATTTGCGATTTTTAATTATTTTATCCTTTTAATTTTTTTTTTATAATTCGTTTCGAACTTGTATATTTTAGTGATATTTATTTATGTGTATTTAAGTTTTCAGATATAAGCTACACAAAAATGGCTCCCGGTATTCTATAAGGGAATAAAGACTCCATTAAAACGGCTGCCGCTAGATGTATTGGAAGCTCATCACGTCTGTGGAGCTTCCTAAGTGTATCGAAACTTTCGCCCGGCAACAAAAATCTATTACATAGAGGAAGGGAAAAGACGACACAGTGAGTGAGGTCACTTCCGGCTGAAAATAAACAGAGCTTCCTCACGAGTGTTTCTGGATGTTAAGTTCTGACCGGAAACGGAACAAAGTGTCAGAGTATAGCGGGGAAGGTTTTTCTAGAGGAACAGCGGACATTCTTCCTACTAAAACTTTTGGAGGGAAATATGTGCGGCACTTTCTAAAAGAAGGAGTGGAAATTAATACTATTTAGAACAATGAATTGTAGGATTAGGATTATTTGTTAGCTGGTCTTTGTCTGGTATTATGTATTACTATGTTATTACTGGTTTGAGGTATAAATATGTGGGATAGGAGGCACTTCTCCATACCTTGAATAAGACACAGAAGGTGTCGAAACGCGTTGGTGGAGAAGTGTTTTTGGTGAAAAGGAGTGTGGACGGACTCAATCTACTCGGCTGGACCAAAGGACTGTTCCGGGGATGCCTGGCTTTCTGCGATTCATGCCTTTATGTCTAACGTTTGATAGTAGACTGATACATCTGGTAGGAGTCAATCTTCACCCTTATTTTAATTTGATGTTATTTGTACAACTTGAATAAAATCAGTATTACACTATTGGAAGTTTTCTTCCCCATTTTTTGTACATCTTGGGGAAGTTTCTTTTATTTCAGTACTGGATGAAGATTTTGTAGCATTGGATCTGAAGTGGGTTCAACCCTCTCCTGGTTTATGCGCTGTCTACCTAATAGTAAACACAACTTGGGGTAGGAGTCCAATTATTACCTGTGGAGACTACTGGGAACTTTTTGTGACAGTACTACACTATTTTTCTACTGTATTTTTTTCTTCCTATGTATTGGAGAGACAACTGACGAAGATTGAATATACTGTGGTTTAACATAAGACACTTCTCTCTGGATACATGAAAGGGAAGTCTATATAATTAGCGCTCCGTTTTCCTATTAGTGTTTCCTTTTTGTTTCTTTCTGAATTTCAAAGCGAGGGTGACATTTTGTTCACATACTGGTGTTTGGAGCAGCTGTTCTTTTGCGCACTGTGTTTTCTGTCTTTACTATTCCATTGTACCATCTTTTGGGGGGTGTCAGGCTGATTTCCCCATTTCCCTCAAAAACGACAGGACTTTTGGCGTGTTCGAGTTTCGCCGCATCCCGTTTTCGCCAATTTGGAATTGAATACGGGGATACGCGGGAACGCACGCAATACTTTTTTGTGCAGAAAAGCGGCGAAGAGTCCGGCAACGGACTTTTCGCTCCAAATTGAATACGGCCCGAAGTGCTACTATACAGCAGCTGCAGCTTTTTCTCACGCCAAGTTCCGTTGTGCTTCCTCTGCGACTTTTTACGTTTTTAAACTAATTCCTGTGCGCTTAAAGTTGCAGCCCAGCATCTCTGAGTGTTGTTTCCCTGCGTCTGCGATGCAAATAATAAAACAGTACGCTACACTCAGTCGCGCCGGGCGTCTTGCGCCATATGGCGTATGGACACCCAGTGAATGAGGACACATCTGTTAGGTTCTTTATCATTTAAATTTGTTTTCTGTTAAATTCTATCTTGTTCATTAGTTCACCTTTTTATTGCTGGTTCCTCACAGATGAGTAATCTGCACATAATAATGTTAAAATGTGCAGAATTAAACTAAACAGCAGGTTCTATAGTAATCTGTTGTGAAATAAAATTGTAATTAACATCAATTAAAAGAAAAGGGAAAAAAATACTGAACTGATTGCAAGTACACTGCACATATCAATAGATATAATTGGATACATTGGAAAGATATAATGTATGGATTGCATTGGAACTTACATTTTCATCTTCTGCTTCTATATTAAAATTTATCTCTGTGATGCGGTCAAAAGGAGCACTAAAATATAGAGACTCAAGGTTACACATTTTAAAAGGTCAGTTACTGCAGATATATTATATATATATATATATATATATATATATATATATATATATATATATATATATATATATATAGTACCACAGCTGATCCGGCACTCCCATTTAGGAATATAAATATACCTGCTCAAGGTGCCTTCCTTACAGGGAACAATGCCCCCGATCTATATGGCACATAGAGGCGGCACTCAGTGACTTGCAAATGAAGTATGCAGAAGTGAAAAGTTTAATCCATCAATGTTTCGGGACCTCCCGTCCCTTCCTCAGGATGTACAGTACAGAGTCTGTACATCCTGAGGAAGGGACGGGAGGTCCCGAAACGTTGATGGATTAAACTTTTCACTTCTGCATACTTCATTTGCAAGTCTCTGAGTGCCGCCTCTATGTGCCATATATTATATATATATATATATATATATATATATATATATAACACACAATCACTAGCTAAACTAGTGCTCAACTATTCCTTCAGCACTTAAATTTAAACTAAGGAAGGGGTTGGAGAAAAACTACAATCACAGAGTTAAAATGTAAGAGAATGAAAATGGTGATTTAGAAAAATAGATGGGTATTTTGTATGTATTCAGGCAAGTACAGGTGAAAAATAATTATCAGTACGGAATAAATACAGTGAGAACATTGAGCAGAAGTCTAATACATACTGTGATTTGGTTGTGTGATGTAATTAGATAAATGAGTAATTTACTTCACAACAACCGAAACACAACCATGGGCCCCTGCATTTCCAGATTGATTGAGGACAAAAACTTATAGCATTAGTAAACCATGTTTCCACCATAACCAATCAAATACTATACAAGCAGACTGGTTTTTGAGCAAGAATTATAAGCACACACAGTGTAATGGTTTGTCAATGTGGTCTAAATCACCAAACTGATCACCCAAAATTGCACAGTGCGTGGCTTAATACAACATAATCACTGAACACAAAACACAGTAATCACTTGCAATAAATTGCACACACAGGTTAATGGTTGGTTCGAAAAGATGATAACACTAGATGGAAAGGTGAATTACTTGATGTTGTCTTCCTGCTCAGCAAATTCTTCATCATTAAATCCAAACTGATCAACAAAATTAGAGGTCATCTGCTGTACCTGGTAGTCAGAAAAGGCCTGAAATTCACACACAAAAAAGAGTTAAATAAACAGCTCTATTATACTAAATAAAAACGCTTATAATAAGCAATCAGCATTACAATTTTCCATTATAAACTGCTTAATTCATGTATATACATTACAGATGAAGTGGAAAATGGAAAACAGATAATTTATAAAAATGATGATACCAAACAATCATATACTGATCTCTCTAATATGCACTGATACTCACATCATGCGCAAAGGAGTCACTTCCATAATGACCACATATTACATCAGCAAATTCAATGTAGTGACCTAAAAAGCTCACCTGCTGCACTGATAATTCATTGGGAAACGCACCATCGTTATCTTCATCTTCACTGGAGGAACGCAGGTGATGGGTGTTTACCTATAGAATGCGAGAGGATACACTGAGCATTGTGATGTGTAAAGTAAAAAGCACTAAGACCCAATGTGTAAGCAAAGCACAGAAGAGAAGCTGTATACATATAAAATCAGACAAACAGATTCTGAGAATTAGACATTTAAATAAACACACAAGGTGTATAGCAAGTCATACATTTAAATAAACACACAAGGTGGATAGCAAGCTAATACTCTTGAAGGTATGATACACTTGAAGGTATGAATATGATGCAATAAATTGGACCAGTAAAAGCAGCAGAAACAAAATAAGCGTCACATACACTATGTGGTGAGAGATATAGTAACCTTACCAAATCCACAGTGTTCCTGCGGTTAGTTTCTGTTAAGGTTTCCTCAACAAAAGTCTCCCACCTTCCTCTGCAGTCCTCGGGCAGCTCTACAGAGAGAGCACACATACTTTATTAGTAAGGAAAAAAACACTTAGGGGACTATAATCATTCCTTTGCATCAAATATGTTCAGCTGACATGTATAAACTCATTTTCAAAATACTACTCACGTAGCCCTTTGTTCGATTGTCACTACAATAGAAGTTGGCAGGCAGCACTGTTTAGGTTTGTGCACGCAAAAGTCTAAATTTACTAAGCGAAAGCTTTTGCAAGCTGTTGATTCTTGGCAGGTTTTACACTGAAATTTAAAATGACAATAATATTAAATGTAAAACCAGGTGTGATTTGCAGTTAATATTATTGCCGTTTTAAAATTCAGGGTGAAAACCACCGAGAACCGGCTGGTTGCAAAACCCACTGCTTAGTAAATCTCGTAAATGATGTGTTTAGCGAATTTATGTGCGGTAGCTCAAGGGATACTTTCTAATGATATACTAAGGGATAAAGTAGGTTTCCTATCAAACTGAACAAATGAACATTGAAAAAAAAAAAAAAAAAACATTTAATTTTTGTGTAATAAATCCTGGCATACTGCACATGGTATGCGCTCATGATGCCGGCGGTCGCTATGCCGACCGCCGGCATCTCCACTACAGAATCCCGGCGAGGGTTAATTAACCTACGCCGAGCACGGACAGCCACGGGGAGGGGGGGGGGGGGCTGGGGGGGTAGAGGGGTTAGGCACCCCCTGGGGGACTAAGGTTTAGATGGCGGGGAAAGGGGGGGTTAAGTTTAGGCACTTAGAGGGGGGGATTAGGGTTAGGCACAGGGGGGGGGGGAGGTTAGGGTTAGGCACCCTAAAGGAGGGTTAGGGGGTAGATTAGGTTAGATAATACTTACCTTTCCCACAATCAGCATTTCCTTCCACGTCGGGCTGGCGCTGGCGGGATTTGTAACACTGAAGCAGATGTATCACAGTACAAAAATTGGCCAAATGCATTACCTTTAATAAAGTCACTGATCTGTACTTGCATTGGACCCTTCTCCACATTCTGTACAACTGCATTGGCAATGCGTGTTAAGTGACCCATGTTTCCTCTCCTCATTCCTCCTTCAGCCCTGCAAGCAGAGTTATGAATCAAGGAAAGTCCCTCCACTCTCAACACAGACAGTTAAACATAGGTACCCAAGGTAAAACACAGAGAACATACAGTATATGAAACTTAATACAAAGGTAAAAGAGTGTTGTTAATAATTAACAACTACTCAGACAGCCCCTTTAATTTCTATATTGAATTAGCAAAATGCTGTGAGTTACTGTGCTGTTTCCAAATGTAGTATAGGAAACAAATGCAGTAAGTATGTACGGTAATGATTACACCATAAACATGCAAATACAAAGTGATAATGACATAATATTGCACTGTGTAACAGGTATGTAAAGGTCATAAGGGGCCAATGCAATTATAACATGTAAAAGGTTGGAAGGCATCTCAATAGTAATAACAGCTATCAATATTACAATGGAACCGTGATTTATATACATGATACACAATTTTACTACTCACTGAATCTTATCATTTGTTTCCCAAGCATCCAAAATTCTTTGCACCAAGCAGCACTCCTGGAAGAGCTGGAACAAAAATCTCATTAGTTATAGCATTTGAAATTTATTTATTTTATTTTTTTGCAGAGAACTTGGATTTAACAGACCAAGGTCCCCAATATCTCTAAAACATCACTCCTGTTACCTCAACCTCCTTCCAAACATACTGAGAGAGTGCTGATGGCCCTCCTTAGTAAACATCCAGGTCATGCGGATGAGAGGTTTATGGGGAAGAGACAGCAACATATGCTCAGTCTGCTTGAATCAGGCAAAGCAGCAAGAGTCACTCAGGACCCAGTAGATCTGACATATTTTGCAATTACAGCAACTCTCTCTTTTCTTTGTATATTAATTCCCATAGACATACCACAGCTCAATCAACATTATTTTTTAATCTTCTACCCACCATTCTTAATATTTAACCACACACTTCCACATTATATAGAACACCATAACTGTATTGGCTGTATAATCATCAGAACAACTTTTGCGCGCTATATATATATATATATATATATATATATATATATATATATATATTACACACACACACAGTACAAGTATATATATATATATATATAATATATACACACACAGTATATATATATATATATATATATATATATATATATATATATACACATACATACACACACACTATGTATACACAAGCAATACGTAGAGTATAGATGTATATGAACACACACACACATATATATATATATATATACACACACACTGTACCTATACACATACATACGAGGGTGGTTCACTGTACAGGATAACGAGACCTCTCAATGCATAAAATTATTCAACTCGTCAGACATATACATATAATCAATAGTATGACCTTGGGCCTTGGTACAGATTATTTTTCCACATAGCCTACATACTTGTCTAAGCATCTGTTCCCACGGTACACCAAAGCATCTATCCTGCCATAGAAGAAATCAGTGTTAAGTCCCTGAAGCCAGAACATGACAGCTTGCTGAACTTCACTTTCGTTCCCAATGTGAACACTTTTCCTGTGCCCCAGTTACTCATGAACTATGTTGTGCACAGTACCCACTGAGATGTTCAGTTCGTCAGCAATATCACTAAGTCGAACGCGTCTGTCCTCCTGGATCAGACCTTCAATGCAACACAAATTGTCATCTGTGGTGGACGTGCTGGGCCGGCCGGATCACTGCTCATCTTGAACATCTGCCGGTGCACCAAACCTGTTTCCGTGACACGACGTTATCACCGTACACCTCGACAAGATGCCAATGTATTTCAGCTGCTGATGTGCCGTTTAGACACAGAAATCTGATTACACTATGCACCTCAATGTGTGACCATGTTTCCGCCAGACCCGCCTTCTTTTAGAAGTGATATTGGGACAGTAGGACTGATATGAGGCGCAGTCTAATGGCAGTGAGGGGAATCTGTGGTCTAGCTGCTCTGGTCTGACGGGAAATTAGAATGAAATAGAGAATATTACACGCGAGAGGTCTTGTTACCTTACTTATTAAACCACCCTAGTATATCATATAATAACACAAATAACACATAAAGATACATATTAAAGACACATACTCATAAGCTATCTATATTGTGAACACCTATACCATATCATTGTGAGGTACCCAAGTCTAAAAATTAGAATAAAGAAAGTACATTCATTGAGGTCTCTATTACAAGGTAATATGGTAACAATTGTATGCATACATATGATTATGAACATGTCAAGTGTATGTACTCATAAATAAGCACACACATTAAAATATAATTTTTTACATATATTATATATATGAAAAGACCAACAGTGGCGTCTTGTTGTTGGACTAGGATGTAATCTAGTTCTAAGAATAGGACTTTAACTTTAGTAATAATGTATTTTCCTATATTACAATATAAGTAGTAGAGTGTATATAAATAGTAACAACATAATAACTTTTAAGAAAACAGTAACAAGTGTCAAGAAAAATAAACAATGAATCGCATAAAATCAGTTGTGAAGTTAGGAAAATACGATGTAAAGGTGCGTACACACGGACCGATATATCGTTACGATCTGGAGTTGATTCTAGGTGTGACATTTGCATTTGGAATCAGTTGCTGTCAACTCTCAATATGAGATCCAAAGAGCTGTCACTATCAGTGAAGCAAGCCATCATTAGGCTGAAAAATGAAAACAAACCCATCAGAGTGATTGCAAAAACATTAGGTGTGGCCAAATCAACTGTTTGGAACATTCTTAAAAAGAAAGAACGCACCGGAGAGCTCAGCAACACCAAAAGACCCGGAAGACCACGGAAAACAACTGTGGTGGATGACAAAAGAATTATTTCCCTGGTGAAGAAAAACCCCTTCACAACAGTTGGCCAAATCAAGAACACTCTCCAGGAGGTAGATCATGTATATGTGTCAAAGTCAACAATCAAGAGAAGACTTCACAAGAGTGAATATAGAGGGTTCACCACAAGATGCAAACCATTGGTGATCCACAAAAACAGGAAGACCAGATTAGAGTTTGCCAAACAACATCTAAAAAAGCCATTACAGTTCTGGAACAAAATCCTATTGACAGATGAGACAAAGATCAACTTGTACCAGAGTGATGGGAAGAGAAGAGATGGAAAGGAACTGCTCATGATCCAAAACATACCACCTCATCAGTGAAGCATGGTGGTGGTAGTGTCATGGTGTGGGCATGTATGGCTGCCAATGGAACTGGTTTCCTTGTATTTATTGATGATGTGACTGCTGACAAAAGCAGCAGAATGAATTCTGAAGTGTTTTGGGCAATATTATATGCTCATATTCAGTCAAATGCTTCAGAACTCATTGGACAGCGCTTCACAGTGCAGATGGACAATGACCCGAAGCATACTGCAAAAGCAACCAAAGAGTTTTTTAAGGCTAAAAGGTGGAATGTTATGCAATGGCCAAGTCAATCCCCTGACCTGAATCCGATTGAGCATGCATTTCACTTGATGAAGACAAAACTGAAGGGAAAATGCCCCAAGAACAAGCAGGAACTGAAGACATTTGCAGTAGAGGCCTGGCACAGCATCACCAGGGATGAAACCTAGTGTCTGGTGATGTCTATCCGTTCCAGACTTCAGGCTGTAATTGCCTGCAAAGGATTTTCAACAAAATATTAAAAAGTGAAAGTTAGATTTAGGATTGTTTAGTTTGTCCCATTACTTTTGGTCCCTTAAAAAGTGGGAGGCACATATAGAAACCGTTATAATTCCTACACGGTTCACCTGATTTGGATGTAATTACCCTCAAATTAAATCTGAAAGTCTGCAGTTAAATCACATCTTGTTTGCTTCATTTCAAAGCCATTGTGGTGGTGAATAGAGGACAAAATATGAAAAATCTGTCAATGTCCCAATATTTATGGACCTGACTGTATATATATGACTGGCAATGTAGGCGAAACTCAATATGGCTTAAGACAATGTTTTGCATCAGGATCAGGTTTTAGGTGCATGATTACAATTGTCCTTGTTAAGGTTGAAAACTATATAAAATAAAGAGACTGCCATATTTTAGAAATGAAACAACATTCAGACTTACATGTGTGATCATGAGATCCTCTTGCTCAGGTATACAAGCCTCTGAATTTTCTGTATTTTCATTAAGTGTCTCCTCCTTTGTTTTCTCTTCCATAGTTAATATGTGCTTTCCATCTTGTAAAGAGTGGGAGAGAATTGCTGCTATGCACAACTCAACCTGGATGTGCAGAAAGTTGTTCCAAGTATACCTAAAAAATAAGTCCTGCAGAAGCAGAAAAACAGAATTCATGTACCTACCCCTGAATGCTGTTCTTATGTGATGACAAGGGAGACAGAGAACGTTAGGTATGGGCCATGGCAACAGAAGGAATAACAGTAGATAAATAAATATAAAAAATCATAAGGTTGCGAGATCACCTAAGCCCTAACAGAGGGCAAGCGAGAACAAAAAAATCTAATAACATGTAGCATCAGCAGAATCAGGTTGTGGGAAGGGTCCCCATGTGATACATAATTTAATTTAACACATTTACCACTGAGGCTCTCCCACCCCTGTGCTAAGCCTATTTTGGCACTTTTTGGGCTGGTCATGTATTTTGTCACTAATTTGTTTATGTAGTACACATACAAGTTATATCGTGTGTGTTTTTTTTTTTTTTTCAGAAAACTTTGAATTTTCATAAAAGAGAGTGCTTATACCTTCTGACACAACAAAGATAATCTACCCTAAATGGCCAGTTAATAAATGCAAATGTAT
The DNA here is from genome assembly GCA_031769625.1 of Taudactylus pleione. NCBI lineage: Eukaryota > Metazoa > Chordata > Amphibia > Anura > Myobatrachidae > Taudactylus > Taudactylus pleione. Next base: position 40,103,908 of record JAUIMM010000018.1, read on the forward strand.
GTCAATTTTCTCTGAGCACCAGCAAGAAATACTTAGTGGTTCTTGCTTTGTACTCAATCCACCTTCCCAAAACAACAACGAGCCAGATCTACACTTATCACTGGGCTTAAAGGTTTACTGTAGTGTATGGTGCTATTATCTGATAATCTCATGTGATCACCAAACATTAATTACATCATTTGAAAGAAGGGGGCTGCCCTCTTTCAAATGAGAACATAAAATAAGTTATTGTCTTCTCATTATATGTGACAATACCAGATAATAATACCCTACACTGCAGAAAGCATTAAGTCGTCAAAGGATGGGGCTTCCATCTGGCTACAATAAGCTCAGGGGGTACCCTCATGGATTAGCATCAGCGCAAAAGAAACAGATTTACCATCAGATCTTGCAATATTGCCACCATCTTCAATCAAAGTAATAGAAAAAATTCAAATGAACAATTGTTTAAAATAAATTAACAATACACAAAAAAAGTAAATGAATCTACAGATGGATCCCCTCTTTTTACCATCCTGTTCTGCACCCAGGGTTTGTTGGAAAAAAGGTCCTACGTGGAGCTGTGCCCTGTGGATGGGTATCTACATATTTAAATGCCTAGTGTTCAAACTCATAAGGACAAGACTTCTATACTATGTTGCCTGTTTACTTCATGCAAAGCAAATAATCCCAAAATGATTCTATGCATATTTAGCAGAAAAACATTTGGGTCCTTTTTCAGACATGCTTACAAGTAAGAGATCCACGGTACGAAGTCTGCAGAGCTCCTGGTTAATACTGGGAGTATTGGCTTGCAGCAAGGCAGCGATGAGGCGTGTAGTGTGGAGACGGGCATTTCCTAATGGCTCTTCCAGAACTCCAATAGTGGTCAGAATTGATTCTTTCTGTATAAAAGAGACATCATGGACATCATTGGCAAGAGTAGTTTCCCAAGATGCAATTTGAGCTTTCAAAGCTATTGGGTTCCCCCCTATGTGTTAACACTTCCAGGCATTGCCTATTCTACCCAGTGTAATCCTATGTACAGCGCCTGAAATGGTTGCCTTACTTGGAACCTTCATGGATAGGATGAATAATGCCTGGAACTGATTACCCAAAATGGCTGCTGCGCCTTTGTGTTATGTGCATGGTTTCTATATTTTTTGAAAATGTAAACCTGTATTATGTTCATGCTATCTAGAAAGTGCCCTGAGTCCTCTTGAAAACACTATATAAATAAAATTATTTTTAGTTTTAAAGCTATAAACTGTATACAGCATTAAACAAAAAGAAAACTGTAAACCCTATATATCCAACAACTATTAACTGTGGATATTAAGCACAAATGTAAATCATTTTAAAATCTGTAATTTTATTTCTAAATCATAATAAGATAGCACTGTCACAAATCAGATCAACTACAGTATGTGCCAGAAAGCCTTGCAGGACCAACATCACAATATCAAATTATAGGACAATCTTAAATGACTGATGACATCTCTATAGCACATTTTGGTCAGGCTGCAAGTACATGTCTTATTGCTGCCAAACAGTAACCATATTATATAAACAAGCAATTTAATATGCACGTCTAATGAAAAATAAAGCATCTTATGTAGTTGTAAAGACTATATTTACTTTAAAACAATAATAGCAAGTAACCACATATTAAATGTATAATTTTGCACCTTTCCAAACCGTGCTGTAAACAGTTGTGGTGAGGACATCCGGTAATGACTGCTAATAGAGCTGGGACTGTAAATTAGCCAGTAAGGCAACATAAGGGGTCACATCCAATAGATACCGCAGAATGCGGCCTTGAAATCATGACAATCAGGTTAACCAGAAAGGCAATGTATTCAGCAAGAGCAAATGCTGAAATACTTAGTAATAGTTAGTGCATAATGATCTTTAGATGTGGTAGTTAATAATTACTAGTAATAGTTATAGGAAAGGGGGCGGAGTGCTCACAAATTATTATAGTGTGTAAAGCTAAGGTGTAGAAGTCTATTGCACAAATTACGGCACTAGTAAGATTTACCTTAGGAGGATGCTGGAGCAGGTGGTGAAAATCCTTCAGCCATGATTCTATGCCCTGAAGAATACTGCTGCTTACAGTAGGACCTGGCCTCTCATATCCCTGAGGAAGTGAATCCAGAAGAGGATCCACACTGTAGATAAGACAGACATTGAGACAGTGCTTTGGAAAACGAGTAAAACACTGAGATCGTGGCACAAAGCAGAGAATATACAAAATAAAAAAGGAGAAAGGAGTAATTTCGGAAGTAACATCTATTAAGGGAAAGAGAGAAGAGGCTGCATAGTTTCAGTTTCACTCAGGCTACCTCAAAGGGCGGGATAGAATATGAGTTGCTAAAGCTAGAGGTGCACAAGTTTTTTATTTTGTTATCAGACCTGAGAAACAATGTAATTTATTTAGGAATACTTCTGAATGCAGTTTGCTTGGGCTTGAAATCAGAATACTTGGAGGTCTGGTTGGTTTTGACAGCATTCACCATAGAACATCGTAGTCATGCAAAATATTAATACTTCATTACGGTACTAATTGGTGAACTGCTCATACCTTGGTCTTCTGGTCTCCAGTAATGTCAGCAAAATCTGAGTCCCACTCACAACACAGCTCTCAGTCTGCTCTCCATCGAACATGTTGTGCAAAAGTTGCTCTACACACTGTTGTCTGCAGGTATAAAATACACCATATTTCTGTAGAAGAAGTTTACCTACAAGGGCCCTCTCCTGAGTGCAGGTGATTGTACTGTCTGAACATACGTAATGTAAATATATCTCCTAGCATCACAATGTAAGTAAATCTGCTTCAACAACAGATGAACTGTAGTCTATTAACTTCAGAATATACAAAGCTTTCTGCTATAGGGCAACAAAATATAACCACTTCGTATATATTCGCACATATTAGAGTGGAATACACAATCATGTAGAGTAAAAACATACAATTACGTAGTGTAATAATACCAGGTGGAGTTCGGTTCAAAATATTATTTCTAAACTTGAAAATAAGTTTTGCTTTATTACAAGTATTGTGAGAATATATTTGCAACAGACATATTTAAAAAATTGGAAGCATTGTAACAAGTGTGAATGAAAGAGAGCAACTTAATGTCAATTCAATAGAATATCCCATCACTGCATTCAACTGGCATGCTTAATGCTGGGTACACACTAGACCAGTGGTTTTTAACTGTTGTGCCACGGCACACTAGTTTGCCGTGAGCGGTCATCAAGTGTGCCGCCAGATAAGTCTGCCAGTGCGCAGCCACTGCCAGTTTAACTTAGACCCCGGGCAGCGCTGGGCTCTTCCAGTTAGCTCAGAGACACTGCCCGGTCCCAGGGCCGTAGAAAGCCCTGCTGGGCCCAGGTGCACAGTGGGCGTGACCTAATCGCGGGAGACGTGGCCATGCCCCCTTGAGAAAATAGCCAAAAAACACTTTTGCAGCGCTGGGGAGGGGGGCGCTATTAGCCCCTCAGCCCGGCGCAAAGCCAGGGAGGCGCGACCAGTGTGATCGCTCCCCCCCACATGCATAGGAGACTGCTCATGGCTGCTGCTCAGCAGCCAGGAGCAGTCTCCCAATGCAGCTCAGCACACGCTGTGTGCTGGGCTGCTGTGAGGGAGAGAGAAGGGAGGGGGGGGCGGCGCCGGGCCACTCAGGTAGCCCGGGTATATAGTACCCGCTCGCCCCCTCTCAGCGCCCCTGCCTGGTCCGTGACCTATAAGACGTGGCGGTGGTGTAACAATTATAGGTCACGCTGTGTCGCCATCCTGCCCGCTCGCACTTACTTTTCTGCACTCTGCAGTAAGTGATTGAGTGTGACTGAGGCTATACACCACTGGCTGCTGGGTGCCGGTGGTATCCGTGGCTGAGGGACAGGGACGACTGGGAGCTCCTATCTCTGCTACCGTCAGGTCAGGTAAGTTTTGTGGGGAACTGGGGAAATAATTTAGTTTTATTAATTTTTTTCTGTGAGGGCCAATGCCTGATTTTTTTTCTGGGGGCCAATGTCTTTTTTTTTCCTGTGGCGGGCAATGTCAGATTTATTTTTCCTTTGGGGGCCTGTGTGTGTGTGTGTGTGTTTTTGCCACGGGGGACAGTGTGTGTATGTTCTTTTTCCAGTAGGGGACTTGGCAATTTTAAAATCGTGTTCGGTGTGCCGCGACTTGAAGCAGGTTGAAAATCACTGCACTAGACGATATGTACCTGGACGATATGGCGGTCGACATATCATATCCACGGTACACATCACAATGATGTAATGAAGGACGAAACAAACCCTTGTTCCGTTCATTGCCTTGCACGGTGCCGCATGATGATATCATCCGGTTGGCCGTGCAGCACGGAAGTGAGATGCCCACTGACAGCTTCTCAGATCCGGTGCCTGTATCTGAAGAAGTAGCATCGGATCAACATCGGGGACATGAAGCGGACAATCAAACATCTGATCAACCCTAAGGTTGTTCAGAATATCCATCACAACTAAACAGCTGAGGCCAGTGCATTTGCATTGAAAGACGCAGTTGCTGGCTTTGGCACTCCCCAAAAATGGCACTGAATTGCCCCCGTTTTCTTGAACACTCCCCCTCCCTACCTCCAAATGGTTACAGTGTGTCAATCACACTGCGAATAAGAGCAAGGTAACCCTTCCTTACAAGAAGAAAAAAGTTTATAAGTATAGGTATGAAGTGCCTAACACTCACGATTCAAGAGTTACCAACAAAGGATCAATCTCCAGTATCTCCTGCATCTGACTACACTGATCCCTGCTTAGCCGGATGAGATCACATAAAGTCTGGGATGCGTTAGAGTGTCTCTGAAAAATACAAGGAACAAAGAAAAAAAGTGAACTTGCCAAAACATAAAAATAACTGCAGCACTGTGCAGACAGCCAGACACCCTCATTCATGGCCAAGCAACCAGTTAGGCTACAGCTGGCTCTAAACTACAACTCTTGTAATGTTCAGGATGGACCAGTGACTGCATGAGGATTGTACTATGCTTTTGGCAACACAGCTTAGGTCTCATTCATCAGCATATAACAGTAAACTGAGCACAATAAAATAGAACTTATGACATGCAATTGCTTTAATGGAGAAAAAAAAATAAAACATGAGATGCTTAGTAACACGTACCTGCATATGCAAAAATGACAAAACCATTCTTGGGTTAATAATAAATTTGGCAAAGTCCAGGTGGACTAAACAATTTGATATAGTGGTTTGATAGGTTAATCTCTAAAGAAGATTTCTGCAGAAACACCAGCTCATTGATTTTCTGTCAGTATGAAGGGAGATACTGTATGAAGAGGCCACTTGTTTCACTAGCAGGATAACCAAAATCTAATTTCCTCATTACTATAGGCCAATATATATTTCTGGCTTTGACAGTGTGCTCTTTCACTTATTTAAGCTTGCAAATTAATACATATGCAGATAAATAAAGGAAATAAGGCTGGGCTTTATAGACAACATGAAATCACAGGCCTACATGGTGATCAGTGCCAAGAACAGTTTTGGTAAATTTCAGGCAAAACTCTGAGTGATCAAGGAATAATGTGTATAGACACAGGAGATGTTTGTGCCCAGATGGCAGCTCTGCTGTCCCAGCATTCTATACTGTTACACCAATAGACATGATGGCAGCTCACAGACAGGATACTTACATCCTCATCCTGACTGCAGTGGATGAGATCTATCAATCTTTGAATGAGCCTCTCTTCATTCAGCCACTGAAATAACAGACAGAAAAGTCTAACACTGTAGTACTATGATACATGACTGGTCCATACAAGTGCTTTATCTTCCACTAGAGAGGGTTGGACACAATGTAAAAAAACTGCAAGGGAGGCAGTGAGGCATACATATACCATGCTACATGAACACCAATGACCTATGCAGCATGTATGATAATAACACAAGACAATTGTGTCTAAATTATAGAGCTCTATTCATACTACTTGCCTGGCAGGTTGCATTCTTTATGGAGCTCAAAGACAGAAAGAATGTGCCACAATACTGCAACAATATTTTACACATTTAACATTTGTTATTACATTAAGTTAAATTGAAAGCTCAAAAACAGTGCTTCATTTATATGTGCAGACAGCTTTAATGTGTTCTTGTGCTATTCCCACAGGAATAGGGAGGAAATTCCAGAATGAAACGTGCAGACATAAAAGAGAACGCAAAAAAGTAACCATTTCTGAAACAAAAACATTACAAATAGATAATATTTTTTTTTTAAAATGATACATTATGACTTGGACATCCTGTGGATATCTGGGGCATCAAACTCCTGACAAGACACTAGGACAGCACCATCCGTGTAGTAATAGGGAAGTTCGTTTACTAGATATGGATATAATTTGATAAACTAAGTATACCAAAATACAATAAGGGACAGCTTCTAGTAGTGAGTATAGCTAATCCTAACCCTCCCCATAGTGCCTAACCCTAACCTCCCCTTCCATAGCCTAACTCAAACCCTCCCCTAGTGCCTTATCCTAATGATGTAAAGCATACAGGCATTGGACTCTGGTGCAGTGGAAATCTGTTCTCTTAAGCTATGAGTCACGTTTCACCATCTGGTAGTGTGAAGGATGAATGTGGGTTTGGTGATGCCAGGAGAACACTTTCTGACCAAAAGCCTACTGCCAACTGTAAAGGAGGAATAATAGTCTGGAGCTGTTTTTTAAGTTTTGCCCGTGGCTCTTTAGCTCCAGTGAAAGGAAACTTTAATGCTACAGCATACCTTGATATTAGAAAACTGTGTGCTTCCAACTATGTGGTAAGTTTTGAGGGCGTTCTTTCCTGTTTCAGCATAACCATGCTGCGTAGAAGGGGAGGGCCATCAAAAATGGTTTGCCCATCATGACTGGACTAACCTCAACCCCATAGAACATCTTTGGAAGAATTGTAATGCCGAATGTGAGCCAGAGATTACCATCGCCCCAACATTAGTTCCTGATCTCCTGTCCCAATACTCCCTTAACACTGTCTGGGAAAAATGAATTATCTGTGCTACCCAACATAACTTTATGTCTTGGTCAGTAGCTGGATAAAACATGCATTTGATAGTGCTCACGTTTAGCACTTCTTGTCTCAGCGGAGCTGGCTCTACACAACTGATGAGACGAAGCAGTAAGTCCATCATAGCCGAAGTACCAATGTGTTTCAGCACCAGCATTAGGAACTTTTCCTTCTTCCTCAGAAACCCAATGACCTACAACAAGCAAAGGTAATTGATAACATAGAAATTACATTCCGTGGCTAAAGGAATCAATATAGTACATACGATAGATAAGGTTATACTAAAAGCCCAGATTGTGAGGTACATTGAGCCGGTATATTTATTATATGTTATGTATAAAATTGTAATGTATATTTAAAAGATCAATGTTTTTATGGAAAGCAAAATATCTTATAAATAGGGCCAATTGTATCTATAGGCTTGGGGATCTCAAGTGAAACACCCAAAATACATCTTCAGTTGAGCATTGCTCTATTTAATTGAATGAATATACAGATGTGTACTTACACATCTTTACTGCAGTCGCGCTATAAAGCACCTCTCGGATCGCCAGGTCCTGTGAGACACTGCTGGCGCCGGACGTCTTTTTTGCCGAAAATGTGTCAAAGTTGCGAAGCGACTAGGAAGCACCAGCAGACTGTGCCGACACTTGTATATTTGTGTGCGACTGAGTCCCTGAATCTGTATATGAAGTGCTACGATGTAGCGGCAGCGACTCTTTTAATACCAAGTTCAGTTGCGGTTCATATACAAACTTAGGTGAACACAGAAATACAAGAGTTGCATATCAAATTAATGAGCAGAGTCTTCTGGTGCGTCCTAGTAGCATCGCATGGTGACTTAGAAGCATTTTCAGCAAAACCACCCCCCAACACTAACAGAATAGCACGGGACCTGACGGCTCACTCACGACTGACAAGTCACACTGCATGGCGTATTGAGGCTAGATGTATGAGAACACATCTGTAGAACAGTGCATGTTAATGGGTAAAACACACAGCATACTGCACTGGGCATATGCTCTAGGGAATATCTATACACGGAACACAAATATAAAAACTCGATCATGAAGTACGTGATCACAGAATAGAAAGAACCATGTCGTCATTCTGAACGTCGACATAAATGACTTTATACACTGATCTGAACTGTTTTAATACAGATCTGATAATTTATTAGACTTATTATGCAAGCCATTTACAGATTTCTAAATTCATTTACAAGCATTTATATGCCTAAAATACATAGAAGTATTAATGTATGTTTTATTTGCGAACACAAATGTATCCTATATCTAATTTGCTCTAATAGCTACCAGGGTCTTAGTTATTTTTGTTTATAAAAATAAGAATCACTGTTAATAAACAGTAAACATACTGTGGTATAATGCTGGCCATGCACGCTACAATTATCGGGGCGATCCGCCTGATATCGGCGGATCACCCCGATAATTGTAGCGTGTGTGCGGGCCACCGAGGGTTAAATATTGCTCGGTCGGGCATGCAGGATTGTCCAGCATGCCCGTCCGATGCGATATTTACCCGGTAACTGTCGGCCGCATTGGGCAGTGTATGCCCAGCGCGGCCGACAGACAGACATTTCCTGTGTTCCTTCCTTCGGAAGGAGCAGGGAAATGTCTCCTCCCCGGGGGCGGAGCGCGGATGTCGAGCTATACACTGTGAGATTTCTCTCACAGTGTATGCCGGCGACATCTGTGGCTGGCAGCCGGCCAGATAAAATGTCTGTCGGTCTGACAGACATTTTATCTGGCTGTGTATGCCCAGCATTAGAATCGTAAAAATGGAGCTAGGATAAAAGCGGATTGAATGAATAGTTTAATACAGAGGTGCGTTTGTCACAACAGTCTTTCCTCATTAGTTCTACAGAATCCTCTTCTCACTGCTGAGAACCCCACTGATCACTATGTAACTCTCACACTGTGGCTTCCCCTTGCCTCCATTCCCTTCCTGATAATCAGCCCTGTCCTCGCTTACACAATCACACAAACTAAAAGGTCATTGCCTCCCACTACATCAACATATTCATCTCCTAAAATAAGAGTCTATAATGCTGTTATCGGTAGTATTCTCTGATTGTAAGTGCATGAGTATTGAAGAATGTTAACAAATTCACTTTAAAATTAATTAAAAAAACAACAATGCAAGTAAATATCGTACTCAAGGGCCCTGATTCAGAGCCGGACGCTCTGACAGAGCGCTCGCTCTGAATCAGGGCCGGCCTTCTTGTTTTTTAGAGCGGCCTCCTGGCCGCTCGCATAGCTGTGGGTGACCACCCACAGCTATAGCGAGTGGCCAGGAAGATGGTCGCGATGGTCAAGACCATCGGGCTTGCGACGAGACTCTTGTGGTAGGGTCTCATTGCCGCAAGCCCCAGAGAGATTTTGGCTCTCACAGAGGCAGCCCTCCGTTTGGGCAGCCACTCCCCCGGCCCGCCCACCAAAGGGACAGCACGCCCCCTTTGATACGAGACCCGGAGCGACGGTTTGCCTGTCGCTATCAAGGTCTCGCGCATGCGCATGACGGAGCTGGCTCCGTCGTGCGCATGCGCCACGCATAGCGCTCGCGAGCGGGTCTGAATCAGGCCCTCAGTTTAGTGTGCACTCTAATATTTACATATCTGGAACATAATTATATTTTAGCAGTGGTAGACATAAACAGAGCCAGTCTTACTTGTTCAGTTTTCCTCGCGATCAGGTAGCCGATAGTTTTGCTGAAAAAGCTGGCCAGCAGCGGGTTTAGGGGCGGCTCTTGTCGTAGGAAGTCATACAGGATGTTCAAGAGATGCTCGTCCTCACCTAACTTGTCATTGATCTGTGGCACGTCACATGTGAGAAGTTCACAGGCTATGTTAGGGTACCTGGTGTAAAATTTATACAATTAGTTAATAATAATTAAGAAAACATTCACTTAACATACTCAGCCCAATCTAGAAATAAACATTTTTTTTGGTTTGATTTTTTTTCTGGACAGAATTATTATTTTTTTTTAAGCACCGTCTAGTAAGAGGTAGTAGATTTATTTAGCACGGAGATAAACCTACCCCATCTTCCTTAGAAGTTCTATAGGCATTATGGGTTATGAAAAAAATCATATAAGCTTCTCCACAAATGGTATGAAGTTCCCTCCAAGATGTATATAAAAAAAAAAGAATACCAGTACATCATATAGATTTAGGAGAGGCTGCCCATCTCCAGGTTCTTTCCCTCATATCTAGTGGGAATGTCCCAAGTTATTAATCAGAGCTTTCATAATCTCAATACTCCAAGTAGATGTCTCGCTCTATCCAAAATATAATACCCTCAGCATTCTATCATCAAAACAAACTAATATGGTATATTATCTCCAGCACCCTCTGTCAGTTAGAGGCTGACTGGAAATGCCCTTTGGCCCCTACTCGCCAGTAGTCAACATAATCTGGAACATGTATAAAATGGAGTGCATGACCAGTATCATCAATAACTCATCCATATCTTTCTGTAAAATATGGGATCTCTAAGCCACTCACTTTAACGTGAGGCTACCCTCTACATATAGTTGTGACAAATTCACATACAATGTTATCTGTTTTCCTAGAGAGTCTTCTTGGACCACCCCTCCCCAATTACCAGCACAAGTTACCCGGCATGTATCCCTCTTCTCAACTGGTACTGAGACTGTGCATCCACAATTACTGTATTACAAACATATGGTCATCATGAAGTGCAATGGAATGCTGATGTATGGTTACCAAAAGTTGATTAACAGTTAGACATATGGGGGGGCGATTCAATTCAACGCGAATTGAATAGCGCCAGGAGCGAGCTCCCAGAGCTATTCAATTCAGTGCGCTGTGTGGTCGGAGAATGCCGGTTATTGCGGTCATCGCGCCTTAACAAGGGTGTTAAGGCACGGTAACCGGCATTCTCTGACCAAAGTGCCGGGCGCACGGCTGTTAGCGCCGCGCTATGCAGAAAAACACCCGGCACTTTGGTCGGATTTCTCTTCGCATCCCCACGGGGTGCGAGAAGAAATCCTTAGCTCGCCCAAACAGCGCGATGTACTGAATAGCTGCGGGAGTCCCTCCCGTCACTATTCAATAGCGCTTTGAATTGAATTCCCCCCCTGGATTGCCACAAATCTGACCTGTGCTCAAACACAGTGGAAATTTTTTTATTTTGAATAAAGTCAAAATCCATATAATGTCAAGACTGATTCATAAGTGATCAGGAGGGAGATATGAGGAATATAAAATGTTAATGCCATAAGGCATATAACGCAACTAAGATGCACCAAGTGGCATTTGAGTGTTTAAAGACGCTGAAAGTGGACATTTTCGTCCTTGCACATTCAGACGCATGGCTGTACACCAGGGACAGGCTTGTAGCAGTACTTGCATAAAAGTTGCACATGTGCAACTGCCAAAAATACCGCAGATTTTATATATGTAATTTCATGGAAGACATATATTGGCCTTGTTGATCAATGAGAAGGTCATTGATTACAGCAAAGATCTTGATTCCCTTCCTTTTGGAGAGCGTATGATGCAACTTGATATCTTCTACAGAGCAAACTCCCCTCCTAGAATGTAATACTTTTCTTGCTGATTTGTCAAATTTCACAAGTCTTATGGACATTACCATCGACTGTGTTCTAAAACCAAACATAACTTTATGAAACACTAGTTTATACGCTTAAGTCCATCGCTTGAAAGTGCCTCAGTCCTACAGTTGAATTGTGGTGGAACAAGTGGATGGCAGAAAAAAAAAAAAAAAGCAAAACCTCAGTCATAAAAGGTGAATCTGTCTCTGCATACATAGAGGGTGACAAAAAAAAAAGTTCACAGTGTATCAGGCTTGGTTAGAATCTCTCCCTTATTTGGTATCACAGACCTCATATCAATATTTCTCCCCTTACATATCCGACTCTTTCTTAGTACATTAAGTGCTCCTTCTGTCATCTATTTGCTTCATTGAAAACGTTGCTTCTCTTATAACTGTATTGGTCACAACATTGCACCTCTGTGAAACACCCTCATCTGCTGTGAGTCTCAAGAAGCACTATCACTGGGCTTTCATCCAATTGGCTTATTAGTCTTCCATTTGTTTTTTTGAACTAAAGACAATGAATACTCTCATGTCATTTAATCCACAGAAAGCACATAATGTGGTAGTATGTGCAAAATGTACATTTTCTATTTAAACAAATATAGTAATTAAGGCACAATACATCATGTATCAGATCTTTTTTTTTTTAAGTTTGAAATACTGTAACGTAAAGTTAGATTAGAAATAGCTGGTAACGAAAACCAAAAAATGTTATACAATATAACAACAGTATCTAAAATCACAGCTAACAAAAAGAAAAAGAAAGAGGTTTAAATAACAAGGCTCTAATGGAAAACAAACTATGGACAGAAACAAATCTAATGAACATGAAAGTCCATAGTAAATGGAGGAGAAGAAAGCAACACATTAACAGATATCTGGTCATTAGAAATTATTTCAGAAAGGAATGAAGGATTTAATAAATCATATGAATTGCGCAGATCCTACTTAGCCCTAATCACAGTTTATACAGCATAATGTGAGTTGTAATAGAACTGCTTTTGAAAAATGTTTCAGGAAGTTCACGATCAGTCAATCTATGGACAGAAATTAAGTTTTATTACTGGACTTTACTCACTTGAAGCGGACTTTCTCCTCCATGTCTGCAGGAGGTTTCTGTGTGATCAGCTGTACAAGCTGCTCCATGCACTGCGGCTGACACAGGAAGTCCAGCAGCCGCTGGTTCTGAGCCTTACACTCCTGGAGCAGGTCATCTTCATCCATTAGTTCCAGCAGGGTGACATCCTCCTTTTCCAGGAGCTTGTCCACATGTGACGTTGTGTTCAGGTCAAACTTCCAGAACATGGTGACAACGTGCTCCTGACTGTTAGAAAAGAGTTAAGAAAATGTGAGAACTGAGAAAAACTAATTTTGTTGACGAGACAAATATCAGTGAATATTGTTCTCAAACATTCCAGGAACATCACGGATGTGTGCTTAAATAATCTATCAACCCCCAGGCATCTTAGATTACTCATAATTCACGCAATATGAGGCATACATGTATTTGTAAAATTCTGATAATGATGTCTGCATTACTTAAAACAATGTTGGGCCGCATGCAGCTGGCCAAACTTGACCTAAGTTCTTTCCGCCTTTATGTTCCAATGGCCCTAGCTCTTATTCTCTGCTTTATGTCCTGCTAAGAAGAACTGTCCCCAGCTTTTGTAGAATAAGAGGTGAAGCAGTGGGCCATACAGCAGAGAATAAGATTGAAGTTGATCTTCTTTGGATGGAAAAGGACATTTCCACATCACCTGACCTCGCCTCGTCCGCACAACACAGAGTACCGTCATGCAGTACCAGCAGCACACCTGAGATCACAGGGAACCCGCAGTCTGCACCATGTGGTCTCCCTCCTCCCTCCATGTGTAATAGCTGCATGAATCCTTACTTTACCATTTACTACAGCAAAGTAAGGGATTTTTAGGCAGGCTATTTACGCCCCAGAGCGCTGCAAAGTTTTTGTCTATTTTTGTTCCACTTACACAGGTGAACAGACATTATCTTTCATGTGGTACCTTAAAAACAACAGGATTACAAATGGAAATCTCCACGCAGTGCCTGTTCTAGCTGTGTACCTAAGTTTTAAAGGCGGACGGAAAGTCTGATCACCCAGTAGTCAGTTTTGTTTGCTATAGCTTGATTTATTCTTTTTTAAAATGTCTACTTATTACTATTTTTTACTGGCGTTATGTTTTCTTAATTGATTGCATTGTTTAAAAATTATTACTGTGATAGAGGGTAATGTGACCATTTTGAAGTTTAGGGGCCTCATATGTGACCATGGAAGCATATTAGACTGCCCACAACTCATTGCTTATAAACCTTTTCTTACAAAAACAAGTGAGATGCTGAATAAGGAGTTATTTAAGTATAAGCTGAACTTAATTTAACACAGAAATGATTGCTGTTTCTAATGCAGGAAAGTCTAAACGTAGGTACAGTACACACTATGGAAAAAAAGAGTGGCTGGGCTGCACATCCTAATATTAAACATGATAATAGGTGCTACCATGCTGAGACCTGTAGTTCCACAGCAGAAAAAAAAGGGGGGAGGAGCAGGTGCACACTATAAGCACTAAAGGTGCATACACATGTAACGATTTTGTAACCAACGATTTTCTGTCAGATTTTCCCTTGAAAAAGTGAACGATTTTTGAAGTGTAATGAACAAAAATGTTCCTTCCCTTAATGAAAATCGTTATGTTGGACAGTCTGAAATGGACGATGAACAATAACTACAAATGGGAGCACGCTTGAACGATTATCGTTCATCGTTATAACTCAGAAACTGAAGTCTTTTTTACACGATTGAACGATAACGACGTCGTTCACAACAAATCGTTCAAAAAATCATAACGTGTATATTCACCATTGGAATTCTAGTGATCAAAAAGTCTATAATAAACTATATTAACTATATTAAACTATATAATAAAAAGTCTATAATAAACCTTACTTTTAAAACATGGTTTTAAAAGTAAGGTTTCTTAGTACATGTTTGGCCAAAGATGTTTGCCCACCTACCACATCACAATGAACCTTATTACATGTGGGTCCCTAACATTCCTAATACTGACACACTAATTAATTTATCTAGGACTTACCTATCATAGGGCCAATTAGATGTGTGTACTGCAATGCAAGGACCCATACCAATTAAAATCATCTGGGGCACATCTGGACCTTAAATACACACATAAGAAAAAGGAGGGGCTGGGCTATACATCCTAATATTAAACATGAGAATAGGTGCTACCATGCTGAGACCTGTAGTTGTACAGCAGAAAAGAAAGGGGGAGAGGAGCAGGTGCACACTATAAGCACTAAGAATTCTAGTGATCAAAAAGTCTATAATAAACTGCAACAATTAACATGGTTTTAAAGTGCTTATAGTGTGCACCTGCTCCTCCCCCCTTTCTTTTGTACAGTACACACTATGTACTAAGCGGGCCAATAAGTCACTTTTCAGCTCTTGGTCCAATAATATCAGAGTAGACAGCACCCATAATCAGTCCAAAACCAGTTGAATCAGATGATTGGATCTGACCTGCTGCTAAACATTTCTCCAAAACAAAGAGCCAATATCACATTTTGTAATGTGTATGTATTTCTAATCACCTATCTGACATTTCTGTGATAGTTCATTTAAAAATATCTCCTTTGCGGGTGCAAGTAAAAGATAAACGTTTGGATCAGAATTATAAATCGCATGAAAATAGGATGTTCAAGATTTTTTCATCATTCAAAAAATCTTCCAATGAATAAAATTGATATGGTGTGTACCTATCTTAACCTTAGTGTTAGGAAACATGCATCTCTCTGATTGTTTAATTGTCTGACTGCCCCATGAAATAGAACATCTGCATTTATCATCAATTTCAAGCACTACTTTCACATTCTAAACCCCAGTATATGAATGGCAAGCCCATTTCTTCATTGTTCAGGACTAGCTATTAGAGATTATTATTATTAAACTTTATAGGTCGCCACAAGTGGTCCACAGCTCCATACCTAGGGCAAAACAATAAGACCTCTTTTACTCCACAGCTAAAACCCATGTTACTGCTAGGTGTAAAAGGGGCCAGGGTTGGACTTCAGAGTCCAGTGACCCAGTAATCCAACCCAGGTAGTTTGTAGGGTTTAACACGGGAACGACCCGTGTAACCCTGCAGTGTCCCGTTTACAGGATGGTGATTTCTGGATTTTCCGGCACTTGGAGTTAATGTCATCTCCAAGCGTTGGCACACCAGTTCCACTACACCCCTGTGCAGTGTGATTGGTGCCGACCCGGGAATAACCCAGGTTGGTACCGTCGTCAGAAAGGGAGCTGCCCCGGTCTGACCCAGTTTGGAACCATGTTCCAAATACCGGGTCAGATGGATGAATTTAGTGTAAAAGTAGTATAAGACAGTACAGGATAAAACAGTACAATACAGTAAACAAGTAAGAAATAGCACAACAAAATCTCAATGCAGCCACTGATACAAGGGATGAAATGGAAATATTCAGCGTAAGCTGATACCTGTAGCCATTAGCATGGGTACAAATAACAGGTCTAGGTCATCTGAAGAAACAAAAACAGAGGAGTCGATTCCAGGGACAGAGAACCCCAGGAGGAGGTGTAGAGTGTATAGCAGGTGTGCAAGTAGGTAATAAGAACGGGAGGGAGGAGGGCCCTGCTCATGGAGCTTACAGCCTAAAGAAAAGGAGGAGGCAAACTAAAGACATAAGGAGTGAGCCAGTGTAAGGGGAGCTAAGGGAATACCGCTTCAGTGCTTCTTACATCTCCCCCCATGGCTATTAAATATTTTTGTTTTCATCTGTTCCTTGGTATGTATTCACTTTAAGGGGCATATTTATCAAAGCTTGATGAGAGATAAAATTGTGAGATATAAATCACCAACCAATCAGCTTCTAACTTACATTGTATAGGCTGTGTTTGAAAAATTACAGTTAGGAGCTGATTGGTTAATACTTTTTCTCTCACAATTTTATCTCTCGTGAAGCTTTGATACATAGGCCCCTAAAAGGTAGTTCAAACATGTAATGTAAAGATGTATTCAGTGTGTGCTCTCTATTTCTCAATAAATAATATTCTGTTGAGAAGACTTGGAAAAAGGAATTGAGAAAATAAAATGTATTCACTTATGGTAAATCTTTTTATCCTAACTCAATGGGGTACAAAGCAATTTCTGTACAATGAACTAAAAGGTATTATTGCTCCCATTTGGCACCCATGTGAAGTGTGATTTCCATAACTCTGGCATGCTTACTTGTCCCCTTGGGAAAAACTGTTCTCTGCTTCCTTTAGTTCAAAAGGATTTCAGGAAGCAGCTGGTTGATGACAACTGCTGCTAGACATTCATGTCTACTCCCTTCAACTACCATGTCCATTCTGTCCCATTTGCTCCTACCCTCTCATCACTCAAGAATGCAAGATCTTATGTTCCTAGTTACCTTAAAGCAGGCCATACACTGTGCGATAAAGCAGCCGATCCGACGGATTGATATGATTTGGCTGCTATATCGCACCATGTATGGGCATGATGGAGAGAGAGCGCACCCGTGGGGTCGTACATCGCACCAGGGCCAGCTCTAGGGGTGTTCAAACTGAGCGGTCGCACAGGGGCGCCACCCATAGAGGACGCACCCCTCCCCAACATCCCGATTGGGCCCGTGGGTGGTTAAATCGGGAGGTTGGGGACCCCCCACTGCCGCAGCTGTGCGGCGGTGCCGGACCCTGGAGACTCTGAATGGATGCTGCGCGCAAGCGCACGGCATCCATTCAGTGACGGGAGAGGGCTGGGGGAAGCCCAGCTAGTGAGGCTCCCCCCAGCCTGACGTTATTTGGAGGTGGACACGCCTACTAATAATGTCACATAGGGGTGTGGCCTATGGTAATTAGGCCACACCCCCATTTTCGGTCCCTGCATTGCACCCCCTGATCTTGCTGCAGGATCAGTCGATCAGGGGATGCGATGTGCGATCCTACGCAGCGCTATGTATGCTATGTCGCACTATGGAATTTTTGATGTTGAATGAACAAATAATAACA
Source organism: Taudactylus pleione (assembly GCA_031769625.1). NCBI lineage: Eukaryota > Metazoa > Chordata > Amphibia > Anura > Myobatrachidae > Taudactylus > Taudactylus pleione. Next base: position 40,121,612 of record JAUIMM010000018.1, read on the forward strand.
ATGATGATGCTTTGGGGCTAAGCTACTCAAGTACAAGGCAGAGCAAGATGAGAACAGAAGTCCTCATTCTTCAATGCTACATTTACCCATGCCCTGTCAAGCAGGGTCACTTTGCATACTGTATATAGCAAATAAAAGAAAAAGAAGGAATCTAAAACTGAACAGGTAAACCTTGTTAGGCCAAGCCCCAAAAGGTCCATTACAGGTGTGTTTCACCTATTGGATTTGGAGAAACTGATTTAACTAATTTACTAAATCCATTTTTCTCTGAGGGTATAGTACATCACTCTGTAGATGTCACAGTGTCTTTACATAGGGAGGGACAGTAAGACCACTCTCTGAAGCACTGTCCTATTAGAGGGTGTCATTACTAATGCAACAATATTTCCTTGGAATCTTAAGAATGTATACTTAGTCCCCCTGTTTATTTTTTAAATTAGTGCTGGCCAGTAGCAGATTAACCATCAATAGTCGATGGTTTTAAATCATCCAGAGAAACAATCGACAGCTGAACAAGACATGCCCCCCTCCATCACACAAGCGCAGACTGCGACTGCTGTCCGACATCTGACCTCCACGGCCGATGATCACGATTGTTAAGCATCATGAATTGCAGACCTGGAAACAAAGGGTGGAGAGGGTCCTGCTCATAAGAGAGTTTACAGTATATTCTGATTAGAAGAGGGCACAGCAGAAACACACAATGGAGATTGGGACAGTTGTGAGGGAGCATAAGTGTGGTTAGTATACTGTAGGTTTGAAGTAGGAAATTCTATAATAAATAGATACTTATAGGTATATATACTAAAGATACTATAGGTCAGTATAATATGAGATATGGTAAGAACTTACCCTTGTTACCTCTATTTCTACGAAGTCCATAGGGTTCCACAGGATACCTTGGGGTATAGGTGTGACGTCAGTCATAGGGCACCAAAGAGTTAAGCTTTCAGCCTCCCAGGATGCACTAGGTCCCCCTCCTATACCCCGCCCCCGAGCCAAGGCATCTCAGTTAGTTACCAAGCCATAGGCCGGAGGAGGAGAAGGAAGAGAGAGAACAGAGATCTGGACACATACAAGAATCACATTCTCACCAGAGGGAGACGGAAAACCGGTGACCAGAGCAAAGCCCATCTGCAGCACAGGTGCGACAGGGCGGGAGTCCTGTGGAACCCTATGGACTTCGTAGAAATAGAGATAACAAGGGTAAGTTCTTACCATATCTCATATTTTCTACTTCAGGGTCCATAGGGTATCCACAGGATACCTTGGGGATGTCCCAAAGCAGTATCCTTTAAGGGTGGGGACACTCCTGTGCAGAAAGGAGAATCCGCCACCCGAAGGAAGCATCCTGAGAGGCGAAGGTGTCAAACCTGTAATACCTCACGAAGGTATGGACAGAGGACCACGTAGCAGCCTTGCAGATCTGGACTGCAGAGGCACCATGTCGAGCTGCCCACGAAGGACCCACAGACCTAGTGGAATGAGCCTTCACAGAAAGAGGAACCGGCAGGCCTTCATGAAGATAAGTTTCAGAAATAGCCATACGGATCCAGGCTGCCAAAGTTTGCTTTGAAGCAGGCCAACCCTTTTTACGGAAGCCATAGAGGACAAACAAAGCGTCCGACTTCCTAAACGAAGAAGTGCGGTCAACATAAGTCCTTAAGGCCCGCACAACATCCAAAGAGGCCTCACCCACGGAAAGACCCGGTGAGTTAAAGGCCGGAACAACGATTTCCTCGTTAACATGAAACTGGGAAACAACTTTGGGAAGAAACTCGGGCCGAGTGCGGAGCACTGCCCTGTTCCCATGAAAAATCAAGAAAGGGGGTCTACAAGAAAGAGCCCCTAACTCAGAAACACGTCTGGCCGAAGCAATAGCCAGAAGGAAAACAGTCTTAGCTGTTAGCCATTTAAGATCCACTGAGCCCAGTGGTTCAAACGGCGGTCCTTGGAGAGCCCTCAGGACCACAGCCAAATCCCAAGGCGCCACAGGTGGAACAAAGGGCGGCTGAATGCGGACAACACCTTGCATAAAGGTGCGCACATCCGGGATTGTAGCAATCCTACGGTGAAACCAAACAGACAGGGCCGAAACCTGTACCTTCAAAGAAGCAAGGCGAAGCCCATGATCTAGTCCCGCTTGTAGGAAGGCGAGAATCCGAGACAGACGAAACTCCCGCGGTGCATAACCTCTCGGTCGACACCACTGGAAGAACGTATGCCACACGCGATGGTATATCCTCGCGGAAGACGGTTTCCGAGCTCGCAACATGGTACGCACCACAGAGCTGGAAAACCCCCGGGACCTCAGCATGGCCGTCTCAACAGCCACGCCGTCAAAGACAGCCGAGTCAGGTCCGGGTGAAGACAAGGACCCTGAGACAGAAGGTCCGGTCGTAGCGGCAACCGCAGAGGACTGTCCACGGACAGACCCTGAAGGTCTGAGAACCAGTGCCGTCTGGGCCACGCGGGAGCTATCAACAGGAGCGTCCCTCCTTCCTGTTTGAATTTCCGGATTACCCGTGGAAGAAGGGAGACCGGAGGGAACAGGTATGCGAACCGGAACGTCCACCGGACGGACAGAGCATCCACCAGAGACGCCCCTTCGTCTCTTGTGCGAGACCCGTACACCGGCAACTTGTTGTTGTGCCGGGACGCCATGAGGTTGATCTCTGGAAGACCGCACCTGTCCACCAGCAGTTGAAAAACGTCCGGGTGCAGGGACCATTCCCCCGGATGAACGTCCTGGCGACTTAGAAAGTCCGCCTCCCAATTTAGCACTCCCGGGATGAAGACCGCTGATATGGCCGGAAGATTGCGCTCCGCCCAAACCAGGATCCGAGAGACCTCTACGAGAGCCGCCCGACTGCGGGTTCCTCCTTGCCTGTTTATGTAGGCCACGGTGGTAGCGTTGTCCGACTGGACCTGTACCGGGTGACCCTGGAGAAACCGATGTGCCTGCTGGAGAGCATTGAAGACCGCACGGATTTCCAAGATATTTATGGGAAGCTCCGCTTCTGTCGGCGTCCACCTGCCCTGGAACAAGTGTGGACCCAAAACCGCTCCCCAGTCCCGAAGACTGGCGTCAGTTGTCAACAGGACCCAATTTGGAACCCAGAACGGACGTCCCTTGTTGAGGTGGGTCGTCTGTAACCACCAAGCAAGGGACAGGCGAACCTCCGGGGTGAGCACAATCGTCTGGGACTTCAAAGACTGAGTCAACCCGTTCCACTTGGACAGGATCAGGTGCTGCAGAGGTCTGGAGTGAAACTGGGCGTATTCCACCATGTCGAACACAGACACCATGGAGCCCAGTAACCTCATCGCCGAGTGTAGGGACACCCGGCGGCTGTGCAGACAACTGCGCACCCTTGACTGTAAAGCAGAGATCTTGTCCTCCGTCACGAAGATCCTTTGCTGTCCCGAGTCCAATAAGGCTCCAAGATGCAGAATCCTCCGAGACGGGATTAGAGTGGACTTCTGCCAGTTGATTAGTCAGCCGTGCCGTTGCAGCAGTGCAATGGTCAGGTCCAAGTGGCGTAACAGGAGCTCTGGAGATCCTGCCACCAATAACAGGTCGTCCAAGTACGGCAACATGCGGACTCCCTGCAGCCGCAGAGAAGCCGCCATGACCGCCATCACCTTGGTGAAAACCCGTGGTGCTGTCGCCAGGCCAAAAGGTAACGCCCGAAACTGGAAGTGGTCGCTGCGGATTGCAAACCTGAGGAACTGTTGATGGCGCAAAAGAATAGGGACATGCAGGTAAGCGTCCTGTATGTCCAATGACACCATGTAGTCCCCAGGTTCCAGCGCCAGAATGATGGACCGTAGGGTCTCCATCCGAAACTTCGGTACCCGCAAAGACGTGGTGAGTGCTTTGAGGTTGAGAATCGGACGATACGACCCATTGGGTTTCTGTACCAAAAAAAGATTTGAATAGAAACCCTGGCCCCTCTGGGAGAATGGAACAGGCACTATAACTCCAGCCTGGAGCATAGTGTGCAATACCTTCCGCAGCTCCGTAGCCTTGTTCCGGTCTGATGGTAGACCCGTGGTGAAGAATCGAGCCGGGGGTCTGTGCCGGAAGGAGAGGGCGTACCCGTGGGAGACCATCTCCAGAACCCAAGTGTCTGTCGTAGTGGTCGACCAACACTGGGCGAACTGCAGCAGGCGGCCTCCCACCCTGGGATCCCCCAAAGGGAGGCCCGGACCGTCAGGCCGCAGGCTTGTCATCTGGCTAGGGGGCCGGACGTCTGCTACTCCATGCCTGCTTCCGGGGCTTGACCGATTTCTTAGGGCCAGCCTGTCGAGGAAACGACTGTGGTTTGGGCCTGCCCTGGGCCCTAGATGACCGAAAGGACGATGGTCCAGAACCAGAAGGAGCAGCGGCCGACGGGAGACAAGCCGATTTGGCTGCCGCCAGCATGGCCACAATCTTATCCAGATCCGGACCGAAGAGAACTTCTCCGGTAAACGGCAACGCCTCCAGACCCTTTTTGGAATCTGCGTCCGCCTTCCAGGATCGCAGTCACAAGGTGCGACGAGCAGCTACCGCTGCTGAAGAAATCCTAGACACCAGAGTACTAATGTCTAGGGCCGCCTCGTTGATATAGGTGGCCGAATCACGGAGATTGCCAATCAACTCCGCCTGTTCGGCCGGACAGTCGGAATCAAAAGAAGCCTCTAATGAATCCGCCCAGCGCTCCATCGCTCTGGCAACCCAGCAAATGGCCATAGCCGGCCGTGCTGCCCCCCCCGCAAGGGAATAAGCGGACTTCAGGCAGATCTCCACCTTGCGGTCCGTAGCATCCTTAAGGGAGGACATGGATGGCATCGGCAATGTGGCACTACGGACAAGACGGGTCACGTGAGAATCCACCTGTGGAGGGGATTCCCACTTTGCAAAATAATTATCCGCGAACGGATAAGCCACCGCCAGGCGTCTCTGCGGCTGGTATCTTTTGCCAGGCTGTTTCCACGCCTCCTCTAAATGGTCCACCAACTGACCCGAAAGAGGAAAGACTGTGGCATCGCCCTTCACATCTTTGAAAAAGGCGTACTTAGATTTAGCCGCTGGGGGAACTTCGTCCTCAATTACCAAGGCTGTGCGGACCGCCCGAATAAGTCCAGGAATATATACTTTGGACTTCGCATCAGCGTCCTTAGCATGGAGAGGTTCCTGATCGTAAGGATCCAGAATCTCCCCATCATCAGACGTCCCCTCGTCATCCTCATAAGGAGCCGACAGAGACGCCACCGGCCGTTTATGCGGCCGCATCACAGACTCCCCTTACAACACATCCGACAAGTGCTGTACAGAACTCGTCAGGGAGTTAACCCACGCTGGCTCCTGAGAAACCGGGAGCGGGGAAATAGGGAGACTGGGGGGTACCACCAATTGTCGTGGGAAACCCTGCATGGGTGACGACACCACTGACTGCTGGGACAAACCCATCGGTGTAAACGCTGGCTGCGGAGCTAACTGGCCCACTAAGGCTGTAAGCGCTTGAGCGAAACAAGCCCAGGGCGGCTCCTGTACCGGTGCAGTAACCGTAAGAGGCCGCGCCATAGACAAACACTGCCGGCAGAGGCCCTCCGCTAACGGTACTTTACACGTAGTACACTGTAGCCGGAGGGGAAAATCACTTTCAGACATGATGGCACCACGTATGTGACCCCTCTCACCAATTATATATTTAAGAGGCGAGAGACCACCCTGCAGCACCACACCGCAAGGGCTTAGCAGAAAAAACAGGGACAGTATAAAGCTGACAGTTTAGAAAAAAAGTTACAGGCAGCAGCGCTAGCACAGTCACATACAATGCAGAGAAATAACAATTCCTGCACTAACAGCGCTGATCACTCAACTACACAGACACAGGGCCTGGTAGGACACAGCGCTGCATACACAGACCTGACCACAGCGGAGGAGAGGTATGCGGGGGGACCCAGACCACGATGCTTCCAATGCAGGCTTCCAGCAGCGTTCACCATGCTTCAGAAAAGATGGCCACCGAGGAGCAGAGAGAAGGCTGGCCTGGGGGAGGAGCGCTGACACAGGGCCAGTCAGCACAGTGCAGAGAGGGCTGTGTGCAGCGGGGGAGGCGCCGGCTGTGAGACAGGGAAGGCGCACTCCCCTGGCATGCATTTAACCCCTGGGACGCCGCAGCGCTACCGCTCTGCTGCGGTCCGCTGTCCCAGGGGGTAGTGGAAGCGCAGGTTGGTCGCCTGGCTCCACGCTGCAGCCAGTCCCCAGGGAGCCCCCTGCCTGGGGACTTAGGACCATGTGATCAGCGGGGACCCCCCGCGGGACCCCGCTGCTTACCTCTGTCCCCCTTGAATCCGGCCATGGTCCGGAACATCTGGGGTCACCGCTAGCTGTGACCCCAGATGTCCACCAGCATCCCCGGATCAGTACCGGCGTTCTGGTACCGGCGGGGTGTAGGGAAGACAGCATGGACTTCAGGACTGACTGTCCATGCTGTTCATCCAGATGTGCAGCCACAGCTGCATGAATAAAAAGCTTCAGGGGCTCTTCTAAGCCCCCCTCTAGCAGGTGCCTCCGACTCCGGCCGGGCACCAAACGAAACTGAGATGCCTTGGCTCGGGGGCGGGGTATAGGAGGGGGACCCAGTGCATCCTGGGAGGCTGAAAGCTTAACTCTTTGGTGCCCGATGACTGACGTCACACCTATACCCCAAGGTATCCTGTGGATACCCTATGGACCCTGAAGTAGAAAATGTAAGTTTTCAGAGAGCTTGTAAATATGTGCAGGCTGTGGGAAGGTCTGATCAGGTATGGTAGGAAATTCCATAAGGGGGTAGTGGCAAGGGAGAAATCTTGTAGGAAAAAATGAGAGTTAGATAAAAGTCAGAGAGAAAGATTATTTTGATATGTTTGAAGGGGCTGTGTTTTTGTTTATGGCTTTGTAAGTAAATGCGAGATCTTTGAATTGGAGTCTGGAGAAAACTGTGAGTTAGTGCTGGCTGCCAGGTCGGCACTGCAAACAAGGGACGTGGTGCGGCAGAAGTAAGCTATGCTGGGAGTGTGGAGACACAAACGTCACAGTGGCTCCGCCTCCACTAGACAATGCCACAATTGCCGGCAACATAGGTGGGGAGGAGGCATGATAACGTGATTCAATGCGAATTACATCATCCGCCACCTATGTAGCCCACTTCACTTGGGAAGTTTGTAGTCGCGGCTGGAGATGGGAGCGGCACCGGGAGACTTGCCCACTCTACCAAGCAGCCAGGAGAGCCACCAGATTTTTGGAAGCCTCCCACCAATGCCGGAAGAGTAGGCTAGTCTGTTGCAAGGTAATGAGGAAGATGTGAGGTAACAGGAAAGGAAGATCAGTTTTGCTGTGATGCTTAATAAAGAGATCTGTCTTTAACTAAGTTTTGCTAAAATCTTGCAAAAGACCCCCTATGTCTAGTGCCACAGTATGGGAAACAAGTATCTGCGTAGAAGAAGCATAATATTAGTGAAAAAAATAGCAAAGTGTGTCTATCCATAATATTAACAATGCAGCTAAATGTGAACAAAATCATGTCACATAAAATAGAGTGATCTATCTACTGTATGACACACATGACATACAACAATGTACAGTATGATGTGATTTCCTACTTTTAGCCAAATTGTCAGTCTTCTGTATAGCCAGCAATGTTGGTTAGTCTTCGAACTCTTTATTAATTTTCCCCTAATATGATGCTACTTTGACGCAAATATTTGTAAGAATTTTGTGTAATTGAAAGTGCTATGTTAAGTATACAACAGTAGTGATAGAAGTGCAAACACACTTGTGAAACCTTAGCGCAAGATCTGGCGCAAGATCTGGCGCCACTCTAGTGAATTTGTGTCGTACTGAGAACAAAATTGAGTAGGGACACATCTGTACATTGATGGGGGAGCCAAGACAGGAGAGGATGCAAGACAACATGTAACAAGGTTTGGTAGAAACTTCGGTAAGAAAAAGGCATAGTCTACCAATATTTCCAAGGCGACTGGACTGGGAGACTGGTTATGGGTAATAAAGCAGAGGACAACTGATGTTAACTGTGAAACCAAGGCAAAACAAAGCAATGTCTTTAAGACATCATAAGTAATGGAAAGTATTCTAAACATACAACAGAAATAGTGACAACTTGAAGTCAATTTAGGAAGGAGACTAAGCAGATTTCAAGCCAGCACAAGATGCTCAGTTCCTCTCATTAAACTTATGGGCCTGTGGTAAATTACATATTTGTAGCAGTGTCAAGCTGAACATCATCATCTACCTGTACACTATGAATCGTTATGTTGTCGGGTCCATTGCAAATTTGAACCTCAGGAACCCGTAACAGTTTAGTTTTTTATTTAGTTCAATCTTTATTGAGGAGGTAAGCATGTAATAACAAACCAAACAGGTACTGGAAATCAAACCTATATCCTTGTAATTTCTTAAAACCCATTTATCCATATATGCAGTCCAGATACCTGCAGTATGTCATAGAAAAAAGTGAGAAGGGGGAGGAGAGGCTGCTATAGGAAAATTAACAATGGAGGAGCAGCAGGTGGGCAAGTCAAGGTCTTCTGTGACATTAGTCCGGAATTACATAATTAGAATAAGGTTAGTGGTGATTTAAGCATACCTACATGATACAATCTCCTTACGAGTTCCTATTACCAATTGGCCTCCTGAACGGAGTAAGGGCCATGTGTATCTCACTGTGAGCTCTAGAAATGAACTAGTAATAAAATGCAAGTTTAAGTAAGGATGTTCTCTGCAAAGAATTAGAGTTATGGTAGACTTACTTTTGATAACTCTTTTCTTCAAGGTTCATAGGGTCCACAGGAACTACCTTGGGTAATATGTGGTTTGGAGGAAACCAGGCAGTCAACTCTTTCCGGTCCCAGGATGCACTGGGTCCTCCCCCATATATACCCCACCTCCGGCCACAGGTCCTCACTTTGTAAACAAGCCAATTGGCAGGAGAATGACAGTAGAGAAGGAAGTACACTTTAGACTAGAAACACTAAAAAAAGAGGGAATCAGTGACAAGAAGCAGCAGTTCCCACTGAAGCCAGGTGCATTAGGGAGGGTGCCCTGTGGACCTCGAAGAAAAAGAGTTATCAAAGGTAAGTCTACCATAACTCTTATTTTCTTATTCAGGATCCATAGGGTCCACAGGAACTACCTTGGGGATGTCCTAAAGCAGTTCCCTTAAGGGTGGGGACGCTCCTGAGTCGACATGAGGATCTGCCGCGCAAAGGAAGCATCCTGGGAGGCAAAAGTATCAATTGCATAGACTTGATAAAGGTATGGTCGGAAGACCAAGTGGCTGCCTTGCACAGCTGATCAGCCGAGACGCCATGTCTAACCACCCAAGAAGGTCCCACAGACCGAGTTGAATGTGCTGTCACCCTGCTGGGAACAGGGAGATCAGCCTGCGTATAAACTTGAGAAATAAATAGTCATGAGCATCCCCCGAGCCAGAGTCTGCTTGTCAGCTGGCCAACCACATTTGTGAAAGCCATACAAAACAAAAAGTGCATCTGATTTCCTGATGGAGTTGGTACGATCCACGTAGATCCAAAGAGTTCAAACCACATCCAATGAAGCTTCACCAGCAGAAAGGCCTGAAGACTTGAAAGCCGGTACAACAATTTCTTCAGTTACATGAAAACGGGATACCACTTTTGGAAGGTAGCCTGCCCACATACGAAGGACAGCTCTATCCTGGTGAAAGATCAAATATGGTGGGGGCGACACAAAAGTGCTGCCAACTCAGAGACTCTGCGAGCTGAGGAGATAGCGAGGAGAAAAAAACAGTGTCTGTATTCTTACGTTCAAAAGGGGGGAGTCCTGAGAACCAAAGACAAATCCCACGGTGCCACCGGAGGAACAAAAGGTGGTTGCAGATGGCGAAAACCTTGCAAAAAACATTCTAACATCTGTCAAGGGAGCGATTCTACGATGAAACCAAACTGACAGCGCAGAAACCTGTACTCTCAATGTGGCCATGTGGAGACCAAGGTCTAATCCAGCCTGGAGAAAAGCCAGAACTCGAGAGACCCTAAAAACCTTAGCATCAACTTTTCTATGGGAACACCATAAAAAAAAAAAGGAATGCCAAATTCTGTAACAGATGTGGGCAGAGGAAGGCTTTCTTGCTGCCAGCATCGTATGAATCACAGAGTTGGTAAACCCTTTGGCTCTTAAGATGGAAGACTCAAGAGCCAAGCCGTCAAAGACAGACGAGGTAGGTCCAGATGTAGGCAGGGACTCTGAACTAGCAGATCCGCCAATAGAGGAAGTGTGAGTGGAGTATCTATGGAGAGACTCATCAGGTCGGTGAACCAATGGTACCAGGGCCAAGCCAAAGCTATTAGAATCACCATTCCGCCCTCTTCCTTGAATTTTCTCAGTATTCTTGGTAGAAGAGAGAATGGAGGAAACAGGTAAGCCAACCTGAAATCCCACCCCACTGCCAGTGCAGAGGGGTTTCTTGTCCTGGACACGTACCTAGGTACCTTGTAATTGTGCCGCTACTTGTCCACTACGAGCCGGAAGACCTCCGGGTGGAGAGACCATTTTGACGACTCAGGAAGTCTGCTTTCCAGTTGTGAACTCCTGGGATGAATATTGCAGAAATTGCCCAAAGACGAAATGTCAAAAATGTTTGCCACTTCCAGCATGGCTGCCCGACTTCGTGTTCCTCCCCGATGATTGATGTAGGCTACCGCGGTTGCATTGTTGGACTGGATCTGGACAGGCCTGCAGTGAAGAAGGCCTCGTGCTAGAACCAGTGCCCTGTATACTGCTCGGAGTTCCAAGATATTTATGGGCAGGTGACTTTCCTGAGACATCCACCTTCCATGGAAAGTGCTATAACTTGTCACCGCGCCCCATCCTTGAAGACTGGCATCCGTGGTGAGGAGTACCCACCTTGGGATCCACACAGGGCGACCTTTGTTTAGATGAGCCATCTGAAGCCACCAGGCCAGGAAGAGCCGAACCTCTGGGGAGAGAAGGATTGTCTGAGACTTTATCCACTGATACTGATCGCTCCAACAAGACAGAATCAATAGCTGCAAGGGCCTGGAGTGGAACTGGGCATATTCCACCATGTGGACCTACATTGCTGAGTGGACTGATACTCTTTGATTGTGGAGCAATTTGCGCACCTGCAAATGTAGAACTGCAATCTTTTCTATTGGCAAAAAGATCCTCTGCGCCTGAGAATCCAGGACCGATCTCAGGTGCATCATTCACTGAGTTGGAAAAAGTGACGACTTTTTCCAATTGACAATCCAGCCATGCTCCTTTAGGCAGGCCACTGTCAGCTGGAGATGATGATGTAAAACATCCTGAGATTGTGCCAATATCAGGTTGTCGTCCAAGTATGGCAGTATTCTGACTCCTTGATGTAGGAGATGAGCTGTCATGACTGCCATTATCATGGTAAACACCCAAGGAGCTGTGGACAAACCAAAGGGCAGGGCCTGAAATTGGTAATGTTGCTGACGAACAGCAAATCATAGAAACCTTTGATGGGATAGCGGTATAGACACATGTAAGTATGCGTCCTGTATATCTAGGGAAACCATAAAATCCCCAGGTTCCATTGCCAGTACAATTGACCATAGGGTTTCCATACGGAATTTGGGTACATGAATAAATTTGTTGAGATGGTTTAGATTCAAGATAGGGCGATGAGACCCATTCGGTTTCTGAATCAAGAACAGATTTGAATTATATCCGCTTCCCTGTTGAGCCAAGGGAACCGGAATGATAACCCCTGAATCCAGCCAAGTCCGAATGGCTCCCTGAAGGGCCAGGGCCTTGACAGAGTTAGATGAGGGATTTGTGCAAAATAATTTCTGGGGAGGATGTCACCGGAAGGTGATTGCATATCCCTGAGAGACCACTTCTCTGACCCAGGCATCTGTTGTGGACTAATGCCTGGTGTCGCAAACTGAAGAAGTCGGCCCCCCACCCTGAGGTGCCCCAGGGGGAAGCCCGTCCCATCGGGCTGAAGGTTTGTCGTCCAGCTTGGCAGCTGGACTTCTGACTGATCATTACTTTTTCCCTAGTTGTGGCTTGGTAGTCCTAAGGGAATTTGACTGCCTGGAAAAGGACTGTACCTTTGCCCTTCCCTGAGGGGGAAAGGACTGAAAGGAAAACTGCCTCTTCTAAGTGGTTGTTGATGGCAACCCAGCAGATTTTGAAGTGTCCACCGTAGCCACTATCTTATCCAATTCTGGACCAAACAATCTCTTACCCGAAAAAGGCAGGGATTCCAGAGCTTTATTGGAACCCACATGCGCTTCCAGAACCTTTACCAGAGGGCTCTACGTGGCACAATCGAGGCTGCTGATGCCCTAGATGCGATAATTCCTGCGTCCATTGCCACATCCCCTACGTAAGATGTTGCCTCCCGTATAAGTGAAATGATAGTTGTTCTCTCATAGCATCTGGCATAGTCTCTTCTAATGCCGCCGTCCACTCTTCCATGGCCTTGGCTACCCAGGCTGTCACCATAGCCGGCTGCATGATTGCATCAAATAAAGAGAAAACGGATTTAAAACAGGTTTCCAATCTTTTATCAGTAGCATCCTTAAGAAAGGATACAGACTGAATGGGCAACGTGGAACTCTTAATTAAATGAGTCACGTGAGCATCCACTGTAGGAGAGCCCTCCCACTTATCACATTCACTTACCAGAAATGGATATAAAGAGGATAACTGTTCAGGCTGAGGGAACTCATCCTTAATCACCTTCTGTTGTCTAAAGAGCAGAGTGTTAGACTTAGGAGGTGCCTTTTCATCATCTAAATTTAATATGGATTTACCCGCTCTTACCAGAGAGGGAACATCCACAGAGGCATGAAAATCCTCCTCCTCAGATGCAGATTCCGAGAAGGAACCATGTGCAACATTTGATTCATCTGATGATGCATCGGAGTCTAAAGACTGGGCGGAATGACGGGATGACCTCTTCAGTCCCTGAACCTTAGTGGTTGCCAATCTATCCGCTTCTCTAAGTTGTAGAGCGGCAGACTGTTAACCATACTCTGAAGAATGAGCATAAGCATCCACCCATAGGGGGTACACACATAGCAGGTTGCAACTGCTGTGGAAATCCCATAGTAGGAGGCAGTATAGGTGCCACCAAAGAGTACACTAAATGAGTTAGAACCTGCAAAAAAGAGGTCAGCCAATGTGGCTCTTGCGCAGGAGCTGGTTGGGTTGGTGTGATGGAATCTTATAACAAGAAACACACAAAGCATCTTGTATGAAATACTGAGGTGACAGGCCTGCCTGACAGGATTTACATAACACCAGCAACGGTGCCTCAGCCTCATGTTTGCCTTTGTCCTTAGACATATATAAGGTGCAAAGGTACAAAGTAAAGCAAATGCGACTTTTTCCTTATTGAATTCACTAATATTAGTGAAAAGAGAAACTTTACAAAAAACCATCCCCACCACATGTACAGAGGGATGAGGAAAAACAACAGTGATAGAAATGGCTGACAGTAAAACACAGCAGTGCTAGCTCAAAGTCACATACAATGCAGATACAACCTTTAGTTGCAATGGGCTCTGAATCAACTACTCAAAACCCTAACAGAGTTGATTGATAGAATATAGAGCATTATATAGCTGGCCCCTGGGGGAGAGGTATACAGGGAGATCCCAACACCTCCTGAAACCAAGAAGCTTTCACAGAGCACAGAAACGTGGTCAGTGAGCGTCTCATAGACAGAGGTGGGCAGAGCGACCCAGGCAAGCAAAACTTCCATAACCTGGCTTCTGAGTCAGGGGAGCGGCTGCCGGGGTGAGAGCTTACGTCCCCTATGCTGCACAACCAATCAGGAATCTGGCCTCCCAGAAACAGAATGTGTCTGAAGATCATCCCCGGCAACAAGCGATATGGCCCCGGTGGTCTAGTTTAGGGGCAGACTGAACCGGGCCCTCACTGCATCAGCTTCTAATGTATCTCCCACGCTGGAAGCAAGAACTGCCTCGCTCTTACCTGACTTCCCTGTGTCCTCTGGTTGCAGTCCAGGGCGCGGCATCGCAGCTAGCAAGCTCCGCCGCGACCCTGCGAAATCACCAGACCACACAGATTACTGGTGTTGCAGCGGCGATGGTGGTAGATGGAGTCGCAGCACCAGGTGTCTTATTAGATGCCCTGCTGCTAAACTCTTGGAGAAAAAACAAAAAACAAAACTTGGGACTGCCTCAGTTCAGTCCATTATAATGGTGCGTCTCCTGCCGCACCAAATGGCAAAACTGAGGACCTGTGGCCGGAGGCGGGGTATATATGGGGGAGGACCCAGTGCATCCTGAGACCGGAAAGAGTTGACTGTTTGGTGCCTGGTTTCCTCCAAACCACATATTCCCCAAGGCAGTTCCTGTGGATCCTAAAGAAGAAAAAGTGAAAGAGGCTACGTAACAATTTTCTAAAAAAAAAAACTTCTTCATCCATTAAAGAAAAAGTTATGACCTAGGGATCATATTAACAATGTTATTTTAAATGTTGGTAGTCTATTTACGGATATATTTTACTGATAAAAGTGCTATGTGCAATTCATGTCAATTTATCTTTAACTGTAAATATCTCAGTGTCTTGTAAACATAACACCTTCATCCACTCGGAATCGGTATGATTTACCGCCGGACCCATGCCCGGCGGTTGAAATCCCGGCAGCGTCAGCCCGACAAGGATGAAAATCCCGATCGTCCCCAGGTAAGTATTCACTAACCTATTCTACCCCCTAAAGCTAACCCTTAGGGGTGCCTAACCCTAACCTTCCCCCCCAGTGCCTAAACCTAACCCCCCCTTCCCCACCGCCTAAACCTAAGTCCCTCGGGGGGGTGCCTAACCCTAAGTCCTCCCCGGGGGTGCCTAACCCTGGCCCTCCATCCCCCTAGCCTAACCCCAAGTCCCCCCTGGGAACCCTAAACCTAACCCCCCCACGGCTATCCGCGCTCGGCATCCCTTCGATCGGGATGCCGGGCGCCAGTCTCCCGGCGTCGGTAGATTTAGACGCCTGTCATTTAACCCTCGCCGGGATTAAGCAGTCGGGAAGCCAGCTGTCAAGATTAGGTCCACCGGCTTCGCGACAACATACTCATCCACTCGCCTCTTCATTTATATGCGCGTGTTTCCTTAATTCTAGCCACTGTAGCCAGGTCTTTGTAAGCTTTACTACTGTCATTGACATATCATCCATAGTCATGTAGAATTCTCTTCTAGCCAACCACTCTTTCATGCTTGTTGGTGAGGAGGACCTCCAGTATATGTGAATTTCTGCTTTCACAGCATTATTTCTAATTTTTCAGCAAAGATATCTTGTACTGAGATATTAAAGCACTTGATGATTAGGTAGCATCTTTTCGGGGCAGTGAGACAAGTGTGAATGCGTGACCTACAAGTCACGCATGCGCACAAGAGCCCCGACGTCCAGCGGAAGGAGCCAGACAGGGGCTGAGGGATCCACAAAGGATCACTCTTCGTGACTTCTTCTCATAGGTAAGGAGCGGGAGCACTCGCCATCTGAAGATGGCGAATGCTCCTGCAATCAAGCTTGATGATTTCTGTCCCTATACTAGAGTATGGGGACAGCGGGCTATTCCGCGAGAGGAAGGTAAGCAGGAGATATCTGTGAGGTCTCCTGCTTTACCCTCTTGATGAATGGCCCGATAACTTAATTTCAACATTTGCAGGTGAAAATGTTAAATTTCACCTGTTTTCGAGAAATTAAGTGATGATGAATAGACCCTATAGTGAAAGTGCTTTCTCATTTTGTATTACTCTCTGTTTCTATTCTGTCTGCTTTTGCTCACAGGATTTTTCTTCTGATTAGACTGTCTGATTCACACCTCACCAACATCTTGTGTGTTCTGCCTCTACCTCACTGTTTCTCCTGTTGTCTCTACCTCTCACCAATAGTGATTGTTCTTTTTACTTTACCATCACTCTTTTCTATTCTCTCTCTTTAGTCTATCTTCCTTGCGAGTATTTTTCGACTACTCAGGCTGTTGTTTACATTTTTGTATTTGAATATGTTTAGTAATGATGGTGGGCACATGCAGTACACATAAGCACGTACGTGTACAAGTGCTCTTCAGCTGCTGTCGTAAACTGGAAAAATATAATTGGTGGGCAAATGTTTGAATATGTGAGGAATGTGGGTAATACGCTGGCACACACATATACCATAACACAGACATCCAGCTGTATGTTAAACCAGATAATCTCTCTCATTCAGGAAATGTCATTATCAGTGTTTCCTGTTGTCAGCTGGGGACGCAATTATGATGCATTGGGAATTGAATTGTCTAGGAGACAGCTTTCCCCATGTGTCTAATTAGTAATTGTGTGCAGTATTAAGTCATTATCACAGTTACGAGTAAACCAGGCTCTTCACAGCCTGTTATCCATATAGCTAACACTGAATATATTGCACACAACCCAGTTAGCAAATTACTGATATGCACTTGTTCCAGAAATTATTCAATCTAAAACTGCAAGTATGAAAAATAAAATTAGAAGGAGGTGTTTCTCCATTTTCACCTCATACGTTTGGAACACTGTATTAATAAAGACAAGCACCTTCCAGGATGAGTTATACTCGCAAAAGGTTCAGTTATAACACTTTGGATACACATACTTATTTTATAATTGTATTCTGAACAGCATGCAATCCAGTGACAGCAAAATAAGGTAACAAATGCAAAAAATATGGAGTGTGCAATACAAACACAAAATAGACCCAGTTGCCAATAGGGGGGTAGGGCGGGTACCGTTTACCTGGGCGCAAGTTTCTCTGGGGAGAACGGAAGGCCGGGTCAGTCAGGGAGGTGTAGCAATGCCCCCCTTTCTGCATGCATATTCTTAACAATAAACAATATGCTGACCGAGGCATGGCAACACCCCCATGAATGGCCACACTCCCTCTCTAGCACTGGGGCCCGTCGGATGTTTCGGTGGCTCTGTAGACACCACTACCTAACATATAAAGTGGCTATAACTTGCTATATGTTCTATAAGTCTATGTACACATTACTGTGTGTAATGCATTTTTAATATGTTCAAAAACTTCAAACACAAGTAAAAATGCATATACATTTGTGGTTATGTGCGCATTTAAACTCACCATTCTCCTCTTTCACTGTCTCTCTCTCCCCCATCTTCCTCTCGTTCTCTCACCCGCTTTTCTCTCTCGCTACCTTTTTTCCATCTCTCATAGTGAAAGTGCTTTCTCATTTTGTATTACTCTCTGTTTCTATTCAGTCTGCTTTTTCTACACAGGCTCTTTCTCCAGTTTAGACCAGAGGTTCTCAAACTCAGTCCTCAGGGCCCTACACAGTTCATGTTTTCCAGGTCACCCAGCAGGTGCACAGGTATATTCATTACTCACTGACACATTTTAAAAGATCCACAGGTGGAGCTAATAATTTCACTTGTGAATCTGTGAGGAGACCTGGAAAACATGCACTGTTTGTGGTCCTGAGGACCGAGTTTGAGAACCTGTGGTTTAGACTATCCGATTCTGTTTTGTTTTTTTTTTAATTTTGTCTACATCACGGTTTCTACTGTTGTCTCTACCTCTCACCAATAGTGATTGTTCTTTTTACTTTACCATCACTCTTTTATTCTCTCTTTTTAGTCTATCTTCCTTGTGAGTATTTTTCATCTACTCAGGCTGTTTTTCATTTTTGTATTTGAATATGTTTAGTAATGATGCTGGGCACATGTAGTATGCATAAGCACAGACGTGCACAAGTGCTCTTCAGCTGCTGTCGTAAACTGGAAAAATATAATTGGTGGGCAAATGTTTGAGTATGTGAGTAATGTGTGTAATGTGCTGGCACATACATAACATAACAACACAGACATCGTTTATGTGCACATTTTAAAAATCTTAAACCTGTTTTTGAGATGAATTTGGAAATTATCCTATTTAAGGAAAATGTATATGACAAAATCTAAATGTTTTTTAACCAAATCTCATCGAGTTTACAATCCACTCCTGTTGAGATAGATGTACTCTATGAGAACGCTTCACACGCACATCAGAATAATTGAAAGAAGAAGAAGAAAAAGAAAATCAAACGTTCACAGTACAACACAAGTTAAATGTGCACATATATACAAATACTCTCTCATTTTGCATTTTTTTCATATCTATTTACATGTGCTTGATTTGCACTTTAAAGCTGCATTTCATTGGCTGGAGCCTCTGGCGATACTGGGAAAAAATTAACACAGAGGAACAAATGTGCATTAGTGACAGGGATAATGCGAGAAAGAGAGACCAAAGGAAGAAGGTCCTTCCTGTGATGGCTTACAGTCTACGAGGGTCAGCACAGGTGGTGTAATGGTTAGAATTACTGCCTCACAGCACTGAGGTCATGGGTTCAATTCCCAAAACGGCCCTAACTGTGTGGAGTTTGTATATTCTCCCTGTGCTTGCGTGGGTTTCCTCCGGGTACTGCAGTTTCCTCCCACACTCCAAAAATATACTGGTAGGTTAATAGGCTCCCAACAAAAATGAACCCTAGTGTGTATGTGTGTGAGCATATGGTAGGGAATATAGATTGTAAGCTCCACTGAGGCAGGGACTTATGTGAATGGCCAAATATTCTCTGTAAAGCGCTGCGGAATATGTGTGCGCTATATAAATAACTGGTAGTAATAATAATAATAGGGTTTGGGTATTACAAGGAGGGTTATCTAAAACAGAGGTTAGGTGTGTTGTCAGAGGTGCTGAAGGGGAGGATTCACATAGAGTGGTGACAGATGTAAGTGATAAAGATGATTGCATTCATAATAGATTGCAGTGGGATACACACTGCAACCCAGGATCGCAGAAATCCAACATGTTGGATTTCAGCGATTTGACGATCGCAATCAAAAAATTATCGCAATTGTCAAATCAGGGACATTTAACATGTCAAATGTCCGCGACCCAGCGACGTATTGCAGAACATCGATGTTGGTCGATCGGAAATATCCGATGGCGATCGGAAATTTCCGATCCCATCCCTGCATCACGGCGATCCGTTGCAGATGTATGGGCACCTTAAGAGGAAGGTCAGAGAGGATCATAATGCAGCAGTCTAGATGAATTATGAGTCCATGAATGAGAGTTTTGATGGCATCCATGGGGAGGTCTGATTCTAGAGGTACTATAAAGGTGGAGGCAGCAAGGTTGTGAGACAGACTGAAGGGGAGGAGTTAAGAATGATGCTCAGCAGCGGACTTGGGGGACAGTGGAAAGTGTGGTATTGCCAACATACCGAATGATTAGGGGAGGTGATGGGTCCTTGATAGAAGGAATACAATTAGTTTGTTTTTAAACATATTAAGTTTGTGAAAGCTCAGGGACATCCGGGAGGAGATAGCAGAAAGACAGTTATGCTGGCCATACACTAGCGTGATTTAGCGCCGATTGCTCGATTTTCGACACGTCGTACGATGAATCGTGTGGAAATCGTGTAGCATTTAGGTAGGGATACGATCCAGTGCGCGCTCCTGCAGCTCTGAAAACGTATTGTATGATCAGATGTGTCATGATCGTATGTAGATCGTGCCGTGTATTTGCGCATGCAGTGCATCATGCGTCCGACCGCCCGAGCGGCATCATTTGTTAAAAAGAAACAAACAAAAAAAACCTGATGCACGCACGAGTGAGGGAGATCCGAGACGCATGCGTCTGTCTTTAATAAAATAAACACAGATGCAGGGATGGTTCAGTGAGAACCATCCGTGCATCTGTGGGAAAAAAAAAAAAAACAGCGTGCCCCCCCGCCCCAAAGAGCAACCAGCCCCGGGCTATTAGTGACCCAGTGCTGGTTGTGCAACATACGGGGAACAAAACGTAGGGGTCCCCCGTATGTAGGCACAACCAGCACCGGGCTAGTCAATACCAGCCCTGGTTGCCAAAATACGGGGGATAAACGACGTAGGGGTCCCCCGCATTCTGCGCAACCAGCACTGGGCTCTGATCCGGTCCTGGTTCTGGAAATACAGGGGGAAAAAATGCATAGGGTCCCCCTGAATTTTCCAGAACCAGCACCGGACTTTTTCTAGCAGGGGGCTGATGCCACAACCCAGGGAGCCCTTTCACCGGGTCCCCAAACCAAAGCATCAACCCCGACCACTAGTCAGTCCAGGCCGGGGATCCCTGGGGAGCTGGGGACCCCCCCAATAAAAGGAGTCCCCTCCCTCTCCAGGCCACCCCAGGCCTAGACTGATAGCCCGGGGTACCCCTGGGGCGGTGGGTGCCGGGTTGATGATGTATAAGTGTAGTGTAAAAAAATAAGTGAAAACATAGGCCCTGATTCAGACCCACTCGCAAGCGGCTGTCCGCTCGCAAGTGGGTCGATGGTGTGCACTGCGCATGCGCACGACGGCGGGAGCTCCGTCGTGCGCATGCGCCAGACGCGACGAGCGAAGGACTTTCCTTCGCTCGTTGTGTCTGATCAAAGGGGGCGTGCTGTCGATGTTGATTGACAGCACGCCCCCTTTGGTGGGCATGCCGGGGGCGTGCCTCCCAGACGGGGGCGTTCCCAAGGGAACGCTTACCGTCAGAAGCCGGCCCACTGACATCACTAGTGATGTCAGTGGGAGTGATTTTGGCTCTGATAGAGCCAAAATCACTCCGGGCCTTGCGGATGAGAAACTCAACCGCAGGCTCCGGCTCGCAGTGGCGATGGTCGCGATGGTCAAGACCATCGCGGCCATCAACCTGCACGCTCGTATAGGCTGTGGGTGGTGACCCACAGCTATACGAGCGTCCAGGAGGACGCTCCATAATTATGGAGGACGGCCCTCATTCAGAGCGTGCGCTCTGCTCAGAGCGTCCGGCTCTGAATGAGGGCCATTGTCTTTACGAGTAGAACTGTAGGTCCCAGCAAGCCTTCCCTGCATGCTGGTACTTGGAGAACCACAAGTACCAGCATGTGGGGGCCCGCTGGTACCTGTAGTTCACCTGTATAGAAATGTTTAAATAAACACAATACACACACCGTGACAGTATAGTTTTAATATACATACATACATACACACCTACATTACCTGGACTGGTCCTCTTGTCCCTGTAGGTATCATTGGTCTTGGTAAAACAAAAAAACAAAAAAATCAGACCCACGAACAAGGTAACATCCTTGAAGGATGTTACCTCCCGAATTAATGGCTCAGACGCGGCATTACACTTTGTAGTACCGTGTCTGAGCGTTCATTAGCTGAGAGGTCGGCCCCCGCCTCTCTCAGCCAATGAACGGCTCCACCATTGAAGTCAATGGTGAGAGCCGCAGAGTTACTAAAGGTTATCATGCGGAAGCCATTCATTGGCTGAGAGAGGCGGGGGCTGACCTCTCTCAGCCAATGAACGCTCAGACACGGCACTACGAAGGGTAATGCCACATCTGAGCCATTCATTCAGGAGGTAACATTCTTCAAGGATGTTACCTTGTTCGTGGGTCGAATTTTTTCGTTTGTTTTACCAAGACCAAGGATGCCTACAGGGACAACAGGACCAGTCCAGGTAATGCAGGTGAGTGTGTGAGCGTGTGTGTGTGTATGCATGTATTAAAACTATACTGTCACGGTGTGTGTGTATTGTGTTTAGTTTATTTAAACATCTCTATACAGGTGAACTACAGGTACCAGCGGACCCTTAATGCCCCACATGCTGGTACTTGTGGTTCTCTAAGTACCAGCATGTGGGGGAGGCTTGCTGGGACGTGCAGTTCTACTCGTAAAGACAATGTTTTCACTTCCTTTTTTACACTACACTTATACATCATCAACCCAGCACCCACCACCCCAGGGGTGCCGGGGATAGCCCCGGGCTATCAGCCTAAGCCTGGGGTGCCCGGGAGGGGGGGACCCCTTTATTGGGGGCTGTGGCATCAGCAACAAGCTAGAAAAAGTCAGAAGCTGGTTCTGGAAAATACAGGGGAACTTACTCAATTTTCCCCATGCATTTCCAGAACCAGGACTAAATCAGAGCCCAGTGCTGGTTGAGCAGAATAAGGGGGACCCCTACGTCGTTTGTCCCCCATATTTTGGCAACCAGGGCCTGTACTGACTAGCCCGGTGCAGGTTGTGCTTACATACGGGGGACCCTTAAGTTGTTTGGGGAGGGGGGGGCCTGGTTGCTGTTTGGGGAGGGGGGGGGGGCGCACACAATTTAAAAAAAATTATATATATATTTTGACAGATGCACGGATAGTTTTCACTGAACCAGCCATGCATCTGTGTTTATTTTATTAAAGACAGCTGCATGCATCACGGATCTCCCTCACCCAGGTGTAAATGAGTCTTTTTTTTAACAAATGACGCCGTTCGGATGGTCGGACACATGATCCATCGGGGCGAATGATCGTACGTGAGATCGTATGAACATAAGCACCAAATCGTGCAGACGGGACTGCCAGGGAGTTCAAGGGAAATCGTGAGATGAATCTTATCTTATGCTGGTCATACTAGTGTATGGCCAGCATATGATACACGGCAGACCAGATATCCAGGCATCATTGACATAATTTGGTTGTAACATTACTGGACATTGTGCTTGTTGTGAGCACCACGCATGTAGAGACATTTTTCAGGTCCAAAATCATCAGTAATATTGCAGAATGTGTGGCAACAATTGTAAAGATAGTCCAATAACAGAATAGTGAATGGGTATGATGAGTTACTGCAGCATTGCCCTTCTGCTCCATGGGAGGTTTCTGTCCTCCGTGAGTTTGCCTTAGAACACCAGCATTACGGTTTGACCGGTGTACCACCCCAGTGATACTCAGACATACTCGGACAGTGGCAGGTCACACACTGGGAAACATTCGATAAATCAATCATACTGACCAACACTAGAGCTCTCTACAACAGGACCAGAAATAGCACTGTACCACATAACACCCATCCGTATGAAAAATCAGTTCTTACCTTGCAAATAAATAGATTCAGTCTCAAAGCAAGTGACGTAGACGACCAAACACATACATTTGGGCTGTGTCTAAAGATGGTATACCAGGACAGTACTGTATACTGAGACCTAAATATAAAGTAATAAGATATTGTTTATTCAAGTATAATTTGCTGAAGATAAATGATCTAAACAAATAAAGAAGAAAAATAAATACAAAAGGTGTGAAATGTAGTAAATGTAGTATAAGATACCAACTACAGCATTCTAAAAGAAAAACCTAACATTAGATATTCTCTTATAACATTATAATTTTTAATCGCTTCATATCTTCCTGTCTTTGCACATTTTGTTCTGTATGAAATTGAATGGAAATCATTTTTTAATCATTTAGTCTACCCAAGCTAAGCTTATTTTATTACTTAGAGACACATATGGCTTTATTTTTGTAGCAAATTGTAATACATGTGTTTTACTAATGTTAGGGGCATTATAATGAGAAACAATATGGAAAAATAAATATATACTTGTGTGAATAGTAATTCATTTAACGGTGTAGAGTATCTAAAAAGGTCTACGTTACTTATACTAGAGTTTAATACAGCAATTACTTATGCTAGCCATACAGCGTGCTATTATCGGACCGATCAGCCATTAATTGCCTGATAGGGCTGTTAACTGCACAGTATAACAATTATTGGTCTGTCGGACATGAAAAAACTTCTCAGCAAGCCCGACAGATGTAATAATTGATGCAATCGAATATACTCACCATAGACAGATAGACCAACTATCTGACAGTGTATGGTAATGTCAGACAGTTGGTCTGCCTGGCTAATGATGATTTTTAACTGACAGTATATGGCCACCTTTAGATAGATGGCATGATTCAGATGGTCCCTAAAGGACTGATTCAGAGTTGGAAGCAAAGCTTTTGCATGTAGCTTCCATATATTGGGCAGATTTATTTTTACACTGCAATTTAGAGTTAAGCTGGGTACACACTATACGATGTGTGTACCCAGCGACGACACAGCACGATGGAACGTTATATCGCGCCAGCCATACACACAACACAGTATACGAATGTGTAATACAGCATTCCTAGGGCCTGATTCCATAGGGCCTGATTCAGAGGTGGACGCAGCTGCGTCTTCTGGCAGTCGGTCCTCTGCAACTTTATGCAAATGCAACTACAAAGTCCTTCCCAGGTGTACATCAGTGTGTACGAATGTGCACGGATCGAAACGCCCATTTTCAGCGTCCGCAGACACCGTTATACCACATGGTGCATCTTTAGACGACACCATTGGTTGCATCATCAAAACTTTATTTACCGTCTGAGTATGGCCTCCACAGTGAACGAATGAGCGCCTGAGTACGCAAACACCTCAGTGATGCTCCCATAACAAGCCCTTGCGTCTATTTACCCACCACCCTATCACTACCCAGCATTTTCCAAGCCACCTCCGATATTGCGCATCTCAATTTCAACAGTGCCTTTGTGGGTACACTCTGTGTAATGCATGCACCATAAGAGTTTCAAAAAATTGCTCAACTCGGTGAACATCGGCAGTGCATGGGGCTCTGGATCAGGCCCATAATGTGCTGATATTATGAGATTGCCTTGGGAAAAGCTAAAGCATCAAGTGCTTCTCCATTGAAGACGCAATCTTCACAAGTGGCATTCTATAACTGGGGACACATTCTGAAAGGCATGGATCCAGGCCATGCACCTGGAACCTCATGGCCCAGGCATCTCAAACATATTGGAGCAGCAAAACATGCTAAATATATAAACATCAATCTAAGAAAATATTAAATAAATGTAAGTTGTAGAATAGAATAATCTGAAAGAGAGAAATATTGGGTATAGGTGATGTGTCAATATTTTGTATTTTCCTCAAGGTATTGAAACTTTAGTATTACATTTGGCATCTCCTGCTACTGTAGTTCTACCTATTCCTGAGTGCCGCCTATATCCAGTATCTATATGCGATTCTGGGACGACTTCTCAGTTTACCAGGTGAGCAACGGGGAGCAGTATTTCTATGAGACAAGGTGAGTGCCCAAAAGAGGGCGGACTGGACATAGACCTCACCAAGAGCTAGCACATTTAACAACCCATATGGACTGCAAGGGTACTCTGACCTCTTTATCATTCTGGTATTCCAGTTTCATTTTATTATTGTTTAGTTTATAAATGTAAAGTGCAATGGAATATTCCTGTTCTATATAAATAATAATATTAATAATGATGAATGGGCCTGTCTCACCCCTTCCCACTTCTCGTGTGCAAGTGTATGGCTTCCTCCTCATTTTCCCATCACATCTTCCCTAGCATGTTTGGAAAGCCTCCCTCCCTACCTTCCACTGTGACAGCATGCCACCCCATCTCCCCCCCTCCATTACAAATAGCAAGCACACAATGACATGAGCTAAAATAACTCATACAGCTAGTCTCCAAGACTGAAATAAAGAAGAGAGCCAAAGCCATTTTCATTGAGTTCAAGTTGTGGTGCGGAGGGGCCAATAATTGGCAGTGACTGTATAAGCTCTCACATCATCTTCTTAATAATATAAACTATTTAACCATTTGCAGAGACAGTGAGAAATTAATAATGCAAAGGAAAGGTTTGTTTTGAAGATCTAATGGAATCAAATCTTGGTTCAGCTGTTGGACATTCTGAATTCAACTGTCAATAGTGACATCATCTCCCTTTCTCCACTGGAGATCATTGCGGTCTTCTGTGAACATGGTGAAAAAGTGTTCTGGCTAGATGTGTCAAGCATTGACCACGATCCAGAATAAAAATGCTGGACATCTTACTACTCAAAACTGGCAGGTAACCACAAGAATACATCAGTAAAAAAACAAAAGCATTTTCTAGAATCAGAAGAGGAAGTAGGTTTGGTTAATGGAAATGGTGAAGGGCAGTCATGATTGCCTGCAGCTGACTGTCTTAATGTCTCTTCTTCCACTGCCATGTTCCAACCATACCGCACCACTGGTAACTGCACAGAAATACCAGGCGGCCAAAGGCTGCTTTAAGATTTGTTACCAAGAAGGATTCTGCCTTTAAGCCACACACTTTCCCTACCAACAGCTACAAATGTTACCCAGCTTTAGAGTGCAAGCTCAATTGGACAGGGCTATCTTTAACTTCAGTTTAATTTCACTGTACATCATTTGTTTGAATGTACACTGCATAATAGGTCAGTGTTTTAGTGACAAACTATAGTTTTCATCTACTTGAGATATTAGGCTACTTTAGCTACTGAATTGACATTATAAGAACTAAAAACAATAACGACTACAACTGCGTGTCATTAGCTGAGACTGGAGTACAGGTGTGTGTGACAAGATTATATATCTATTTTATGCTGTAACTACATCGTGTCTGGCTGCTTCAACATCATATGATCTTATCATGTTACGGGAAGAGAGATGGAATAACCATGTGGCCATGAATAAAAATACTGCGGAGAACAGAATGGAGGGTGTTTCTAGACTGCACAATTATTTTTAGCAATGTGAATGGTATAGTACAGATGTGCCATTTTCAGTGGTTTTAAACTTCATAGGAGAACTTTCAGCCTCAATCAAGGATTCACTGACTTGCTTAAAACTATTACAGTAAACTATTGAGACTAAGTATGTAAAAGTAACCTGTTAAACTAACTGTCCACTATTTGCCTAAAAGGGAACTATACCATATCCCGATGCTGTATTATTTTGACATTATTTTTAATACTCAATAACATATACAGGTATGAGCAATTCTGAATGTTAAACCTGATTTTTCAGTATGCGGGAGCAATGTGAACATGGGATTACACCTCTATAAAGCAATTTGCACTTTAATTCAAACGCAGTTTTTTTCTATTGAGTAAGCATTCAGTCAGAGAAAGAAATTTTCAAATAATGTGTATGAGTATGGTAATACTGGTTTGAGAAGTTAAGTGATTTTTTTTTTATTATTACGCATTTATTTTATAATGTGGTTGTAAATATAGGGTGGGCAGATGATATTTATCTACATACAAATTCTATAGATGTTTTTTGCAGCAACTTTATTAGTACAATTGTGGAATATTAAACTCAGTGAGCGGAGAAGCTTCCAACTTCCAGGCTCCTCCCATATCTGAATGGAATCTTACATTAGCATAAGGTAGTAAATCAGTCTTCCATGGCTGCTTACAAATACAGCCATTTGGCGTCTGACTCAGAATCAGCCCCAGTAAGTGGTGTGTCACTATATATTAAAAAATCCAGCGCACAAAGTTAAATATGGTGCCCTTTTAAGCAGATTATAATGGAATACAAGGAATCTATCCAAAATGGCCACCATTATGCTACAGAATTTCTATGTGATGAAGAGAATGAGATCTGGAGATGTTATTGTCTGCTGTGAAGCAGGGCTCACTGCCATCCTGTGCAGCCTCTGCCCCAGGAACAAGTGACGCCACGCAATGGGACCCATGCCGTCGGCAGTAGAAGCGGTGAGCTGCACGGACACTTAAGGCGGCTCTACATACTGAAATGTGCATGCAGGCAGCACTGAAGCAGCGCTACTGGTCGTGCTAGCCAGATACAGGTGCCGTGGCGCCGAGACAGTGCCGCCCCCAGGGTGACTGCACCACTTGCACAACCCTCCCTACGTTATACATAACCCTTTGGTTAATGTTAACTGTATCCTCTGTGATTTAAGAAAATTGCTAAATCTTTATAGAAACTTGTGCTGCGTTTATATTGATAAAATTAGGAGGACTATTGCGCTAGTCCTTCGGAAAGGGCAAAGACCAGTGTCAGAAACATAAAATAAATCCTCTCACATATTTAGGACAGAGTTCTGGTAAAATATCATGCACACATAAAACCTTATTCTGCAGCAATTCAGCTACTGTGACATCACTGGCCTTGCCCCTGTTTATGAATCAACCAATCTGTTTCTGCACAATAAGGGCATTATGCTGGATCAGTCGCATGCGTAATTGCAAAATGCGATTGCAAATTAATTTGAATCTCTGCAACATGTTCAGAGCCAGTCAGCTGTAACTTGTGGCTGCGATTCTCTCCCCTTGCCGTACCTGGTTGAGAAAAGTCTGGATGGCGACGGAAGGTGTGGGTCAGCAAGTATTCACAAAATGTTAAAAATGGCAATACACAAAAGAAACAGTTAATGGACCCGTGTGGAGTGGTAGAGATGTAATGCAGATAGATCATGATAATATGAAAATGCAACATTTTATTTTTTGTTATGACACTTTAGAATATATGTGCAGGCTTTCTCATCCTAAATTGAATCTGAAGCAGTCATTATTTGTATAAATCAAGTATATAGTGCAAAATAAAATCACTTGTGAAACACTGTTGGGTAAATTTAAGGGGTTTTGCATAAATTGGTGTGTTTTCAGCATTTACGACCAATCACACGCAGTCATTATAATCAGCTGTAAGGTGCCTACACACTTGGCGATGTGCTCACGATCTGACATTGTGTCCGTTTTCCCCTTGAACTCTCCCCAGCAGCTCCCCGGAAGTCGTGGGCACGATTTGGTGTTAAAAACTGTCCAATGTGACAAACGATATATCGTGCCTCCTAACTATTCCAGTGCATCGTGACTGAGATTGTCAGATCTGCCCTACAGCACAGCAAATCTGAAGATGCGATGTACGACCTGCGGGGACGTGTATCGGCATCGTGAGTGGACACTTGCGATTTGGCCATATTTTACACGATTTGTCGTCACGATGCATCGGAATCGGGCAAATCGTGTAAAATATCGCTAAGTGTGTAAGCACCTTTACACTTTCACCAGGGTCCAGCACCAGCAATTCAAACCACTCCAGGAGACTGTGTTTGAGACTTTTCAGCAGTCATTTTAGTCGCACTCAGCAAATACACATCCACACCATGCCATTACTGCACTGTGGCTACGACTGCGCGCCCACTTCGATTGTACGCACGCTCACTTCCTGCGACTGCATGCTCAAACCAACTCCAGTAACGGCTACCTAGCCACACAGTCAAGTCACGTTTGAGACTGAAAAAAAAGAGGAAGATTGCGAACATTTGCACACACATAATAAGAAAAATGCAACTTGAGAAAAAAAATCCAAACGGATTCTGAATAAGGCCCTGTCTGCAAAGCGGTCCATTAAAAACTGGAGCAACCGGCAATCGGTCCGATGTTCAGCGTGATTTGCCTTCACCCTGGGACATCGCATGATTGCCGATACACACTACCCGATTTAATGAATGATGGATCGATCACTCGTTCCGTCCTTCATCAATATGCACGGCGCCGCATCAATCATACGATATCACATGAAACCAGGGGAACATGCAAAACGGGCATACACACTGCACGATATGTCTGATTTGTCGCTCCGATTTGGCCATATCGAGCAGATATTGCTCCAGTGTATACTCCGCTTTAGATTTCATAGTGTGTTCAACTCGGCTCTGCAGCAGCAGTCTCCCTTTGCAGCCCAGCACACAGCAGCGTGTGCTGGGCTGCTCAGATGACAGGGAGGATGGGGTGGCGGCATCGGACCCCTGCCGGGCCCCTTCAGCTGCGTCTTTCAATGCAAATGCACTGGCCTCAGCATGCCCGGGCAATTAGTACCCATTCCCCCTGCCTAAGAGAATACAATACATGATGAGCCACCAGCACATCATGTTATAATTTGCCCCATTCATGGTTTTTCATCGGTTCTCTAGTGATTCCCTTCTGTACATGAGAATTGATGTTACTCGCAAATGAGAGAAATCAACAGATGCATTGTTTTTAAAAAAAAAAGTAGAATGTCTCTTGATATTATAAATATTTATAATAAATGGTGTATAACCTTAGCAAGGATAAAAAAGATGTGACTATTCTTCAACATATTTGATATGTTGTATCATAAAATATATGAAAACTTATATTAAAGTGCACCAGTCACTTAAGCATACTGCTTGTTACAAAAGGTTTATAGATTATTCTATACTCAATTTTTAAAATGTTTGAAGGTACATTAATAAATGCCATGTGTCCCTTCCAAATGCTTATTTATTATTTATTAACAGTTTCTTATATACAAACTCATTCACCATCAGTGGGTAGAAGCCAATGCAAAGTATGATGTAAGCTCTTACGAGCAGGGCCCTCTACCCTCTTGTGCTTCTCCTTAATTTACTTTCATCTACTTCTTACTCCCAACTAGGGCAACTAACACTTGGTTGCTTATGCTCTGTTGCTTATTTGGATGTTATGGTCGCTAATGTAGCAATGTATATTATCCATGTCCTTGTCCTGCAATCTATTGTACTGTACTGTTAGTCGCTGGTCTCCTATTTATGTGTACTTTGTAAGGCGCTGCGGAACACTTGTGGCACCATATAAATAAATAATAATAATAATGTATAATGGCATGGCTTAGAATGCCCGTGTGGACAAAACCCTCACTCTTTCTCTATGTTGACTAAATTGTTAAATATACCAACAGATTTCAGCTACCAAACAAATACTTTTTTTTTTGCTTCCACTTCCTCATTCTGGTTGGGTATGAAATGCCAACGGCCGGCAAGCCGTCTGACTAAATACAGATGCTGAAGATCCCGACTGGAGCTGGTAAGTACCCTAACCCTCCCCTCCCCCCCAACCCTCCCTTAGTGGTGCCTAACCCTAAACTCCCCCTGGTGGTGCCTAGCCCTAACTCCCCCCAGAGGTGCCTAAACCTTTCCCCCACGGCTAACAGCTAAGGGCAAGATCTGGATGCTGTCTGTCGGGATTCTGGCGGCGGTCTGTGGGCTGGAGTCAGGATCTAGCCGGCTATGTTAAATCCCGGGTCGGGATTCCAATGCCGAGATTTCAACAGACGGCGCCCCTGCCGTCAGTGTTTTAACTATATCCCGTCAAATTGGGACAAAGCTGTTCCAATTGGGGTGGATGTTTTACACTGTGGTCCTGCTGATTAAGCACCATACTGTGTTCCGGAAAGTTTACAACTTTTTTCATGGCAAAACAAGGTAAACAAAATAAAATTTCTTTAAACACCCTCCTTTAGAGTAGCATCACTTCCATACTTACAAACCAAGTCATTTGAAAAAACATATAGAAAAGCTCTGAATTGTGATTTTACTGGCTCATTTATTTCTTGTTGACTTCGTGGATTCAATTTGTTCTCAAAACTCTCTGTGTGTGGCGCTTTATTGTCTCACTCTTTATTCCCACAATCAAAGAACAAACAGGTAAGTCAACTGCATTCTGACTAAGCTGGCCCAGTTGGGTGTGGTGGGGAATTTTTTTATTTTTTATTTAAGTTGACTTGTCAAGTGTAGGCACCCATTTTATGGGCTTAACTAATAATCATGAGGAAGAAGCTATGAAATTCACTTTCAATGTAAGTCAGGCCCAATGAATATTGTTCAGGTAAATCCTCAGTCACTGTTTGCTACCAAATTAAAAGGCTATATATTGGCTCCACTAGGTCAGGTGCCTAAAAAGTTATTAAATTGTTCCATGCAAACCTTAAAGTGATTGCTATACCAATTAAAACCCATTGTAACTGAGTCATTTTACACACAAAGCTTTTACGCATAAAGGACAAGATTTTTTTTCAGATAGGTGCCAAATCCATGTTTTAGGATTCAGCCGATTCAAGGATTCAGATTTTTTTTTTAAATATTACTTTTATTAATCCTCTAGAAGAAATAAGAATTATCTGCATTTTAATAGTGTGCTGTCTTTTTCCACAACATTAAAAATATACTGTGAATTTTGCTTTAAAAATAATATTTGATTACATTACATTAACATTTTTTTTAATCTAATTTGAAGATAATTTAGGTTGTAAACATAATAAGGTATGAAAAGCATTGTTGAACCTAAAAATAAGTTTGTAATATGTTTGGATTCTCCCAGTATATAAAAAGGTACCCACACACACACTAATATTTTTATAGCCAAATCGGTAGTTCAAACCAAACTGACCCAAAACACAACTTTTATGGACCAAAAACTAATGCTCAGTCAAATCTATATCTAGTAGCTGACTGCAATAACTGGGCTCCAACAAACACTGGGGCTTTATTTACAGATTCCCAACAGGTTGCATGTGAACATTTAAACCGGCACCTGCAGCCAGTGTAAAGCCTGGAAGTTGTAAGCCCTTGCTTCATAAATAAAGCCCTGAGTGTCTTCAGAAATTGTGTCCACCTACCAAATGAGCAATCAATCAAATTTTGTTAACATGCTTAATGACCAGATGGCAATTTACATGGCTAAACTTTAGTGTATTAGAGAGTTTCAGAGCTATTAGTAAATCAGATGGGTATTACATTTGGGTGCTTGCAAGGGAAGAATTTAATTCAATACAGTGCGAAGAAGCAATGTGGGAAGCACACAACACTGAATATTAAAGTAAAGAAACATTGCTAATTTTCCTGCAATTCTCTAAGGGGTGCAATTAAACTTGCCACAATGTAGCACTAGCAGCCATCATGCGGAGTTGAATAAGCTCTAAACAAAATATTGTGTATACAATAGACTCTTGACTGTATGCAGCGTATATTAAAAAGAAAATATTAGCATCTACTTTTAGAATTGGAAATAAACAAAGCAGACACAAGACCTAGAGAAGTGCCTAAAAACAGTTTTAAGCTGATAGAAGACACATAGGGCTTAATTTTTGCATAATTTGTTTTGAATAATTATATGTATCAGCATTATGTACTAACAGCCTTAAGCTGGGTACACACTCTGCGATGGTGCAACCCGGGGATGTGATTTAACGATACATTGCATCACCGTACACACATGATGAATGGTTACATGTTAACCACATTGGCCGTGGAATCGTCCCATCTGATGTACAGCACAGCAGATAGGATTTAATGAACGACGGATTGGGTATACGCACTAAATGATGTGTACGATATATTGTTTAGATCCGCCGAAGTGATATATATCGGACGATAGATCGTATAGTGTGTACCCAGCTTGATGCAAGAGATTTTACAGAAATCTTCTGCAGAAGGCTAATTAGCACTACAGATGGCTGTCCCCATTATTATCAATGGGGACTATGATCTGACCACTATGTACCAAACTAGTTTGACCCTCTGGTTTATGCCATCCTCAGACAGCACAAACTGCTTTATGCCTATGGAAGCATCCTCGCAGCACAGGGATCTTATAATGCCTCTCCAGCAGCCTCCGGAAACTCACACTGTGAGCATGCGCAGTGTCAGATTCCCCCTCCCCCTAGTAGTCGTTCACAATGTTTTTACTACCACTGTCAGAGCGAGTTACACTTTGTACATTGCGTGGTTATTTCCATTCAATATTAAAATATCTGTCGCAATGCTGACCGTTAATAACTGCAGTGCTATCATTATTAATACATAGGCTGCTTAGATTTAATTTTCTCAATTTCTAATTTTATTTCTTTCATATATCTATTCTAGCACATTTATGGACTTGGACAATACAGTAAAAATAAACCACACTTTATACATGTTTCATTGATGCGTTTTGTAACTTATTTTCGTGTGCTTTCGTAATGCAATATATTGTACTAATACATTACAATTATAATTTATGACATATATTGTCAGTATTCTAAAATTTGATATGCTTCATTAAAATTCCAAAACATAATGGTGGGAAGGCACAAATCATTCTTGTCTGTCACATTTGTAAAGCACTATTCACATGTTTGTTTATACATACTGTATGTGAAAAACACAACAAAGATGAGAATGAGTCTTCATACAAAACACACATATATATATATATATATATATATATATATATATATATAAAAAAAATTGGCTTCAGGCTGCTTGGATACTGAGATATAAGTTACTTACCAAACATAGTGCATTGGGCGAAATAAAGTAACTCTATGGTCATTAGGTGAATCATTTAAAGAGCAGATACACATAAACAACAGCATGTAAAGTGGAAGGTGAAGTACTTGGAAACATATGTAATCACTTTAATTAGTGATAATAAAGACACTGCAAAGAGCTATAATAATACCGAGTTCGTAATATCGCCTGTAAAAGAAGACTGCAAGTTACAGATAACTTGTATAACACGGGGGAATGACGTTTCCTGCCAGCATACAGCAGGCACATTATAGGGATAAAGAGATGAATTGTATAATAAGGTCGGAGGGTAATATACAGCCGGCCGCGCACTGATAATACATATATACACACTGTACATCTGCCGCCGCTGTATGTGGGGAGACACGTACCGGGAACGGAGACAGCTCTACTCGGCCTCGCCGGAACTTTATCCCCAGGTGCGGAGTTGCCGTGTTCCTCCGCCGGCTGGCTGTGTGTGTCGAGTGTCCAAATACGGTCCCCGGACCCGGGCGAAATATCCCAGTTACGCGAAGAGAAGCGCACGGGGAAATATCCGGGGCTTCTGTGTGCGCTCGGTATTACTCTCACGGGCCGAGATTCTCTCAGTCACCGGCCGCAAGATGGCGGACACGGGGGAGGCGCCACATCACGGGGGAGGGAGAGCGGCCGAGAAGGACAAGCCGCCGCTGAGTACTGAGAGGTGTCAGTCATGGTTCGGGCCCCCTGGCCTGAAGAGAGAGGGCAATGTGAGGAGCGGATGGGTTTCTGTGCTTTGGCAGTGTGTAGTTGTGGACTCAGTCGGTAATTACTGGAAGCAGCAGTGACCCGACTGTGAGCTATAATGATGTATTGTCACTTTGCCCCTGGGGCAATGGGGGAGAGTGTTAGGGCTCTAGGGTTCATTCAAACTATTCCTGGACTAAAACAGAGTACAGGTTGGGGTATGTGAGTCAGTGTGTATGGCCTCTGTCATTCTATTCAATTAGACTCGCCCCAGGAGTTCGTGCAGTTACAGACCCTCCAACATGACCCTTTCCACCAGGTTCAAAATGCTCTGTTCCTGGACTTATCTCTAAAGCTGCCTACACACACAACGATTTTTTGAACGATTATCGTTTTTCGTTCAATCGTTCACTTTCTCAGTTAAAACGATGGAACGATTATCGTGCATGCGCGTTCACGTTTGTAGTTCAGTCAGACTGACCAACTCAACGATTTTCATTAAGGGAATATGCAAAAATCATTTGTAGTTCAAAAAAATCGTTCATTACACTTTAAAAAAATCTGACAAAATCGTTCATAAAATCGTTGGTAACAAAATCGTATGTGTATGCAGCTTTAATGGTTGTCGTCATCCGTGTTGAAGAAACACCTTTCTTATCAAATAACTAGTTCAACACAGATTAAGGCAATTATAAATTAAGAGGGAAGTCCAGAAGCAGAGCATTTTGTTCCTGATAGAAGGGGTCATCATGTTGGAGGGTCTGCTTGAGCTATATGCATGGCAGCCCGCCTGGAGTTTGCCAAAATGCACCTGAAGGACTCTCAGACCGTGATAAAACAAAGATTGAACTCTTTGGCGTGAATGCCAGGCGTTTGGAGGAAACCAGGCCAATACCATCCCTACAGTGAAGCGTGGTGGTGGCAGCATCCTGCTGTGGGGATGTTTTTCAGCAGCAGGAACTGGGACACTAGTCAGGATAGAGGGAAGGATGAATGCAGCAATGTACGGAGACATCCTGGATGAAAACCTGCTCCAGAGCGCTCTGACTGGGGCGACTGTTCATCTTTCAGCAGGACAACGACCCTAAGCACACAGCCAAGATATCCAAGGAGTGACTTCAGGACAACTCTGTGAATGTCCTCAAGTGGCCCAGCCAGAGCCCAGACTTGAATCCAATTGAACATCTCTGGAGAGATCTGAAAATGGCTGTGTACTGACGCTTCCCATCCAACCTGATGGAGCTTGAGAGGTGCTGCAAAGAGGAATGGGTGAAACTGACCAAAGATAGGTGTGCGAAGCTTGTCACATCATATTCCAAAAAGACTTGAGGCTGTAATTGCTGCCAAAGGTGCACCAACAAAGTATTGAGTAAAGGCTGTGAATACTTATGTACATGTGATTTCTTAGTTGTTGTTTTTTTTTATTAAATTTGCAAAAAATCTCAAAAAACTTTTTACACGTTGTCATTATGGGGTATAGTGTGTAAAATTTTGAGGACAAAAATGAATTTATTACATTTTGGAATAAGGCTGTAACATAACAAAATGTGGAAAGAGTGAAGCGTTGTGAATACTTTCCGGATGCACTGTACATCTGCGGTAATGTGCATTTCTACTGTAGGTGGACTTTGAAAAATTTATTAAAAGCATTCAAATATACAAAAGCAAGACATTCTAAAGACGGTAGAGATGTCCTCTTCCACTTATGAAAAAGACATAAATGAGGATAAAATATGGACAGCCATCTATGGGCAATGGATAAAAGATATAAATTTTTTTTTTTTTTGCTTTTAGAAATAAGAATTATATTTGATGGCGGCATTGCGATGTCCATCTCCATTGACTACTGAAGATCCGTTGATGACCAGATGTTTAGTTGTTTTTTTCCCCCCACTGTTGAGAGCAGTTATCCAGTTCGTAGCAGTCTGTCAGGAATGGGTATGTAATGCTGGCTGTTGGGATGCCTCCTGTCAGAATACTGTTAGCTGCATCCCGATGGTTGGTATCCCGACGGGTTGGGTAAGTATACTTACCCTGCCCCTTCCCCCCTAACCCTTCCTTCTTGTAGCCTAACCCTGCCCGCTAGTGCCCAAACCTAACCCCCCCCTTCATGCCTAAACCTAACCCTCCCCTTTTAGTGCCTAACTACCCCCAGTGATTTATATAATGTCAAAGTGGTGGGTATCACCTCAGCAAGCTTTATATTTAATCTGTAGTTACAGATGAACTGAGTATAAGCTAATTGGAGAGAGGACAAACAAAACTGTAAACTATAAATTACATAATAGAAGGCTGGTGCGGGATTGGTGCTCTATTTGTAAGTACATTCATCCATCTCTACAACATTCAGCATTTGTAACAGCACAGAGAAACATTTAATTGTTGGAGGACTCAGTTTTCTTCAGGCAACGCAGTATATTTATATATTATGCTTAATAGTGTTTGCATTTGATAAATAGACCGCAGCCTCAACATTATATGAATTGTATGGCAATTTAATAATTACATTAATATAATTCTAATTAAATAATAGGCCTATTTACCCTAACATCAAGTTCATAGCATTCAAAGAAAGTATAAGTGAACACTAGGGGTATATTTACTAAAGTGAGAGTTTTTAGAAGTGGAAATGTTGCCAGGGCTGGTGCTATCATTAGGCAGCCTCCTAAGGGTGCCAGCCACTGGGGGGCGCCTGTGACAGAGTGGGTCTCTCCCACATTCTGAGAAAAGAGTTAACCTCCCTATAGCCAGGGAGGAACCACACCCTTACTTCAATTAAGACCAGCTAAGGCAGTGGTTCCCAAACTGCGCCACGGCACCCTGGGGTGCCTGGGGACACTTGCAGGGGTACCTCAGGTTGGTGGTCCAGCACCAAATCAAATACTTCATGGTCAATGTAATGTAAATATGTGGACAAACAGAAGTGCAAACCTGTCCACTACCACATAACTGACCCTAAGGATGACAGGTAAGCACAGATCACTTTACTACACTAAAAAATTTTCTGAATTTCTCAATAACAAATGTCTGGCTTATGGGTGCCTTAAAAATAATTCTGATACTCCAGGGTGCCGTGGTTCAAAAAATTTAGTGAACCTCTAAGCTAAGGTATAAAAACCTGGTAAGTTTAGTTAGTCAGTGGTAATGTGAGGGAGAGGTTGTACCTTTAGCAATTCTCTCTATGTTGGACAATCTGAACCATGACTTGAAAACTCTGCTCGTTTGAACTGCTGGCTCATGTAAGCTGATTTATTGTTCCCGAACTGTGACTGCCTTATATAAGAAGCCATTACACTGGCTTTAGTGGGTAAGTTCAGACGACCAATGGGAGACTGATATGATGTAATCAAACAGGTAAGCTTTTTATTCCAGGCTTGAAAAGGCAGAGTCAGTGTAATGACTTTTACATAAGGCAAACACAATTCAGGAACAATAATGCAGCTTACGTGAGACAGCAGTTCAAACAAGCAGAGCAATCCCAGCAGAGTCCTAGTTCAGATTCTCCAGCATAGGGAGAGCTGCTAAAGGTGCAATCTCTCCCTCACATTTCCACTGGCTAACTAAACTTACCAGGTTTTTATACCTTAATTGAGGTAAGGGTGTGGTTCCTCCCTAGCTACATAAATATTAACCTTTTCGTAAGAATGTGGGAGCGACCCACTCTGTCACATACCTCCCTCATTATAGGTCGAACCTAAATCACCCGCGGTGGAAGCCGGACTCTCCAGCCCAGTTCGGGACAAAAAATCCGCATTCATATGTAGACATCCCAGTCTGTGCCAGACTTCAAAAGAAAAAGGCTGGTGAGACAGGTACCACCTTGTCAGTCTTGTGTTAAAATGGTTACAGTCTATGAAAAATTCTAACAGTGCTTGATCAGTAACCATAGTAAACCTGGCTCCAACAAAGATAATATTGACGAAGCTGAATAATTGGCTGAGACAAGTTCAGTTTAAAATTTAATCGCGACGACGCCATCTTGCGACTGGCCGCATGACGCCATCTTGAAAATTAGATCGCAAGACACCATTTTGCGAATGACCGCCTAAGTGCCATTTTAGATAAACTCACATTTTAGTACATGTGGCGATGATACTATTAGCACCATGCGATTGCATTTTTCACCATTTCTCATACACACATTAATACGCACAATTGCGCTGTTAACTAGTCGCATATTAGCGAATGCATAGGACTTTGTATGAAACCGCTGATTTATTAGTTTTATGCGCACGCATCTGCCCCAAGTTAACTAGCATCCTTATATCAACCCCTGAATACTCACACATTACATATTCACACATAAGGTTCAATAAGCTTTAAAGTGTATGATTTAAGTTGGTTCAGTTAGTTTAAATGCTGAGAAATAAAGGTATTTGATAACTAAGGTATTATACATGCTAAACAAGTCGTGTTTGGTCTTGTACTGATGCGGACTCTTTTTACAGTATTCCGGTGTTATCGGTGGGGAGGTTGCATCATGCAAATTCAAGTTATGTATCGCAGAGCCTACAAGCAACAAAATGTATATTTCATGAACAACTGTTAGAATGTTGCAGGGGGCGTGAAGAGGAAGATCCCCAGCTGTTAGAGGCAGGGAGAGTCTATTTGAACCAGCCTGTTAAATGTGCTGTAACAGATGCTTCTCCCCTGGGAACCAATGACATCAGCAACAAACTTCCCTATTGTCCTGTTTATTCTGGGGGGGTATAAATATGTGTGCACGAATGCTGGTTCTCAGGCTTCATGCTGAACGCTGTATGAACTAAGGGTCTCTTACTGATGCCTATCTCCGGGTCCGGAAGCGCCTGCGTATATATACTGTACTTGGGTCTGTATAATTTTCCTTTTGCGCCTAAATTGTGTCTAGATCAATTGCGTGTAACTGTCTGAACTTTTACCTGAATAACACTTGTGCTTTGGAACCACAGATTCCACGTCTAAGTCTTTATTTATGTTATGACTGCATATGCAAATTAACGTCATCCTTAGAAGGTATAGGCAGGATATTAGAAGGTATAGGAAGGTGTGTATAGAGGATCTGATCCAGTATCATTAGTTGGGGGCTCGTAGTGAAGTCACTTACCTGCACACACGGTACATACATCTATCAATATTTCAGCAAAGGGTGGAGTGGCCACATGCAGGGTTTGCCTGCAGCCACTTTGTGCTGAAAGATCGCTATCCGTCTCCGTGTGAATCAAGGAAGCTGACTAGAATCCAGGGACAAGAGAGGAAAAAGTTTGTTTTCCTCTGTTGATAGAACCTTGCGTTTAAAAGGGTGTCGCAGTATTGAGTACGCGGCTAAGTCACAGGTTTGCGCATAGCAAAGACACACTTTTGCGTACGCAGTTAAAAAGCCATTATACGGTTGTGTGGTAGTCGCATTATTGTGTATGCGACTGGTCGCACAATAGCGTATACGTACTTCCGGTTGTGGTGCCACGTGTTTGAACAAAGCCATTGAGATTTTCATTTTTTTCTATTACCAATATCTGGGTTAACGTGTATTTTTCTGCGCAGGAAAAAAGTGTGTAACAGTGAATATTTGTTGAACAAAGTTAAGGGTATCGTATGATCCTTAAGGGCTAGGTGCAAGGGTTAGTCTAGCCGCTCGGTAAGCAGCTTTACTGTTCTATACACAGTAGCAGGTGTACATGTTGTCTTTGTTGTAGAGAGGTGCGTGAGAGTAGCCGACATATAAACTCTCATAGGTGTGGAAGTTGCCTTACTAAATCTTATCCGGGTGTGGAAGTTGCCTTTTTCAAATCTTATCCAGGTGTGGAAGTTGCCTTACTAAATCTTATCCAGGTGTGTGGGCGCCACCGGCTTAAATCGTCCACAGGTAAGTGAAAGTGTCTTGATTGTCTTTCACCGGTTTAAATCTATATTGAAAAGTGTAGGATTTTGTCTCAGAATGGGAGCCACGCAAACAGTAGAGAAGTTAGGCAATGATGTGCTGCTAATGGAGGCACCGATCGGATCGGCCCGACGTATCATGCATACCAACTACGGTACTTATGCAATAAGGTATTGTGATTTATGGTTTAATATGACGAGGACGAGTGTTAGACTGTTTCCCAGAATTGGTAGTTTTGATAACAATGTGTTAGATAATGTCCAGGATCACATCAGTTTGATGCGCTCCCGAGAGAAAAAGGTTAAATATTTTGAATGTTTAAAACTGTGGCAGCATGAAGGGGATGCGTGAGCACATTGCCAGAAAATACATCCGTGACGCTGAATTGCAATACGGGCGAGCCGCAAAATGGCGCGCACGTGCAGCAAGGTAG
The DNA here is from genome assembly GCA_031769625.1 of Taudactylus pleione. Classification (NCBI taxonomy): domain Eukaryota; kingdom Metazoa; phylum Chordata; class Amphibia; order Anura; family Myobatrachidae; genus Taudactylus; species Taudactylus pleione. The sequence continues at coordinate 40,162,433 of JAUIMM010000018.1, forward strand.
CGTCGTGGAGAGTATTGCCGCAGTTCACGCTCTCCTCCCCCACCTTATGTGGATGTAGGTGCAAGTACAGTTACCAAAAATACCCATAAAAATGTAACAAGCAACTTGTACCCTCTCTTAAGCAACTATAAAGAAAATGTTCATGATACGGATGATGAGCCTATTGTAATGTCTGCCATTTCCCATGCTGTGCAGATGATAGATGCTGCATCACCACAATCACGAGTGGTGCCTCCACCTCCATCGGTAACAGCAAGGGAAGTGTTAATGCACTCTGCACCCGTAGAGGAAGTTGTTCATACCATACGTAGCAGCAGCAGACTAAACCCCCAGCCAGGTAATCAGGTCAAAGGTAGCAGCGCTACCGGTCTGCATCCCATTCGGACAATAACTGTTCCAAATGGAAATGCAGACGCAAATGGTATAGTGCCCACGAGGGAAGTAGTAATGCATTGTCCTTGGACAAGAGCAGAACTAAATTCCATCATAAATGATTTCCCCGATCCCAAAAAGGAATTAGCCAAATGTCAAAGATTTTTGAGAAATTTGGGTAGTTCACATGAACCCACTAATAAAGATTGGCGTGTGATGTTAAGGGCTTGTCTGCCACGCAATACTGACATGACAAAATTCATCACGTATTGTGTATTGGATGGTGACGTTCCCTTAACAGACCAAGTAAACCAAGGTAACATTTCCCGCATGTAACTCAATTGGGTATATATTTTCCAGTAGTAGTTAACTGGAACAAAATTTTCGCCATTAAGCAGAAAGAGAGTGAGACTGCAGAAGATTATTGCGATCGGGCTCTGCAAGCTATCACCCAGTACACTGGGATAGAGAGGATATTAAAGATAGCACTCACCACCGGGGGATGATAGTCACAGTACTTGTGGACGGTCTGAAAGAGAGTTTAAAAACTTGGGTTCAGACCTCACAGCCCGGCTGGCGGGGACTCACGATAGATACCCTCATAGAAATTGCCATTGAACATGATAAAAACATCTCCAAAAAGAGAGAAGCCCACAGCGAAAAACTAATGGCTGTCAGTATACAAGCTCTGGAGGGAATGATGGTAACATCACAGCCAACAGACACACTTGCACACACACTCACGCCTGAACAAGTATGTGCTCTCACTAACCCCACTCAACAACAAACACCACTCTATCCCACTAACCCGATGCAACCACAGATCCCTGGCTATCCACCAACTTCTTATCCCCCACAATACCCTTACCCTCCCTATCCTTACCCATATCCACCACCTTTACCCTCTGCGCAAACCTCACAACAACACGTCTTCACCCGAAACACGAACATGTTTTAACTGTAAACAAACAGGACACTTAAGTAGAAACTGTACAGTAAAAGGAGTAGGGATCCCACATCAGGGAAGACCTAGATATCCCCATAAGGGATATGCACAGAGGCCAGCAAATGTTCAGCAGGCACCAGCTCCAATTGTAGCCGTAAATGCTTTATTGGAGAATGGTAGCCAACGCTAGGGGTCAGGTCATACCTTTAGTCTACAGATGGTCAGGTTAACGGGAAGTACTAGGGAAGAACCGGTCATGATGGTTGATGTAGCTGGTATTGAATATCCTTTTCTTGTAGACACAGGGGCGACCAGGTCGGTGATAAAATCTCCCCTTAATTTGCAGGTGATCAACGAGACAGTACCAACAATGGGTGTAACAGGTAAAGTGGAACATTATCCTTTAACAAAGTCCACAGAGGTTACTATTGGGCCATTGCATACCAGGCATTCTTTTCTCCTGGCTGCTGCGGCTCCTACTAACCTACTGGGCAGAGACTTGTTAGGTAAGATGGGATGTGTTATATATTGCACCCCTGATGGTGTATTTTTAGATATCCCAGAGAGAATGGTATACGAGGTGCGGGATATGCTAGACACTCCTCAAAAGATAATGTATCACTCTACAGTTTTAAAAGAAACTCCATCACAGGTAGATGAAATGTTGTCCCTAATTCCAAATTCCCTTTGGACTAAAGATGGACAGGACACTGGATTAATGGCAAATGTAAGCCCAGTAATGGTAAATTTAAAAAACGGAAGACAAACTCCAAAAAATTCCCCAGTACCCACTAAAACAGGAGGTAGAATTAGGGGTTTTTCCAATAATTGAGATTATTACAACAGGGAATTTTAGTCCGTACAGCTAGTGTAGCCAACAGTCCCATCTTCCCGGTAAAGAAGAGTGGTGGGAGGGGTTATAGGCTGGTACAAGACCTTAGAGGTGTTAATAAGGTAGTAGAGAGCCAATTCCCTGTAGTGCCAAATCCAGCTGTCATTTTGATGCAGATCCCACCAAATGCAACCCATTTCACTGTCATTGACCTCTGTTCAACTTTCTTCTCTGTGCCTCTCCATCCTGACTGTCAGCATCTATTCGCATTTACATACAGAGGTGTACAATACACATGGACACGATTACCCCAAGGTTTCATAGACAGCCCCAGTATCTTCTCCCAGGCATTGCACGACTGTTTACAATCTTTTCAACCTGCCAATGGATCTGTTCTAATACAATATGTGGACGATTTATTGCTATGTTCTGACTCGTTTATGTCATGTTTGAATGATACTAAACTTTTGTTACTTCATCTCTCACAAACAGGACACAAGGTGGCTAAGGACAAACTACAGCCGTGCCAATCCAGAGTAAAATATTTGGGACACTGCCTAACCCAGGGGTTACGACACCTCACAACAGATAGAATCCAGGCCATACAAAACATGACACTGCCGCAGAATCAACAGCAAATTCGTACCTTCTTGGGAATGTGTGGATATTGTAGAATGTGGATACCAGGTTTTTCTATTTTGGCCTTACCTTTACAGGAATTAGTCTCTTCCTCAAAGCCCGATCGTGTCATACACACAGAGGAATCAGAACAGGCTTTCCTTAATCTTAAGGATAGTCTGACAAGAGCTCCTGCATTGGGAATACCTGATTATGAAAAGCCTTTTGATTTGTATTGTACGGAAGCTGATGGTTGTGCTGCAGATGTCCTTACACAAAAACATGGTGATGCCAGTAGGCCCGTAGCATACTACAGTGCCCAATTGGACACGGTAGCAAGATCACTCCCCACCTGTTTGAGAAGTGTAGCAGCTACCGCTCTATTGCTGAGTAAAAGTGAGGACGTAGTATTGGGCCATGATATGATTGTCTACACTCCCCATGCTGTATCTGCTCTGTTGAACTCAGCTCAAACCAGACACGTCTCCTCGGCTAGGTTCACCAAATGGGAACTAGCTCTAATCGCTCCTGCAAATATTACTGTTAAATGTTGCAGTACGCTGAATCCAGCAACATACCTACCATATGTACAACATGATATACAAAGGGTGGAAGGAGAGGAGTTGCTGGCGGGAGGTGAGTTCGGCAGACATAATGATACGCACGATTGTATGACATATCTGAATCAGACCTTTACTGCTAGACCTGACATACATGACACACCTTTAGAGAATGTGGATGTAACCTTTTTATATGGATGGGAGTTGCCATAGACAAACAGACAGGTGAATTATGTACAGGTTATGCTGTTGTAAATGACACAGACATCATAGAAGCTAAACCTCTCGGTCCTCACTCAGCCCAGGTGGCAGAGTTAGTAACACTGACTAGAGCATGAGAACTGGCAGCAGGCAAATCTGCTAACATTTACACTGACTCGAGGTATGCGTTCGGGGTGGTGCACGATTTTGGGGCTCTATGGCGTCTGAGAAATTTTATGACAGCAGCAGGCACACCAGTTGCACATTCCCGACACATAAAACATCTTTTAGAAGCAATCCAACTGCCCAAAGCAGTGGCAGTAAATTAAATGCAAAGCCCACACATGTGAGGATGACCCAGTGTCACTGGGCAACAACAGAGCTGATGAAGCTGCAAAATGGGCAGCAGGGTTAAAAATGTTTTCTCCAATTGAAACAATTATGTCATTTCAAACTATTGATATGCTGAAATTAAGTGAGATGCAAAATTTGTGTTTAATTCAGGAAAAATCCATTTGGAAGTCCAATGGATGTGGGCAAGAGTCCTCTGGGCTCTGGAGGGACGGACATGGTAAGCCAGTAGCCCCCAAGGCATATTACCCCAGCCTGGCTGAGGCAGCACACGGTCTGACTCATCTGGGTAAACAGGGTATGTGCAGGTTGGTGAGGGCATACTGGTGCGCACCAGGTTTTTCTTCACAAGCAGAAAAGATAGCAATGTCCTGTTTGACCTGCTTGAGAAAGAACATAGGGAAAGCGAACCCTACCGAACCGTCCCACATTCCACCGACTGATGGACCTTTCCAGGTGATACAAATTGATTTCATCCAATTACCACCCTGCAGGAACCTTAAGTATGTATTAGTGTGTACAGACGTATTTTCTAACTGGGTTGAGCCCTACCCAGTGACCACTAATACTGCTGCGTTTACTGCCAAGAAAATAGTTCAGGAATTTGTATGCAGGTACGGTATCCCTAAAATCATCAAGAGTGATAGGGGTACCCATTTCACAGGTGATGGGTATTAATAGCCGACTTCACACCCCCTACCGACCGCAAGCCAGTGCAAAGGTAGAGAGGATGAATGGGACTATTAAAAATAAGCTAAGTAAAATCATGACTGAGACTGGACTAGGATGGCCAGAAGCGTTACCTTTGGTCCTACATAGCATAAGGACCACTCCTAGACTTCCTCCGAATCAGTCCCCATTTGAAATATTGTTCGGTAGACAACCTCATTTGATTATAAGTCCACAGGAAGATCTAAAGGGTAACAACGAGGTAACTGTGAAGTATCTTATATCAATGAGTAAGCAGTTAAAGCAACAGCAGCAGAAACTGAAATTGTTGTCTAATGATATGCCTGAAACAAACTGTCATGATGTTGAACCAGGAGAATATGTAATGATCAGAAATTTCTTGCATTCAGGTTGTTTGACTGATCGGTGGGAAGGTCTGTACCAGGTGCTGCTGACGAGTACTACATCTTTGAAGGTGGCCGAGAGAGATACCTGGGTCCATTCCACTCACTGCAAACAGGTCAATCAACCGGTGGAGAAACAAGTCGGAGACAAAGCTGATAGCGTGGACCTGTCGCTCGTGAGCTTGTTCGGGAGGATTGAAAAGGTCGTAGTAAGATACCTGAACTGAGAGAAATTTGCAGGTCTGGTGTGACAATGGACGGGCCTGCTGTGTTCATTTTCATATTCTCTTTTAGAGTGTTCACCATCCTGGTCAGTCCGGGGATATCCAGTGTCTGTGATGGGGGACCGATTGAGGAAACGGGAGCTGATGGCAGTGCTGATGGAGTGGAATCAGGAGGAGTGCAATGCCAATCAGGGGAGTGTCTGACCAATCTTAGTACTGTTATTGTTAAGAGAGCTGTCATTCCGGATACTCGGGGAAGGTGTGGAGGTTTATCGTCTGAAGATTCCTATATTTGTGAGCTTTGTGGGTCCCTAGTTGATGAGAACTGTATCCAACGGTGCCAACCTAAATATAATCCGTACTGGGGTGGGTATCCTCTAGAGGATTATCATAGCATGGTAGGCAAAGTGTTAAATCAAACTGATTGCTGGGTGTGTTCACATGTGCCACAGGGACAGCATAACGTAGGGTTGGTGCCATTTCCGCTGAATATCACGGAAATTTTAGAATTGCAAAAAGGGAAAACATTGGATGGAAAATTCCTCTCATCCAAACCACCTCATTTCAAACTCCATCAATTCCAAGTAGATAGATCACTTTTGTGTCTAAACATAACCAACCCCAATAAACCTGGGAGTTGGGAAGTGACAGGGAATAATCAGACGATGACCTTCTCACAAAGAGCTGATAATGAGTCCATAGACCATGACCTGCTGCGCTCCATTAAGTCTGGTGGGAAACATTTTAGGTATCGGTATACATTGAGTTCCACCAAAGAAACTATTGGTAAGGTGCCAAATGGTTATTGTGCTAAAATAATACAGCCAGAAACTTGCATATACCAGATGGAAGAACCAGAAATAGGATTGTTTGCAAGGGAAATGTGCTTAATGATAATGATGCATACCATTCCTTATGTTCTCCCTGATAATGTATATTTCATCTGTGGAAGAAAAGCGTATAAATGGCTCTCCCCGAGTTCCGAAGGTTTGTGTTACCTGGGAAGAGTAGTCCCAGAAGTTATGACCCTCACACATGTTGAAATGCTGGGTATACATAAAAACACACCGTCACCATATCTTCACACACAATATGAACACAGAGGCAAAATAAATATGGTACCTGGTGATATACATAAAGCCACTCAGTTAATCAGTGAGACAACTGGCTTTCAAGTTCTGGTCGCATTTGACCCCACCAGGATCGCTCGGGGTACATTAAATTTTAGATATATCCAGGAACTTGCTAAATGAATAGATAATATCACCGAGATGTACGATGACACATTCAGGTATACAGGGAGAGAATTGCAAGCGTACAAGAAAGAACTGGTGCAACATAGGCTAGTGTTGAATTATTTAACTGCTGTTACTGGAGGGTATTGCGTAACATTGGCCACCCAATTTGGAGTAAAGTGTTGCACCTATGTCACCAATGATACCAGCGACCCTAAGGAGGTGATAGACCGGAAGATAGATGAAAGTCTGCAGCTAAAGTGGGAATTTCGCAAAAACCATAACGCTTCAGTGGCTGAAATAGGGGAGAAGATAGAAGGATGGGTTTCATGGCTGAACCCAGTGAAATGGTTCTCAGGTCTAGGGGAATGGGTCCAGGAAGTGATCGCCAGCGTATGCAAATTCTTAATCCTTATACTGATTGTCATCATAATAATTGGCATATGCATCCGGTGTGTTCCTATTGTGTTGAAGTGTGGAAAATGTGAAAACAGAGTGAAACGACAGAATGAAACTATGATGGTGGTCAGTAATGACAATATGTATACCGAGGTAAATATAGAACTGCATTACAACCCTGAACTAGGAAATACAATCATTTGATGTATTATATTTAGACATGCATAGAATGTATTATTGAAATGTTATTTATAGAACACCTCAGATAATGTAAAGTCTCAACTCCCCTTCAAGACTGCTATTATAAGACTGGTGCATTCCCACACCTTTCACATGATCTTCCAAGATCTGCGGTGTGCGTATAATAGTAGTTTTATGTCCCCACCCAGAGACACATTATTGATGGATTAAGAACCATCTTGTGCCATCCCATAATAACACCAAATAATATGTAAATGTAAGCCTAAATTAAATTCTAATAGCAGATTGTGATAGCATGTTTGCTATCAAAGGGTGGACTGTCGAAGCTGAATAATTGGCTGAGACAAGTTCAGTTTAAAATGTAATCGCGACGACGCCATCTTGCGACTGGCCGCAAGACGCCATCTTGAAAATGAGATTGCAAGACGCCATTTTGCGAATGGCCGCCTAAGCGCCATTTTAGATAAACTCACATTTTAGTACATGTGGCGATGATACTATTAGCACCATGCGATTGCATTTTTCACCATTTCTCATACACACATTAATACGCACAATTGCGCTGTTAACTAGTCGCATATTAGCGAATGCATAGGACTTTGTATGAAACCGCTGTTTTATTAGTTTTATGCGCACGCATCTGCCCCAAGTTAACTAGCGTCCTTATATCAAACCCTGAATACCCACACATTACATATTCACACATAAGGTTCAATAAGCTTTAAAGTGTATGATTTAAGTTGGTTCAGTTAGTTTAAATGCTGAGAAATAAAGGTATTTGATAACTAAGGTATTATACATGCTAAACAAGTCGTGTTTGGTCTTGTACTGATGCGTACTTTTTTTACAGTATTCCGGTGTTATCGGTGGGGAGGTTGCATCATGCAAACTCAAGTTATGTATCGCAGAGCCTACAAGCAACAAAATGTATATTTCATGAACAACTGTTAGAATGTTGCAGAGGGCGTGAAGAGGAAGATCCCCAGCTGTTAGAGGCAGGGAGAGTCTATTTGAACCAGCCTGTTGAATGTGCTGTAACAGATGCTTCTCCCCTGGGAACCAATGACATCAGCAACAAACTTTCCTATTGTCCTGTTTATTCTGGGGGGGTATAAATATGTGTGCACGAATGCTGGTTCTCAGGCTTCGTGCTGAACGCTGTATGACTAGGGGTCTCTTGCTGATGCCTATCTCCGGGTCCGGAAGCGCCTGCGTATGTATACTGTACTTGGGTCTGTATAATTTTCCTTTTGTGCCTAAATTGTGTCTAGATCAATTGCGTGTAACTGTCTGAACTTTTACCTGAATAACACTTGTGCTTTGGAACCACAGATTCCACGTCTAAGTCTTTATTTATGGTATGACTGCGTACGCAAATTAGCATCATCCTTAGAAGGTATAGGCAGGATATTAGAAGGTATAGGCAGGACATTAGAAGGTATAGGAAGGTGTGTATAGAGGTTCTGATCCAGTATTGTTAATATCTTAATGACTCAAGAGCCCATTTTATAGTGAGGAATTATTTTTCTATTACAGAATATCTAGTTCCTAGTGGGAACAACTTTCTACTAAGATATAGAATCGGATGTTCAATGCCATAAAACTCCTGACACAAAACTGCCCCTAAGCCCACATCTGAGGCATCTATTTGTACGACAAAAGGCTTGGTAAAATCTGGAGACTTTAAAACCGGGCCTTTACACAAAAGATGTCTAATTTTGGTGAACGCAGATCGACAGTCCCTAGACCACTCAAGTTTATTTGGAGCAGAATTTTTCAAACGATCTGTTAAGGAGGCCACTAAGATAGAAAATTGATGCAAAAACCTTCTGTAATAGCCTGCTAAACCCAAGAAGGACCTTAACTCTTTCTTGGTAGGTGGAACTGGGGCATCAGCTAGTGCCTATACCATAATCACAAGGGGCTTCAGACACCCACTGCCCACCACATACCCTAAGTACTTGGTTTAATTTTTACCTAGAACACATTTCTTTAAATTAGCAGTTAAACCTGCCTCTCTCAAATACTGAAGAACAGCCCTAAGCCTCTTAACATGGGCATTCCAATGCTGACTATATATATGACAATATCGTTCAAATATGCTGCAGCATAATTCTGATGAGGACGAAGCACCCGGTCCATTACCCTCTGAATAGAAGCCGGTGCACCATGCATGCCAAAAGGCATTGTTTTCCACTGAAAGAGGCCCAACGGAGTAGAAAAAGCAGTTTGCTTTCTAGCTTCCTCTGTCAGCTCAATATGCCAATATCCCTTCGAAAGATCAAGGGTAGAAATATATCTGGCCGAACCTATCCTATCAAGCAGGTCATCAACCCTTGGCATTGGGTAGGCATCAAATTTGCACACTGCATTAACTTTGTGGAAGTCTATGTTAAGTAGAATCTGATTTGTTGCTATGGGCAACATCTCCATTTCTAAAAACTCTCGCTTTAGTAAATATACCCCTAGGCCTCTCTCTCTCTCTCCAGCCAGTCTTGCATTAAATCAAAAGCACCCAAATTTAGGCCTCATTCACTTCCAACCTTCCCAAAAGAGTTTGTGTAATTAATAGGTCTTCTTCCCCCTACCAGCTGCAAAAAAAATATTATTTCCACTTAATATGTAGACTCCCCCCACCAGCTCTGACATTAAATTAATAGCATACACATTTAGTCAACAGACCTATAGCTCCCCTTCACAAACCATTCTCGACATTTAAGTAATAGCATTAACAATTAAATAGACATATTTCCTCCCAACCAGTCCCAACATTAAATTCATAGCACTCCTATTAGTACATTTACCTATTTTCCCAGACATTAAATTAATAGCATTCACTTAATTAAAAGCACTACCACCCTGACCACACACCCCATCTCCTGGCACCAAGATTAAATTAATAGTATTAATACAGTAGAAATAAATGTCTTCCTCCACTCTGCCACAAAACTATATGAATAGCATTCCAAATTAATAAACATACGTATTCCCATCACTCCAGCCCTAACATTAACTTAATAACATGCCTATAAAATAAATACATATTTTCCTACCGGAACCATAACATTAAATTACTAACATTCCATTCCCTTATAAAAAAATGATTAATAGCATTCACATTTTCAGTAATATGCCTATACCAATAAAAATCCCCAATAAAAATAAGCATTAATGTTTAAAAAGATCGCAATTGCAACTGTGTACGCAGATCGGTCGATGGTGCATACTGGGTCTCATTCAGACCCGCTCGCGAGCGCAGGACGCTCGCAAGCGGATCGATGGTACCCAAATGCGCATGCGCACGACGGAGGGAGCTCCGTCGTGCGCATGCACGAGACCCGGATAGCGACAGCCAAGCTGTCGCTCCGGGTCTCGCACCAAAGGGGGCGTGCTGTCGATGGTGAGTGACAGCACGCCCCTTTGGGGGGCGTGGCTGCCAGACAGGCGTTCCCATGGGAACGCCTACCGTCTGGGGCCGGCCCCACTGACATCACTAGTGATGTCAGTGGGAGTGATTTTGGCTCTGATAGAGCCAAAATTACTCCAGGGCTTGCGGCAGCGAGACCCTACCGCAGGGTCTCGTCGCAAGCCCGATGGTCGTGATGGTCTTGACCGTCGCGACCATCATCATGGACGCTCGCATAAGCTGTGGGTGGTAACCCACAGCTATGCGAGCGTCCAAGAGGCCGCTCCAAGTTTAGGTAGGAGAGCTCTAATTCAGAGCGAGCGCTCTGGTCAGAGCGTCCGGCTCTGAATCAGGCCCTCTGTGCATACTGTAGTGCATGATTGTGCATACTGTGCATGAACTGCAGTGCGCGAGTTAGCATTGTGATCACTCTGCAATCACCTACACAGATACAAAGCCATCGCACAGTGAGTGACGTCAGGTTAGCGTTTTGGGGTGGTGACAGGGGAGTGGTCGGAGAAACGCAGGTGTGCCTGTCTGTTTGAATGCTGTTACTTGGATGTGCATAAATTAGCCACTACAACAGTATACGCAGCTTGTGTACTCACTGCATGCGACGAGGTTAGCAATTTCTGAGTAAGGTCCAACCTGTTGTAATTGTGCGTGAGGGGCCGACGTTACTCGATGTTCCCGATGTATATAAGCAGGATTGCAAGGTATTATGGATGTGCGAAATCGGTAGCGGGCGTCTCTATGTTGGCTTTGGGCGTCTCTATACTAGCTTTGCAATTGCAGTCATTAGCATATTTTCGCAGCATACCTGCGTGCGTATTCCCTGCTGCGATGGCAATAGCGATCCGTAGTAAATCAGGCCCTAATGCCTCCTTTTCCCCAGCCTGCCCTAAACTTAAAGTAACATTTACATTACATTGTGTAATCTTTAATGTATTACATACAGAATATTAACATTCTACTCCAAAACATTGATAGCATGACTTTGGGCTCATCCAGCTTCTCATCTCACTAGAACCCCAGCGCTCTCTCTCTCTCTCTCTCTCTCTCTCTCGAGAGAGAGAGAGAGAGAGAGAGAGAGAGTGTGAGTGTGTGTGTGTGTGTTGGGCTATTATGGCTTATTTTTTTGGTACATATACAGGATCACTTCACGAATTTGTCTCAGCTCTACTACCGGGTATGACATTGTAACACATACAACTATCTACAAATGTACTCAATTTCAACATCAACCAACAGGGACATTTGTTACTTATTAGCTACGGTAACACCCGAGCTCTGTCATCATAGCTGGAGAATAATTATTTTTTTTTCTATATCTTTTGATTTTAAGTTTGCATTTGTTGTAAAGGGGAGTATTCCATCAAGAGTTCCTTAATACAGCAGTGATCTAACATAGGCATTGTTTTAGATATATGCTATTACTACTATTGGGATTTATTTTTAAATATTGTCTTCAGTGTATAGTGTAAACGAGGTGTGTGCAATACAACACAATTTTATTAATTTATTCACAGATTTTAATTAGCTTTAAAGTGGAAATTTGGAATATATTAATTATAGTGTTGTGTTCTTGTTACTGTAGCTAACTGTAACTTCATATGTACGTGATCTTCCCAGTACTAATAAATATAGCTAGAGCTTTATAAATATATGAGAACAAAAATGAGTCTGTTGTTTTGTTTAATTATTTGACATAAAAGGTATACAATGTGAATTTGTTACTACTCCTGTAATGGTGTCTGCCAGTGAGTGATACATGACTCCACAAGCGCCCACTAGCGGTATATGGCAGCAGTACACTCAGGCCTGAGATCGCTGGTCCAGGGTGGGTCCGGTCCCCATGGAAACACGGCTGGATGTTGCTGAGCGCAGAGGGAAAAGGGCGCAGAGAGAGAGATGATGGAGGGAGCCGGGAGCCCGAGAGGCAGCCGCCTACCCTGGGAGTGCTTCTCGGCGTGGCTGGACGGTGTCTGCGTAGTTACCTTCGACCTGGAGCTGGGGCAAGCTATGGAGGTAATGCGGGTAATTGCGCCTGTGAGCTATGGAGGAGAGGCCGGGGAAGGAGTGGGAAAGAAGACGGCAGCGATTTGAGCACAGAAAGCTGTTGGGGGCCTGGGTTGGCGGGCGGGTAAGATGGAGGAATGGACAGGAGATGGATGTTTTACGTGGGGGCTGTAGTAATTACGGTACACCTGTCGTCATTAGGCAGTTAGTGGCCTGTCGTGGGACCACATGTCCCAGCAGCACCATGCCTATCTCTCTCTCTCTCTCTCTCTCTCTCTCTCTCTCTCTCTCTTCTCAGCTGGTTTACCCCCACAGCAGCCAGATCACAGAAAAGGAGGTAATGTGCACAAGTATGGATGTGGATGTTCTTTTTGTCTGTCTCTAAGCAAACAACTTTCCTACCCTGCAATGTGTCCCTGTAAGATTTAGTACTGCCCCAGCTTCTAAATATTAAATATGTATCTACTTCTATATGCTGGGTGCCCTGTAGTCATCAAGTATCCAGTAACATTCATTTTAAAAAAAGAAAGTTCGTATAATTAATTATGAATGGAGACACAATTTCCCTCTAAGGGCTCAAATCGGAATGGGTATGAAGTTCATATCCCGACATCGGCAGCCCAAAGGAAGAAGATCCTGACAAGGCAGGTAAGTACCCTATTCGTACCCCTCTCCCCCCTAATCCTATCCCTCACTTAGTGGTGCCTAACCTTAACCTCCCCTTACCTCATTCGGGCTGGCATCCTTCAGCGTTCTGGCATCGGGATTAAGATAGGCATCGGTATTTCGACACCTATCTTAAGTCCCTTGTCGGGATTCGGATGTCGGTATTGAGACTGGCGTCCTTGCGGCTGCCGGTCTCATAACTACATCCCCTGAAATCTATTAGGTGTGAGTTGGGTTCTGCAAGCTGTTTTCACAGCGAACTTGCACAGTGCGAATTACATTTGCAAAACAATTCCAAACTTGCATTGGTTTTTTTCAGGGGATATTTTGTCTGTACCCCCCTGAGCAGGTGAAAAGGTAGGGAACAATGTTTATTTTAAGGTACAAATGTCAGGACACAGTGCAGAACCTCTGGTACACCCCTCACAATTTATTATCATGCACTGGGAGGGGTTTAAATAGCATAATTTAGCCAATATAGACGTCACTTTTCAGGTGAATTTGTATAAAAAGCTCAATAATGGGTTAAATGATGTGGGACAGTATGATGAGGTGTTGTGTTAATGGGAAAGGGTTTTTTATTTTTAGAGAATATAACTGTTTTACAAACTTATAAACACTGAAAAAACTACTATACAGTAATTTGTCTGTACCTCAAAATGCTGGAAAGACTTTTATTAGCTGAAAAACACTTGTTTGCTATTATTTTTCAACCATTTATTAAAAGTGCAAACATCAACCATTTGACACCTTTAAACAACCTCCAGTACTTTCCTTATGACCACTAACAGCCTTCTATATGGTCTTGCTACAGTTACACTAATAAGAGGCACTGCTGGAGAAATATCAGATTTCTCCACTGTAACCATTTCTCTGAATAACTGAATTAAATGAAGCCGTGAAAAGCAATGTTATCATAGGGGTCGTGTGATAAATGACTTTTTACTGCTTTATGAAGAGCACTTAATGTAAATATGAACACTACTATTGAAACTTCATTAGTTACTATAGGGTATATCTATAAAGAAAATGGTATTGTAGTGTTAACTAACGTATACAGCTTTTCAAAATCAGTTAATAATACAAAAGGGTCCTATTACTACGGTATTCCGCAGTATAAGTAATCCTTCATGAAAGTCCCCTCTGGGAGCGTAATGCACTAGTCCAAGTGCCATAATTGTGCCCTAACACATGCATCATGGGTAAAAATACCCATGGTGTATGCGTCAGGGCAAAAATATAAAAATAGATTTCACTTTACTTTTCCGTGCCAGGTAAGCACATCATTGACACCACTCTGAGTAACCCCTTATCTTCCAGATATATCACATAAATATGATGTGATTCATTATGATATTTAATGGCACCCACTACATATTCTTTATGAATCAAGCCCTATACCCCTAAGTGACAGTGTAGAAGCAATGTAACAGATTACTACCCAATAATTGGTGCTAAACTTATCCAAAACAGAAATAACACTTCTATTTTTACATTTTTCTCAGACCCAATTGTTAAAACAGCAATCAGATGGAAATATCCTTATATGGTCAAAGCCTCATGTAAAATATTTAACATATATTTTTCATAAGTTCTTACACATTTTTAAACTCTCATTTTGGAATTAGTAGGCAGGGACTGTATGAACGAGAGCCATCTGTCCCTGCAGTTTTTGGATGAAATAAAGATTTTCCTCATATAACACCATTCTTAGATGGCCATTCTCAGATGGCGTTATATAAGGTGAACATTTAAGACATTTCTTAACGTTTCCCTGCTACCTGGATGGCAGAAAACATTAAGCGCTGTAGAGAGCAATGACTTGTTCTCTACAATGTGATGTTATAGGAGTCGAGCATTAACAGAAAAGATAATTGCATTATCTTCTCCGTTTACCCTTTCCTACATAGCTGGGATACTAAAATCATGCACAAACATTAGTCTTTTGCATGGTGTAAAGGTGGGTACACACCTAGCAGATATATCTGCAGATGAGTAATCTGCAGATATATCTGTAGATGATGGTCATTCATATACACTGAACAACCATCATGTGTACGGCCCTAGTAGACCGCCCATACACAGTTGCCGATGGACAGATATGTCTGCAGCAGGGGCGTCTTTAGATAGGAGGGGGCCCGTGTGCATTCCCCCTCCGGGGCCCCCTCCTCTCAACCCGGTGGCCGGCAGCTGACTGACGCGGCTGGCCAGCCACCGGAGCATTAGTAGCCTCTGGGCACTAGAGTGTACCCAGAGTCTACTGCGCATGCTCAAAACGACGGAAAAAGTTGCCGCGGCGGTCATTTTTCCGGATTTTTGTACAGTGCTGACACCCAGCGCGGGACCTCGGAGAGGTAAGTTTTAGGTAATATGGGTGCAGGGTGTTCGGGGCGGGCCCCCCTGGACCCGGGGGCCTGTGTGCACCGCACACTCTGCACCCATTATAGATACGCCCCTTGTCTGCAGATATATCTGCCCATCGGCTGTGCAGCACAGCCAATGCAATATGTCTGTGAACGACGACGTTCACAGACATATCACTGGTACACACTGCCCAACAGGCACTGGTCAATCAATTCATCGGCCAATATATCTGTCAGTGTGTACTCAGCTTAAGTGAAAATTTGCTTGCTAAATAGACCCCGATGAGCTTTACAGAAACTAACCTGGCATTTGGACTGGTCTGTTATGAGAGCTTAGCTTTAACTTGCTGGAGGCTGTTGTAAAAAAAAAAACTGCATAACTCTTGTACTTATATTGATATATTGTTCCTGCTTTGGTTGTTTGGCTCACAAGCAAAATAATGCTGAGATCACACCATACATTGAACATTGTGTGGCTATAACTTTAGGACAATTGATTTGTTGTCTAACTCTTTATTTTTCAGTGTTTACTCTTTTATTCTTTGTGTTTCAGAAAACCAGCATCTGCTACTTGTCCTTCCCAGACTCATATTCAGGTAGGTGGGTTCCTTTGTAGAGGGACAATCACCAATACACGTTACCTTTGTCACAGGATATAGTAAAACAACTAAACATAAAATGCTAATTATTGGATTAATAAAATATATTTTCAGCCCAGAGTACATGACCCTAACAATGTATAAACACATATGGCCACAATTTGGCCATTTTGTGTGTTTCTCTTTATTATTTATAACAGTCTAGTTAAATATGAAGCATAACAATTCCAGAGTCGAACATTCTCCATTAATAATGACTATATGCCCACATACTGGTGAGCATGTAGGCATAGGTTGCTATGCAACAGATTAGTACATAGTTTGAATGGGTGGATGGTATTTATAATATTGCTGAACATTGCAAGTAGATTGTGCCGCCTGCATCATTGACAATTAATAAAGCTAGAAACTATTACTAGTATTCAGTGATGACTCCAGAGGCGCGGCTGCAGCGCAGTTCAAAATTCAAATAGGGGAGTCACTCCAACTGCCATTTCACACGCCTCCAAACATCACCGGCTGGGACACACTGGCAGTTGGTGTGACTCCCCTATTTGAATTTTGATCAAAGCAGTATCCTGGACTTGCAAGCTGGCCAGGCTGAGTAAGCTGAGGCTGTCCGGCCGTCCGCCATCGCGATCATCGACCACCGATGTTCGCAATGGTGATCCCAGCACAGCAACCTCTGTCGCAGTGCTGGGATCGCAAATGCAGCAGGGGGTGTCATACACCTCCTGCTGCATTTGCATTATTGCAAGGAAGCAATTGCAAAGCTATCTGCTTGCAGCTTTGCAATTGCGTTTCTTGCTGAGTCAGGGCTACAGTACGGTGACACCACCTACCATTACCTTTACATACTGCTATCCTGTGAATTTTGGCACTTAAGACCTGATTCAGACCCAGTTGCTAAGTCTCGCTCTGGGTGATTTTTGCCCGTCTGCGCATGCGTATAATTCGCAGTGCGCGTGCGCAAGCCGGTCTTTGTGATCGGATTTTGGTTGCTCATAAGCTTTTATCATGTCGCTACTTTGAGTGACAGATAGTGCCGTTTGTGAGCGGGAACATTGGAAGGTGCTTGTAAACGGGGGAGTGTTGTTGCGGATACAGGCGTGTCAGGCCAACAAAACGCTGTTTAATGGGCGTGCATAATTAGCATGTATTTCAGCCAGCACTGATCGCAGTGCTTGCGGCGGGGAAAGGCATCCTCAAGGGCTGCGAGCAGCTCCGATGGCTCTCGGACAGATAAGAAACATTTATATATGAATAGTGAACATATTTTACTGATATACAGATTTACAGAAATAGCTGCAAAGTGCATTTATTCTGCACACATTTAAGAACTTTTAACATGTCTCAGGATGGAATACTCAGATCAACAGAGGGCACATTAGAGGCGTAGGAGCTTTAGTAAAGGGGAAACTGCACTCATCCCTTATACTGTATAAGTTATACCGCTCAAGCTAAGACTCAACCACAATAAACATCAGGAAATATTCTCCACTGCTTTTACCTGGGATGTAGTCGGTTCCCGGCGGTCAGAATCCTGGCTCCAGAATCCTGACTGCTGACATCCCGACGGTAAGGATTAGATTTAGGGTTAGTTGCAGTGGCACCCGCACACCCTGCACCCATATTTTCTAATACTTACTTCTCCGAGGTCCCGCCTTGGGTGTCTCAGCCCTGCACAAAATGCCAGTAAATGGCCGCCACTGGCGTTTTGTGCATGCGCAGTAAGGAAATAGTTGCAGGGGCGTAATTATACTAGGTACAGGGTGTGCGGTGCACACGGGCCCCTGGGGGCCCCACCGCACACCCTGCACCCATATTTTCAAATACCTACCTCTCCGAGGTCCCGCGTCGGATGTCTCAGCCCTGCACATATCGCCAGAAAATAAGCGCCATGGTAATTTTCCCGGTAACCTGCACATGCAGAGTAGACTCGGCACAGACTAGAGCCCAGATTCTACTGCTGCTGTGGTCAGCCGTCAGTCTGCTGCCGGCCGCCGGGGAGAGAAGAGGGGGCCCCGGACAGAGAATGAACACAGGCCCCCTCCTCTCTTAATATGCCCCTGGTTAGTTGTTAGGGTCAGGCACTAAGGAAAGGGGAAGGGTTAGGCTGTGTGGGGGGGGGGTAAGGGTTAGGCTCTCGGGGGGGGGGGGGTTAGGGTTAGGCTGCGAAAAGGTGGGTTAGGGAGAGGGTTAGGGGTTAGGATACTTACGAAATTCTGTTGGGATTCTGACCGCACCCAACTCCTATTACCCAGCACGTGTAAAGAACATGAGCTGATATTTACAAAGCTTACATTCTTTTTCCTCTTTGTCTCTTTCACTACATTAATAATTTATCTGTTCAACATTTTGCTGATATAGGAGAATATAATTTAATAATTAGCTCTAAATCTAAAGGACATGCATTCTACTTACGAGTTGATAATGGTTTCAAGATAGCGACAATCTGCATTTCCAATCAATTTCTTTCTGCCTATCACCGGGATGATATTTTGATGCAAACCATGAATGGAGAGTACCTTATTTATGTGTAATACTATTGTTTGTAATAAGAATGATACTATGGCCCTTATTCAGAGGCGCTCGCAAGAAGCGAGCGCTCGTTCTGAATTAGGGCCGCCGCTTCTATTTTTAAGTGCGGCCTCCTGGTCGCTAGCTAAGCTGTGGGTTACCACCCACAGCTTTAGCGACCGACCAGGTTGATGGTCGCGATGGTCAAGACCATTGCGACCATCGGGGCTTGCAACAAGACCATAAGGTTGGGTCTCGGCAGCCGCAAGCCCCAGGTAGCTTCCTGCTCTGATCGAGCAGGAAGCTCCCCACTGACATCACTGCTGATGTCAGTGCGGCCGCCCACAAAACGGCAGGCGTTCCTTAAGGAATGCCTCCGTTTGTGAAACCACCCCCCGCCACGCCTACAAAACGGGTCGAGCCATCGATCAACATTGAGAGCCGGCCCTTTTGTAGTGAGCACCTGAGCGAGAGAGTTTCTCTCTCGCTCCGGGGCTTGCGCACGCGCAGTGCGGCCGCTGCGCGTGCGCAGGGCCTAAACTTCGACCCGGTTGCGAGCGCTCAGCGCTTGCGACCATTTCTGAATGAGAACCTATATCCTGTTGTGGAAGTCTAGTGGCAAATGCTGTTTCTATCCATTATTGTAAAATATTGAAACTGTTATTTGTGCTGGCTAATTGTTTATTACTGTTCTATACTAGCTACAGTATACATCAATATTAGGAGAATTAATATGCCTTGATCTTTCTCAAATGCATTAGATATTAATGTTATTTTAATTATTTTTTTCATATAGCCTAATAAAATAACACACATTTAATTACATTAAATAATATTTTTTATCCCAATTTTTCAATCCTGGCTATCTTGTGCTTTTCCTGTTTTATGAGACACCTTATTGAAGGGAGGAGCTGATGCCTAATATAAACTGAATCTCTGAGCTATAAATTTGCAAGATTTGTGTTCAGTTAAAAAAAATGTAAAAAAAAATTCCGTTTTGTATAAATTTCCATGATCCATATTCCTGTGTTGCAGGCTGCTTGGGTGACACTCAGTTTACCTTTCGTATGCGACGCTCAGCAGGACATAGAAGCTTATTTCAAGAGGATGAAAAATATAATCGAGAAGCTCCTGTTACATTGCAGGTAATTTTAGGACTATACAAAATATGAGAGGATCCCAATTTAAATACATTATTAGGGGTCTACTTTTATAAAAGTAGTTGTTGGATGTCATATGGAATGTTGTGCTCTAGGAAGAATTGAATAATGTTGATATTAATTACGTATTGTACTATTGTACAGATTATTGAGAGGACCTTTAAGTGACAAAATACTATTATTCCATGTCTGGTGTTAGTGATTTTGTTCAGGAACAAGAATAGGGCTGTATCAAGGAAGAAATATGCCCGATGCAAGACTAAAATGTACCCTCAATCCACCTCCCTTTCCAGCCTTAGGGCATGCAAATAAGGGCATGCAGTCATATAATCGACATTTACTATGCTGACATCCATAATGTCAGCACCAGGATGTTGACAGATATGATGTCGACATAGATGAAATGTCACCATCTGGAAAATATTAACAAATGAAATGCCGGCATAGTGTAAATGGCAACATTAGTGTTAGGGTTAGGTTTAGGGATTAGAGTTAGTGGTTCAGTTTAGGGGCTAGGGTTGGATCAACATTACAAATGAATTGCTGACATTGTGACCATTGACATTTCATGAGGGTCAACATGCTGGGCATATTAACATGTTTCTATTTAACATGTTCTCTGTCGACTCAATGAAAATGTCGACCTTATGGATGTAAATATAGTCAGTGTTGACTTAATATACTGAACGCTAAAATAATATGTTTGCAGCAAACGAGTATAGCAACAATTGTAGCCACTGGGCTCGATCCAATTATCTGCGATGATCTCACGGGTGCGAGTCATCGCAACAACAGCCGCACTTGACTGCAGCTCGAACTTGCACAAAAGTACTCGCAGCCCCATAGGGCTTTCAGCAAAATTGTGCAAATTTGGGCTCGGATCCAGCTGAGAGGGGTGCGAGATGAGGTGCCGTTGCCGGCATTTTATCCTAGTGGCAACAACAACTCGCACCCTTCGTGGTTAATTGGATTGACCCCATAGTCTGTCATCTTGATTAACTTCAGTGCTTGCAAAGGGAATATGTGTTCCACAAGTGCCTGTGTGTTAATAACCGACCTGAAAATGCTACCTTTAATATTGATCAGGTATCGTGTAATTCTTTTAATTTACAAAACCTACATGTATGATCTTCATTTTAAATATTCTAATATAGTGTATTTTGTCTTTCACCGCTACAGAGGGATGCTGCCCATTACTATGGGTATGTATATTTCCGGCAGGTGAGAGACAGTTCTGTGAAGAGAGGATACTTCCAGAAGGTTAGTTTCTATTAAAATCGAAAAGAAGTCAAAAAAGATTTAACATAACTAGCGCTCACAAAATTGCAACTGAGACAAGTAGGGACTCAGGCCCTCATTCAGAGGCGGTTGTTAGATGCAAGCGGTCTCACTGAATCAGGGCGGCCGCTTGCATCCTGAACGGCCGCCTCCTTGTTGATCGTTAAGCTGTGGGTTACCACCCACAGCTTAACGACCGACCAGGTTGATGGTCGCGATGGTGATCACCATCGCGACCATCGGGGCTTACGACCAGACCCTAAGGTTGGGTCTGGGCACTCGTAAGCCCCAGGGAGCTTTCTGCTCTGATGGAGCAGGAAGCTCCCCACTGACATCACTGATAATGTCAGTGCGACCGCCCACAAAACGGTAGGTGTTCATAAAGGAACGCCTCCGTTTTGGAAACCACCCCCCCCTGGCCCGCCTACCAAACGGGGGCAGCTGTCGATCAACATCGACAGCTGCCCCTTTGGTAGCGAGCTCCGGAGCAACAGAGAAACTCTGTCGCTCCGGAGCTCGCTACCAAAGGGGCGGCTGTGTGCGCAGGCCTAACCATCGAGTCGGTTACGAGCGCATCGGCGCTCGTGACCGACTCTGAATAAGGTCCTCAATGTAAAAGCCCATCCATGAAGTGCACTACACCTAGCTGCATAGATTACTGCAGAGAAGACTGGAGACACAGAGGGAGCTGATGCAACTTTGGTAACAAATGGAGATAAGTTACTAAAAAAATAAAATGCAGTTAAAAATTTTATATTTCCATGGAGCAGTATATACAGCAAGATATGTAGGCCTCAACATTGGCAACATACATATTACATATGTAGTCATACATATCACAATATATGTAAGCCTCCATATCGGCAGCAAATACGCCTAATGTATGACAAATCATCATCAGCAGTGTGTAATGTAGCAGGTGCAGAAGATACGACGTATAGCCACATCATTGCTGGACTGCATAAACTGCATTTTTGCTGACCTCTGCCTATGTGAGAATGCCCCTTCCCATCCCCAATCTGTCTCTTCTGTTTGATACATGTAAAATGCATGTGGGTCTGCATATGTATATGTTTACTCTCTGAGCTTGTGCAGAGTGAAATGAGGGTAGATACACTACACAAACTAGTGTGGTACTCTCTCTGCATCAGCACCTCACCATTTACTAAAGTGAGAGGTTTGAGAAGTTGCCCATAGCAACCAATCACCTTCTAGGAGATAATAGCTATAATCTGATTGGTTGCTATGGGCAACAGCTCCACTTCCCAAAACTCTCACTGTAGTAAATATGCCCCTGACTGTCTAGATTTCACTGCTACTACATAGTAATGTAACTTATGCCAGAGCATGGACATAAAATGGATAAGAGGTATAGCTGTTTTTTTTTGTTTTAAAGTTCATTGAAACAGGAATGTGTAAGTCATAAATGTCTTCTGTGAGAACCTCTAGGTAGTTAGTAAATAAAAGCATTTTTATTATTAGCAATGTTGTTGATATGCAGGTTGTCGGATAATGTGGAAAACAGGACATACAGACCAGAGCCGGCCCTAACCAGTTTGATGCCCTAGGCAAGATTTTGGGTGGTGCCCCCTAGCACCATCGCTAGTTCCGCCTGTGACCCAGCACCCCTCTCCCAGCACAGCACCAATCAACCAGCAGCACAGATCACAGCAGCAGCCAGCAACATCCATCACCCCTCACCCATAGCAATACTCATCCACAGAGCTGTAACTGGACATTGTGGTGCCCTGTGCCAGCAAGAGCATTGGTGCCCCCACCCCGTGTGTCTTCCTGCAGACAGGCCCAGCCTGCTGTACTCCACAAAGGTCCATGGGAGGAGGAGCTGCTGTGGCTGGGCATGCCCAGCAACCCTCCTCCAGCTGCGATTTTTGTTACTGCCTGCTGCCCCCACTGTCTCCTGCTGCTGCCGGCTGTATGATGAGCTGCCGCCCAATCAGAGCTGAGCTGAGAGCTCTGATCGTGGTAGGACAGCAAGAGCAGAGGTGCCCTCCGCCTGTCCCGGTCCCACCATTGCCCGCTGTCAAGCTGAGCTGGCCCTAGGCTTGGAATTCATGCCCCTAGGCATATGCCTAGTTTGTCTATGCCTAGGGCCGGCTCTGAAACAGACACAGAGACATACAAGCTGGCCAAAATAAAGGCAGATATGCCCACATACATATATCCTCAAATCGCTCCAAATAGCCCCCTTTAGTGCAAATTAGCAGAACCAAAACACTAATCATAAGTACCTAGTACACTATAAGTGAACTAAAGCACAAGACTGAGGAAAAGTAGCACAATGGATGAAAAAGTATCTAAATTGAGGAAAAAGTACACAATCTGCGGTAAAAAGGCAAAAGACAGGTCCGTTATGAGTGACCTGTGCCATGCATTGTTATGCTTTATCTGTTACTATATACTAATTCCTTCCAGATAGAAAGACTAATCCTATGTACGTAGTACACTATATGTAAACTTAGGGCCTGATTCGTAGTTGTACGCTATACCAATGTTTTCACAGTTGAGCGATTAACGGCCATCTGAGTTGTACCGCGCATGCGTCTGAGTTGTATTTCGCATGCGCCTGAGATGCACCGCGCATGCGCCTGAGTTGTACTGCGCATGCATCTGAGTTGTATTTCGCATGCGCCTGAGATGCACTGCACATGCGTCTGAGTTGTATTTCGCATGCGCCTGAGTTGCACTGCGCATGCGTCAAGGTACATTACTGTAGTTGCTCGTAGCAAGTATTTTTTCAGTGTGATTGACAGGGGGTGTTTGGGGAGGTAATGGTGAATGGCGGCTAGGAATGTTGCGACCAGTTTGGGGGGGGGTGTTTCATCCTGCAAATGCGAGCTCGTACGCAAAGAACATGGCTCTGGCATCTTCCCACGCCCATTCTGTGGGACCATAGACTCACTCAAGACTGCAACAATTAAATGACCTGCGACTATATTTTCACAGACGCAGCAGCGGCGGTATTGGCATACAACTCTGAATCCACCTTCAGATGCATAATTGAGGGAAAAAGTACATAGCACGGGAATTGCAAATATGGTGCACAAAGGATAGGTGTACGAGGACACATCTGTAGGGAGGGTGATGCTTGTCAGTGAGCTTACTATCTTGGTGCTTATATATTATATTCAGGATTTTTCAGTCTAATATATATTGATGTGGGTATTACTATCTTGCATATAGAACTGCCCACTTCTATTCATTTTATGCCACCCTAATTATCTGCATAAATGTTTGTCTGTTTCCTATGCAGTCTCTGGTTCTTCTCTCCAGCTTACCTTACACCAATCTGTTTCACACCCTCTTGCAACTCATAGCACCCGAATATTTTAACAAACTGGAGCCCTGTCTGGAAGCTGGTAAGAATAGGAATAAGGGATGGTACATGACTAAACCTCCATCTAATTAATTACTGTACATTTTTTTTCTGCATAAACTAATTTATAATTCTAATGGTTCAAATTATTTTTATTTAAAAACTGTTATGAATGAATAATCTTTCTCTTCAGGTTTTATATATAGAGCACACAAATGTGGATGGTACTAGTAGTTACCAGTGGCGGGCTGGGCCGGGGGGCAGGGTGCCATGTGCCCCCCGGACTGCAGCGTCATACGGGCCGCGGGCAGTCTGTGTCACTGTGACACAGACTGCACCGCGTGTGTAGCGCTGACCGGACGGAGTCCGGTCAGCGCTACACAGTACAAACACACAGCCGCCGGAGCCGGCAGCTGTGTGTTTGCTGTAATCAGCAGCCACTGAGAGTCTGTCAGACTCTCATCGGCTGCTGCTGCTGTAATGGGACAGACGTCATGAGTAATGACGTCTCTCCCATGCAAAGCGGCTGGAGGAGCTGTTAGCGGCGGGACCAGGAGCAGGAGTTTCAGGTAAGTGATTTTTTTAATTTTTTTTATTAAGTCTTTCTCTACTGGAGGGGGGGGGGACTACTGGGGGCACTACCAGGTGGGAGATTACTATGGGGGCACTACCAGGGGGGGATTACTACTGGGGGCACTACAAGGGGGTGGATTACTACTGGGGGCACTGTAAGGGGGGACTACTACTACTGGGGGAACTACAAGGGGGGCCTATTACTACTGGGGGCACTACAAGGGGGGGGGCTACTACTGGGGGCACTACAAAGGGGGGGACTACTACTACTGGGGGCACTACAAGGGGGGGACTACTACTACTGGGGGCACTACAAGGGGGGGACTACTACTGGGGGCACTACAAGGG
Source organism: Taudactylus pleione (assembly GCA_031769625.1). Lineage (NCBI taxonomy): Eukaryota > Metazoa > Chordata > Amphibia > Anura > Myobatrachidae > Taudactylus > Taudactylus pleione. The sequence continues at coordinate 40,187,711 of JAUIMM010000018.1, forward strand.
GGTACTACTACTAGGGGCACTACAAGGGGAGGGGACTACTACTAGGGGCACTGCATAGGGGGGAGGGGACTACTACTAGGGGCACTACATCGAGGGACCACTGCTGGGGGCTTTATATAAAGGGCAATACTGGGGGTACTGCATAGGGGAGAGACTACAACTGGGGCCACTATTTAAGGGGCATTGCATAAGGGTTACCACTATTGGGGGCACTGCATGGGGGGTGGACTGCTACTGGGGGCACTATATAAGGGGCACTGCATAGGGGGGACCACTATTGGAGGCACTATATAAGGGGCTTACTACTGGGGGCACAAGGGGCACTGCACAGGGGGGACCACTACTGGGGGCACTATATAAGGGGCTTACTACTGGGGGCACAAGGGGCACTGAATAGGGGGGATCACTACTGGGGGCACTACTGGAGGCTGCATAAGGGTGTTCTCTCCTGTGGCACACGGGGGCACTGCATATGGGCACTACGACAGGGGGCTGCCCCTAATCTTTATTTTTACCTTACATTAATCCCATATGGACCCGCCTCCTCCCTGAAATACTTGAGGGGGGGGGCGCCGTAGCACGCATGTTCTTCGGGCACCCTGGCTACACGCTACTCCTCTGCCAGGGCCGCCTGCATGCATTTGCCCCCCAGGCTAAAAGTTACCAGCCAGCCCCTGGTAGTTACCACTGGAGGCCAGATCTGTATTCCCCAGGCAGCTGAAGAATACAGTTATTCAAGGAAATATGTACAAGTGAAGCTCCATATAGGCTTTCAGAGAAATCAATATTCATTTCAGAGAGTATTCTAGTAACCTTTGTGAGTGCATGTTAGTTACTGATATACATTAGAGAGACTTTGATTAGCCACTGTAATGTTCAGAACACATACAGAAAGCATTGTACAGTAGTAACTTCTTTACAATGCAAAAAGCATTATAATGGCCACTGTAGAATGCACACCCTTGTCTGGAAAGAGGAAACCACTATACAATGCAGAGCATGTTTTAGCAACCTCTTGACAACGTAGACCCCAGTCTCTAATATCTATACACTGAGTAGCCAATTTTGTATAACCTCTGGGTTAGTACTTTGTTGGGCCACCTTTTACCCTTAATATGTCTTGAATTCTTCAAGACATGGATTCTGCTAACTGTCAGTATGTAAAGTGGGGAATATTAGCCCGAACTACATCTCCATAACGTTACCTCCACCAGCCTGAAGATTTGTGACGATGCAAAAAGGATCCATGCTTTCCTGCTATCTCCAAATCCTTACCCTAACATCTGCATGGTGTAATTGAAAACTTGATTCCTCAGTCCGCATGATCCGCTGTCCAGGACAGTGGTTTCAAGCCCGTGTAGTGCGGACCGCACTACACAGTAACAAACACATTGCCACTCGTACTACCCGGCAGCGGTGTGTTTGTTTAGCAGCCAATGAGAGTCAGACAAACTCTCATTGGCTGCTGCACACATGGCCGGAGCCAGGCTGGAGTTCACACATGAGCTCCGCCTTCCGGCTCCCGTAGTTGATGATGGGAGAGACGCCATGACAAGTACCAAGCTGGAGGATGGAGGAGTGGACGGCTGCGGGCGCAGGAGCTGGTATTCAGGTAAGTGGTGTTTTGTTTTTTTTTTTTGTTTTTTTTTGTGTTTTATATATGTAAGGGGAACTGCATAGGGGGGGACCACTACTGGGGGAACTGTATAGAGGGGACCACTACTGGGGGCACTGTATAAGGGGCACTGCATCAGGGGGAACCACTACTCGGGGCACTATATAAGGGGCACTACTGGGGACACTGCATAGGGGGACCACTACTGGGGGCACTGCATAGGGGGACCACTACTGGGGGCACGGTATAAGAGGCACTACTGGGGACACTGCATAGAAGGACCAATACTAGGGGCACTGTATAAGGGGCGCTACTGGAAGCACTGTATAAGGGAGTACTACTGGGGGCAGTCTATAAGGGGCACTGCATAGGGGGGACCACTACTGGGGGCACTGTATAAGGGGCGCTACTGGGAGCACTGCATAGGGGGGACCACTTCTGGGGGCACTGTATAAGGAGCACTATTGGGGGCACTGCATAGGGAGCCACTACTGGGGGCACTGTATAAGGGGCACTACTGGGGGCACTGTATAAGGGGCACTACTGGGGGGTATTGCATAAGTCGCACTGCTACTGGGGACATTGCATAAGGGGCACAACTACTACAACTGGGGGCATTAGGGTGCATATGGAATGGAAAGGAATGTTCCCAGAGTGACGAGAAACTGGTGGTTCATGCTGACACGCCCTGATTTTAGTGGCCACACCCATGGTCACTTTTTCGGCGCGCTTCGAAGGGGAAGGGGCTACGTTTTTGAACTTGCCCTGGTCTCCAAATACCCTAGTTACGCCACTGCTGGGCACTACAATTACTGCTTGTATTTTATTGGGCATTACAGCTACTCCTGGTGGCATATTAAATGGGCTAGGCATTCATACTAATGCGCTACATATTGCTAGGCATTGCTGCTACTGGTGGCATATTCAGTGTCACTACTGCTTCTTGATGAAGAATTATTGTTACCGACAGTATTTCTGTCTTATTTTATAGCACCAATATTTTATTTATACAGTTTTAACTGTTGCTTTGCATCCAGTAATGACAACTACTGTTATCCTTTCCCACTTGCACTATTAAGCCTAAAATGGCAAACAATGAATGAAAGATCCTTTTTTCATATTATAATCATATAGGGCCTAATTATGAGTAGGACGCAGTTGTGTCAGTGTCTTTATGCAAATCCTGCTACAAAACCATTCCCTGGTGTACCTCTTTCAAAGTGGGTGTCTCAGGGCTTGCACATTCGGACGCAGAGTCTGTAGATGCTGTAACACTGTTGATGCATCTTTAGATGCAACATCAGTGTCACCATAAAACTTGCCAACTTGCCAAATCCAACCAAGAGCCAGTGTTAGGGTGTTCGGCGGCCCCCCCACAGCTGTGGCTGCTCTTAACTATCTCTTTTCACTGCACTTTTCTTACTATGGTGGTGCCCTGGGGCGGCTTAGCTGGGCCGGTTTGGGGGGGTCCTGTGCTCTGGATTTGAACAATAGTATGTTAGGGACCTACCCTAAAGAGGTTACCTAGATATGGTGAGTAGGCCCATAATCTTGGCCATGATTATGCTAAAAACCTCTATTGATTGCAAAATGTTATTGCATTTATATATTATCAATAATTTGGAGTTGTGCACCTGAGATTTGTCTGTTTCTGTGCCTACAATTAGTCTCATCAGGTAGCACCTCCCATCATATATATATATTCAGGTTGTGCAGTCCAGGAATCTTTCCCATATACACTATCAGCGGCACACCCATGATACTTCCATATAACACAATATCTCCAAGTGATTTTTTAGCCACAACCCATTACCTCCCAGTATCCACCCGGAAATACCTCATACATTGCTGCTACATTTTGTATAACTTCGTACTGCGACAAAAAAAGGACGCATGCGCAGTGCGGCTCCAATGCATGTGCAGTTTAAAAACATCGCTCCACTGCATCCAATCACCCCACTGTGTCTGATTCAGAATCAGGCCTGAAGTGCTAAAATAAAAAAACATTTTTTACTGGGGAAATTGTCTTTTCATAGCTTTACTGAGGACTGATTGCCCTTATTGGACCCATCACCTCCACAACGTAGAGACAGCAGTTTTGTGTGCTGTACCAGTATTCATGGGAATTAAGCTAATTAATATAGTAAGTACTTGCAGCATGCCTCAGTGATCTAATTTGTTCCTAATTACGTTCTAATCTGCTTTTTCGCATGAATATTGGTTTAGCTACACACCAGATAACTCCACTGTGTATAGATGACGGGTACACATTAGAATACATATTATTTTATTGTTTTCTTCACATTGTGTCCAGAAGCATGGATAATGAGACAGTCCTTACATGCCTTGTTGCTAGTATGTGGCATAGCCTAAAAACAAAACAATATCCAGAGGCATTATGAGAGTTTTTTAATTAGTGAACGTGTTTTGGAATATATACAGTATATATAATTTTCCAAGTATTTTTATCACAATATGTGGTGTATATATACAACATATTGTGATAGAAACACTGGGGACATTGTCAAAGGGAAATATATATGCCCCAGGTTTTTAGATTCTGTCTGGTAGACAGAAACTGATTAGCAACCTTGATTGCCAAACCACCTATGGGAGGCTAATAAAGGGTGTGACGGTCTCCCTAGTCAGTCTCTCACTACCTGGGGATCAGACTGACAGACCTGTTGTGAGAAACTGTTGTGGCTTTATGTGAGTGCTGTTTTTAAATTATGTTTTGTGTGAGTTGAACATTAGGTCCCCCCAACGTTAGAGAGGAAGACCTGTTTAATTAGAACCGAACAGGCTGGTATTTATTTTTAGGACTTTTGTTTATTTTGCTACACAAATAAAACTAGCTGCTGTATTTTTACCAAGGCCCTGGACCGATGAGATACTGATTGACTACTACATGAAGAGTGCATATATACACACAATACTAATCAAGTGCTCCCTGGTTGGGATAAGAAATAGTCAGATCCAAAATCCACAATATGATGTGAATATTCAACTGTATTTATTGCTTATGTTCTAGCTTGCATCAAAGAAATGTTTAGATCGTTAAAATGACACAATAAAATCATTATCTTCTAGACCACTCATATATTTAAACTAACTTACAACAGAGAGAGAGTGCTTACAGAGTAGTAATTATGTACAAAGATGACATCATTCTAACAATATTCTCCGCACACAAAATATAATCTTTTAGGATTATTTTAAAGGCAAAGGCTTCTCTCTGAGTTGTCAAGTATTTGAAGTCACACTTGTTTCTGCTTGAAGAACCCAACACACCCAAAATTCAAAGTGTAGTATTTTATGATTTAATAATAGACATTATAAATTAAAAACTCATACGGTACATAAAATGTCATGGTTATCATAGCAGGTAAACGTGACTTGGAGATAATAGCAAACATATTTCACCTCTGTAATAGTTTTCCCCCGTGATTGTAATGTCTCCAGGTGATTTTCACACAATGGGCCTGATTCAGAAGAAGGACACAGATGCGTCGGCATGTTTTTCTTCAGATGCGTCTGTGTCATTATGCTGGTGCCGCCTACGATTTGTAAAGAATTGAGACGCCCACTTGCATCATCTTTAGATAGATAGACCATTTGCATCATCAAAATTTGCACTAGCCCTATGGTGGGTGCAGTTTCTCAGTCTGAGGCCTTCTGTATGAATGGCTGTACGTCTTTGAATGCAGCTGCTTCACAACTCCCCTGTTCCTTCCACGAGCACCGACTAAACTGTCCAGACTGTGCGTGTGATTCTCTGTTTCATCTCTGTGTGCAGACTATTGGGACGCAACTGCTGTGTGATTTAGATGCATGCACAGACTTAAAACATTGCCCGTTTGTGTGTGCCGTCAACACTGCGTCCACCTCTGAATCATGCCTAATGACAGGAACCATCCAACATGTTTCGTGGAAGCTCAACTTCATCTGGGATGTATATATATATATATATATATATATATATAGCAGCAATGTCCAGTATCCCAGACGACCAGCACGCTGACACATTTAATGAAAAAAGTTTTTTATCGTTTTTTGTCAATACATCCAGTGCTAAATAAGCAACATCCGCTTCACAATATAAAGTGCATTCAGTGCCAACAAAACATGATAGTGGTACTCATCGTGTAGACCATCATAGCGGCACCAGTGCTTGTGACCCGGCCCGACACTTGTTTCGGTACCCGCCGGTACCTTCTTCCAAGGGCATGCCCTTGGAAGAAGGTATTGACAAAAAAGATAAAAAACTTTTTTTCATTATATGTGTCAGTGTGCTTGTTGTCTGGGATACTGGACATTGCTGCTAAATACTGATGTATGACCAAGCACCTAAAGCAAAGGACTGTGCTAGTGAGAGTGTGCGGGATTTGTGCCAAATTTATATATATATATATATATATGTGTGTGTGTGTGTATATATATATATATATATATATATATATATACAGAAATAAACACATATGAATATATATCCAACAACTTGTGTTTTAGAATTACAGCACAATATTGGATGCTTTACAGTTAATACCTTTTATAGCACTTGTCTTGATTTGTTTTAATGTAGCATGACACGAGTTGAATAATGTTTCTCTTCTCCAGTTTGTAATCAAATTGATCGCTGGCCATTCCCTGAGCCGGGACTTTCTCTTTCGTTACCTATCATGGGACTTGTCTTGCAGGTACAATCACTGCTTACTTATGTTTAGCAATAACCAATGTGAATTAAGCAATGTGTGCATGAAGGCTCCACTATGAAATGGTTTTCTACCAGTTACAGGATATAGGCATATTTTAGCTACTGGTCAGGAATTTTTTGTCAGATTACTTACTTAGTTACTATACAACTGTCCACTGCTAGAATATCCATAGTGCTCTTATTCTTAATTATGAGACAAAAAAGGAAATGATTGTTTAATTCACCTGAAAGAAGTTTATTATTTATTCTGATTTTAGGACGACAGATTCAAAAATATTCACCTTTGTTTTAAATAACAATTTTACTATATATAAAATAATTTGGAACATTAATAACCACCTCCTGTACATAAATAGTCCCCTTTCTCTGTTCCAGTAGACTCTTACTAGAGTCCTACTGTTATTCTTATTGATGTGATAATCCTTTTACAATACCATAGCTTGGTATCATGACCTAGTGGTAAGGGATATGCATGACATCATTTTGAATATGGCCAGGTGCAAAAAGGACAGAAAAAGGGCAAGGAGATGGCAAACAGCTCATTTCCAGCACATAGAGGTTACATTTATATGTATAATTATATACGAGTACATGTTTACATGTAATATTGTAGCATTAAATCAATTTATAATAAATAATCTATATAATAAGCGAGAGTGTGTGTGTCTGTTTGTCCATTACGCATGGCCAGAGTTTTGTACCTAGCTCCACCAAATTTGGCATGATGGTGTAGTTTGACCGGGATTAGGTTTTGCCTAGGTTTGAACTTCGTCAGGACCAATTCTAAAAAACCGGGACACTCTTAAATTACACAGGTTCTGGGGCTGAGGGGCTGGCTTCATACATGCAATGTCACACTCTCTTCCAAAGTGCTGTGGTTTGTCACTTTTCCAACAGCCACATCCATGAAATACGGAGTTGGACAGCTCTCTGTGTTTGCATGATAAACTTTGACATTAAACATTGTGCAGTACTAGCATTTCACTCACTGTCTCATCTTACAGCAGCCACCCCTGGGGTGTTGAGGTGCCCACACACTGGATGATTCTAGGCACGATTTGCACGAAAACGATGCATCTGAACGATACACTGTTTAAAAACATGCAAATAGTGCAGCTTCGAGGAACGATAACGAATCGATGCGCAGTACACCTTACCTACAGCAAGTAAGATCTCACAATCTCGTTAACGAGATTAAAGTCAGTGTTCAGACCGTTTGTCAGATTGCACAGTTTATGCAAAATATCATTTGTCCTGGACTGCCAGGGAGCTGCCGGGGAGATCAAGGGAAATCGTTAACGACATTGCATAGTTTGCGAGTCGTCCAGTGTGTGGGTGCATTTAGAGTGCCTGGCAGGCTCATGAGCAGTTCAGTACTCTAGCCATTCAGACTGTGGCAGACATCATAATCAATCCACAATCTTTGATTCTGGCAAAGCTTAACATACGGAGATTACAAACAGCAGTGGAGATTGACCGCAGGCACACAGTGCCACTGCGGGTGGGCCCCCTTCTGTCCAGGAACAGGATTGCTGTCCCAGCATTCCTCCCCTGATAGCAGCCCTGCTAGACATGGTCTTCAATATTGGTCTGCAGAGTGATTTCAGGGGTGATACAGCTGCGGATGCAGTGGCAGAGATCACGCAGATTCCCAATTATGAGGAATGTGTGTATGCCCTGACCTACACAGCGCATGTGCAGTATGGGTCTGCGATCCCACATGCAGTCCGGCAGCAGACTGTCAGCAGCCGCAGGACTGGGGCAGCTGCTAACATGTTAGCAGCTGCGATTGCATATCTGTCCGCAGCTGAATCGTCCCCTCTGTTCTGTAGTGATTTCTGAAACTCAAGTGAGTTTGGAAGCTATAATGATTTCTGTTCTGTAAGTCAGTCTGCTCCTGATATAGCCCATTCCAAACGGTATGAGAATACCCCTGCCTGCACTGTCATTTACTTCTGATTCGCATAGTTATCCAGGTTATAGGCGAGGACAATGTAAAAAAATTAAGGCTGCAGGGGTACTTCAGGGTCCAGTCTTCAACCTGGGCAAAGCTAGTAAACTGCATACAAAATTCCCGTCGCCTTGCACTATTTTTTAGTTCTTGAACACTGGAGAGCTAGCTGAAAAAGCACTAAACAAAGTTTGATTTCCCATAAAATGAATTGAAATCAAATTAATTTGTTCGCAATGTCCGGGAAACTCAAGGTAAATGCAATAAAAAGTGTGGTCTGTCCATGATTTCTAAAATAACCTACATCCTCTTCATCTCACTTCTCAAAACTGTCAGCATTCACTTTGCTGCTCTCTTGCCATGTACTGTCTTCTCTGGTTGCTTCATATAAGATTTCTCACGTCTCCAACCATGTTACCAGCTGTCTTCAAATCTAACATGAAATCCTGCTCCAGTAGTACAACAGTACATGTCCAGGCCAAGCTTAATAATGATTTTTTTTATGTGCAAAACAGGTATATGGCATAAAATATATCGAGCATTTTATTGAAAAAGCGCTAATCGATCAGTTTCAATTGTTGAGGTTACAGACCCTTTAACCTGTTCCCTATATCTTTGTGTTCTGTCCATTTTCTACTAGGTCAAAATTCCAAGCCAAACTGATCTTATGGAAACCAATGCTATTAATGATCATCAGAAGGTGAGTGATACATTTCTATATATATATATATTTCAATAAAATATATAGACAAACGTAGCTTGCTCAGTGCACTTTATGGAGTGGACCAAGGGGGCGATTCAGACCCGGACGCTGAGCTGCGCTCTCTCGTAGCCGTCAGGGGGCGGTTATGCAAATGCTGCGATCGCACAGCCAGGCTGAAGGACGCCCTCTAGGACTTAGAGAGAAACGGCAGAGTGAACGCTCGCTGGTGTATGTCATCTCCAGGAAGTGTATGATTATTCAGCAACATCGACAGCCATCGGAGCTGCTCGCAGCCCTTAAGGTAGACCCTACCCCGCCGCAAGCACAGCGATCACTGCAGGCTGAAATCCAACCAGGTGACCTGTACAATGACGCTACCATGCTAATTATGGACACCCATTAAACGCCGTTTTGGCCCCCAGACACGCCTGCGTTCGCAGCACCACTCCCCCGTTCACAAGCACCTTCCGCTGTTACCACCCACAAAAGGCACTATCTGTCACTCAAAGTAGTGTCCAGTCTGTGTACTACGAGCGCACGATTCCCGATCGCAGTCAGTGGCTCGCGCATGCGCATATTGCCGCATGCGCAGATAGGCGACAATCGCCCATAGCATGCGAACGCGGCTTAACGAGCAGGTCTGAATCAGGCCCCAAGTCCGCTAGAATTTGGACATTACTCGATGCGGAAAGCCTCAGAATGGTCTCACTCTCTCCTCCCTCCTGTAGCTCCCACAACACCTTTGCCCTAAAGCAGCTTCATACCTCCACATATTTTTGGGACAGAACTTTACTAATTAGCGTCCTACATTAGCCCCATCATTTCACTTCATGATATTTCAGCAGTTATACCTGATCAATCCCTTTGTGCATATGCACTGTAGCTGGCATCGCATCAGATATGTGAATGATATAACACATGGACCCTCGTCTGCATCTTTTCAATTCAGCATCCCTAATAGAAATTTCATTTTAAGGTTTGTTAGCCATTGCCATCCTTTCAAGTCATTATTGGAACAATTCACCCTTCAGCGGTGTGATACTGTCTGCACTACCGCTTCCCTGATTCCTCTCTTCGCAATAAATGTGAATAAAGTAAATTATTGTCACAGCCCTCCGGAGAGACCCCAGGATCAGACCCCGTCACTTACCTCTGCGGGCGCTGACCCGCGGTGTTTTCCGGATCCCACGCTGTGCTGCGCTGGCTCTGACAGGTCCTGCTGGTCTTCTCTCCTCACGCCGGTGCCTGCGCTCTCCCTGCTGTAGCAGGGCCGGCGTTCCACAAAGCTCCGGCACCCGCTCTCCGGGGAGGATGGGCGCGGCCATCTTGGATTTGCCCGTGTGATGCTGCCTCCTCCAATGAGACAGCTCCTACACGGTTTCAGCCAATCAGCTTCCTGCAGCCTCTATAAAGGAATTCCTACTGCAGTAACAGGTTGCCAGTGCAACAGAACTCTTAGCCTTGTCTAAGTGGACTTCCATACTGTGCTTCATTTGCATTCCTGCTGATTCTTCAGTGCTACACTGCTGTGTGCGTCCAGCCATCCTCCATTATACTTGGAGTCCAGTTACCCTCCGGTCCTGTCTGGATATCCAGCCGTCCTCCATTATACTTGGAGTCCAGTTACCCTCTGGTCCTGTCCAGATATCCAGCCGTCCTCCATTATACTTGGAGTCCAGTTACCCTCTGGTCCTGTCCGGATATCCAGCCGTCCTCCATTATACTTGGAGTTCAGTTACCCCCCAGTCCTGTCCGGATATCCAGCCGTCCTTCATTATACTTGGAGTCCAGCTACCTCCCGGTCCTAACCGGAATACAGCCGTTTCTCAGTAACCACTCATAGGTCCCTGCTGTCTACTAGTTCCTTCATGCGCTGGAACTTCATCAAACCCAGTCTTCTCCAGAGAGCATCCGAGTCTAACAAGACAGATTCAAGACCCAGCCTGGGAACACAGCCTCAAATTTATTCGCCTGTGACAATTATAGTTCCACCAAAAATTATCACACTCAACTTAAGCACATGACATTCCTCTAATGAGTAATATATATATCACCAGTACGTTAATTGAGTCCATTCTTTGCATTGTTTATGTGCTGAACTGACAACGTTTTTTTCTAAATTTAGCAATAAAATTAAATTAGGAATCATCTAGAGAACATGGCGGTTAAAACCTACTGTGGTCCAAAGTACTTCTGAATTAGGTTCAGGAAAACAAAAACAGGTCAATTCAAGCAGTCATGTTTCCAGTAGCTCAGTGGTTCTCAAACTCAGTCCTCAGGACCCCACACAGTTCACGTTTTCCAGGTCACCCAGCAAGTGCACAGCTGTATTCTTTAGTCACTGACATATTTTAAAAGATCCAAAGGTGGAGCTAATTATTTAACTTGTGATTCTGTGAGGAGACCTGGAAAACATGCACTGGTTGGGGTCCTGAGGACTGACTTTGAGAACCTGTGCAGTAGCTATTATAGATGATCTGCACACCAAAAAGAAGACTCAAAGGTAAACTAAATAAACAAATCCTCTTAACATGGATAAAATCAAATGTAGAAGTAACGACAAAAGATGAGTTATATTCTTATATATACAATTTGCTTAGTCCCTTTGTCTGGAACGCTCTTTGAATTTGAATGTCTCAAAGATTAATTAAGGTATTAATGTGTTTCTTTTGCAATGCATTTCAATCACAATAAATTACAGAATTTGGAATAAAACTGTATAAATTTTGATTAAAAAAAACTACCAGAACACAGAGCTGGCACACCCAGGAGAAGCGGGATAGGGGTGTCCGCTGCCAGCTTTTGTTCTCACGCACTACTGGTGGACTGTGCTCTCACATGGATTCGGCGCCCTAGCCATATGCGGACACTGTTCAAGTTCTGCCCAGTTCAGCTCCTGATTGGCCGCCTGGCTGCGTGAAGTAGCTAGTACACGTGAGGCTGCTGCTGTAGGGGGCGCTCTTCCCTCACCTACTTTCTCCAACACGTCAATTCCAGGCTTACAACTCTCCCAGCCAGTCAGCACCAGGTTTGCGCTTCAAAGCAACACCTCTTTTCTCTGCTTTCCACGAGGGCTGCCGTCAGCCACTGATTGGCGGGGGGCTGGGAGACAGTGAGGCAGAGTATAAGGGCTCAGCTTGAAATACCCCCTGGAAATGATCCATTTTGCTTCAGAATCCATGGACAAATATATTATCGCACTTAAAAAATTGGTGAAATGTTACAATAAAAAAATCCCATCTACATATGTTCTGGGTTCAAATTCGAAAGGGAAGCTGAATACCGGAGGGAGGCTACAGCTGGCGTTATTATTATTTTCTGGAGACAGGTCAACACTGTCTTTTTTCGGCTATTTGAATATTGCTTTAATAATAAATAAGGACACAGGACCTGATTCAGAGGCGCCCGCAAAAAGCGAGCACTCGCTGTGAATCAGGGCGGGCGCTGGTTTTTTCTAGGAGCGGCCTCTTGTCCGCTTAGCTGTGGGGTACCACCCACAACTATTGCGAGCGGCCATGATGATGGTCGAGATGGTCAAGACCATCGCGACCATCGGGCTTGCGACAAGACCCTTGTGGTAGGGTCTCGTGGCCCAGAGAGCTTCTGGCTCAAATAGAGCCGGAAGCTCTCTCACTGACATCACTGGTGATGCAAGTGGGGCCGCCCACAAACGTCAGGCATTCGCATGGGAATGCCTCCGTTTGTGAAGCCACCCCCCCGCCACGCCTACAAAATGGGGCAAGCTGTCGATCAACATCGACAGCCGCCCCTTTTGTAGTGAGTCCCGGAGTGAGAAGCGCTCGCTCCGGAGCTCGCGCGTGTGCACTGGGCCACCATCGACCCACTTGCGAGCGCAATGCGCTTGCAAGCGGGTCTGAATCAGGCCCACAAATCGGCTGCTCCTAATTGGGTTTCTGCAAGGCGGACTCTTATGTATATCAACATTCTTTATACATAAAGGAAGATCGGAGATTGAAACATGTATTAGACTATAGAGTTATTATATATAACTGTGCAAAGTAATTAGTTTGTGCTTTCAGATAGTAATGGTACATCTGTATTATACAGGATCGACTGGATCCCCCGTGTCATATCGCCAATATCCAAGAGCTGGATCTTTACAGGTAAGACAGACTTATTTAAAAACTAGTATTGGTTGAGGTTCATCTAGGTAAGAAGTAAGTCTGAAATCTATACTTAACGTAAATGTTGAACATTTTTCATACCGCAAACAGGGCCTGATTCAGAGATGTACGCAATGCCTATATTTACGCAGATTGAGCGATTGTTTGCCATAATGCATGCATGTATGCCGCACTGCACAAGCGCAGTGATTGTTTTGCGATTACACTTGCCCAGAGGATCACTTCACAAAGTGAGTGACAAGTAGTCAGTGTTTGGGGAGGTAACTGGGGGTGGTTAGGCAAACACATACGTGTCTGACCGTGTCCCCCTCAGCAGGTGGCCTGGGCTCCCCACATCTATGCCCACCCCGGTCCCCCTTATATCACTACATCTATACTAACCACTGTACCCAGACTCTTATACCCCCACATGTATACCCACCCTTATTTACCCCCATTTATGCCCCTGTACCCGCACGTAAAATATGCTGCTATAGGATGAGCCCTCAGAGGACACTGGAAGTTGCCGCACATGTATTGGGGGACAGGACCCCTACTAACAGCTCGGAGGAGTGTGCACCTCTAGCAGTGACAGTGATGTGTACAGTACACATCGGATAGGGGTGGGCGTTTTCTACACAGGTACACAAAGAACTGTTTTCTATTGTTCAATGTTTCTGCACAAACAACAGTGCCATCTGTTTCTCCAGGTCATCAAATCTCTTTATATTATTTATCTGCCCAGGTCCTTGCAGTCCATTCTGATGAACCTTCAGTTGCTGTGGGAGTTGGTATTGCTGGGAGAGCCGCTGGTTGTCATGGCACCTTCACCCACCATCTCCTCTGAAATTGTACTGGCACTGACTGGGTAACAGCATGCTTGTCCTATGGCACCATTTTTTGTGGTTAACTTGAAAATTGGCAGCTAATTATAGTGAATTTGCAAAAGAAGAAAAGAGTTATCTGCACAAGAACCTAAATCATAATCTATTTCTTTCAATTTTTTCTTAAGGTCCAAGGACCAAATCATATGGGGAGATACACCTAACAATAAATTACATATGACAGAACAAAAGGACACAAGTATTCTTATATTGGGCACTCACAGATTATGTATTCAATTCAATTAATTATACAGGGTTACAAAACGTAACTTTTATTTCACAATTTAATATATTTTAGGCAAAATATCAAATCATAGATAATAATAAAGACATACAAAAATGTATATTTATCGTCAATTTGACAGTAACAAAAATGTGAATTAAAATCATTACTGTACTGTATTGTCCTTATATATTCCCCAATATTACAATGAGTGTAGTATTTCTTACGCTACAATGAGTGTAGTATCTCTTACGCTACAACAACTCATAGCTTACTGTATTCTGTGCCTATTTCAGCTTATTTCTTATAAATAACGTCTTCCCACCTCTTCTCTTTCCCTAGCCTGTCATCTCTTCTAATTCAGTTTACTTTATTAGTCCATTTCTCCTCTTTTCCTCTGCTCAATAATAGTTTGGAAATTGTGCAGGCACATTTTCCTCCATTGTACCATTACTTGCTTCTCTGCAAATCTTTTATACTGTTTTTAACTCTCATACTTTTTCCTCCATCTAGTTTTCCACCCCCTATTCAACTCATCCACACAATTATCATGTGTACTTCCCCCTCCACTCATTGTCTACCTAATCCTCTGCTCTACCACCTTTTTCCACCATTATCATTTCCCCCCTGTATTCTCCACCTCCTCCTTCCTTTTTCTCCCCTCCTCTGTCTGCCTTCCTCTCTCTCCTCTCCTATTGCTACACTTTCATTCTCTTCTACCCCTCCTATGACCTACTACCACACTGATAATCCCTCCTCCAAACCTCCTCTCCATGTCATCCCACCCCACCCCCATCATATTAAACTCCCTCCTTGCCAACCACCTACAGGTTCCCTTCCCAGCACTGGTCCCCGCATAATCTCTCCACTA
The DNA here is from genome assembly GCA_031769625.1 of Taudactylus pleione. Lineage (NCBI taxonomy): Eukaryota > Metazoa > Chordata > Amphibia > Anura > Myobatrachidae > Taudactylus > Taudactylus pleione. The sequence continues at coordinate 40,202,796 of JAUIMM010000018.1, forward strand.
CATTCATCTCGGCCACCCATATTAAACTCACCTTCTCGCTATAGCAACCCAAACAATCTAATTCAGATCTCTCCCACAATCACTGTCCCTCTATCTTGTGCCCTCTGGAATGCCAGATCAGTATGTAACAAACTCGTACCCACCCACAACCTTTTCATCTCTAAAAACTTGCATCTCCTAGCCATTACTGAAACCTGGATTTCACCCTCTGACACCACTTCCCCTGCTGCTCTCTCCTCTGGGGGCCTCATCTTCTCTCATACCCCTCGGCCTGGGGGTCGCCATGGTGGTGGGGTAGGTGTCCTTTTATCCCCAGGATACTCCTACCAACTCCTAGCCTCTGAACCATCTCTTACATTTGAGGTTCATGCTATACGCCTCTTTCAACCAGTTCACCTTAGAGTAGCTGTCATTTACCGTCCCCCTGGCCCTCCTTCCAAATTCATTGACAACTTTGCTTCCTGGCTCCCTCACTTTCTCTCCTCTGACCTTTCCTCTATTATCTTAGGTGACTTCAATATTCCTATTGATATCCCCACAGAAGCCTCTGCCTCCAAACTCCTTACCCTCACGTCTTCATTTGGTCTCTCCCAATGGACCTCCTCACCCTCACATGTGAGTGGGCATTCGCTTGACCTGGTCTTCACTCACCGTTGTGATATTTCTGATTACTCCAATTCCCCATTCCCCCTCTCTGACCATCACCTTCTCTCTTTTAACCTTTCCCTCTCTCCTTCCCTTCCTCTACCTCGTAAGGCCACCATCACTAGGCGTAACATTGAGGCTATTGACACCATTTCTTTTTCTTCCCAGCTTGACTCACTTCTCTCCCCTATCCTGTCTCTCTCCTGCCCTGAACAAGCCATTTCCCTATACAATACCTCCCTTACTTCTGCTCTGGACTCTGTTGCTCCGGCAATCACTATTCACCCTCGCAGAATTACACCTCAACCCTGGCATTCCAAATGCACCAGATACCTGCAAAAGTGTTCGCGAACTGCTGAGCGACAGTGGAGAAGATCACGCTCTAAGGCTGATTTCCACCATTTCAAATTTATGCTCTCCTCATACAGTGCTGCCCTTTCCCTCTCTAAACAGTCATATTTCAAGAACCTCATCTCCTCTCGGTCCTCAGATCCCCAACGTCTCTTCACCACCTTCAACTCCATCCTCCGCCCACCCCCTCCTCGCCCCCCCCCCCCTGGCTCTCTGCCCTTGACTTCTACCTACATTACATCTAAAATTGACTCCATACGTCAGGACATCATATCCCACCAGTCCTTTTGCCATCCACCTCCTCTTTTCCCAGATCACCCCTCTCCTTCCATTTTACCAACTCTTACTTTCTTCTCCCCTGTATCTGGAGAGGAAGTAATGTCCCTCATCCAGTCCTCCCCCCCTTCCACCTCCCCCCTTGACCCTATCCATTCACGTCTCCTCCACTACCTCTCTCCTTCTGCCTGCTCCCATCCTGCCCACCTCCTCAATCTCTCCCTATCATCAGGCACTGTCCCGTCTGCATTCAAACATGCCCTTGTCTCCCCCATACTAAAAAAACCTACCCTTGATTCTAACACTCTCTCCAACTACCGTCCCATCTCTCTCCTCCCTTTTGCCTCCAAGCTCCTTGAGCGTGTTGTTTACAACCGCCTTACCACCTTTCTTTCCTCCCACTCCCTCCTTGACCCTTTTCAGTCTGGCTTCCGTTCTCTTCACTCCACTGAAACTGCCCTCACAAAAGTCAGCAATGACCTCCTTGCTGCTAAATCCAAGGGCCACTACTCTCTTCTCATTCTCCTTGACCTCTCTGCTGCTTTCGACACTGTGGACCACCCTCTCCTTCGGCAAATCCTTCACTCCCTTGGTCTACGTGACACTGCTCTCTCCTGGCTATCCTCCTACCTCTCTGACCGATCCTTCTCTGTCTCCTCTCATGACTCCTCCTCACAACCACAGCCTCTTGCAGTAGGTGTTCCCCAAGGTTCTGTTCTTGGACCTCTCCTTTTCTCAATCTATACATCCTTACTAAGGGAACTCATCAGCTCTTTTAACCTCCAATATAATCTCTATGCCGATGATACCCAGATCTACCTTTCCTCCCCTGACCTCTCTCCATCTCTCCTCACTCGTGTCTCCAACTGTCTCTCTGCCATCTCTTCTCCTGGATGTCCCAGAGATTTCTTAAACTTAAAATGTCTAAGACTGAGCTAATCATCTTCCCACCCCCCTACACTTCCCACCATTTCTTTATCAATTGATGGCACAACTATCTCCTCTAGCCCCAAAGTGCGCTGTCTTGGAGTTATCCTGGACTCCTCCCTCTCCTTCAAACCACATATCCAGTATCTCTCACAGTCCTGTCGTTTTCATCTTAAAAATATTTCCAAGATTAGACCCTTTCTCACCCAGGATGCCACTAAAACCCTCATACACTCACTGGTCATCTCCAGACTGGACTACTGTAACCTCCTCCTATCTGGCCTCCCCAACTCCCTTCTCTCCCCTCTCCAGTCTGTCCTCAATGCTGCTGCTAGGCTCATTTTCCTCTCAAAACGCTCTGCATCTGCCTCCCCTCTACTACAAGCTCTCCACCGGCTCCCCTTCCCTTTTAGACCCCAATTTAAGGTTCTCACACTCACTTACAAAGCCCTCAGCCATTCCTCTCCCATTAACATCTCTGATCTCCTCTCCCTTCACTCTCCTGTCCGCCCTCTTCATTCAACAAATGCACGCCGCCTCTCATGCCAATTGATCACTTCTTCCCACTCCCGCCTCCAAGATTTTGGCCGCGCTGCTCCCCACCTTTGGAACTCTCTCCCGCTTCTCATCAGACTCTCCACCTCTCTTCAGTCTTTCAAACGGGCTCTCAAGACCCACTTTTTCATCAAAGCCTTCCAGCTCTCTTCTTAACTTGCTGCTACATACTCAGTCCTCCCTGCCTACCCCATCTGTGTCAACCCCTGTTTGTCTGTCCCTCCCCTTTAGAATGTAAGCTCCTATGAGCAGGGCCCTCTACCCTCTTGTGCTTCTCCTTACTCTACCGTCATCTACTTCTTACTCTCTACCAGGGCACGTAACACTTGGTTGCTTTGCATTGTTGCTTATCTGGGTGTTATGGTCGCGAATGTAGCAATGTACATTATCCTTGTACTGTATTGTATTGTATTGTACTGTTCTGTAAGTCACTGTAAATTAACCTATTTGTTTATGTACTTTGTAAGGCGCTGCGGAACACTTGTGGCGCCATATAAATAAGCGATAATAATAATAATAATAATACAATGAGTGTAGTATTTCTTACGTTACAATGAGTAGTATTTCTTACTTTGGGGTGTATTTAGAACTGTGGGCCTGATTCAGAGCCGCTCGCTCTGACAGAGCGCTCATTCTGAATCAGGGCCGGGCTGTTTTTTTTTTTTGGAGCGGCCAGGATGATGGTCGCGATTGTCTTGACCATCGTGACCATCGGGCTTGCGACGAGACCCTTGTGGTAGGGTCTCGCCCATCGCAAGCCCCAGAGAGCTTTCGGCTCTAACAGAGCCGGAAGCTCTCCACTGACATCACTTGTGATGTCAGTGGGGCCGCCCCCAAACGGCAGGCGTTCTCATGGGAACGCCTCAGTTTGGCCAGCCACCCCCCCAGCCCGCCCACCAAATGGGCCGAGCTGTCATCCAACATCGACAGCTCGCCCCCTTTGGTGCGAGACCCGGATCGGCGGAGTGCCCATCGCTAGCCGGGTCTCGCGCATGCGCACCACGGAGCCGGCTCCGTCGTGCGCATGCACTGTGGGCCACCATTGACCCAGTTGCGACCGCTCAGCGCTTGTGACTAAGTCTGAATCAGGCCCTGTGTCTGAGCAGTTGTTTAATATATTGTTCAATATCTCCTATTTTATTATGTGTTCTCAAAATACCAATAAATGGAGTATAAACAATTGTTATTTTATTTATTTTATTTTCGTTTACATGTAAGTCATACCTTTAGAGCCCCACCTACAGTACTTGATATATTAACATCACTCTGAAATGATGGTTCAAACTGACATAATTTATTTAGCCAGAATTTATCTGGTTATATAAACCAATAGATTGCCAATTTATTGGTTTATATAACCAGATAAATACTATCTAAATAACCAGATAAATACTGCCTAAATACATGGATTCAAAATTCTGGCTAAAAATAGGAGATGGAAAATGTCAATAATTTCACTCAGTTTAATCATACACTTAATGTAAGGATGATAAGCCCTGAGCAATGGACAGATAGAGGCTAGCTGCTACATTCTGTACAGTCCTAATGAACTAGAACCTGAACGCATCCTTTGCCCTATCCTGTATTAGTTTGCAGAGCTCATGTTTTTATTGTTGTGTTTACAGGTGCATTTCTCCTTTAAAGTTCTGCTCAGATTTCCGTCCATATTTTACTATCCATGACAGTGAATTCAAGGAATATACAACAAGGACACAAGCTGCGTGAGTAAACCATGAGGACCAATGTACAATGGTGCATACCCGTTTAGTTATATGTCCATGACCTTAGTCCTGCATAAAAATGGTATGATACAGACATAATTCTTCTACCATTTCTGCCCCAGTGAACAATAAACATATATGCTAATAACTGTTTATTTTAGCCCCAGCCTACTACTTGGAGTTACCAATCCTTTCTTTATCAAGACATTGCAGCACTGGCCGCACATCCTGCGTGTTGGGGAACCACGAGTGTCTGGTAAGAAAGCTGCAGGAGGGAGTGTGACTGGAGAAAAATGCTGGCTGTGAATACCCACAGCTAAGACACAGCGTAGCATGATAGATAAACTACTACTGGAATACTTAGGACAGAACTTTAGGGACACTTTAAGAGTGACAGTGGGATAAGAATTGTCACAAAAATGGGGGTATAAGAAAATAAATCTTGCTGCAAGTACACAATATAGTTTCATTAGTAAACAGGGAGATAATTATACATAAAACATTATGTTGTGTGATAGAAATGTGATTCAAAATGTGAGTGAAATCACGGACACGCATATGGACCGAATTCAATTAGACACAGGAGGACCCAGTTTTAACTCTGAGCTTTTCAGTTAGCAATATGTTTTCTCTAGTGGTAACCCATGGATTCCAGGATAAGTGCCTGGAGCTATGTGTTAACCGTTCACAGGCAGCCATGGTAAGTCCCGTACCTACCACAGGTTTCTGTGCGCACCTCAGATGGGTGCGAACAAAATTTGCAGTAAGTGCCGCGGGTAATTGAATTCGGCTGTACTTGTTTGAAAATTTTGTAACATATAAGGACTTGTGATGTCAATTTGCATTAGTTTATAGCTATATGTTATTCTTCACCTGCAGGCGATTTACCCAAACAAGTGAAGTTGAAGAAGATAACAAAGCTGAAGACACTGGACACTAAAACAGGTGAGTTATTGAGATATTGGTGTACTTAGAGCATGAAGGAGTGTTAAGATAAGATAAGTACATACCTAGGACTACACTTCTGTTGGCAGGTATCTAAGTGCATCTTGGATAGAAGATATGTGTGCATACTAGCTGGAATACCAGGCGTTAATTTTTTTTACATTTCCTCTCCTGGATAACTATGCAGATTAGGAGTAAATAATAGTGCCACTCCCCCGTAAGGGTGGCAACACGCTTCCTTTTTGGGAAACGGAGACCATTGCCGTCCCCTCTCTGGCCGAAAACTGCAGCAGACTGTCAATCACTTACAGCAGTGGTTCCCAAACTTTTTTTGAATCGCGGCACCCTAGTGCATCAGAATTGTTTTTACGGCACCCCTAAGCCAAAAGTTTGTTATTGAGAAATTCAGAAAAAAATGTAGAAAAGTGAAGTAAATTGTGCTGACCTGTTATTCTTAGGTTCATTTGTGTAGTGGGTGACAGGTTTGCGCTTCTGTTTGTCCACATATTTATATTACATTGACCATAAATAATTTGATTTGGTGCTGGACCACCAACCTGAGGCACCCCTGCAAGTGTCCCGAGGCAACCCAGGGTGCCACGGCGCACAGTTTGGGAACCACTGACTTACAGTATGCTGCTGGACTGCGTGCGGGATCACAGCTGAATCACTCCCTGAAATCTCTCTGTATACCAACATTGAAGACCATGTCTAGCAGGGCTGCCATTACGGGGATATTGCCAGAACTGGAGTCCCATTCCCGGATAGAAGGGGGCCCGCCAGCAGTGGCACTGTGAGGCTGAAATCAATCTTCCCTGCTGTTTGTAATGTCTGTATGCTAAGCTTTGCCAGGATCAAAGATTGTTGATTGATTATGCTGTCTGCCACAGACTGAATGTATTGAGTGCTGAGCTGCTCATGAGCATGCCAGGCACTGTGACAGTGTATGTATGAAGCTAGCCCCTCAACCCCAGAACCTGTGTAATTTAAGATTGTCCTAGTTTTATGGGATTGTATGACAGTGTATGGCCCTGACAAAGTGCAAATTTCTCCTTCGGGGTCCATGGGGTCCACAGCCATTACGTTGGGGTATGTGGTTGGAGTGATCCAGGCACCAAACAGTTAAAACAAGCTCTCAGCTCCCCCAGGAAGCACTGGGTTCTCCCCCACATATACCCCACCCTGGCTACAGGTAGTCAGTTGTTCTGTTTGGTTTGAGAAGGCATCTTAGTGACAGGGTCTGCAGGTGCAGTCCCAAGACAAGTGATTCATCTAAGCAAGCGGAGCGTGCTGTGGATGGGAGACCGGAAGCAGCTAAGCGTCTGACAGACGCCCGCGTCGCTGCTTCATCTACCCCTGCCGGCGCCGCAACAACGGTGACAGAACCAGTGATTTCAGCAGGGGCATAAGGCCCTGGACTGCAACCGGGTAGCATGGGGATGCAGGTAAGGTGGTTCTGTGCCGCCGCTGACGCTGGAACCACGTGGCCTAATACTGGTCAAACTACACCACTGTGATTAGTTTGGTGGAGCTAGGTCCAAAACTCTGGCTGTGCATAAAGGACAAACAGACAACACACACCCACTTTCTCACTTATTATATAGATATACAGAAAGAGAAAGTGATACTGTAGGTATATATTCTACATCCTAGGGTAGTATATAAGAATGGTGTCGTTCTCAATTCTAGCAGAAACACATATAAACTCTTTGAGAGGGATAGTAGCCTACACTATTAAAGGCCAATACTATTTAATTGAAAATTAGAAAAATCTTTGGAGAAAAAGAAAATCTGTAGTTTTACATTAATTGTCTACACTTTTCTGTCCTACGAGTTCTCTTTGCCTAATTCTAGGTAGAACACTTTAAGTAGCTGGTTGATGATAATAGACATTCAAAGAATACTGTATTTTGATCCCAAAAATGATTTCTCCTCAATCTCTCATATCAGCACAGATTCTTGCCCACAACTGGGTGCCAGAATATTGGCTAAAGATATCATTCCCTTATGACTATTAGACTCTCTCCTCTCATATCATAGACATTTATCTTAGTCATTCCAAAAGGGCAGAGCACATCAAACTTATCGCTCACAGTTTAGTACTATTTTAGTTGGTTTTATAGTATTTACTGTATTTCAGGGAGGTGTAAATTAGAAATGAGCGGTTTGGTTTTGCTGAAAACCGAACACACTCAAACTTTGGGGTTGCGAGTAGAACCGAGTCCTGGCTTGGGTCTCCTTGCCAATTTCGTAACTCAGATCTAAATACTGGATCTAGCATGTTTTGGATGGCATTTAAGTCCCTCCCTCATGATTTCAGGTGCTGTGAGATGGTCAACGTTGACTAGAAATGACTGGAAATTAATAATTGATGTTAATAATACTATAGGAACAAAACCGAACTAAAACACTTGAGGGTGGTTTTACCAAAACCAAAACATGACGATGATTTAGAACAAAAATCAAAACATGGGGGACTGCGCACATCTCTATTGTAAATACTGCATAAGAGAAGGCTCTACTAGGAAGAGAACCCAGAACTTTATCTTTTGTTCTGCCCTTTATTGGTGACTGCTACCAACATTGCTGTGTCAGCCCTGACAATTTGATGTACAACAATAGGAATGGGTATGAAATACCGCCGGCCCCTCCTTAGGGGTGCCTAACCCTAACTTCCCCCCCAAGTGCCTAACCCTAACCACCCCCTTCCCTGCTATCTAAACCTAAGTCCCCCGGGGGGGTGCCTAACCCTAAGTCCCCCCTGGGGGTGCCTAGCCCTCCCTCCCCCTAGCCTAACCCTCCCGGGGGGGTGCCTAACCCTAAGTCCCCCCCGGGAGCCCTAAACCTAACCCTCCCCCCGCGGCTGTCCGCTCGCGGCGCCCGGCATCACTACGATCGTGATGCCGGGCGCCGGTCTCCCGGCGTCGGGGAAATGCGGGCGTCTACATCTAGACGCCCGGCATTTCACCCTTGCCGGGATATGACAGTCGGGAAGCCGGCTGCCGGTATATAGGCAGTCGGCTTCCCGATTGCTTCCCCAACAATATAGTGGATAAAAAGAAAACATTGTTTTAATACAGCCATAGTGTATGTCTCTATGTCTCACTAATGTTCTGAGTTTTGTCATTCACTTTAGGATTGTACACATCCTACAAGCCATTTCTTCACAAAGACAAGACACTGATCAAACAGTTGCTAAAGGTAATTGTGCACACATTTGGGTACTATCCGTTTATGTTAAAATTGTCTTTAGTAAATTGGCACATTTTTCTGATGGGTGAACAATGTTAATCACAGGACATAATCGGGGGATAACGCCACTCTGCAAACTGTTTAATTAATTTATTCATAACTCACATAACACTATATTAACTCGATTACAAAGCTCCATACCCCCAGTTTGCTTAACCTCGTGTCAAGGGTATAATTGCACCACAGATTTTGAATGAAAGAGGTTGGTACTGGGTTTCCACTCTTAACGCTTATATTATAATTTGCCACTGTATAGAATAAATTCTCAGTCTTACTTGCTGTGCTCAATATCAAGCTTGTAATTAATTTTTGTACATAGATAATGAACTTTACTTAGAACTGACTGGGCCAACAATAAAACCATAAACACAGATCAAAAGATAAATTAGATGACTTAGACTTATGAATGCTAAGTGGTGTAACACCCTGAGCATAATAAGCACATTTGTACTGATTATTTCCTAATAACTACTCTTCTACAGGGTCTTCAGAAGAAACTCCCCTCTTCCATACTTAGTTTATTGCTCCGGAAACACCTGTTTGAGCTCACACAGAGCTTCATCCTTCCCCTGGTGAGCCACAGTTTTGCTATCCTGCCTACACTAGAGTGTTCACCATAATTCTAAATACCTCTTTCTGTTTCAGGAGCGTTACATGGGCAGTCTGATGCCACATCATAGTTCCATCACTGCCTGGAAGGTAGGACACTCTACAGTTCTGTATTACTGCTCTATTGTGTAAAGAACGTCAGTACAGTGCAGTCTTAATCTTCAAACACACTGCAAAATACTTTCAGGTAAAGAGAAACACTACTACAAAAATCAGTGCAAGGTGCAACAATTCTTTTTGCCTTTCCTCTTAAAATAATAGATTAGGTCTGCATATTCTGGTGAGAAATTAGAAAAAAAGCTTTAACTTATACTTCATATGTTATACTGTTATAGAGGATTTATTCGTCGACATTCCACTTCAAATGCAAGGCCACTTAGAATAGTTCATGCCTGGCGAAGAAACAGTCTATCCTTCTCTTTTATGTGCATATAATTATTTTATTGGCTCCTTATGTATCAGTGTTATATATAGGTGTGGATTTAGGTTGTCGCTAGGTCCTCAAGAAGGTGTTCTCATGAACCTTAACATTTAAATGACTTTTTTACCCATTAGGATATATTACACATCATGAGTGCTGGTGTTCCCATAAACCTTTAGAACACAAAATGACCTTATTACCTGTTGTGAACATGATTGGATACAGATCATAGGTACAATAGGTGATCAGTTTAAAATGTATTAACATTAAAGACAAATATTAAAGACACACAATGATATCATAAATGTCATGAAAAAAACAATGTCATATATAACATAAAATGAAAAAAGGACAGGGTATTATCCTTATTACCTCTCACCCTTTGTTTGTATTGTGGTGGGCTGTGCTAGGAAAGCATGATAGTCCCGGGCGGATAGCTCAGCACCAACGCAGGTAGCTTTCAAATTGTGAGTTTGGGCATCTGATGCAGGGTCCCCTTAAGTCCACAGATTAGGTTCCATGCAACACGTTTCAGATAACCTGTATCCTTTCTCAGGTACGGATCCGTACCTCAGGAAGTTATCTGAAGCCCGCAGTTTTGATGACACACCTCACTAAAGTTTACCTACCTGTGAATGCCCCGTTACCATCCAGTAATGCCACTTCAGCTGAGTTGTTCATGACTCTGCATCACCCGCAAATACATATGCTGGGCTACAGAGCATGCACAGTGCGAAGAGACGCAAGATCCGTCCACAACACTGAGTTTTGTACAACTCCATGAAGGTCAAGGAATACTGTATTTATTTCTCATGTGCCATTAAAGAATTATGATAACCTATTGCAAGATTTAAAAAAAAATGTTTATTAGTCTACAGGGCTTATAAAAATACAAAGTTTTTGTTTTATTAAACTGTAAAAACTTATGAAGGTATACACATGTCCACTTGAGAGGACAACATGAAGCCACAACATAAAAAATGGTATCCCCACTCCTTTAATGTGCCTATAAACTCCACCAATTATTTTTCTATATTTGTACCCTTATATTGTTTTCATAATAATTAAAAAAAATGTATTATTGCAACTAAAAATAAAAATTCCTTATTATCATAGAACAGTATTTAACCGTGGAACTTTTAAAAAAACAAACAAGCAAACAAACACACAAATGTGTGGTATGGTTCCAATTTGTTCTTATCCTGTTGTTGTTTTTATGTTTATTTATGGATTTTTTTCATCCAGACACAAAAAGGAACTCAATATTTATATCACAAATATTGTCATTTACTTCTGAGTTTGCTTCATAATTAGAAAATTAACTTTTTTCATGAACTGAATTGAACTGATTTTAATGCTTGGTGTGAAAGTTGGAGAAGCACACTGCCACACAGGGTCAAGACACTGCATGCAGATGTACATAGTTTTACGTGTACAGGCTGCATCGTGGCACCTGTTAGCATGTTTTGCATCATTAATCGTTAGACAGTGATTTCCCTCACTGAACCTGATTTTAGGGGGTGGCTTTGATACTGCCCTCATGGGGTGTTACCACACAATATATATATATATATATATATATATATACACACACACACACACACACAATTATACATGCCCAACATACATACACACCCATAAGTATACTGTCTGTTGGGAATTATGTTAGTTGCACAGCAATAGATTGGATATGTCCTGGGCAGGCACTGGTTACCTAGTGTGCCAGAGTTTTTAAAACCCCTAGAGCTGCCCCCGTACCCATAACCCCCCCTCCCCCGACACGCGGACAAACACACACACCTCTGCTTATAAACATCCAACATACTTCAATCAAAGACGCTTCCACCATGCTACTCCCCCACACATGCGTTACACACACACTGACAGTGTACACACCTAGATTCCAGAGAGCCAGTGAGTGGCTTGCGTCACCCGTCTAGCTCCAAGCCCCATGGGAACTGTCTGGAGGAGTTGCGCTTCCCATAGACTAAGCGATAGCCAGCCTCTCAGTGTGGATATGAGGAGGCAGATGCCGCATTACTGACACAGTTGCCTCTTCATATCGATTAGCTGCAGCGTTGGATCGGGAGGCAGGGGGGGTTTAGGTGGCCCTGCGTTTTAACAGAGGTGGTGTCTCACCAGCTCTTCCTCTTTGACGTTGCTATATAGAGTCAGGTTGACCAATGCTCGCGCATTTGATGCTTTGAAATCCAACTGCTTCTTGTAATTGTATCCAGATATTGGAAACAGCAGCCATGCGTTTACACAAGTCACATCAAGAAAGTGAAAGAACACCCAAATGTACCATCTCCTGTTTTTGCGTGGGTACATCGCCACGTACTGATCCATGAGAACTACTCCCCCATGTGCAGGTTATACATTTTGATGGCAAATGGTCAAGTGATGTGGATCACTTCATATACGGCTATTACATGAGGAAAATATTTAGGTTAGGCCTATATGCATACTTGCCAACTCTCCCTGATTGTCAGAGATACTCCCTGAAATAGTAGCAGTCTCCCTGACTCCCTGAAGAGTCCAGCAATCTCCCTGACTCCCTGAAATAGTAGCAGTCTCCCTGACTCCCTGAAGAGTCCAGCAATCTCCCTGACTCCCTGAAATAGTAGCAGTCTCCCTGACTCCCTGAAGAGTCCAGCAATCTCCCTGACTCCCTGAAGAGTCCAGCAATCTCCCTGATTGCACTTTACCTCCATTATATAAAGAAACAAAAAAAAAGATATATACATTAAAATGAGATTATTAGTATAATTTCCCTGTGTTGGCTATAAGGCACAATGGGGGAGATGTATGAAGTGGTATCAGCGCACGTTATGTGCGCTGATACCGCTTCTCCCCGATGTATGATCTGGGGGTTTGGCGGTAAATGACTGGGCACTATGCACCCCTGTAATTATCTACAAGATGGCTGCGCCGATAGCCTGGGCAATGTATGAACGGTCAGTTCGCCTGACCGCTCCGCCCGCTGCAGCTGTCGCTATCAACAGCTACAGCCTGGCGATGCCCTACCCCCACAGCAGGCACAGCGCTGTCCCTGCTGGTGGCTGCCGGCTCCAGGGCTGCACGTGGGATCTCGCAACACTTGCAAGTTCCCGGGCATGCACAGTGGAGCCGGCTGGGAAGAAGACACAGTGCATCAGCACTAGGCTGATGCGCTGTGTACTCAGGCAGGGATCACCAGAGGAGGGGGGGGGAGTTAGCATCGTTAGTGCTCCCTGCTTCGCCTCGGTAAAGAGGTGAAGCAGGAACATACTTGCCGACTTTTACTGAACCTTTTTCCGGGACCAGCCTGGTCATATCGGCTTCGGGGGGCGGGGCCAGGCTACAGCTGTCATTAGGACCGCCCCCTTTGCTGGAAAGCCCGTGATTCACAGGTCCTCGATGAGGGAGCAGGGCTAAATTATGCAATTTGCATTGTTTAGCTCCGCCCCCTCCTTGCGGACCCGTAAACCTGTCCTAAAATCTCCCCATCCTGCCCACTTCACTAGGAAGTGGGCGGGATGCAGGAGATATCACTACTCTTTCGGGGTTGTGGGGGGTTACCCGAAAAATCGGGAGCCTCCCATGATTCCCAGGAGAGTAGGCATGTATGATTAGGAAGCGTTATAGCGGCATGTTAAGTGCCGCTATAATCAGAGTTGCCTACCTTTAAAGATCTCTTCCCGGGAGAAGCCCGGGTAAGAGAAGCAGGAGGGAGGCAATGGGGGGGCGGGGCCTGACGATTTGCGTCATTAAGCCCAGCCCCCTCGCGGTAAAATTGCCGCGATTGGCTAGAATTTGCATAGGGGGCGGGGCCAAATGACATTGTTCATGTAGAAGCACGTTTTAAGCACCGCCCCCTACACGGAGACCAGCGATCCCCGCGGGTATTCTCATTCTGCTCACTTCACTAGGAAGTGGGCAGAATGCGGGAGAAATGCCTACCCTTCCGGGGGTGCGGGGGGTTACCCGAAAAATCGGGAGCCTCCCGTGAAAACCGGGAGGGTAGGCATGTATGGCTATAATACATCTCCCCCAATGATCCCTAGGGCTACATGTATTTTCTGAAAAGTATCGGTATGTTTTCATCAACAAAGAGATCCTACTAACTGCTTTGGGGCTCATTTACATTTAGATGTAAGTGTATTTTATGGCACGTCGCTCAGTTGTAGCAGTACACATCCACTTTACCACCACGCTCATAGGTGTTGCCTTCACAATCTCCCTGAAATTCTTTTTCAAAAGTAGGCACGTATGCATATATGTCAGAATAAGCCTTGCATGCAGTATGGATCTTTGTATTACATAACATCCACTGAAGTGATTTTACATCAACTGTGAAAAAAATAAATTGAGTATTTTATCAAAACATCTACCATATTATGCCCTAAACATTACTTTCCTTGAATTTATTTATTTTACGTGCTCTGCTATCTTTGAGTAAAACTATTTTACAGATATCCTCAGTGCTGGTGAGCTTTCCTCAGCTATTTTATATTGATCTTATTGTTTTTGTAAGAATTAAAATCTGCCACTAGGTGGCATACCTTCTAAGATTGGTAGAGGACCAAAGAAGAGGACACCATGCACTAGTGATATCAAAAGAGTTTCTGTAGGACAGGGGTTCTCAAACTCGGTCCTTAGGACCCCACACAGGTCATGTTTTCCAGGTCACCCAGCAGGTGCACAGGTATATTCATTACTCACTGACACATTTTAAAAGATCCACAGGTGGAGCTAATTATTTCACTTGTGATTCTGTGAGGAGACCTGGAAAACATGCACTGTTTGGGGTCCTGAGGACCGAGTTTGAGAACCTGTGTTGTAGGAGATATCTTGAAAACAGCTGTCCACTGTAGTGGCCTCTATGCATGAAAGGTTTAATGAGTATATCACTTGCATTTAGCTGGAAATTATCTCAATTTGGCCCCCGTCGCCTATCATAATATTAACAATGCTGCATGGAATGGGATTGAAATACCGGCTGCTGTTTATCCCGACAGTGGATGCCCGACAGGATGAAGATCCCGACTGGGGCAGGCAAGTACCCTAACCCTCCCTTAGTGGTGCCTAACCCTAAACTCCCCACGGGGGTGCTTAAGCCTAGCACCCTCTTACCACTCCCTAAACCTAACTCTCCGGGGGAGTGCCTAACCCTAATCTCTCCCTGGGGGTGCCTAACCCTCCCCCCTAGGGGTGCCTAACCCTAATCTCCCCCCCCAAACCTAACCCTAACCCTGCTAGACTCCCTAATCCTAACCCTCCCCCCTCCGCAGCTAACGCTAAGGCCGCCCCGGATTTACCTTTGTTCGGGCTGGCATCCTCTGCGTTCTGGCGTCGGGATTAGCATAGGCGTCGGTATTTCTACGCCTATGTTAAATCCATTGCTGGGAGTCCACTGTCGGGATTGAGACCGTCTCATAACTACATCCCTGCTGCACTCATGCAGATCCAGCCATATAGAAATCCTAATCCCTTATTATTAAATAAAGCATATTTGCACAAAAATAGATGCGACATCACAAAACATAATTATTCTTATTGTGTATAGATTTCCACAATGTAACATATAATATTTCCCTGCTCTGACAGTTATGTTAAAAATTGTATTTCTTTATGCATAGAATCCACCACAGGTTCGGCCATTCCAGCAAGATGAGCTGATGAAGATGCTGGAACTCACAGGTCCACAATTCAGCTCTGCGATAAAGGGGGACTGGATAGGATTGTACAGGTGAGCATGGCATAGAGCTGAAGTCAGTGTTTAGTTTAGGATACTGGCACACTGCCAGCAGTGTTGGTATACTTTAGCTTATCAATGACAATATGACTAGAACAGTATGTTTCCGCTTCCTACTATGCGCAGGCAGAAAGGACAAATAAAGACCATGGAGTAAAACTCACTTTGCTTCACCAAAACACGGGAGAGTTTTCCCTTTTAAAGCTCGCAGCCTGGAGCCGCCAGCCAATCAGCGACCGCTAATTGTAGAGCGGCGGCTGATTGGCTCCTGCAACTGACAGTTCCCACGTGGGCTGTTCAGTGAGTCAGGAGCCGCCAGCCAATCAGCGGCCGCTCTACAATTAGCGGTCGCTGATTGGCTGGTGGCTCCGGACTCACTGTCAGTCGGGAGCAGGTTAGTGCTGTATGTGGACACACATGCAGCGCTAACCTTAGTATATGGTTCGGGTATTCTTTTTTTTTTTTTTGCAAAGACACCCCTGGATGCTACGGAGACCAGCGCGATGGAGGAGGTGAGTACAGGAACTTTATTGTAGGTACTCCAAATGGGATTCTACTCGGACAAGTGGACAGATCACCTGGCAACAGGTAAGTATGTGTGAGTGGGTAGGTGTATGTAATAAACTTTTACTTGTCACGGTGTGTGTCCTGTCATTATTTAACTATTTATTTTACAGTGGGGGTACAGGGGCCGCCCGTCTGCTGGCACTTGTAGTTCCACAAGTGCCAAAGGGCAGGCATGCTGGCACCTGTAGTGCCACTATAAAATACAATAGTTTCAAACAAATTAACCCTTTATTACCCCCGTCCCCAATGCTCCAGGGGTGCAGGGAAGAGCCCCGAGCTTCAGGCCAAGCCTGGCGTTTTTGGAGAGGGGGTGCCCCTTCTTGGGGGGGCCCCCACCTCACCTGAGATCCCCGACTTGGCCTGACCGTCTTGGGGTTGTAATGCGTTGGCCACGGAGCCCCGGTGAAAGGGTCTCTGGGCTGTGGCATTACACCCCGGTCGGTTTGGTCCGGTGCTAGTTTTAAATATAGAGGAACCAATGTCACCTGAGGTCAATCCATAAAAAGACGACCCCAGTCGACACCCGGCGCTAAAGAGAGCCAATTCGTACATAAAATATTATATCTGGATAGTGCTGTTTGTGTATCTCAGTTCACAGTGCTGCAAAGTCTAAATGTCAGTTGCTTTTCTGACATAAAGAAAACACAGCCATAGGAAAAAAAAGGGGAGAAGTAGACTGCACTGCTGTGACTGGATATTGACATGTGCTTGATTAATATAAATAAATACCACTTTAGCCTCTCTGAATCAAGAAATAATCAACAACATTTATTAGACATACAATGAAATAATAAAAATAGATAAAATGTAACTCTTAAATAAGAGTATAAATCACAATAATACAGTTGTTACAACAACTCATATGGCCATTTAAAAGTATCCGATTGTAGATCTTTACCCAATATGGGATAATACTTTGTTGTAAGTTCAATTAATGAAAAATAACGGGTCAAATGCTCACCATTTATCACATACACATAATAGGAGTATTCGGCAAAAGCTTGATGTAAACGGAATTCCAGTTGGTCTTGTAGTGCACCGGACTGTGCTTAGGAAAAAATGTCGTTGGAAATAAAATACTTGCAAGGCTGGGTAGCCTTCAGTAGTAACAAAGCCGTGAAATGCCACCTGGTGATATAAGGTAAAGTGGCGGCTGAGCTGGCACTGGTGTCCGCTCTGTACCGCAGTCCCGGGTCAATCCCCCGTTGCCGACAGGCAATATGCTGGACGTAGCCCTCAGTGGTAATATAGGGGGTACCCTACGCAATTTTGTTCCCCCTATATTTAAAACCAGGACTGGCCCTGCAGCCTGGTGCTGGTTCTTAAATTACGGTGGACCCCTACTCATTTTGTTCCCCGTAATTTTAGGAACCAGGTCTGGCTGGCAAGTCCGGGGCTGGTTATGCTTTAGGGGGGGACCCTACGTAATTTTTTATACAATAAAAACACTTTATATTAGGTATACAGGCAGAAACATACACATATCACACTGATCTGTGTATGTTTCTGCCAAACTCGCAGCTCAGGAGGTGAGTGTTTAAAACTTCTATTTCACAGTGAGTTTGCTAAATGTACCATCTGTAATGACTAACGACAGCTATTTTTTCACTGTTCGTTCTAAAGATTTTTTCAGCTCTTAAAAAAATAAAATGAAAAAAAAAAATCACAAAAGTGGCTACAGAATGTGGGATTTCAATAGAATGTTTTGTTGCAATGTTTTCAACTTCAATTATGGGTTCTATCATAAATTATGCTGCTATTTTATAGTGACAATATGTTATTGACTTGAGTAACTTATTTTAATTTTAGTCATTTGCTGTCATTGGCCTGATGGTATATCAATAACTAGATTTTCTGTCATTTTAGCCAACTAATTCAGGTGAGTCATTGTGTTCAAATCTTTATTGTGGTATTTGGACACATTCACCTATTAGGAAACAAAGAGAGTAAGTTGGACACTGACAATTGGCGCAATATTGCTGTGTAAAAGCAAACCTGATGCGCAATAATATTCTCAGCAAAGTCAGTTGCCTCATATGGTTTGGTCTGGTACCAGGATTAGCAGACAATAGATAGAGATAGCATAAGGTGAATAATACAGGTCACTTATTGTAGAAGCGTCTTCTTTCACTCTCTCCTGTAACTTAATTCCTCCTTTTGCAGGCGATTCCTGAAGTCTCCCCATTTTGATGGCTGGTATCGGCAGAAGCAAAGAGAGATGAGAGAGAGGCTGGAAACAGCACACCTCAAAGTCATCTGTGAAGCAGTGAGTTCTACAGAACATAACATAATTTTCATAAACATACAGTATAGTTGGAGGAAGTGAGAGTGTGTGTGTGCAGGGGCGCCGAGAGGGGGATGGGAAGCGTTTACTAATTACCCAGGCCCGGGTTTGCTGGAGGGGCCCGGGTCCGACGCCGCCCCCCTTCCTCCCTCTTACCCGTTAGCAGCCCAGCTGTGTGCTGGGCTTCAGTGGCACACTGCTGTAGCAGTCTCCTCTGCCTGTGGGGGGGAGCTGAGGGGCTCACAGCACCCTCCTCCGCAGCATGTTTGTGTGTGCGTGCGTGTTTTGATGTTTGTCGCTGGTCCATTGGATCTCGCCTAAATAAGTGTTATGAATTCCAGTGACCACTCCTAGTAAGCCATCTAGAACTCAGGCTACGAGTTTTTCCACCACTAACAGCCGCCCGTTGTTCCCTTAGAGATAAATTGCTTACCGGTATTTAGGCGGCCACCTGGACTTACTGTTCGGAGTAGAAGCAGCTTACAGGGATGTCGGCTGGAATCCTGTAATGAGGGAAAGAGTTTAGAATAGGATGAATTAATGGTATAGTTTTATAGTTTTTAGGTGCGGCTTGTTTGCCAATGATGCGGCAAATGTGCTGATGATGCGACAAATGTGCCAATGGTAGAAAGCTGATGAGTATTTCGGCTTTGAGAGGAAGGTGCAGCAAATCTGGCGATGATGCGGCAAATGTGGCGATTGGGCGGCTATAGCCGATGATAGACAGTTAATAGATGCTGCGGCTTTGGGAGCCGATGGTGCGGTAAATGTGTCGATGGTGCGGCAATAGCCGATGGTGGATAGTAAATAATGATGCTGCGGTTTTGGGAGCCGATGGTGCGGCTTGTATGCCGATGGTGTGGCAATAGCCGATGGTGCAACTATATTTGATGGTAGACAGTTAATAGTAGATGCTGCAGCTTTGAGAGCCGATGGTGAGTCAAATGTGGCGATGGTGCGGCAATAACCGATGGTAGACAGTTGGTAGTTGGTGCTGCGGCTTGGAGAGCCGATGGCAGCACGGTGGAATAGGTGCGGCTAGGAAGCCATAGGGTAGCTGGAGAGCCAGGGGCAGCTCAGAAGCTGCTGGGGTGGCTAAGGTGTCAAAGGTGCTGCAAAAGCCGATGGTAGAGAGTAGGTAGTTGGTGCTGCGGCTTGGAGAGCCGGTGGCAGCATGGTTGTATAGGTGCGGCTAGGAAGCCGTAGGGAAGCTGGAGACAGCACGGAAGCCACCACGAGGACCAGAACGCTGACCATGCAGCCAAGCCGTGGGAAGCCACAGATACGCTATAGTCGGCGAGGCGGCAAAAGTCCAGTGTGTACAAATAGGAGGAACCACCAATCTTGCTGCACTGTAGATGACACGTCACTTCCTGAGGCGTGCCGATCGCCTAGCAATAGGGGAAACTGGAGTAACCCCGTCCTGACTGGGTAAACTGCTCGAGGGAGACAAGTCGTGACTGCGACTTATAACAATAAGAAATAGCTTGTGATAGAAAATGTATCCACTAAAATTCAACCAAATGTAAAGCCATGGCCAAAAGTTTTGAGAATGACACAAGTATTGGTTTTCACAAAGTTGGCTGCTTCAGTATTTTTAGAACTTTTTGTCAGATGTTCTATGGTATGCGGAAGTAAAATAACAAGCATTTCATAAGTGTCAAAGGCTTTTATTGTCAATTACATTAAGTTTATGCAAAGAGTCAATATATGCAGTGTTGACCCTTTTTTTTCAAGACCTCTGCAGTTCGCCCTGGTACGCCGTCAATTATTTTCTGGGCCACATACTGACTGATGGCCACCCATTCTTGCCAAATCAATGCTTGGAGTTTGTCACAATTTGTGGGTTTTTGTTTGTCCATCCACCTCTTGAGGATTGACCACAAGTTCTCAATGGGATTAAGGTGTGGGGAGTTTCCTGGCCATGGACCCAAAATTTAAATGTTTTGTTCCCTGAGCCACTTAGTTATCACTTTTGCCTTATGGCAAGGTGCTCCATCATGCTGGAAAAGGCATTGTTCATCATCAAACTGTTCTTGGATGGTTGGGAGAAGTTGCTCTTGGAGGATGTTTTGGTACCATTCTATATTCATGGCTGTGTTCTTAGGGAAAATTGTGAGTGATCCCGCTCCCTTGGCTGAGAAGCAACCCCACAAATGAATTGTCTCGGGATGCTTCTCTGAAATTGAGAATTGCACTATATTGCAGCTCTAAATCTCGGTGGAAAAGTTGATGCATTATACATAGGTCTATATCCTAAAGGGCTGGTGGGCAGCCATCCTAAACGTGACCTGTGGTATGGGGCATGAGTGCTGGGGAGCAGCAGGGAAATTGTTTTTGTACCTCCTTAGAGTGGTGAGGTTCAGTGTCCTTCTCACTCTGCATGATGTGAGCATTACAAAGCAGGATTCTTATTGGCCACTATTATTGGTAACTATTGATGTGACATATTATTGGATAAAACTACTACTTGTAGTTTATTGGTGGGTATGCTGACCGATTATTAGGCACTAGTATTATTCATAGATTAATGCAATTACACATATCCAAATAAATCTTATACTGTGTGATTAGTTGTTTTTTTTAGACAGATAGGACTTAATCATATAGTTAAGTATAAATATTTTTAGTTTGAACATCGTAATGAAAAATGTATGTTCATGATTCTTTCCTTAGTTACTTTCACTAAATAAATTTAATCCAAGAGGTATTCAATCGTTTTCTTCTTCTAATTCTAATATTAAGGCCGTCACACATTAGACGATGTCTAGTGTGTACCGACATCCTGCACAATGGGACCCGGCGGGGTGCTGGCGTCGGCAAGTGCGTACGCCCGATGATGATATAGCGGGAGCGCACATCGTCAGTGACATTGAGGGTAAACACTAGACGATGTGCCCGATATCTCATCCGATCCGGCCGGATCAGACGAGATATCTAGTGTGTACCGAGCATTACAGATATACCATGTGTGCACTTTGTTGGATGCTTATTGTATACTTTGGAACATAAAATGTATGTGTAAAATGTTTTTCTTTTGGATTTCACTTTATTTGTTATCTATAATATAGCTGACAGCAGCCTGGTAAATGTTCTATTATTTAACAGTGAGGTACAGGTTGAGTAATACCTCTTTTCCATTTGACAAAAAGTAAATGACCTTTTTTGGTTGGTAAATACAAGGAATGTGACAACAATAAAAAGGTTGATGTATTTTTTTTCTCTGCATTTTATACAGAATATTGCAGCATGGATAAAAAACAAATCCGAGGTGGAGATTGTGGATCTGGTACTGAAACTGAGAGACAAACTGGTATTATATATAAATAAATTTATCGCTATTAATAATGTCTCACTTTTTCTGACCCTGTATTTGTCAATAACACAGATTTTACCAATAATGTATCAATCGCTTTTGCAGCAGCATCCCTGCTGGTGACACCAGATAAACTGTCCGTGAAATGCAGCAATAGATTATATACAAATGAATGTAGTACATATACAGTGGCGTCCCTTTAGTTCATCTGCTGAACAATTGGCCAACCAAATAGTTCAAATAACAGAACAAAATGTAAATGTAACGTGACTGCAGAGCAGTCCGTAGGGATGGCTCTGCATAGATATACTGTAGCTCAGGTAATGGAATAAACATTCATACAAATAAGATATAGGCGAGAAGTTGTTAATTCCAAAGTAGTTGCAATGGGGAAAGTTCTCTTTTAAAAGTGGAATCTGCATGCGGCACTTATCTCCTGGAGGTCTTTGATGATCTTCAGATTTCATCTCCATGTAGGAGATAGGTTGTGTCATAGTCCTGGAGGGTGGTCGAGAGAAATGGGTGTCGTTAGATAGTCTTGTGGCATCACGCCCTCAATCTGTTGCTAGCACGTGGGACTTAGAGTAGCTGATACTTAAACCTGTGCATTCATATTTGTGATGGTCAATAGAAACTATTGTATATGTAGCAGCTTGTATATATTCATAGGCGTGCGTAGACGCCTGCACAGGAGGTGCCACTTCAGCACTTCCCTCTCTGCCAAGTCATGGACAACCCCGTCCACACCTCCCAACGGGACATAGACTACTCACCTGGACGGGCAGCTGAGTCCAGGTGAGAAGGGTATGTCCCGGAGGGAGGGGGGACGTGGTAGCCCATGACCACGCAGAGGGGGTAGTGTCGAAGGGGCACCCCATGTGCCGGCACCTGCGCACGCCTATACATATATTGTTTGTTTAACTCCATTGCTGCTGAGGGTTTTCTCAGTCCTGTGCTGAGCCCATTTTTTTTTACGTTTGTGCTCTTCACATCCAACCTCAGTATCACAAAATACTTACAGTACCACAGAAATGAAACCTATTCTGTTTTCAGCAGATATTGCAATTTCAGTAAATACAATTAGTCTTTTTGTTTTATGTAAAATAAAATGTAACCAGTTGAACAAAAGTGTTTTCTAATTACATTTTAACAGTTGAAAAACGTGCCCAGCACCTTGTGACACTAAGTAAAAGCAGGCTGATCTGGGCAGGGGGCGGGGTATAGGGTATAAGGAACCAGAGCTGTCTGAAAGTTAACTACTCCTCCAGCATCAGCTATGCACATTGTCCTCACAGTGCCCCCCATGGCATCAGAGAAAATGAATAAGCAGGCAAAAATCAACCTTTTTAAAATTGCAGGATTCTATACTGAGGTTTTCATAACAAAATCTGCACTTATAATAATTAGACTATTTATTTGTTGGCTAATTTTTCACTCTCTCGATTTAAACACTTACGCTGTGTGGGCATAATATGATAGCCGACCATGGACTACCATTTTTTATTATAACTGATTAAGGGTCTGATTCAGCAAGGATCGCAACTGCTAATACGAATGCAATTGGGCGATTGTTGCGTATTGCACATGTGTATGCATCGCAGTACGCGTGCGTGAACCAGTCACTGCGATCGGGACTGCGGTTGCAGTGACTACGCAGACCCATTGCAGAGTGATTGAAAGGAAGTGCCATTTGTAGGTGGTGGCGTGGGGGGTGGTCGGCGATAGGCATGCGCGCCGCTGCAGGGGCATGCATAAATTATTCACTGCGATACCTTACGAGTACTCATAGTGTGCAATGAGGTTAGCAATTTCTGAGTAAGGTCAGAGCTTGTGCAGGTGTGCGTGAGGCTGCGATTGTACTCGATGTTACAGATGGTTTTGCAGTCTTGCTAAGGTTTACCGATGAAAAAAGTGGGCGTGATTATGTTGTGCTGTGGCGGCATATCGATTGCAATGGAGTAGCATACTATCACAGTGAGACTGCGTCCATAATTGCTATTGCAATCACAAGCCTTACTGAATCAGGCCCCAAATTAGGTGACACCATTTTATTGGACATGGAGGGATATCTGGGCTTTACATTTCCTCCTTTTGAGGAACTTGTTATTTTTTGTGTACTCTTTTAGTTGGTCTCTGGTGATCACCAGAAAATGACTACTGAGGGGGCACATAGTTTAAGGAAAAAAGGTGATTCCCTCTCTCAGCTTGGGGTGATATCTCACAGATGTATAGGTACAATTATGGGCGTGATAAGTGTAGTGTACTCCCATCCATATACGGTAGACTTAAGTCTTCCATAGTGCAAAGTAATTTTGTATTGCGATCACAGGAAATAACTACTAGGGGCCACATTATTCATAAGAACTTTTATCAAATGTGGTGCCCCTGAGCTTATGGAAGCCATGTTGGGTTAGATTTTTCATTGTTTCTGTAATAAAAGTGATGCCTTTGTCTGTCATCCTGGCAGGGTATACAGATTCACCTTTATCTGATGGCTCTACTAATGTGAATTAAATCATGTACCCAAAGCGTAATGATGCTATTTACTGTGGCCGGAGTGTGATGACACAAATGCATCGCCACGCGCTCTGTAGTCGTCCCTTGGGTCCAGGGGCATCGGAACAATTTTATGTTGGGGGAAGGGGGGGGGAACAATTTATTAATTATATTGTGGATGGTCTAAAGCACTTCTTTATTGCAGCTTAGGGCGCACAGACAACACCTTCCTGTCAGCTCTTCCTCCCTGACCAGGCTGAAACTACACATTGATGAAGTAATATGCTCACTTCCAGAAGACCTGCAGAGTATCTTGCATCCACATTGAAATGATTGAATTGCTATCCCATATGTTCATAGAGACCTGTTGCGTATCCTGTATCATCAGTGTGACGTATTTGTAGAGCACGCTGCATCATCACTGTGACCTGTACAGCAACTTGTGTCATGTATCACCATTTATCATGTGAAACCTGCAGCACAGATCTTCAGGCCAGAACAATGCTGAGATCCACATTCTTCATTTCCATTGAACAAACCTGCGCAGCACACACTGTGCGAGGTAGGACATTCTCACTGAACGGACAAGCACAACATGGATGAACCTTTAAAATACCTCCAAGATACAGATCTGTAGAACATTCTCTATTGAACAGCATCAACAAAGTAGCCTATATCCCTTCACAGGAACAAAGCGGAATAACCTGATCACCATATTAGTGGCTTCCGAATTATCCAAAACATCACCCTCATCACATATGTAATCAGTTTATGGAGGAGAAGGTGGACCGCACATAATACTACAGTAGATTATACATATAACCTTGTTTATATCTGCCATTCATATCATACATTAACTCTGTGTTCACATCTATTTGTTTACAACCACATAAAATAAAAGAAACATGATGCATTCCAAAATTGTGAACATGACATTGAACTATACAAATGACAGTAATGTGCTCTGTTTGTAATACACAGCAATTTGTATACAAATACAAGCAGTTTTATCGGTCTATGATCAGAATATGGACTTCTGCGTTTGTGCTTCAGTGCTGTACAGATCTGTATATTTCCTGCTGTGTGCGCGCATGAAAAGTGAGAACTTGTGCACTTTGTTTAAAATAAATCAGACATAAAATGTTCCAATGTACTAATAAGATTATGGAATCTGATGTGTTATTGTATTTATCTAAACTTTTGCAATAGAATTAACTGCAGTTAATAGGTAATAAAGTGACCAGACCTCTTAATACAGATCCATATAAACATGCCAGTGTACAGAGTGCCCCCTTATTTAGCTCCTCGTTGTAGTAATCAAAATGGCACCTTCGCATGTATTACATAAACACAACCATTTTTTTATTTTTTTTTAAAACATTTGTGCAATTGCTAGGCTTTTAATAATTGAGGAAAGAACAGAAGCACACACACAACGATTTTAACGATAATCGTTTGAAAAAATCGTTCACTTTCTGAGTCAAACAATGAACGATTATCGTTCATGCGCGTTCACGTTTGTAGTTCAGTCAGACTTGTCAACTCAACGATTTTCAGTAAGGGAATATGCAAAAATTGTTTGTAGTTAAAAAAAATCGTTCATTACACTTTAGAAAATCTGACAAATTGACAGAAAATCATTCATAAAATAGTTGGTAACAAAATCGTTGTGTGTGTATGCAGCTTTAGGGGTATATTTACTAAGTAACAGGATTTCAAAATCTTTAATTTTCAGCGGTATTATCCGCTAGATTTAAAACTATAATAATAAATGCAAAACCAGGCATTAATATCATATCATTGCTGTGTTTAATCCTGCGGACAAAACTGCAGAATAATATGAGATATGGTAAGAACTTACCTTTGTTGTTTCTATTTCTACGAAGTCCATAGGGTTCCACAGGATACCTTGGGGTATAGGTGATGACGTCAGCCATCGGGCACCATAGAGTTCAGTTTCAGCCTCCTAGGATAAACTAGGGTCCCCCTCCTATACCCCGCCCCCGAGCCAAGGCATCTCAGTTACATACCAAGCCATAGGCCGAAGGAGGAGAATGAAGAGAGCGAAAAAAGATCTGGACACACACAAGAATCACATTCTCACCAGAGGGAGATGGAAAAAAAAAAAAACGGTGACCAGAGCAAAGCCCATCTGCAGCACAGGTGCGACAGGGCGGGAGTCCTGTGGAACCCTATGGACTTCGGAAAAATAGAGATAACAAAGGTAAGTTCTTACCATATCTCATTTTCTACATCAGGGTCCATAGGGTATCCACAGGATACCTTGGGGATGTCCCAAAGCAGTATCCTTCAAGGGTGGGGACGTTCCTGTGCTGAAAGGAGAATCCGCCGCCCGAAGGAAGCATCCTGCGAGGCAAAGGTGTGAAACGTGTAATACCTCACAAAGGTATGGACAGAGGACCACGTGGCAGCCTTGCAGATCTGGACTGCCGAGGCACCACGTCGAGCTGCCCACGAAGGACCCACAGACCTAGTGGAATGAGCCCTCACAGAGGAAGGAACCGGAAGGCCTTCATGAAGATATGCTTCTGAAATGGCCATACGAATCCAGCCTGCCAAAGTCTGCTTTGAAGCAAGCCAACCATTTTTACGGAAGCCATAGAGGACAAACAAGGCGTCCGACTTCCTAAACGAAGAAGTGCGGTCAACATAAATCCTTAAGGCCCGCACAACATCCAAAGTGGCCTCACCCACGGAAAGGTCAGGTGAGTTAAAAGCCGGCACAACGATTTCCTCGTTGATGTGGAAACTCGAAACAACTTTGGGAAGGAAACTAGGACAAGTGCGCAGCACCGCCCTGTTCCTATGAAAAATCAGAAAAGGGGGTCTACAAGAGAGAGCCCCTAAGTCAGAAACACGTCTGGCCGAAGCAATGGCCAGAAGGAAAATTGTTTTAGCTGTCAGCTATTTAAGGTCCACTGAGCCAGTGGTTCAAACGGCGGTCCCTGGAGAGCCCTCAGGACCACAGCTAAATCCCAAGGCGCCACCGGTGGAACAAAAGGTGGCTGAATTCGGAGAACACCTTGCATAAAGGTGCGCACATCAGGGATTGCAGCAATCCTACGATGGAACCAGACTGACAGGGCAGACACCTGTACCTTCAGAGAAGCAAGGCGAAGCCCATGGTCTAGTCCCGCCTGTAGAAAAGCCAACACTCTAGACAGACGGAACTCCCGAGGTGCATAACCTCTCGGCCGACACCACTGGAAGAACGTATGCCACACACGATGGTATATTCTTGCAGAAGAAGGCTTCCGAGCTCTTAGCATAGTCCGTACTACATAGCTGGAAAACCCCCTGGACCTTAACATGGCCGTCTCAACAGCCACGCCGTCAAAGACAGCCGAGTCAGGTCCGGTCGTAGCGGCAACCGCAGAGGACTGTCCACGGACAGACCCTGAAGGTCTGAGAACCAGTGCTGCCTGGGCCACGCGGGAGCTATCAACAGGAGCGTCCCTCCTTCCTGTTTGAATTTCCGGATTACCCATGGAAGAAGGGAAAACAGAGGAAAGAGATAAGCAAACCGGACCGTCCACTGGACGGACAGAGCATCCACTAGAGACGCCTTTTCGTTGAGACGGCCATGCGAGACCCGTACACCGGCAACTTCTTGTTGTGCCGTGACGCAAAGACCATTCCCCCGGATGAACGTCCTGGCGACTGAAAGTCCGCCTCCCAGTTGAGAACTCCCGGGATGAATACTGCTGATATGGCCGGGAGATTGCGCTCCGCCCAGACCAGGATGCGGGACACCTCTACGAGTGCCGCCCGACTTCGGGTTCCTCCTTGCCGATTTATGTAGGCCACGGTGGTGGCGTTGTCCGACTGGACCTGCACGGGGTGACCTTTGAGAACCCGCTGTGCCTGCTGGAGAGCATTGAAAACGGCGTGGAGTTCCAAGATGGTTATCAGAAGCTCCTTTTGTCCATCTGCCCTGGAACAAGTGTGGACCTGTGACAGCTCCCCAGCCCCGAAGGCTGGCGTCTGTTGTCAACAGGACCCAATTCGCCACCCAGAACGGACGACCCCTGTTGAGATGGGTCGTCTGCAACCACCAGGCTAAGGACAGGCGAACCTCCGGAGTGAGCACCATCGTCTGGGATTTTAGACTCTGAGGCAGTCCATTCCATTTGGACAGGATCAATTGCTGCAGAGGTCTGGAGTGAAACTGGGCATATTCCACCATGTCGAAGACCGACACCATGGAGCCCAGTAACCTCATCGCCGAGTGCAGAGACACACGGCGATTCTGCAGACAACTGCGCACCCTCAACTGCAAGGCAGAGATCTTTTCCCCCGTCACAAAGATCCTTTGCTGTCCGGAGTCCAATAAGGCTCCGAGGTGCAGAATCCTCTGAGACGGGATCAGGGTGGACTTCTGCCAGTTTATCAACCAGCCGTGCCGTTGTAGTACCGCAATGGTCAGGTCCAAGTGGCGTAGAATGAGCTCTGGAGATCCTGCCACCAACAGAAGGTCGTCCAAGTATGGCAACATGCGGACTCCCTGCAGCCGCAGGGAAGCCGCCATGACCTTGGTGAATACACATGGTGCTGCTGCCATCCCAAAAGGTAACGCCCGGAACTGAAAGTGGTCGTTGCGGATTGCAAACCGGAGGAACTGTTGATGGCGCAAAAGAATAGGGACATGCCGGACGTCTGGTACTCCAGGCCTGTTTCCGGGGCTTGGACGATTTTTTGGGGCCAGCCTGTCTGGGATAAGACTGCGTCTTAGGCCTACCCTGGGCCCTGCAAGGCCGACGTACCTGAACCGGAAGGAACCTCAGCAGACGGAAGACATGCCGATTTGGCTGCCGCCAGCGTGGCTACGATTTTGTCCAGATCTGGACCAAAGAGGACTTCTCCATTGAAAGGCAAAGCTTCCAAGCCCTTCTTGGAATCAGCGTCCGCCTTCCAAGATCGCAACCATAAGGTGCGACGAGCAGCTACAGCCGCCGAAGAAATCCGAGACGCCAGGGTACTGATATCCAAGGCTGCCTCATTGATATAAGTGGCCGAGTCCCGGAGATTGCCTATCAACTCGGTCTGTTCAGCCGAACAGTCGGAATCGAGAGACGCCTCCGAACTATCAGCCCAGCTCCATAGCCCTGGCTACCCAACAAATGGCCATAGTCGGCCTAGTTGCCCCCCCCCACAAGGGAATAAACGGACTTTAGGCCGATCTCTACCTTATGGTCCGCAGCATCCTTCAAGGAAGACATGGAGGTCATGGGCAATGTGGCACTTCGGACTAGGCGTGTCACATGAGAATCCACCTGTGGAGGGGATTCCCACTTAGAAAAATAATTATCCGCAAACTGATAAGCCACCGCCAAACGCCTCTGAGGCCGATACCGTTTGCCCAGATGTTCCTCTGAGGCTGATACCGTTTGCCAGGATGTTTCCACGCCTCCTCTAAATGGTCCACTAACTGACCCGAAAGAGGAAACACTGTGGCGTCACCCTTAATATCCTTAAAAAAGGTATATTTAGATTTTGACACCGGAGGATTTTCATCCTCAATCACTAAAGCTGTGCGGACTGCCCGAATAAGTCCAGGAATATAAACCTTGGACCTAGCGTCCGACTCTTTAGTACGGAGAGGTTCCAAGTCCGAAAGATCCAGAATCTCCCCATCATCGGTCGTCCCGTCATCCTCATAAGGAGCGGTTAGAGACGCCATCGGCCGCTTGTGAGGCCGCAACACAGACTCCCCTTGTAACACGTCCGACAAGTGCTGTACAGAACTTGTCAGAGCATTAACCCACTCAGGCTCCTGAGAAACCTGGGGAGGGGAAATAGGGAGACTGTGTGGTACCATCAATTGTCTCGGGAAACCTTGCATGGGTGACGACACCACTGACTGCTGGGACAAATCCATCTGTGAGAACGCAGGCTGCGGAGCTAACTGGCCCACGAGGGTCATAAGCGCTTTGGCGAAACAAGCCCAGGGCGGCTCCTGTACCGGGGCCGTGACAGTACTTGGCCGCGCCAATAAACAACACTGCCGACATAGCCCCTCCGCGCTACCCTCCCCTATTGGTACCTTACACGTAGTACACATAGGCTGGAGAGGAAAGTCACTCTCAGACATGATGGTAAGTATGTGACCCCTCTCACTGATACTTGTAGTATAGTGTGAGACCACCCTGCAATCACCGCACCGCAAGGGCTTTAGCAGGAAAAGATCAGGGACAGTGAAAAGGCTGACAGTAGAAAATGAAACTACAGGCAGCAGCGCTAGCAGAAGTCACATACAATGCAAAGAAAATCAATTCCTGCACTAACAGCGCTGATAATCAACTACACAGACACGGAGCCTGGTAGGACACAGCGCTGCATACACAGACCTGAACCAAACGGAGGAGAGGTATGCCGGGGGACCCAGACCACGATGCCACCGCTCCCAAGCTTCCAGCAGTGTTCACCATGCGTCTTGTAAAGATGGCCGAGGAGGCCGGCCGGTGGGAGGGGCGCTGCCACAGGGCCAGTCAGCACAGTGCAGAGGGGGCTGTGGGCAGCGGGGGAGGCACCGGCTGTGTACAGGGAAGGCGCGCTCCCCTGGCATGCAATTAACCCCTGGGACGCCGCAGCGCTACCGCTCAGCCGTGGTCTGCTGTCCCAGGGGGGCAGTGGAAGCGCAGGTTAGGTACCTGGCTCCACGCTGCAGCCAGTCCCCAGGGAGCCCCATGCCTGGGGACTCTGGACCATGTTTCAGCAGGGTCCCACCGCGGGACTCCGCTGCTTACCTGCTGCCCCCTTGGATCCGGCCATGGTCCCAAACATCTGGGATCACCGCTAGCTGTGACCCCAGATGCTTACCAGCATCCCCGGATTGGTACCGGCGGGGGTGTAGGGAAGACAGCATGGACGTCAGCACTGACTGTCCATGCTGTACTTCCAGATGTGCAGCCACAGCTGCATTGAAGAAACTTCAGGGGCTATTCTTAGCCCCCCTCTAACAGGTGCATCTGACTCCGGCCGGGGACCAAACGAAACTGAGATGCCTTGGCTTGGGGGCGGGGTATAGGAGGGGGACCCTAGTGCATCCTGGGAGGCCGAAACTTAACTCTATGGTGCCAATGCCTGACGTCATCACCTATACCCCAAGGTATCCTGTGGATACCCTATGGACCCCGATGTATAAATTGGCAGTTCTGAAAAATCTGTTGCAAAGTAAAAATATCCCTAGTGGCTGTATTACAGTTGACTGCAAGTTCTGCTGCATAATTTGCACTTGGAAAATCCGTTTGATTCTGTAGGGAGGGGGAGGATGTAAACTGCACAATCCGGTTTTAAATTGTGGGGGTACCTTGGCATAACCTCTCTCTAAAATGCAATGATAAAAATAGAGCTGTCAAATTAGTACAAGTATTTCTCAGGGCAAAATCTGCTCCTAATGCTAAATCAGCCCCAGGCTCATCCTATACAGTAGTGATTTTCAACCTTTTTAAACTCGTGGCACACCAAACAAGATTTGAAAATTTCTAAGGCACACCATCAGTCCCTCACGGGACAAAAACACACACATTGGGCCCCACAAGAAAAAAAACACTCACAAATTGGCCCCCCACAGAAAAACAAACACACACATTGCCCCCCACAGAAAAAAAATAAACACACAATGGCCCCCCACAGAAAAAAAATAAACACACAATGGCCCCCCACGGAAAAAAATATAAAATTAAATTCTCCCCACAGAAAAAAACAAAATCACATTGTTTTTTTCTGTGAGAACCAGCCAATGTGATTGGCCCCCACAGAAAAAATAAAATAACCAGCTGAGAAGACTCACTGTGGTCCCTGTCCTGTCCCTCATCGGTTGGGGTTGCTCAGTCACACTCAGTGACTGAGAACACTGCAGACCTTGGAGCAGTGTGCAGGCAGGCGTGCAATGAGGCGTGCGTGACCTAGGTCAAGCCGCCACATCTCCATAGGTCACAGCCTTGGCACACCTGAGCCTCCCTGAAGAGCCCAACACTGCCCGGGCTAGCAGTACAAGTAAAGTCAGCTCTGACTGCAATGACCTCACGGCACACTTGACAACCGCTCACGGCACCCTAGTTGCCACGGCACAGTGGTTGCTGAAGCTGTATAGCAGCGTTTTTTAAAATTTTCTTGTTTTTACCTAGGTTAACACTAAAGGTGCGTACACACTTAACGATTTGTGTAGTTAACGATTTTCGTTAACGATTTCCCTTCAGATTTTCCCTTGAAAAATAGAACGAGTTTATGTAATGAAATGAATGATTTTCACAACGATTTAATCAACGATGATGGCTGTGCTTACCTGAAATCGTCATGTAGTACAGTCAGAATGGGCGATGAACGATAACTACCAACTACAAACGGTAGCATGCATTGGTAGTTATCGTTCATCGTTTTGCCCCTAAAATCATCCAATAAATCGTTACGTGTGTACGCACCTTAAGCAGATTCAAAATTCCCTTACTTGATCTTATTGCAGAAAAAAACGTTTCATTTTGTTACTAAATATGTGACTGGCACACAATTTAGTCTACACTTAAGGTGCGTACACACTACACGATATGCTCCCTGAGCGATATCGTGTAGTGTGTCCCTGGCAGGCTGTGCTCAATGTCATTCATGACATTGAGCACAGCCGCTGAACAATATCATTAACGATATCGTTCAGCGCCGGGCTCACTCCCCCATTCCCCAACATGCAGCAACCTGACGAGGTCGTCAGATTGTGCTGCATGTTCAGGCGATGGACAATGCCGGAAACGACCAGCAGTAGTGTGCATCGCTGGTCGTTTCCGACATAAAAGTGCACGATTACTGAGCGATTGCACGATTACGATGTCGTAATTGCTAGCATGTGGGTTTGCAGATGAACAGCTATGGCCTTGAAACATGCAGGGTGAAGAGTACGCTTCTATGTATGTAGCTGTGTTAAAACAGGTGTACAGATATACAATAAATAAGTGGTTCTATATTTAGGTTATACGGATTATGCTTTTGATAATTGAGCTTGTCTATCAAAAGGCTGCATATAAAATATACATAAACTTACACAGGTCTTCAACCCTTCTACAAGCCTTGATCGGGTTGGATACAGGATGCCGGTGCTCCAAATCCTGGCAGTCAGAATCCCGATGCCGGTATCCCAACAGGGTTAGGATACAGACACCTGTCGGTAAGTATCCTAACCCTACCCCTCCCTCCCTGTAGCCTAAACCTCCCCCCTAGTGCCTAAAACTAACTCCTAGCCTTCTGAGCAGCATAAACCTAACCCTCTCCTTAGTGCCTGTCCCTAACCCTCCCCCTAACCTCTCTACTTACCGGCGCCATTTTTAACACACGGGATTGAAATGACACCCCCCTGATCTATAGAAGAACTCAAACAAAATGGCTTTGTAAAAATCAGATAATCTTTTATTATATTTACAAATAATGGCAGACATGTTGGGCTCTTATGTAATACTGTTACAGTAGTTGTGAATGTTTGTGGTGCAAACCAGCTCTCCTTACTAATGTTTTAAAAAGAGTGGTATCAAATATTCATTTTATTCTCTTTCCAGACATATTTTATTTTCTTTGATAACAGAACAAAATCTGTTTTTATATGAAAGGATCACAGAAATCATCCTCCTAACAAACACAGAGCAAATCTTACGTCACACTGCCTTTTGCCATCAGTAACTTAATTGTATTATAGCAAATGTTTGTTATAACTGCCCAACATCTCACCATGTCGTAGTGTGCTGGAGAATTGCACATAATCTAATATTAATATTTTGCTATTCACAAACAATACAGTATTGTTGTCAGACCTAGATGTAGCAGGCTGAGTCTTGTAATGTGGGTACAACAATCACAAGGTGTGTAAATCAATAACACACTAATCCACATAGCCTGGTGGTAGCCTCTGTGTCTTGTAACTGCAGAAGGCATGGCACAGTGGGGCAAAATGTTTATTTATATACAGGTAAACTAGAAGTTCATGTCATCTGTTCCCAAAGAATTTCACCAGCAACTGTTTGTGCCATCTGGGGATCTTTGCTACTTATCCCCAGATTAAATAAAACACTGCATAGCTCTTTAAAATCTTTGGGGTCTATTTATCAAGCAGTGAAAAGCGTGGAGAAGTTGCCCATAGCAACCAATCAGCTTTCAAGTAGCATTTATCAAGTACAATCTAAAAAATAACAGGTAGGAGCTGATTAGTTGCTATGGGCAACTTCTCCACTGGTTTACTTCTCCACACTTTTCACTGCTTGATAAATAGACCCATTATTACGGCACAATGCTTCCAGGATTCTGTTGATTTAATACATCAGCCTATGTTAAAATCTGAAATATTCATCACCTCTTACCTCCTACCCACCACCTATTCCCATCCTGTGCCCTCAAAGCTGCATTTCTTTCCTCAGGTGAAAAGTGCAAGACTGCCAGCAGTGCACTTAATGTGTGTTGCCTTCCACAGGGATCTGGCATGGTCAAGAAACCCAGCAAAACATTTTTCAGATATTCCATGTTAGCCCCCTCCCTGCTTCTGTCTCGCAGTGCTTTCTGTACTTGCTCATGCAAACTATGCATTTCCTCACTTTTCTCTGTTAATCGTTCCTGCATACTTTGCAGTTCTGCCTCCAGTTCATGCTTTCTGCGCCGCAGGTTGCCAATCTCTGCTTCTTTGCGGGACAACTGCTCTGCATACACAAGGAAAGCAGAAGAGTTGTTCTGTGGGAGCTCTAAACCATTGTCTAATGGATCTGGTAATGGGGGTGGAATGCTAGCTGGAATCTTGATTTCTCTCAGCCTCTCTAGCTCTTGCTCCTTCTCCGTCAGCACAGCTAACACACGCTCCCTGTGATTTCTCAATTCTTCCTCCATCCGTGCCATGTACTCTCTGCCTTCTTTCCGCACTTGTTCAAGCTCCTGCCTGTGAGCCTGCGCCACCAGTGCAAGCTCCTTGCGGGCAGTCTCCATCTCTGCTCTGTGTTTGTTTTCTGTCTCCTCGACTGACAATCTCAGAGAGATGTACTTCTCTTTCAGCTCTGCTATCTGCTGCTTTCCTGCTTCGAGTTCTCCTTCCCGAGCCCCCTTGACCCGTAAAACTCCCTGTGCTCGTGCTTTGTAACGCTCAAACTCCTCTTTTATCTGCTGGATCTCCTGCTGATAAAAGAGAACTGATCCACGCTGCTCTGGTCCATCTTCAATGTCCTCACCCATAGGAGACTTACTGAGAAGGGTTTCAGGAGCAGGGTTCATAGAGGTTGCCATAGCAATTGTTTTGTTCTCAGTTTCCAGCTGCATCAGGCGCTCTCTCATTTTCCGAATAGTAATCTGGTCCCTCTGTTTGGATGTTTCAGCTGCTCCCAAAAGTTCAGACAGCTCAGACACCTGGGATTCCAGAGAGCGGATTCTTTCCTCTTCTTGCAAGAACCTTTGTATGTTAAGCTGTTCTTCCTCCAGCCTCTGAAACAGGCAAAAAACAAAATATAAAACTGAAAATGTAAATAATAGAAAAAAGAAAAAAAATAGAAAAAGTGTTTTTGAAAAAAATAAAATAACAAAACAAATACAAAAGAAAGTAACATACTTGCACACAACAAAGAAAGAATGTGTTTGGACAATAATATCTTACCTTTTAATAAAATAACACTAGGCATAATCCTACTAGTGATGTAGTTAGTCATGAAAAGTATTACATAACAACCACTCTGCTAGACTCCCATCTATGTTTTTATGGATTATTTGTTAGTATGTATAATTATTGTAAGTAATTAAATGTTATACTGCTGTCTTGAATGCAGTCTCAGCCACTTCAGAATCTACTTAAACTACTGATACACAAGTAGTGGTAACAATGAAAAGTAATTGAATAGGGTGTTGGGCCATCCCATGCAGCAATACAGGCTGCATGCACTTTGGCTTTGAGTCTACCAATCTGGAATGTGCAGGTAAGATGTAGGAGCATCTCCCACCATATATCACTCAATCGATGCCTGTTTGAGGGTAATAAAAACACTGTTCTCACACACAGTTCTGGAATGTCCAATAAATACTTGATTGGATTCAGATCTGATGATTGAGAAGGCCATGGATAACATAAGAGTTCATCAAACCACATGCACTCTGTATATTGTATTAAGGCTCATACACACTAGACGATGTGCTGTATGAACGATATTGGTGACAGATTTCCCTTGAACTTTCTGTAGTACAGGACAAACGGGTGTACACACTGAAATATATCTCTAAAAATATATTTCAGTGAAGTCATCCTGCCACAGCTCTGAACAGGCAATTCTTGACAATATGTATGTACGGACGACAAAAGACATCGTTAACGACTCGCGGGAGCACACATCGTTGGACGTTCACTGCATATACACTTAACGATAAATCGTTGAATTATATTGTTATCGTCCATAAAATTTGTCTAGTGTGTGTGCGGCTTTACAGTCATTCAGAAAGACATCCCTCCTGTTAGGAAAGAAATACTGCAACACTGGGTGATGATGATCTCATCGTGTACGATTAAGTAGCAGTAAATACTGACCTTCCATTCTATGACTTTACCCAAACCATGGCAAGAAATACAACCCATAACATTTCCCAGCCACCACCAGGGCTGTAAAGTTCTTTAGGTTAATCCCACATGTGCACTTGCCCATTTGATTTATCTGACAATAAAATGTTCCTCCACTACTCTGAAGCCCATTGCTTATGACCATTGCACTTGAGTGATGCGCTGTTTGTACACAAAAGTTCATCTGTGGTACACTGCTCTGTAAAACTGGCTGCTTGCAACAGTCAATTTGTAGTTTTGTCTTGCACTGTAAGCAGGCATTATGATCCTTTAGTATGCGCTTCCATCTACTTCTAGGGATATTATTTTTTTCTACTAAGTTCCATGCTGACATCACCTTAGACACTGTTGCTTGGGAAACAATGGCAAAAGCCAATCTGGTCACTGAAGCTCCTGCCAAACATGGCCCAACAATTACCACTCTTTCAGAGTCATTTGGGTCACCTCTTGCAGTCATTCTTGTAGGCATTATGGGCATAACAGCATTTTTATACATTACCCTGGTACAACTGGGTTGTTATTTGCTTAATTTAAGCTCTGGGCACACCTGTATGAAAGTCCTTGCTTTTAATATGCTTGGTGCCCCTTTTTTACTTAGGGGTTTCTAGTTTTTGTGCACTACCTGTAATTACATTTATTAGTGCAATATGGCCGCAGTCCAACTGAAATGAATGGGGTGTATGTTGTTGATAAGCAAATATTTGCAATGACTATAAATGACCCCATAATTAAGCAGATCCAATGGCCCATCTCAAGCATCAAATGTCTGGATTTTATCTCTGAATGCACAAGGCTGATTACCTTATAGCACCAAATCAACAAACGATAGTATTTTTTCAGACTGTTTATTTGGGATCAGCTGCCTTTCTGGGCACACAATGCTGAGATTTGTGGCCAATTACGTCAAATATGCCCTATCTTGCTGTAAAAGTCGCAGTATACAAGGACACCATTAGTCATACTTGTAAGTGACCAGCTAGGGTACATTATATTTATTCCCTAAAACATTACCTTTCTCCTCTCCTCCTGGAGCAGGTTTTCCAGTTCTCTCTTTACACCACAAAGCTCTTCTTGCAGCTCCAGAACTGCAGGGTCTGGCTCTGATCTTTGTCGCTTTGACTCCTCAAGCTCCTTTCTCAACTCCTGTATTTCCTTGCGTAACCTTTTGCTTTGTTCTTCTGCTGCTTCTGCCCTCACTGTAAGCTCAGATCTCCCCGCAAACTCTTGCCTGACCTCTTCCAAGCAAAGCTCTGCCTCTTGCCTTTGGTCTCGCTCTCCTTGTACAAGACGCTGCAGCTCCCTCAGCATTACTGCATGGTCTGTCTGCTCTTGTGCCCGGTCATGCTGCTGGCTAACCAGTTTGGCCTTGGTCTCAGCCAGCTGAGCTTGTAGTCCCCGTGTATCCTCCTGTAATCTACTACGTTCCTCCTCCATTCCCTGCACCATTTCCTCCATCTCCTGCTTGGCTTTTCTCTTGTCCGCTTGGTAGGAGGCTTCCATACGTGACTTCTCTTGTGTAACTGTGGCTAAAGCACTGGCGAAAGAAGACAAAAGATATAATTCACATAATAAGAAAAATTCCCACCTACATCACACACTTTACTTTTTTTGTGACTGTCCAATATGCTATTGTGATCGTACAAATAAAAATTGAGGTACCAGTGTAAACATAAATTATATCTGTTGTTGTGTAGTGTTTTATTTTTATTTTAAACTTTGATAAACAGTGAATAGAAAGTAAATTACATCTTATTTGATTCTAAGTGCTCTATATCATTGGTGGCCAGTGGATATTATGTATCACTGCATATAGCAGCAACACATAATGATGTACAAAATGTGGCTGTCCTGGGAGCCTCAGAGTAAACCACCCACGACAATGATTTTTTTTTCTCCCTGTCACTGGCAGGCTAATACATGTAGCACTGTGCCCTGGCAAGGGATCCAGCGAAACCTTTTCAGAGGCGTTGCAGCTCATGTTTAAGGCAAGTGATGCAATCCTGACATATTGCTTTTGAAGTCATTGAGGATATGTGTAAAGTTTGCGCTCCTGAAAATGTGGTGCAGCAGATAACCTGAAGCGGAGATACACCAACCGCTTTATAATCTAGACATAAATACAACAATAAGATCTGCGCTCCCTCCTGTTAGGGTAATTCCAGTAAACAGATGATATCAACCTTAATACTTATGTCGGTCAAACAAACAAATGATAAAACAATCGTGTCAGTCCAACAGTTCAATTTTATGTTGGACTGACACGATTGTTTTATTATTTGTTTGACCGACATAAGTATTAAGGTTGATATCATCTGTTTACAGGAATCACCCTAACAGGAGGGAGCGCAGATCTTATTGTTGCATTTATATCCTCTATGAATTGCCTAGTTCGACTGTCCACATAGACGTCTATAAGAACAACAGAACGTGCCAGTTAAATAACTTAAGGCTGCAGAAATATCTGATAATCCTTTAATACATTGCAATAAGTCCTGTGATAGCCGGTTTCCGAAGAAAACTGCACTAGAGTTTTGCCTGGTCGCAGGGCAATAAATAGGCCCCTTAATGTTCTAGATGTGCTTAAGAATAAGTAACATTATTGGAAGGAGGACACCAAAATATACAATAACGAAAACTTCTGATCACAGCAAATAGATTCACTAAACATTCATTAAAAATTCTATTCTAAAATTTTCTTTTGAAGTAGGAGCGAATTTCAGTATAGCTATCCATTAAAATACATTACTGCATATATGGATATCTGAATTTTACTCCTCTTTTTCTGCTAAGTCCATTCAGAACAAAGTGGGGAGAAATTCTAAATTTAAATCATTTACATTCTGTACAGTATGGCAAAATGAACATATATTTGTCTTTTCAAAAATGTTTGTGCTTTTGTGTTCCTTAAGAAACAATGAAAGCTAATAGTGGGAAATCAGGAGGTCACCTGGTTAGAGTTGCAAGCTGGTTTTTTAGCTGCATCATTCTTCTGTCAGTATCAGCTGGTGTAGACGGGCCACCATCCCCGCTGGCTGTGCTGACCCCACTTTCTGAACCACTGGCCTCTTCCACTCCTGTTCCACCAACATGCAGCAGAGGTTCCGGCCTTTCATCCTCACTGGTTTCCCCTCCCCTAGCGCTGGGCAGACTTCCCACAGTATCTACACTGTCTTCACTGTGCGTGGAATGCTGATCATCATGCGGTTCCTCAACATCAGAGGAAAGTGTTCTGGGCTCCTGAGTAGAGGACAGGACACAAAGACTAGCCTCCAAAGCCTCCTTTTCTTTCTGCAGACTTTTGTATGCCCGCACAACATCCTTAAGCCGAGACTGATATTGCAGCAGCTGCTTCCGCTGAGTCTCCACTAAATCTTGCAATTCTTTTTTACTAGGACCACCACCAAAATTCATCCCCAGTTTCTCCATGGCAGTATGTCAGCTCATCACCCTATATGTACACAGAACAAACAAACTGAATATACTGACAGATACACAACACAGGAAATATAACAGTAAAGGTAAATAGAAGATGGACCACTGTGAATAAAAGTGCAAGAACACAAGGTAAAAAAAGGGAAAGACACCAATGTAAACAAAAGTGACAAACAGAACAGTAAAATAAGAGCAGTTTAGAAATGGAGAAATAATATGAGATATGGTAAGAACTTACCCTTGTTATCTCTATTTCTACGAAGTCCATAGGGTTCCACAGGATACCTTGGGGTATAGGTGTGACGTCAGTCGCAGGGCACCAAAGAGTTAAGCTTTCAGCCTCCCAGGATGCACTAGGTCCCCCTCCTATACCCCGCCCCCGGGCCAAGGCACCTCAGTTAGTTACCAAGCCATAGGCCGGAGGAGGAGAAGGAAGAGAGAGAACAAAGATCTGGACACATACAAGAATCACATTCTCACCAGAGGGAGACGGAAAACCGGTGACCAGAGCAAAGCCCATCTGCAGCACAGGTGCGACAGGGCGGGAGTCCTGTGGAACCCTATGGACTTCGTAGAAATAGAGATAACAAGGGTAAGTTCTTACCATATCTCATATTTTCTACTTCAGGGTCCATAGGGTATCCACAGGATACCTTGGGGATGTCCCAAAGCAGTATCCTTTAAGGGTGGGGACGCTCCTGTGCAGAAAGGAGAATCCGCCGCCCGAAGGAAGCATCCTGAGAGGCGAAGGTGTCAAACCTGTAATACCTCACGAAGGTATGGACAGAAGACCACGTAAGCAGCCTTGCAGATCTGAACTGCCGAGGCACCACGTCGAGCTGCCCACGAAGGACCCACAGACCTAGTGGAATGAGCCTTCAGAGAAGGAGGGACCGGTAGGCCTTCATGAAGATAAGCTTCAGAAATAGCCATACGGATCCAGGCTGCCAAAGTTTGCTTTGAAGCAGGCCAACCCTTTTTACAGAAGCCATAGAGGACAACAAAGCGTCCGACTTCCTAAACAAAGAAGTGCGGTCAACATAAGTCCTTAAGGCCCGCACAACATCCAAAGAGGCCTCACCCACGGAAAGACCCGGTGAGTTAAAGGCCGGAACAACTATTTCCTCGTTAATATGAAACTGGGAAACAACTTTGGGAAGAAACTCGGGCCGAGTGCGGAGCACTGCCCTGTTCCCATGAAAAACCAAGAAAGGGGGTCTACAAGAAAGAGCCCCTAACTCAGAAACACGTCTGGCCGAAGCAACGGCCAGAAGGAAAACAGTCTTAGCTGTTAGCCATTTAATATCCACTGAGCCCAGTGGTTCAAACGGCGGTCCTTGGAGAGCCCTCAGGACCACAGCCAAATCCCAAGGCGCCACAGGTGGAACAAAGGGCGGCTGAATACGGAGAACACCTTGCATAAAGGTGCGCACATCCGGGATTGTAGCAATCCTACGGTGAAACCAGACAGATAGGGCCGAAACCTGTACCTTCAAAGAAGCAAGGCGAAGCCCATGATCTAGTCCCGCTTGCAGGAAGGCGAGAATCCGAGACAGACGAAACTCCCGCGGTGCATAACCTCTCGGTCGACACCACTGGAAGAACGTATGCCACACGCGATGGTATATCCTCGCGGAAGACGGTTTCCGAGCTCGTAACATGGTACGCACCACAGAGCTGGAAAACCCCCAGGACCTCAGCATGGCCGTCTCAACAGCCACGCCGCCAAAGACAGCCGAGTCAGGTCCGGGTGAAGACAAGGACCCTGAGACAGAAGGTCC
Source organism: Taudactylus pleione (assembly GCA_031769625.1). Classification (NCBI taxonomy): domain Eukaryota; kingdom Metazoa; phylum Chordata; class Amphibia; order Anura; family Myobatrachidae; genus Taudactylus; species Taudactylus pleione. Next base: position 40,244,688 of record JAUIMM010000018.1, read on the forward strand.
GGTCGTAGCGGCAACCGCAGAGGACTGTCCACGGACAGACCCTGAAGGTCTGAGAACCAGTGCCGTCTGGGCCACGCGGGAGCCATCAACAGGAGCGTCCCTCCTTCCTGTTTGAATTTCCGGATTACCCGTGGAAGAAGGGAGACCGGAGGGAACAGGTATGCGAACCTGAACGTCCACCGGACGGACAGAGCATCCACCAGAGACGCCCCTTCGTCTCTTGTGCGAGACCCGTACACCGGCAACTTGTTGTTGTGCCGGGACGCCATGTCGATTTCTGGAAGACCCCACCTGTCCACCAGTAGTTGAAAAACGTCCGGGTGCAGGGACCATTCCCCTGGATGAACGTCCTGGCGACTTAGAAAGTCCGCCTCCCAATTTAGCACTCCCGGGATGAAGACCGCTGATATAGCCGGAAGATTGCGCTCCGCCCAAACCAGGATCTGAGAGACCTCTACGAGAGCCGCCCGACTGCGAGTTCCTCCTTGCCTGTTTATGTAGGCCACGGTGGTAGCATTGTCCGACTGGACCTGCACCGGGTGACCCTGGAGAAACCGCTGTGCCTGCAGGAGAGCATTGAAGACCGCACGGAGTTCCAAGATATTTATTGGAAGCTCCGCTTCTGTCGGTGTCCACCTGCCCTGGAACAAGTGTGGCCCAGAAACTGCTCCCCAGCCCCGAAGACTGGCGTCCGTTGTCAACAGGACCCAAATTGGAACCCAGAACGGACGTCCCTTGTTGAGGTGGGTCGTCTTTAACCACCACGCAAGGGACAGGCGAACCTCCGGGGTGAGCACAATCGTCTGGAACTTCAGAGACTGAGGCAGCCCGTTCCACTTGGACAGGATCAGGTGCTGCAGAGGTCTGGAGTGAAACTGGGCGTATTCCACCATGTCGAACACCGACACCATGGAGCCCAGTAACCTCATCGCCGAGTGTAAGGACACCCGGCGGCTGTGCAGACAACTGCGCACCCTTGACTGTAAAGCAGAGATCTTGTCCTCCGTCACGAAGATCCTTTGCTGTCCCGAGTCCAATAAGGCTCCAAGATGCAGAATCCTCCGAGATGGGATTAGAGTGGACTTCTGCCAGTTGATTAGCCAGCCGTGCCGTTGCAGCAGAGCAATGGTCAGGTCCAAGTGGTGTAACAGGAGCTCTGGAGATCCTGCCACCAATAACAGGTCGTCCAAGTACGGCAACATGCGGACTCCTTGCAGCCGCAGAGAAGCCGCCATGACCGCCATAGCGTCCTGTATGTCCAATGACACCATGTAGTCCCCAGGTTCCAGCGCCAGAATGATGGACCGTAGGGTCTCCATCCGAAACTTCGGGACCCGCAAAGACTTGTTGAGTGCTTTGAGGTTGAGAATCGGACGATATGACCCATTGGGTTTCTGTACCAAAAATAGATTTGAATAGAAACCCTGGCCCCTCTGGGAGAATGGAACAGGCACTATAACTCCAGCCTGGAGCATAGTGTGCAATACCTTCCGCAGCTCCGTAGCCTTGTTCCGGTCTGATGGTAGACCCGTGGTGAAGAATCGAGCCGGGGGTCTGTGCCGGAAGGAGAGGGCGTACCCGTGAGAGACCACCTCCAGAACCCAAGTGTCTGTCGTAGTGAACGACCAACACCGGGAGAACTGTAGCAGGCGGCCTCCCACTCTGGGATCCCCCAAGGGGAGACCCGGACCGTCAGGCCGCAGGCTTGTCATCTGGCTTGGGGGCCGGACGTCTGGTACTCCATGCCTGTTTCCGGGGCTTGACCGATTTCTTAGGGCCAGCCTGTCGAGGAAACGACTGTGGTTTGGGCCTGCCCTGGGCCCTAGATGACCGAAAGGACGATGGTCCAGAACCAGAAGGAGCAGCGGCCGACGGGAGACAAGCAGATTTGGCTGCCGCCAGCGTGGCCACAATCTTATCCAGATCCGGACCGAAGAGAACTTCTCCGGTAAACGGCAACGCTTCCAGACCTTTCTTGGATCTGCGTCCGCCTTCCAGGATCGCAGCCACAAGGTGCGACGAGCAGCTACCGCTGCTGAAGAAATTCTAGACACCAGAGTACTAATGTCTAGAGCCGCCTCGTTGATGTAGGTGGCCGAATCACGGAGATTGCCAATCAACTCCGCCTGTTCGGCCGGACAGTCGGATTCAAAAGAAGCCTCTAATGAATCCGCCCAGCGCTCCATCGCTCTGGCAACCCAGCAAATGGCCATAGCCGGCCGTGCTGCCCCCCCTGCAAGGGAATAAGCGGACTTCAGGCAGATTTCTACCTTGCGGTCCGTAGCATCCTTAAGGGAGGACATGGATGGCATCGGCAATGTGGCACTACGGACAAGACGGGTCACGTGAGAATCCACCTGTGGAGGGGATTCACACTTAGCAAAATAATTATCCGCGAACGGATAAGCCACCGCCAGGCGTCTCTGCGGCTGGTATCTTTTGCCAGGTTGTTTCCACGCTTCCTCTAAATGGTCCACCAACTGACCCGAAAGAGGAAAGACTGTGGCATCGCCCTTCACATCTTTGAAAAAGGCATACTTAGATTTAGCCGCTGGGGGAACTTCGTCCTCAATCACCAAGGCTGTGCGGACCGCCCGAATAAGTCCAGGAATATATACTTTGGACTTAGCATCAGCGTCCTTAGTATGGAAAGGTTCCTGATCGTAAGGATCCAGAATCTCCCCATCATCAGACGTCCCTTCGTCATCCTCATAAGGAGCGGACAGAGACGCCACCGGCCTTTTATGAGGCCGCATCACAGACTCCCCTTGCAACACATCCGACAAGTGCTGTACAGAACTCGTCAGGGAGTTAACCCACGCTGGCTCCTGAGAACCCGGGAGCGGGGAAATAGGGAGACTGTGGGGTACCACCAATTGTCGTGGGAACCCCTGCATGGGTGACGACACCACAGACTGCTGGGACAAACCCATCGGAGTAAACGCGGGCTGCGGAGCTAACTGGCCCACTAAAGCTGTTAACGCCTGAGCGAAACAAGCCCAGGGCGGCTCCTGTACCGGTGCTGTAACCGTAATAGGCCGCGCCATGGACAAACACTGCCGGCAAAGGCCCTCCGCGCTACCCTCCCCCTCCGCTAACGGTACTTTGCACGTGGTACACTGTAGCCGGAGGGGAAAATCACTTTCAGACATTATGGCACCACGTATGTGACCTCTCTCACCAATTAAGTATTAAATAGGCGAGAGACCACCCTGCAGCACCGCACCGCAAGGGCTTTAGCAGAAAGAACAGGGACAGTAATAACGCTGACAGTTTAGAGAAGAAAAGTTACAGGCAGCGCTAGCACAGTCACATACAATGCAGAGAAATAACAATTCCTGCACTAACAGCGCTGATCACTCAACTACACAGACACAGGGCCTGGTAGGACACAGCGCTGCATACACAGACCTGAGCCACAGCGGAGGAGAGGTATGCGGGGGGACCCAGACCACGATGCTTCCTTCCAGACTTCCAGCAGCGTTCACCATGCGTTGCAGAGAAGATGGCCGCCGAGGAGCAGAGAGAAGCTGGCCTGGGGGAGGAGCGCTGACACAGGACCAGTCAGCACAGTGCAGAGAGGGCTGTGTGCAGCGGGGGAGGCGCCGGCTGTGAGACAGGGAAGGCGCGCTCCCCTGGCATGCATTTAACCCCTGGGACGCCGCAGCGCTACCGCTCTGCTGCGGTCCGCTGTCCCAGGGGGTAGTGGAAGCGCAGGTTGGTCGCCTGGCTCCACGCTGCAGCCAGTCCCCAGGGAGCCCCCTGCCTGGGGACTTAGGACCATGTGATCAGCGGGGACCCACCGCGGGACCCCGCTGCTTACCTCTGTCCCCCTTGAATCCGGCCATGGTCCGGAGCATCTGGGGTCACCGCTAGCTGTGACCCCAGACGCCCACCAGCATCCCCGGATCAGTACCGGCGTTCTGGTACCGGCGGGGTGTAGGGAAGACAGCATGGACGTCAGGACTGACTGTCCATGCTGTTCATCCAGATGTGCAGCCACAGCTGCATGAAGAAAAAGCTTCAGGGGCTCTTCTAGCCCCCACTCCAACAGGTGCACCCGACTCCGGCCGGGCACCAAACTAAACTGAGGTGCCTTGGCCCGGGGTATAGGAGGGGGACCTAGTGCATCCTGGGAGGCTGAAAGCTTAACTCTTTGGTGCCCTGCGACTGACGTCACACCTATACCCCAAGGTATCCTGTGGATACCCTATGGACCCTGAAGTAGAAACTATTTTATTATCTATACAGAATTCTAATTTAAGAAGAGAAGGATGGGGCAACTAAAAGTACAAAATAACAATGTGAAACAAAAACAAACATTACAAAGTATTACTTACTAATAAAAAACTTGTGTAAGAAGATGCATGCGGGACACTGAGCTAACATTTCAGTAGCAGAGACATCAGTATAGGAGTGACAGGTTAGGTATAGGAAAACTATTGCTGACAGCGAGGGAGGGTTCCCTATTCCCCCAGCCAGGCCAGGGTACATATACTGAAGGGTATCTATCCGCGTCCGCCAGGTAACCCGTCCATGGGTCTGGTCTGTGCACCGTGTCAGTATGTGACTGTCTCTGCAGCCCTCCTCACACTCCTGTGTATACAGATTAGGGTGAGGGACTGGCAGAGCACCCGGCAGCCACAGCCACGGTGACATGAGGCACAGCAGACAGACACACACACAGGAATCAGGCGTGATTCCTGCAATATAACATACAAGGCTGTCTTGTCCCGCCTGAGCCATCCGTGACTTACCTCCCAGGACTCCCATAGAGCGGTAAGCACCCGGGAGGTTCGGCTGACGTGTCCACTCTCTGCTCGGTCAACTGTTTCTGTCTCTATCCGGGTCTATCTCCGGCTCTGAGCATTTTCGCAGACCGCTCACTAGGGTGTACAAACATGGCTGAATGATGACTTCCGGTTCTGTGCAACTGTACCACAGAATGAAGTGTGTGCGTTGTGGGTAACTCCGCCCACTCATTCATTGTGGTACTGGTTGTACGGTTGGCTGTATTTAGACATTACCCTGGTGGTTATGCTATTACTCTGAAAGTCATGTAAAGCCTTATCATAATTAAAGGGCGTTGTGTAGCTGACTAATGTACAAAACACTCCCATATACTCCACACCTTCTTTCTTCACGTGCACGCCACCCCTGTCCAGGCATTGGGCCTGATTCAGAGCCGTTCGCTATTTGTGGTCGTTCGTTCAAAAACAAGGGGTGGCTATTCAAATGATCCGTTCGCAAATTGCAGTCTGTTCCCACCTCTAAGTCTGAACGAGCGAGCAAAACATACGCTCGTTTTTTTTATAAAAACGCCCCCTGGCCGCACGCACCATACGTCATGTCCGCTATTTATTAGATTAATCGAGTACATCGTACAGCGTATGAACTGCTCGCTATTCTTGTGGTTGGTGTTTTCAACCGCTATTTTGCGAGCAGTTCTGAGTTAAAAAAACCAAGTGACGTGATCAATGACGCTGCTGTATTAATTATGCACTCCCTTAAAACGCCCGTTTTGACCTTTAAGCACGCCTGCGTTCGGATCTCCACTCCCCGTTTTCAAACACCTTCCCCTGTTACCACCCACATACGCCTCATTCTGTCACTCAAAATAGCAGGCATTCGCTATATTGCGTACCAACGATTTTCGGCCGCACTGACTGGTTCGCGCATGCGTACTAAAAACCGTACGCATGCGCAGATGTGCGAACATCGCTCGGAACGAGCGTACTGCCGCTAGCGAGTGGCTCTGAATGAGGGCCATTATCCCGTAGAGATGGCCATCGCCCAGATACCATCGATGTTTTCAAATATCGATGATGACCAACCGATGTTAACTAGTTTTGCCAGCTATAGAGGAAAACCAAAGGGATGAGAGAGAGACGATTGTTTTTTCATTCTCAGGACAGATCTTAACCCTGCCTCCCCGCGCCCTCTAAGGCCCGCCCCCGTTTTTCATTGGCTGACGGCCCATCGCACCACCAGCAGCGGTGGCCACCGGGGGAGTGCAAACCATGACTGGTTCAGCATAGATGGTTTTTGGTCCATCGATTGTAATCACCGATGGCATCCTTATTAACCCCTCAAATGCCACCTCCTGTCTATCAGTGTACCCCACATTGGCCATTACACCTACCTTAATAATAGCTGCTCTTGAAACGCCTGCCCTGGTTATTCTGTGACTGCAAGAGGCAGTAAGTTCCTAGGTCTGGTCTGGAGGCCCTCAGGGAGAGGAGAGCCTGGGACACATACCCCATGCTTCCCCCTTAATCCAGCTCTGGCATCGGTGTGTGACAGCTTCCAAAAAATCAATCACACTCAACCGGTCAATTGTGATAGATTTTTTGGCCACCCCTGCCTTAGTTGAAATTATGAGAGCACCCAGCTGGTGAGTGGAAGAAGAAATACAATTTAATGTAATGATGTCTGTATGTAAATTATGTCAGTGTTGACTATATCACAAATCAATATATTAATAATAAAATTACAATTACCTTTTATTTATATGGTGCCACAAGGCTTTCTTAACCACCTTTCTTGTATTATGAAATCCAATATATCTCAAATTTTTTATGGGTGTATTTATCAAAGGGCAAACATCCTTATTTCAGCAGATGATAGCTTGAATGCTAGGGGAAATCTTCTGTAGAATTACAGGGATGCAGTTAATTTACCGCCGCCCGGAATGCCGGCCGTCGAAATGCCGACGTCTATCTTTAGCCCCACAACAAAATCCCGAACGAGGTAAGTCCGGGACAGTGAGATTGTAGCCGTGGGGGGGGGGAGGGTTAGATGTAGGCAACCCAGGGGGGGACTATGGGTTAGGCACCCCCCAGGAGGGTTAGGCTAGGGGAAGGGGCAGTTAGGCACCCCCAGGGGGAGGTTAGGATTAGGCACCCCCTGGGGAGGGTTAGGCAACCCCCCAGTGAGGTTAGGGTGGAGAGGGGAGGGTTAGGGTACTTACATGCCCTTGTCGGGATGTCCTCCTGTCGGGCTTCCGGCGTTGGTATGAGAACAACCGACAGCATGAAGATAGGGGAAAGTATGCATAACGCCATTAAGAGATGGCATTATGTTTGATTGAAAAAAAGAGATAAACATCTCTACTTTATATACAGTATATATCAGCTGGTGGTATCCCTCATTACATCCTATGGAGGCTGCAGGTTGTTCACTGACTTGTGAAAAGTCTGAGAAATTAGTGATGTTTCCTGGCTTTTCACTCCACTTAAACATGGTGATAAGTTCAGTGTCGCATTCTCCAGCTAATAAGCTGGAGAAATGCAATTATTGAGGTTACTAAATAGACCCCTTAGACCAGGGGTGGGGAACCTTTTTCTGCCGAGGGCCATTTTGATATATGTAACACATTTCGCGGGCCCGGTGCAGGCCACGCCCCCTCCGTGTGACGTCACACGGGGTGAGGCCACCATCGCCGGTGTCATGATTACAGTAATGCTGTAAGGGCAGTGGTGTGACTGTCTGAAGCGTCCTAAGGATGCTGCAGATGGCACTGCTGCATAGATTCTTGCTGCAGGGTGCCATTCTAGGCACCCTGCTAGCCAGATGAGGCTAGCAGAAAAAAAGCTCAGAGGGCCAGACCAAATGATTCCGCGGGCCTTATATGGCCCCTGGCCTGAGGTTCTCCATCCCTGCCTTATGCTGGCCATACACGGGACGATTGATCACACGATTTGGGATGTTTTTACAGGTTGGACAGACCAATCTTATGAAAATAGCTGTATTTTGAGTCTTCTGCGAACCCGATGCGCGTCCCCGCCGTCGTCTAGTTGGATCGCAGATCAGATGGTTTTGCAGAGAGACCTCAACCTATCGTGGATGATTTTAAGTCTTATGTGAAGTCTTATAGTGCCCACACACATACCGACTTGCTCCCAATCAGCCGATGTACATGATTTCCCCTGAACTCTCCCCAGGCAGTCGTGGTCACGATTTGGAGTTAAAAATGTCCAATCTGATTTAAGATCTATCGCAGCCAGTGCATTGTATCCCAGATTGGCTAATCTGCCGTACAGTAAGGCAGATCTGAAGATGCGAGGTACGACGAGCGGGGCCGCGCATCGGCATCGTGATCAAGAATAGAAACTCACGATTTGGCCATTTTTTACATGATCTGTCGTCACGATTCGTCGAAATCGGACAAATTGGATGAAAAGTCGGTATGTGTGTGGGCACCTTTATGTGATCGTTGCATTTTCAAAACAAATCGTTCAGGATCTTAAGGGAATAATTTCAAGGGAAATCGTACAACTGATCTTACCAACTTTTGAATCTCACCGTGTATGGCCACCATTAGACTGATATTACAAGAAAGTCCTGACGTATGATGGGGGTGAGGAGGGGCTATTGCTACTATAGTGTGAGCAGTAATAACTGCCATATGTGTAGAGGGTAGTCTCATGTGGGATGCCGACGGTCTAAATACCAGCTCCGAAAGGAAAGTATCGCAAGTTAGGGGAGGGTTAGGGTTAGGTACTAGGGCAAGGGTTTGGCACCGGGGATGTAGGATTAGGGTGCAGGGAGGGAGAGGTTAGGTTTAGGCACTAAGGGGAGAGGTTAGGTTTAGGCGCTGGGGAGGGAGGTGTTAGGTTTAGAGTGCGGGGAGGGGGAGGCTAGACTTAGGCATTAGGGGGGAAGGTTAGGTTAAGGCAATGGGGAGGGAGGGTAGGGGTTAGGGTTAGACTTACCTTGTTTTCTTATGGGTGTCGGTATTCTGACCAGCAACATCCCGATCACCGGCATTCCATACCCAACCCATCTCAGGCTACAGCAGGGAAACATGCTACAGTCTGTTGGCCTGATAAGGCTGGTGTAATAAATCATTGCAAACGCTGGCATGATTGTAGACAACCTAAGAGCAAAAAAAGAAACCAAATACATCTGAAATATTACAGGTACCTAACCTTTGAGTAATTTTATCAATGTCAGTGTAGGCATTTTTTTATTTCTATTCCACCCCTGAATGCTGCTGTTGCCCAGTGTGAAAGTTGCTAATTAAGCCTGACTGTGAATAACACTTCCTTCCTGACTCCAATATGGCAGATACCTCCTTAATATCTGCTATTAGTTATAGCTACAGTTACCATTTCCTGTAAAATAGACATTTAATCTATTTAAATTCTGACAGTGAATTTGCCATCACCGCCTTATGTGTTGAGGAATTCCACGGTTTTACCACCATTACAGGAAAGATCCCTTCCTATGCTCATGGTGAAAGAAACACTTCTACCATTTCTGAAAAAAAGGGGTGAAATGGAAAGTAAAAAAACCTTATAGTAATTAGTGCGCACACTAATGTTGAAACCAGGTACCACAATGGTCTGTCTAAACAATAAAAAGGTTTTAACAATAAAAGACAACATATGTCAATAAATAAAATATGATAAGGACAATCGGTAATATACTGAGACCAGTGAAGGACCAATAATACAAACACCAATGTTGCAATTTTATAACTATGTGTCTCTCTCAATATTAAAACTGTGAATTTGCTCACCTCCTATTATCCTCAGAAATCAGAGGGAGTTCAACTAGTTAAAAGAGTGAGTCCAACATTACATATAATGGCATGCAGATTTTAAGGGAACACTATGCCAGTTAATCCAGATAATATTTGGTAAGTAGGAGCCGGAGTATTTCCCAGAGGTCCTCGGATGTAAGAAGAGGATAATCCACCAGTCTGGATCCGATTTAGCATGTATAAAACATATGGAGGGGTTTTCAATATGAAACGTTAACTTCACTTTCGAAGTTAACGTTTCATATCGGAGTTTTTTTCTGCGTTAAGGTATGGTGCGTGCTCCCGCTTATCCCCGTATTCAATATAAAATTAACGAAAACGGGAAACTCCGAAGTTGGATTTGCGTAAAGTTACAAATTTTTCCTTAAAATAATTGTAAGACCCCCTAAAGTTGTAAAAACATGGGGAAACACTATGGGTACCCCCGTTTTAGCCTTTAATTGAAAGTCGGGTATTTAAATAGCCGCAGCAGGTGTTTTTTTCCCGACATTGAATAAGTGATGCAGAAGAGCACTTTTTTTCGTTTTTTTAAGTGGTCCCATCAAATTTGGGGTACATGAAAATGGGTACTAGCATATTTTTAAGTCCCTAAAGTAATTTTTTTTAAATTCTGTATTTGTGCACCTGCCACTATAATTCTATTCTAGAAAACATCTGCCGCATAGTTGCAGAATAGCCCTGAACCTATTTCCCTATTGTTAAACAATTTTTTCCCATTTTTTTTTTTTCACCCCAATTTTTACATTAATTTTTTGGGGTGTCCCTATTTTTTTTTTTTTACTTTTTTTGACACAGTTCTTTTTTAAATGTCATTCTGAGGGGTGCAGGCTATTTTTTTTAAGCCTGCACCCCAAAACCCCAATTCTGCACTTTTTTTCGACACCTATTCAATGGTGAAAAGTTATCCCTGTTTTTTATCAAAGACTTTTCAAAACTGCGATAAGTCTTTGAAATTGAATACGGTGTAAAAGTCAAACCTGCGATAATGACGTCAAAAGTGCGATATTAACGCAAAAACGATGTTATCGCTCCCATATTGAATACCCCTGATGGTGACAAGAATCAGCTATAATAGATGCCGCCCTTCAATGTACTCAATCCAGCAGCATTTCTACTATTTCACATCTTGTTCTGTATGGTTCATTAATATGAAATGTTTGGTAGACAATTCTTTCTGTTGACTTTGCAGCAGGTGTATGAGCGGTGGGCGGGTTGCTCGTACACACATGCAGTTGCACCAATATATTTTTCAGATATATCGACTGCAGTGGCGTAAGTAGGGTATTTGGAGTCCAGGGCAAGTAAAAAAATGGAGCCCTCCCCCCCACAAGTAGGTGCGCGCACCAAAAAAGTGGGTCTGGTCACATTCCACAAGGGACATGGCCACTGGAAAATGGGTTGTGGCAATATGACAAACCACCGTTTCTCTTCACTCTGGGAACATTCCTGTCCATTCCATATGCACCTTAATGCCCCAAGTCAGCGGCGGGCTGGGCAGGGTGCCATGTGCCCCCCGGGCCGCAGCGCCATGCAGGCCGCGGCCAGTCTGTGTCTCTATGACACAGGCTGCACCGCTTGTGTAGCGCTGACCGGACGGAGTTCGGTCAGCACTACACAGTGACAAACACACAGCCGCTGGCTCCAGCAGCTGTGTGTTTGTTTTGATCAGCAGCCAATAAGAGTCTGACAGACTCTCATTAGCTGCTGCTGCGCCCACTGCAGGAGCCGCTCCATCTTCCGGCGTCGGCAGTCATGACATCTCTCCCATAATGCAGAGCGGCCCGGCCCGGGAGGACAGACGGAGGAGCGGATGGCAGCAGCGGGAGCGTGGACTCAGGTAAGTGGTTTATTTTTTTTATTACGTGTGTCAACTGGGGGGGGGCACTACTGGTGGCACTACAAGGGGGAGATCACTACTGGGGGCACTACAAGGGGGGGGACTACTACTGGGGGCACTACAAGGGGGGAACCACTACTGGCGGCACTGCAAGGTGGAGACCACTACTGGGGACTACTACTGGGGGCACTTCAAGGGAGGGACTACTACTGGGGGCACTACAAGGGGGGGACTATTACTACAAGGGGAGACTACTACTGGGGGCACTACAAGGAGGGGATTACTACTACTAAGGGCACTACAAGGAGGGGACTACTATTAGGGGCACTGCAAGGGGAGGGAACTACTACTAGGGGCACTGCATAGGGGGGTGGGGACTACTACTAGAGGCTTTACATAGGGGGGAGGGGACTACCACTGGGGGCACTGCATCGAGGGACCACTGCTGGGGGCTCTATATAAAGGGCAATACTGGGGTTACTGCATAGGGGGGAGACTACAATCGGGGCCACTATTTAAGGGGCACTGCATAAGGGTTACCACTATTGGGGGCACTGCATGGGGGGTGGACTGCTACTGGGGCCACTATATAAGGTGCACTGCATAGGGGGTACCACTACTGGGGGCACTATATAAGGGGCTTACTATTGGGGGCACAAGGGGCACTGCACAGGAGAGACCACTACTGGGGGCACTGCTGGAGGCCTGCATAAGGGAGTCCTCTCCTGGGGCACAGGGGGGAACTGCATATGGGCACCACGACGGACTGCCCCTAATATTTATTTTTACTTTACATTAATCCCATATGGACCCACCTCCTCCCTGGAACACTTGAGGGGGGGGCCATAGCATGCTCGTTCTTCAGGCACCCTGGCTACACGCTACTCCTCTGCCAGGGCCGCCTGCATGCATTTGCCCCCCAGGCTAAAAGTTGCCAGCCAGCCCCTGCCCCAAGTAGTAGTGCCCCTCATGTAATGTGCCCAGTAGCAGTGCCCCCAGTAGTACCCCCTTACACAGTGCCCCCAGTGATGCACCCTTATACAGTGCCCCCAGTAGTGCCATATACAGAGCCCCCAGTAATGCCCCTTATACAGTGCTGCTAGCAGTGGTCCCCATATGCAGTGCCCCCAGTAGTGGTCCCCACTCTGCAGTGCTCCCAGTAGTGCCCATTATACAGAGCCCCCAGTAGTGGTCCTCCCTATACAGTGCCCCTTATACACTGCCCCAGTAGTAGTCCCCGCTATGCAGTGTCCCCAGTAGTGGTCCCCCTATGCAGTGCTCCCAGTAGTGCCCCTTATACAGTGCCCCCAGTAGTGGTCCCCCCTATGCAGTGCCCCAGTATTATACCCCCTATGCAGTGCCACCAGTAGTGGTCCCCCCTATGCAGTGCCCCCAGTGGTGCCCCTCATATAGTAAACCAAGTAGTAGTCCCCCCCTATGCAGTGCCCCCAGTAGTAGTCCACCCTATGCTGTGCCTCTTATATAGTGCCCCCAGTACTAGTCCCCCCCATGCAGTGCCTCAGTAATGCCCCTTATATAGTGCCCCCAGTAATGCACCTTTATACAGTAACCCTTATGCAGTGCCCCCAGTAGTGCCACTTATACAGCGCTCCCAGTAGCACCACTTATACAGTGGCCCCAGTAATGCCCCTTATACAGTGCTGCTAGTAGTGGTCCCCCTATTCAGTGCCCCCAGTAGTGGTCCCCCCAATGAAGTGCTCCCAGTAGTGCCCATTATACAGTGCCCCCAGTAGTGGACTCCCTATGCAGTGCCCCCAGTGGTGCCCCTTATATAGTGCCCCCAGTAGTAGTCCCCCCTATACAGTGCCTCTTATATAGTTCCCCCAGTAGTAGTCCCCCCTATGCAGTGCCCCTAGTAGTACCTCTTATATAGTGCCCCAGTAGTAGCCACAGTAGTAGCAGTGCCAAAGACAAACACGTAAAAAAAAGAAAACAAACAAAAACAGTTATCCGCACTCCTGCTCCTGCGCCCGCCACTGCCGTCTGCTCCTCCATCCCCCTGGGCTGGCCCGCTTTGCATTATGGGAGAGATGTCATGACATCTCTCCCATCACCCTCTGCAAGAACCGGAAGATAAAGTGAGCTCCAGCCTGGCTCCGGCAGTGGGCGCAGCAGCCAATGAGAGTCTATCTAACTCTCATTGGCTGGCTGCCAAAACAAACACACTGCCGCCAGGTAGTAAGAGTGTACTAGCCGGCGGCTGTATTTCTTACTGGGTAGTGCAGACTGCACTCCGTGCAGTCCGCACTACACTGACCACCTGTTTCCTGGACCGCTGTCGGCGGTGCCTGCCGCGCAGCCGGTCCAATGGCGCCCAGGGCACGAGCCCTGCTCGACCCCCCTAGTTACGCCACTGATTGGCTGTGCAGCAGGGCCGACCTGATATGTCTGTGAACGACGTAGTTCACTGGCATATCGGCTATACACACCCACCGATGAACTTGCAATATATATCGTTCATCGATTAAACAAATTATATATTGACAGGTGTGTACTCAGAATAAGTCTGTGTTTTATACATACCAGTGCAGAGCAACATAATTTTAGATAGGGTCAAAACTGCGTCCTAAATGTTTACATTAATTTTCCTTGCTTACTGAAGTTATAACCAAACTGAATCCTCTTACCTCTTTGTCCATCTGTTATTACCCAGTCTTGTATTACTGTTTTGTTCCCAATTGTAACCCACAGTGGATATGCTGGTACAATATGAATAATTTGTATAAATCAATAATTACAGTGCAATTGATAAAACATTTTAGCCAAACACTGCTATCCACTATTATTATAGGTAATTGGGAAACTACAAATGTAGGTCTACTACAGTATGCAAAAAGAAGGCTGTAAAAAATAAAATGATAACTAAAGACCTGTGAGTCTCACATCAGGTTCCAGACAGGATGTTGACATTCAGAATGTTGACAATTAAAATGACAACATTCAGGATGTCAACGTGTTCAGATTGTCAACATTCACAATGTTGACACTGGTCCTGATTCAGATTTGGGAATAGAGTAATGCTGGGCATACACTCTACAATTGTCTGTCAGATATCTGTCCAATCTGTCTGGTGGGAAGGAAAAGCTTGTCCGTTTTCTAGTGTTTGGGAGCTAATTTCTATTGTCATTTGCTCCCATACAATACCAGGTTTTCATTCCAACCAGCCAGATTGGAAAGAAATCTGACAGATAACTGCATAGTGTATGCTCTGCATAAGATATAGCAAGTAACTATGCACCTGGGTAAAACAATATTGCACTGCAGGTGGGACAGATGTAAAATGTGCAGAGAGAGTTAAAGGTGCATACACACATAGAGATTTTCTGTCCAACCATCCAACTAATTGATTGGTTGGAATGAAAATCTGGTAAGGTATGAAAGCAAATGACAATCAGCAATTTGCTCCCAAATGCCGGAAAATGGACAAAAACTGTTGTTTGAACAAATTTAGATCAAACATTTAACAAACTTGTCTGACGACCATTTTCATCTGTTTTCTGGCATTTAGGAGAAAATTGCTGATCATCAGTTACTCCCATACGTAACCAGATTTTCATTCCAACCAGTCAACTAGTTGGACAGAAAATCTTTACGTGTGTACCCAGCTTTGGGAGGGGTCTGTCCAAACTGACATCTAAATTGTAGTGTAAAAATAAAACTATCCAGCATTTGTGGGCTACATGTAAAAACAGCCAGTAATTACCCTGCATGCAAAAATTTGATATTTGCACCCCTTGCATTGCAGCATGGTTTGTTCAGTACACAGTTACTAATACCTCTTTTCCACCAAAAACCCAGGTCCGACCAGGGTTTTTGGACATGGTTCCAACCCTGGTCAGACCCAGGTCAGACCCATTTACACTGCACCTTTGATCTGGGTTACTCCCAGGTCAGCCCTGTTCACACTGAACTCAGGTCTGCCCTGCTAAACCTGTGAGGTCATAAAAAGTGGGAGGTGAATGCTCCACAACCACCAATCCGCTCATTTTAGGCATGATCCAGATCAGATAACCTGGGTTGCACCGTTTACACTGCACCATTACCTGGGTCCATCCTGGGTCCAACCCTGGTAGCTACCTGGGTTGGATTGCAGGGTCACTTGACCCAGGTTATTTTTCAGGGACCCTTTTACACTGAGCTGCGACCCGGGTAGACCCAGCAAAAACCCAGGTTTTTGCTCTGGTGTAAAAGGGGTATTACTCTATCTTACTCTATTCCCAAAATTAAATCAGGTCCACTTCTATAATGTGACATTTAAAAATGCTCTTCATTCACAATGTCGTAATATGCAATTAGGGTTAGGCTGAAATTAGGGTTAGCCCAAAATAAAATTGTCGACATTTTGAAAATGTTGGCATTTTGACAGTCTTGTCTTTGTGGATGTCGACATGTCTTCTATCGACATCCTGAATGTTGATATTCAGGGGCATATTTAATTGGGAGCACGATTGTTGCAGTAAAAATTACCACGGCTATCACAACTATTTTTTGATTACCTCGGGTATACACACTCCTGATACCCGCAGTATCCAACTGATAACCATGGTCGCCGTAATTTTTACAGCAAAAACCCAAAGGTAGCTCCTGGGCAACAGCATTCTGTGCCTCCTATTCCTTAGTCCACAGGCAGCCTACATCCTGCAGTTCTGGGAAGCATGTGCTTTGTTCTCACTGTGAAAGGATCACATCCACACGACTCAGACATGGGAGGAGAGAGCCAGGAGAAGCCATGTACTTACAGGAGCAGTGCGGTTGAGGGGAGCATTGCTGTATGGGGCAATTCTTATGCTGCATGAGGGATGCCCTCACCTTACTCTCCCAACTCAGACTCTGGGCCAGCCATTGATCCAGTAATTGGGCGCAGTGAAGCCAGACCAGGTGGAGGAGGACGTTGTGGAAGATGAGGAGGAGAAGAGACTGACTTCAGCATGTTAGGGGCGGCGGAGGAGGACAGGGCTGCCTTACCCATAAAATTCTGAAAACATAGGGGGAAAAGAGGTTGCAAAAACAAACAGGAAGAAAAAAGCCTGGAAATAAAAAAAGAATATGACAAAAGAGGTAGAATCTACCATGCCAACAGAATTTTAGAGTCAAAATTTTAAATTTGAGTCAACACCATTTTAAGAAGCCCCAAGGTATCCCTTTTAGAAAAGAGGTTAAAGTTTGCACCTGTGGCCAAGTTAAATAAATGTAATGTATAAATAAACCTACAAAAGGGTATGCAGTTGGCATGCCGGTAGTCAGGATGTTAGCGGTCAGAATACCGGTGCCGGAATCCCGACAGCAGTTGGAATCCCTGGCTAATACGTAACATTCTCAAGCTGTAGACACCTGCTGCCTGATCTTGTCTCCGGTTCCCTCTGCCTGCGGTCACTCAGTGCGACCCGGTGGGGCTGTGCACCTCCACTGTGTGCCTGCGTTTCATCCTCAAATCTGGCCACTTCTCGGGGAGTCTCTCCTTTGCTGCAGAATTGTGGGACACCTCGATCAGCACTAACCCACATGATACTGGCGCCGGGACTTTACATCTTGGCACTGACTGCTACTGATTCTGTTACCACCTGGTGAAACCAACTCCTTGCTGTCTGTGCTGCAGGGCAGTGTGTTCTTCACCCATGGACTCCCTGATGGCTCTTCTCCCACCTATTGGTCTGCATGCCTCCTCCATCAGGTGCTTGAAGTCTGGAAACGGTGACCATGTCTCTCCCCTGTCTTCTTTCTTCCACTCTGTTCCCCATTCCTTCCTTCTTGTGTTTCTTCTCCAACCTCAGTCTTAGTCCTGCTGTTTCCTGAACTGTCACTATTCTTTTCTACCTCTCCAGTCTGAAGAGCTCTCTCCTTGGGCACATAGGGAACTTTGTCTGGCTTGGACTGTTCTATTGAGCCTCGTCCAGCCCCTACCTACCATGTTTTATTACTATGATAATATATCACCTTTGTTTCAAGCCCCCCTGGGTGCTGTTAATTAAATGACATGTTTAATACTGTGATATACTAGGGTAATTTCAGCTCAGTAGAGGGGTCAGTTGCGCAGTGTCTAGGTGCATAATAAAGATCCATACACAGCTTCCATGGTAAAAAAATAAATAAATTAAGCTTTACTGTCTGCTTACAGCATGAAATGGAAAACAAAAAACAACCTAGCCCTCACTCAGGACACTAACTCAAAGCTTGACCCCCTATCTTAAATAGGCAGCTAGTTTGCATGCAAACAATCTCTCCAAAAGTCTCAGTCCTGTCTCTCACAGGTCTGACCACGGGCCTGGCCTGGCTATCACAACTTCACATAGACACAGTCTTAGAGACTTATAGTCCTTACTGTCACCTGCAGGTCTAGACACGGCCTCCTGGTCTTCACAGATCCAAGGCCCACTGGCCTGACTGGTCTGCCTCAGTCCTCCTTGGACTGATTCCACTTGGCAGTCATTAGGTGTGGTCACACCTCCTTTTTCTTCCCTGTGTGAGCTGATCCCTTCTGCCCCACATAGAATCCATTTCTCACTATCGCCACCTAGCTTCATCTTGCCACAATACTGCCACAAAAACATCCTATCATCCTCCTTATATTGGATTGCTCCCCTATACTCACTAGTCTCACTGGTATTGGAATGTTTCTTGTTTGTTTGTCTCCCTCACCTGTTCCTTGTCTTTTCACAACCCTATTTTATTTGTCCTTGTGAACTATTAACCCCATTCTCAAATTACCCTTCAGCTTTTCTGATTATAGAACTACAGCAAATTTTGATGGCTAAAAATTAGCAATAGGGGGTTCTGCCTATATTACTTTATTCTAATGTTGGTCTAAGTGTTGTATTAGTGTTGCCATCAGCCTTTTTTTGGGGTAAAGTAATAGCAAATCTGAATGGGTAAAACTTAGCAATAATGAAGTACCAGTGTACTGTCAGATACCTTTATTAGATGATGCACCAAGTAATTGTGGTGATCTTAGTTGATTGGTTTGAATGCTCATTCCCTGGACAAGGGCTGTGGTAAAGTCACAGCTCACATCCTTACCATTTATGGTTTAGAGAATTTGGAAATTGAGGTATGGGAAGCATTGCATCACAAACTATATGTACAGTCAGGTGCATAAATATTGGGACATTGACAGAATTCTCATATTTTGGCCTCTATTCACCACCACAATGGCTTTGAAATTAAACAAACAAGATGTGCTTTAACTGCAGACTTTCAGATTTAATTTGAGGGTCATTACATCCAAATCAAAACCTATTTCATGGACAGGTGTGGGCTATTCCCTCGTTATTTCATTATCAATTAAGCAGGTAAAAGGTCTGGAGTTGATTCTAGGTGTGACATTTGCATTTGGAATAAGTTGCTGTCGACTCTCAATATGAACTCCAAATAGCTGTCACTATCAGTGAAGCAAGCCATCATTAGGCTGAAAAATCAAAACAAACCCATCAGAGAAATAGCAAAAACATTAGGTGTGGCCAAATCAACAGTTTGGAACATTCTTAAAAAAAGGAATGCACTGGAGAGCTCAGCAACACCAAAAGACCCGGAAAGACCACGGAAAACAACTGTGGTGGATGACATAAGAATTATTTCCCTGGTGAAGAAAAACCCCTTCACAACAGTTGGCCAAATCAAGAACACTCTCCAGGAGGTAGGTGTATATGTGTCAAAGTCAACAATCAAGAGAAGACTTCACAAGAGTGAATATAGAGGGTCCACCACAAGATGTAAACCATTGGTGAGCCACAAAAACAGGAAGACCAGATTAGAGTTTGCCAAACAACATCTAAAAAAGTCATTACAGTTGTGGAACCGCATCCTATGGACAGATGAGACAAAGATCAACTTGTACCAGAGTGATGGGAAGAAAAGAGTATGGAGAAGGAAAGGAACTGCTCATGATCCAAAACATACCACCTGATCAGTGAAGCATGGTGGTGGTAGTGTCATGGTGTGGGCATGTATGGCTGCCAATGGAACTGGTTCCCTTGTATTTATTGATGATGTGACTGCTGACAAAAGCAGCAGAATGAATTCTGAAGTGTTTCGGGCAATATTATATGCTCATATTCAGTCAAATGCTTCAGAACTCATTGGACGGTGCTTCACAGTACAGATGGACAATTACCCGAAGCATACTGCAAAAGCAACCAAAGAGTTTTTTAAGGCAAAAAAGTGGAATGTTATGCAATGGCCAAGTCAATCCCCTGACCTGAATCCGATTGAGCATGCATTTCACTTGATGAAGACAAAACTGAAGGGAAAATACCCCAAGAACAAGCAGGAGGGTTCTTGGGGCCTGGCAGAGCATCACCAGGGATGAAACCCAGCGTCTGGTGATGTCTATGCATTCCAGACTTCAGGCTGTAATTGCCTGCAAAGGATTTGCAACAAAGTATTAAAAAGTGAAAGTTAGATTTAGGATTGTTTAGTTTGTCCCATTACTTTTGGCCCCTTAAAAAGTGGGAGGCACATATAGAAACCGTTGTAATTCCTACACCGTTCACCTGATTTGGATGTAATTACCCTCAAATTAAATCTGAAAGTCTGCAGTTAAAGCACATCTTGTTTGTTTAATTTCAAAGCCATTGTGGTGGTGAATAGAGGCCAAAATATGAAAATTCTGTCAATGTCCCAATATTTATGCACCTGACTGTATGCTGCACATTTATTTTTTTCATTACTTATATGACTCAGGTAACTGTTGTTTATAAAGAATATTTTCTTTGATAATATTGTTAATTATATCATATTAGGTCATGTTTCTCATGAGGACTATTACTGTGTGTCACATGTTATGTGTTCTCCATTGTTTGTCTAACTGCTTGAGATATTGCTGTGTCATCATGACTGCTTTACATGCCATATACTTACCAACTGTGATGCTTGATATGATGTATATGCTTCAATAAAAAATATAAAAAAGGGAGAATGAGGCTTTGATGGAATTAAAAGCAAATAAAGAAATGATTATAAAACTGTCCGATGGGAAGGAGGAAGTGATCATAGATCGAGATAAGTACGAGAAGGAAGTACTAAGACAAATAGGTGATACAATCACTTATAAAAAATTAAGGGGCTACCCTACGCAAAAAAAACTCAGAAAAATCTTATCCATTTTGTAGATGAACATCTAAAAAAGGCAATAACTATCCTAATTCACTATAACTACTGAACAAGCTATTCCGATATTGTACATTTTACCTAAAGTTCACAAAGATCTCCACACCCCCTCCCACCTCAGCAGGCCCACAGTGTAAGGTATAAATGTAATAACGCCCAACCTGTTGGAATATAGATTATTTTTTGCAATCTTTAGTAATAAAAAATTAATCTCACCTCAAAGATACATAAGATTTTTTACAATATTAAAAGAGATTAAGTGGGAAGAAAACCAATTGTTAGTACCGGCAGATGTGTGTTCACCATACACTATAATGACATGACTTGGGTTCAGAAGCCGATAAATTAACTCTAGGGGGTAAATTTACTAAAGTGAGAGTTTTTAGAAGTGAGTTTTAAAAGTGATGTTGCCCATAGCAGCCAATTAGATTCTAGCTATTATCTTCCAGAAAGTGCTAGTTACATGTTAAGTAGAATCTGATTGGTTGCTATGAGCAACATCTCTTTTAAAACTCACTTCTAAAAACTCTCACTTTAGTAAATTTACCCCTAGGAGAAAGTTAATATAAAAAAGAGTTACAGGATTTTTTAATAAAGTATTATGGCCATGAGCACCAGGTACGCCTGTATTTCTGCATTTTTATGGGCATGTGGTAAAACCAACATGTATGGTGTAACAATTGGTTTTGAGCGAACCTGTTCTATTGGTCGAGATATATCGATGATATATTTTTATATTATGTGAATATTTTAATAAAAATGATTTATAATGTTAAATTAATGCTTAAGATAAGTAATATATCAGTGATTTTTGTAGACCTAGAGATTTCTATTGAGGATAATAAAGTAATGACCCATAATTATGTTAAACCAACCAATTCCGAGAAAGACATATTGGTTAAAAGTGCTGTTTTCCCTTTAAAAACAAAGGGAATATTCTATCAAAAGGATTTTATAGGTGCAGCACTTGTAGCATGTGTATAACAGTAAAGGGCACAAGTAAATGCACCGAGCTAGAAATAAATGAGTTCAGAACAAGATAGAGGACTTCCTCACATGTAATTCAAGCAATGTGATCTATTACATTGGGTGTAGTTGTAGTAAGTATTGCATTGGAAGGACTTTCAGACAGCTAAAAGTAAGACTCTCAGAGCATATTTGAAATATTAAGAAGGGCTTGGATATACCTGCCCTTTCATCACATTTTAAAGAAGAACATAATAGTAATCCTAAAGATATTCTCAAGTTTGAGACCCTTAAGAAAATGAAAGCAAATTGGAGGAGAAACAATGTGGCCAGAGAATTTCAACTTATCTATTCCCTTTAAACTTTAAAACCTAGCGGCCTATATAAGAATTTTTAAATTAAATGGTTTTTAAATTAAATTATTAAATGTATTGTATTGCATTGTATGGTATATGTATTTTATTTCTTTATATATATCCATCATTATATTTGTTATGATATTTTCTGTTTGGATGCTGTTTATAACAGATTTTGTCTATGGGCAGATTCAAGTGATAAATTAGTGTCCACCTTGCTATAGAAACATTTCAGACCCATGTCTGATTGGCATAAAAAGATGAATATCCTATATTCTGGACAAAGGGATAAGAACTTCACTATAATGTACAACCTTAGGTAATTTCCGAGAAAGTGATTAGCACCAGGAAGTGTGGGAATCTAATTTCTAAGGATACGGCACACACTAAGGCCAGGCGCTACTTCTGCTGACGTATGCGGTACCCAGAAGCCTTGGGGACTATGTATTTGAATTGCTGGAACTTTATTAACACTTGTATGAGCAGCCGTATAAAAAAAAGCAGACTCAACGACAGGAAGTCCATTGGCGAAACTGGAAGTGTATTTAACTTCCAGTTTCTGGCGTGGATAATAAATCTAATGCATTACTTTTTTTAAGTATTTTTATTGACTGTTATTAACAATTATCATAGGATGGGGCGTGGCCATGGAGAGCGTGTAACACGCATCTTAGTGTGCTCTCTGAATCTGACACCCTGCCTGCACATCCTGCGCATTTCTCCGGGGCCAGATTTCAGCCTACCCCTGCGAATACAAATGGTGAGCAGCTGGGGACTGTGATTAGCCGGCTCTGTGACCGGGAGCTGTGGCTGAGGGAAGATCGTGGTGGGTCCTGTGTCAGGGCCTGACCACGTGAGACCAGTGTGCTGTGGATTAGCGGTGGGGTGCCTTTCTCTCCTAGCAGCTGGACTCCGGAGGCTTGGGATAAGCTGTTGTGCTCTCAGGGTCCCCTTTTCGTTTGCCTGCAGCCTGGTGAGTGCATTCTGCATCATATAAGTGCTGGGAGTAGAAACCATCTTGAGCACCTCCCCCTCCTGCTTGTTTTACTGATGATCTCCTACATAACTGCCTGAGGTGTCTGCAGCTTTCACCATTCTTTATTTCTGGATATTAAACTATTTGCTTTATATTGGTGGTGACATTGGTTACTCCCAGAGTGTTGTGCTCACTCTAACAGTGCCTGTACTGAAGATATAGGGGACATTGGGCCTGATTCAGAGCCGCTCGTAAGCGGCCGCTCGTTCGTTCCGAGCGATGTTAGCCCAACTGCGCATGCGTACGGATCGTTATACGCATGCGCTAACCAGTCAGTGCGGCCGAAATTCATGTGCTCGCAAAATAGCGAATGCCTGCTTTTTTGAGTGACAGAAAGAGGCGTATGTGGGTGGTAACAGGGGAAGGTGCTTGAAAATGGGGAGTGGAAATCAGAACGCAGGCGTGCTTAAAGGTCAAAACGGGCGTTTTATGGGTGTGCATATTTAAATCAGCAGCGTCATTGACCATGTCACTGGGTTATTTTATAGTCAGAACTGCTCGCAAAATTGTGGTAGCAAACACCAACCCCAAGAATAGCGAGCAGTTCATACCCTTGTCGATGTACTCGATTAATCTAATAAATAGCGGACATGACGTAGGATGCGAGCGGCCAGGGGGCGTATTTTTCCAAAAAACGAACGCAAGTTTTGTTCGCTCGTTCTGACATAGAGGCGTGAACAGACCGCAAACAGCGAACGGTACATTTGAATAGCCACCCCTAGTTTTAGAACGAACGACCGCAAATAGCGAGTGGCTCTGAATGAGGGCCATTGTCTTTTCTATTCTACTGTTGCAAATTATTCTATATACCACTGGGGACAGTCATATATAATTAACAATGGTGAAACCACCATCTTGCTGCTGCAACTAAGCTAGATAAATTTTCTGGAACACCAAATACTCAACCCACATCTGCGTCCGCTGGACAGGGTGACAATTCTCCTCCTGCATCTCCTTCAGAATCCTCAGCCTCCACTGAATCCTCTGAGGCTGCACTTCAGCGTGTTCTTGAAGCAGTGACAGCTTGTGAAAGTAGGCTCTCGGAAAATATTGGCAAAGTGCAATCCATTATACACTATGATCTACAGTGTGTTCGAGAGAGAGGGGGAGAAGTAGAAACGCGTCCACCCTGGAGGACAAAATAACGCCATTAGGTGTTCGTGTTGATTCCATCGACTCACAGCTGCTCTCTATACAGAGGAAAATGGCCAACATGGAAGGGCATCTTAGGTGCAATAATGGCAGATTTGTTGGGTTACCAGAGAAGAAAGAAGGTATCAACCCTGAGAAATTCCTAGAAAAGTGTCTGTTGGACGCATTTGGGGCTGATTCATTTTCATCATTTTTCACTGTGGAAAGAGCTCACTGTGTGCTCTAAAGAACCTTACCTCCTGGTGTCCCGCCACGCACTTTCATAGCGAAATTCCTTCACTACCGTGACCATGATTCTGTCCTTAAACTGGCTCGCCCTAAGGGTCCTTTACAGTGGAACGGGCCTCAGATATTAGTGCTTCCCGACTTTGCTGTGAAAATCCAGAAGGACAGGGCCCAATTTCTCCCAATTAAAACGCGCCTCCATGAGTTGAACATTTCCTACGCAATGCTATAACCCTCTAAGCTCCGATTAGTCGCTGATGGAGAAACCAAATTCTTCACGACTCCTAGAGAGGTGGCACTTTGGTTGGATAGTCGCAGGCCGGCCAGGCTTGCTTTGGCCAATGATTGATGCTCTGATTCTCACCTCTGCTTCCAGAATTTGCTAAATAAGTGATGTGTTCTGTGTATTGTTGTTCCCGCTGCATTACTGGCTTAGGTACCCATATATGCGAGTCATTATATGCTGATATGTTACATCTGCCAAATTTTAATGGAACAGTATGTACGCATAGGGCTGCTATTTTTTTTTATATATGATCTCAGGTATACACTGTATGTGTCTATTATTTTGTTCTATTGGCTGATATGCTAAACGTTTATATACCGAAGGAGTACTGTATGACACATTTTTTATTGTTTATTATATAATTTATAAAGTGCTTCAGATTTGTGGTTTTTGGTTCCGTGGAGTGACTCCCTATCCGGAGGGCTCCCTGCGTCATGCTCTGTAGTCACAGTATCTATTGCTCCGACGTTTTGTTTAAGGTAAGGTAATTTGTATTTATCTTGCCTAATTTATTTTATTTGTAAGGGTTAGGGGTAGTTAGGTGAAAGGGATGCCAAGGTTGGAGTTGGTGTACAGGGTGGAGGGCGTTTTAAGGGGTGGGAACACACGGTTCCTTTCTGGGGAATGTTATTTTGTTCTGATTTTACTGTTTCTGAAATGGTATGGTTCTATTTACAATTTGTTATGGTGTGGGCTCTCTTGACTGCTACGATGTCCGCAACATGCTATTAAGTGATGGCGTCAAGTAAAATGAATGTCCTCACTTGGAACGTGAGGGGATTGAATGACAAAATCAAATGATCTTTGGTGCTTAGACAAGTTAAGCAATATGCATCTGATATAGTTTGTCTTACGGAAACTCATCTTGTTGGTGGGAAATTACTCTCCTTGAAAAAGCCCTGGGTTGGTTGGGCCTATCACTCGACGCATACTTCGGCGTCTAGGGGTGTGTCCATACTATCACGTAAGACTGTTCCATTTGCCTTAGACTAGGTGCAATGCGATGCTTGGGGTAGATATGTGTTTTTAAAATGTAGGATCATTCAATATCTTTATTGTTATTGGCAGTGTATATTCCTTCCCCCTATTCTCATGATGTTCTCAAAGAGGTGGCTGAATTCCTGGCTTTATCACCAGGGACGCCCACTATATGTGTTGGAGATTTCAATAATGTCCTGGACCCAGTATTAGACAGGCATAGCGTGTCCACTGATGGTGTGCGTGTAAGGGGTTCAGGCTTTCCAGGCCTGATCGATGGGCTGGGCCTGGTTGATGCTTGGAGGGCGAGATATCCTTCTGTGAAACAGTTTTCCTGTTTTTCATATACTCACCTGTCGTTCTCTAGGATTGACCTGCTTCCGAGAGTTCATAGTGTTCAGTATGAAACTAGGTGTATTTCCGATCACTCTCCACTGACGGTTAGCTTGAATTTAGAGGGACAATGGGGCCAACCTTTCTGGAAGCTCAATCAGTTCTGGCTGACGCGTATGAGCACAGGTGCAAAGGTTGCCGTGAGTAACACATTCGACCATACAGCGGTGGATGCTCCCAATTTAAAAGCAGAGAGAGAGAGAGGACACATTTTTTTCTGCTGTGCTTCTATTTTAATATGCATGCATGCTGCAAGGACATTATTATTTCTCTGCATGGCTTAACTAACCACTATTGCTAAAATCAACTGTCTTTTCCTCTTCTTTCTTGCTGAAAGGACTGCAAGCTTGCTTCAAATATCTGCAAACAATAACCATAGCTGACTGCTTTTTCTCATATATGTGCCTGATTGACTCTAGGCTGCTAAACAATGACTAAATTTTTCATAAGTCAATGAAATGTGTCTGATTCTGCTCAGGTTCTACGCTGATCAAAGTTTCTGATATACTTCATATCCAAGGTTGATGTATAATATTTATTTTATTGTATTACTATATTTTTTTTTTTATATATCTAGAGCATTTGATGATGTATTTATGAATTAATAGGTTTGTGGTCACACCGGCCGGTTAGTGGATCATATTTTTTTAATATTAAGATTGTATTAAATTTCCTATATACTAGCGCTATCTTTTGTGTTTTTTTTTAGCATTGTTTGGTCTTTGTAGGTTTGAGCATATACCTATGTCTTGATAGCTGCTGACTATAGAGAAATTACTTACCTGTGTATTTATATAAATCCTAATACAGTATAATTTATTTACCGATTTGAGTAGGAAAGTGCCTTTTCATCTACTTTCTGCCTTTCATTTTTTAGAGCTGGAAGCAGCTTGGAAATAATTTTTTTAGCTAAATAGCGGCACTACCTCTATTTCAATCCTGTGGGATACCTTTAAATCATTCCTTAGAGGGGCTTTAATTCAGAGAGTAGCTGACCTGAAATCTTTTTATAAGAAACATGAATTGGAGCTGGAAGCTTCTTGCAGATCCTTAGAAATAGCTTATATCTCTGACAATTCAGATTCAAATAGAGAGGCTTGGTTGGCTGCCCAGAAAGCATGGAAAGACTGTTTAATGGATAAGACACAATATAAATTGTTATTTAATTCACGTTTGCATTATGCATCTGGTGACAGACCTGGATCTTATTTGGCCCATCTGGTTCGAGCTGAGTGTTCGTCGAATACGGTGCTAGAAATAGTTGGCTCTGACAATGTCACTCATGTGCAGACTCTGGATACAGCAGCTGAGTTTGTATACAGTTCTAGATTAGTTTGTATTCAACAGGAACTGCGTACCTTTTTGCAAAATATATCTGTCCTGACACTTTCCCCAGAGGCAAGAGAGTTTCTTGACTCCCCTATAACTCTTGACGAAATTGAATTGGCCATAAATTCTTTCCCCAATGAAAAAGCTTTGGGGGTTGATGGGTTTCCTCTGAAGTTATATAAAAAGCATAAAAACTTTTATTGGCCCCGGCTGCTTGAGCTTTTTAACAAAATTTATGAAAGTAACACCCTTCCGAGGTCCATGTCAGAGGCACTAATAGTTATTTTACCGAAACCAGGCAAAGATCCTACACGGACTGAATCTTATCGCCCCATATTTCTTCTCCCCACGGACATTAAAATACTTGCAAAAGTCCTGGCCTCTAGGATTAATCAGGTTATAACTCAGTTGATTCACTCTGATCAAACGGGCTTCATGCCGGGTAAATCCACCTTGGTTAATCTCCGTCGTTTGTTTACTCGGTTGCAGGTCTCCCACGAGAATGCTCAGACCTCTATTATTTTGTTGCTAGATGCCACCAAGGCGTTTGATTCTGTGGAATGGGCATTTTTGTGGGAGACTATGGACTGCTTTGGCATTGGTCCAGGCTATGTCAGGTGGGTCAAATTATTATATTCAACTCCGGTGGCGAGGGTATCTGTGAATGGCTTTATCTCCTCGTCTTTCCCACTATTTTGAGGAATGCAGCCGGGTTGCTCCCTCTTGCCCATTCTATTTGCTATAGCCATAGAGCCTCTAGCGTGTCTTATAAGATCTGGTCCTGACATTTTTGGATTCCGGCTGGGTTCTTGGATTGATAAAATCGCACTATATGCTGACGACATATTACTTTTTATTACAAAATATGACATCTCTATGCCTAAGGTCCTGGATATTATTGACTCATTTGGCCATTATTCAGGACTACTGATTAATTGGGATAAATCGTGTATTCGTCCCATCAGAGGAGCCTGACCTATTAATCCCCTTGTAGCTCTTCCATTGAAATGGGTGGATTTGTTTGAATATTGGGGGTTTGGATACCCAATGATCCCCAACGTTATGTAGCGCAGAATATTATTCCGCAGGTAGACTATCTCAGATCTCATATTGCCATATGGGGAAAGTTACCCTTGACCTTAACGGGCAGAGTTAATCTTGTGAAAATGGTTTTACAGCCCAAGCTCTTGTATGTGCTTCAGCACTCCCTGGTATATATTTCTCAGAAGGTATTTAAACAGATAGATGGATTACTGTCTTCATTGTTTTTGGTTAATAAAAGGGTTAGAATCAAGTTGGACACTCACTTGGTCCCGTGATTTAGGAGGTATGGCTATTCCCCTCTTCAAATTCTATTACTATGCTGCACAACTAGCGCATCAATGGGAATGGATCAATGATAATACACCTGATTCATTACCTGCTCTCTTGTTGGTGCAATCCTCATCAGGGTTCTCGCCTTATCAATTACTAAGTGATAATTTACAGGTAGTTAATATCCTGCTGATCAGACAGGCTATTCTTATTTGGAGGTTAGTCTCGCATATAATGCAAGCAGAGTGCCTAGACCCAAATACTCCCCTTTCTCATGCTCGCGGATTTAAGGAACTTTCTTCATTGCAAGTTAGAGAGGTCTGGGGAAAGTGGGGTGTGGTGTCGCTCAGACAATTGTACCATACAGAGATTTTGAAGTCCTTCCAATAACTCCAACAAGAGTTCCATATACCCAAAACATTTTTTTATCGCTGTCTCCAACTCAGACATACTATTAGTGCCCAATTTGCAGATATCTCTCTGGTTATACTAGAGTCCCCTGTTAAAAGTTTACTACAATCTGCTGATTCTAGACATTTGATATCAGTGATTTATTCTAATTTGTTGAATATGCACCATACTACTGATTTGCTAACCATTAAGTTGAAATGGGAAGCTGATATAGGGGTAATTGCAGAAGATGTATGGAAAGAAGCCTTAGCTAGTCCCAGATTAGCCACCAAAGCTGTCAGATACCAGCAGATTCAATTATTTTTAGTCCACAGGGTATATATGACACCTGAGCAGTTGCTAAGAATAGGTGGAAGGATGGATTCAAACTGCCCTAAATGCAATTTGTCTGAAGGAACCTTCTGGCATTTATTATAGTCTTGCCCTTTAGTTAAATCCTTTTGGGAAGATGTATTCCATATCATTGTTTCTACGGGCATACCTCAGGACATATTTATCCCTCTAAAATATATACTAGCTGCAATAGATGATGTAGTAGACAAATATACCAAATGCTTGCCAAAGTGTGTATAGCATGACTGTGGATGGCGACAAATGGCCCAGACCTAGGGACGTGGCTTTCACTGGATACGCAGTTGCTGCTCATAAGAAATATGTGTATATGGCTAGAAAATCAGAGAAAAAATATCTCGACATCTGGGCACGGTGGCTAGACTCTCCTTACTGTCGTCAAGGGAGAGGGGTCTCTGATCCTGATCTATATACTATTGGTGGAGTAGGATAGATTTGTCTATGCTTCTGTACTGTAAATACTATATATTGTTCTTCCAGATATATGTTCCTTTATGGTATTATACTTGTATGCCACACCTTTTTTGTTTTCTCTGTTTTCTTAATACTTAATTATGATATGACTATGATATATATTGATTTATGGTATTGTAAGATCGATATGTTGGATGTTTGTGTAGCCAAGAACGAGTCCACACATTTATTGGTACTTATTTAACTTCCTTTATTACATATCACTATGTTTATTAACAAATTTATTATGTTTTTGTATTGTTCTATTGGTCTATGATAAAAAATTCAATAAAGATTTATCGGATTTAAAAAAAAAATAATAATTATCACAGGACAAATGTTACCTTACCTTCTTACAAAAAAAAACATTCAACTGCTGAATAGAGAGATGCAAAAGTTTATTTGGGTCAATAAGCAACCCCACATTTCCCTTTTCAGATTACAGCAATCTACTGATTTAGGTGGGATTAATTTACCTTGCACTAAAAGATACGCATAAGCTGCTAATTACCGGTTTGCCATGGACTGGATAGGGGAAGCTGGTAATTATACTAATTACAAGATTGAACAAGCATTTAGCCTGGAGATACATTTAGCAGCACTATTGCACATGCACCCAGCTTCATTCCCGTCAGATATTAAAAATTCTGTTCTTCTGGATCCTACATGCAGTGCTTGGAGACAGCTTAGATCAGTTAAAAGTAAACTATCCAAATCTCACTCCCTATTTCTTCCCTTATTTAATAACTCTTTCTTCACTGGTGGTCATACTTCTCCTCATGCTAGAACCTGGGGCCTGATTCAGAGGCGCACGCTATTTATGTGCGCTCGCTCTGAATCAGGGCGTCCCTATTTTTTTTTAATTCCGGCCTCCAGGCCGCTCGCACAGCTGTGGGAAAGCGGCCTGGCGACCATTAGCATTGCGAGGAGATCCTTGTGGTAGGGTCTCAGCACTCGCAATGCCAAGTGGACTTCCAGTTCTAATAGTGCCGGAAGTCCACTACTGACATTGCGAGTGATGTCAGTAGGGCCACCCACAAACGGCAGGTGTTCCTTCGGGAACGCCTCCGTTTGTTCAGCCACCCCCCCCACCCGCCTACAAAATGGGGTGAGCTGTCGATCAATATCGACAGCCGCCCCGTTTTGCTGCGAGCTCCGGTGCAAGTGAAGGTCTCACTCGCTCCGGGGCTCGCACACGCCACGCGTGCGCACTGGTCCACCATCGACCCGCTTGTGAGCGCTATGCGCTCGCGAGCAGGTCTGAATCAGGCCCCTGGTCCCTACATGGCTTGAAATATTTATACCAATTTGTGGATACAAGTTCTTTACAACCCTATACACATGGTCAAATGCAGCAGCAATTCCCTAATTTGATTACTCCCTATTTCCATACTTACAAGTCTTGAGTTACTTACAGAGGACTGTGCAATCGCTGCCTGACATAAACAATGTGGACTGGATGGTGTGCTTCACCTTAGGCCCACTGACTCTTTCTCTTCATCATATATATATATATATATATATATATATATATAATGATATATATATATATATATATATATATATATATATATATATACATACACACACACACATATATATATATATATATACTGTCATATGCCCCACTATTGATTTACTAAATATACCGGAGGGTTAGCCAAATGGAAGGATACTTTTCCTGATTTAGGTTTGTCATACTTAGTAAACACTACTAAACGAGTGAATAAGGATTTGGTCACCACATCTTATGCTGAGATGAATTTTAAAATTCTGCACACGGCCTATTACATCCCTGAATTGATGTTTCTTACTGGACAATCGATAACTTCTAATTGCTTTAAATGTGGTTCTCCTGATGCTGACATTTAGCACTGTCTGTGGTCATGTCCCTATGACAAGCGATTTTGGGATCAGGTGTATTTATTTATCAAAAATACTCTTGGTATAGATTTTGTGTTGCCTCCTGAGTGGGCACTTTGGAGTATACCTCATCCCCCTACAAACACCTTAATCAAACCAGAAAAGCTACGTCTGACAAAATTTGCTGCTGCTGTAAAAAAAGACGATCCTTTCTCAGTGGATTGAACCTAGCACCCCAGCACTTTCTTTTTTATTGCCCAGGCTTCTTTATTTATTAACCATGGATTGGACTGCTACATACATTAATAATGAAAAATTGGCAGATCCATTTTTTTCTGTTTGTCTTCCCTATGTTTACACATTGTCCCCTGACATGAAAGCAGTACTCAAACATAGTATTCAGTTGACAACCTGGTACAATTTAGCCGTATTAGAAGGACAGGCACCATTTTGATCTATTCTGGTTTATGAGTTCAAATTTCTAAAAGCTATTCCAAGGTGTTTACTCCTGTACTACTTTAGGAGTTTTGATTTTATGTACTTTCTGTGCTCAGTATTATACCTAACAATGTTTTTGTACGATTTTACATCATTGTTTGTATATTTGCCTATGTGTCTATGTCAATAAAGATATTTGAAAAAAAAAACATAGGCAGATATATGTATTACACAGAATGACTTTTTAAGACTTCGTATGGATTTTATGATTTTTTTTATGTAATGGAAATAGCTTCTCCCAGTATACCACGGATACAAACAAAACATCAACTTAGTGATTACAGGCTCCAATAACTCCAAATCTGGTAGGAAGCCATCTTCACCTGTTTTGGATGTTTTGAGAAATGTATGAAGTTTGATAAATAGCTCTGTGTATATATGAGCCATTTTCTGATCTAATAAAAGAATCACTAATAAATGAATCAACTTAATTATGCACAGTTACTTCAAATCATTTTTTCCTCATATATGATAAAACTGTGAGGACTCCACCTTGGATATGAACTATACTTGTCTTTTGAATATGTGATTTCTATATGAATTATTCTTTACATGACACATCATGGGGAAAATTATTACTAATTTTATACAAGAAGATATAAAGAACGAGGACTACACTACTATTTGACATAAGATAAGTTCCTTTTCTTTTTTTCTATATTTTAAGATACCCAGGAGGTGAACCCACAGTATTGTGTGTTTGTAAAAGACGGGAAAACCGTGTTCCGACCCGTGCTCACTCCATGCTCAGTGTCCCAGGTTGAAGCCAGGTTTTTGGTGGAATAGGGGTATAAGAGATAGAAGAGTCTTCTGAATGGCGTAAGCTTAGAGGAAAAACTTGCAATCAGTCCAGTACATTGGATATCAGTATACTATCTCCTGTTTTGTTCAGTATATGTATTAGTAATATCACTAATGATATCACATGTAGTCTACAAGTCAACAGCTTAATTTATATACAGAATTCTATATATCACGGTACAAATGAGCACATCTCCCTTAGTTCAGATTGTGGAGCAATGTACTGTAACTATCCGATCGTTCTATTTTTAGTAAGTGAATTCACAAATATCTTAGACAACCTCCTCCTTCTGCCGCCGGTCCGATGTCTGTCACAGCCTCCAGTCGCTGTCTGTAACCACCACCTCCTGCTGCTGCCAGTCTGGTCACTGTCACAGCCCCCTGTAACCACCTCTTCTCCGCCGCCGCTAATACCAGCCCCCCTCAGTCGCCTATACCAGACCTCCTCCGCCAACTCCCCTGCTGCTGTCTATACCAGCCTCCACCAGCCACGCGGTCTGTAGCTCAAGCTCCCCCCGGCGTGCCTGCATGAGAAGCTGCAGGTGAGTATGGGAGGACCTACTTGAGGAGCTTGGAGGGACGCCACTGACAGCCCAGAGACACCAGAGGTAAGCACTCAGCTGGAGGGATATGAACAGATCCCTCAGCTGCACAAGCAGCCATCATAACGGCAGCTTCAGAACACATTCAGGTGCTGTACGCCATCTCAGTGTGGCGTACAGTATCACTGACAAGTTACAAAAATAATGCACATAATGAATTACATCATTTCTACATCCCCATACTAAAGTATGGGGACTGTGAAAATTATAGGGACAGAATTGTAACTAGGAGATATCAGTGATATCTCCAATGTTACACTGTTAATGAATGGACCTGAACAACTCCTGAGGGTTGGAGTTGGTTGGAACAGGCAAGGAGGCTGAGGTGGAGACTAGGGAGGCATGATTGTATCTGGGTGGCTTGAGCCAGGACTTCCTCATGCAATAAGGAAAGATAGAAGGCAGTGGAACTGCTGGAGGTGATGAGCCCGAAGGCGAGGACAGTAGGGAACATCTTTATTAGACTGGAAATTTAATTGGAACTGTAGTGGTAGAATCAGATAGGAAGCGATGTAATAGAATTGATATTGTGGAATTGATGAAGCAGGGTCGGATTGGATCCGATGCTCTAGAATAGATGGAGTAGAATCAATGATATGGAATTGATGAAGCAGGATTGGATTGGAACCAATGTTGTAGAATCGATTAAATAGAATAGATGATATGGAATTGATAAAGCAGGATCGGATTGGAACCGATGTTTGGAGACAATCAGATTGGAACCGATGTTTGAAGGCAGTCAGGTTGGAACTGATGTTTGGAGACAATCGGATGCAGAGCAATGTTAATGAATCGAAGAACTGGATCGGTTTGAGACCTATGTTGATGATTCAAAGAACTTGATCGGTTTGAGACCGATGTTGATTAACTGATGTACTGGATCATTTTGAGACCGATGTTTGAATATATGGGATGGGACAGATGCTATATACCTAGCAGGAAAATGAGAGCAAAGTTGGTAATGGAAAGTAATGCAGCGGTGGGGAGGATAATCATCAGGCATAAGAAAAGGTGTGAGATCTGTAGGCTAAACACTGGGATTACAATACAAATGATGGGGTTTATAGAGAAATAATGAGAATGGATGGATGCCTCTGCGGAAAATGTGGTCAAGAACTGGTAGAAAAACATTAAATTTGAAGACTTCTGCTTCCGGCACTGATGCAGACAGCAGGGTGAGCCTTGAGCTTCGTTGCCCGTCTGTCTCTCATACCTTTCACAGTCCATACCGGACCTCTTTAACCCGCCGAAGTTCCTGTCTGGCTGTCCGGCGTCTCTCCTTACTGCATGGAGAGGTATTTCCCCTCCTCCATGCCATCCAAATAGCAAAAACAGAAGGCTGAACGCCAGCACAGGGTTTCCAATATGGCCACGGCTGCAGACAGTGCTGATCTCACTCATGCTGCAGAGCTGCCTTCGTCTGCTGGTCCCAGCACGTCATCTCCTGAGCCAAATCCCTCTGAGGGAGCTCCACAAGGTACTTCTCTCCCACTTACCTATGAAGCAGTTGTCAGAGCTATTAAAGAAACTATTGAGCCCATGTTTGCAACTCAAGCAGCCTCCTTCACTCAAGCTATTACAGATTTAAACATGCATCAAATCACTTCTAGAATGCAGTGTACAGAAGGTGGGAGATATGTTTCAAGATGTTGCCTCTCTAAAGTCTCATAAAGCCAAGCTCCAAAGTCCCATCATCAAATTTGGTCCAAATTGGATGATTTAGAGAACCGGTCCCGCAGGCACGACCTACGGCTTATAGGGTTACCAGAATCTGTAAGAGGGACTCAGCTGCATGATTTTATTAATACCACACTGCCGGAGCTATTAAACATCTCTGAAGCTTGCGCAGATATGGTGATAGACCGGGCACACAGATTTGGGCCCCCAGTGGTCTGGTGACTCTAAATGCTCGCCCTCGAGTTGTAATCTTTCGATGCCTGAATTTCCTACATAAGGAAGCTATGTGGACAGCTTCTAGAAAGATTTGTGACCCCCGCATGGCATGATTCCTGACTTTTCCTGTTTCAGGATGATTCTCCTGAAGTCACAAGAGCACATAAAGAATTTATGCTATGCTCTCGTCTTGTCAAGGATAAACAAAAATTTGCCCTTTTGTTTCCGCCAAGGCTATGTCTCTTTGATGGGGACTCCTTCAAGGATTTCACGAATGCTCCGGACACTGTTGCCTTTTTGGATGAGAAGGCCTTGGAGGAGGGGATATCGGCAGAGGATTGCTCCTCACCTGACGCAAGATTTCTCATAATTATTCTATACCAGGGCTTGACAAATCTTTCTAAAATCTAGGAGCCAGGGTGAAAGTGTAGGAGCCAGACCACTGCCCCCCACCCCCCAAATAAAAATAAACTACAGATTAAGGAGCACAGTTCTGTGTGTTATGCAGCTGTTACACACGCTACACTAGTCGGCCACAGTTGAATGGAAGTAGTAAAATGGAGGCCCCCCTTGTCTGCACAGCTCCCCTGCTCCACGCCCCTTACCCCCCCAGAAATAATAGACCACATTTGTACATAATCAATGGTGCCAAAAAGTACTACCCACGGCAAATCCCCCCCCCCTCCTCCCCGGAGCCATATTACTGAGCACCTACCCATCGAACAACCGACACCCACAGCCACACCACTAAAGGGGTATGCCCGGCAAAGCACACCTCTGCAGCCACATTGTTGTGCAGCTACCAACCGCCCACAGCCACACAACTAAGGTGGTACACTCAGGCAAAATACCTCTTTGCAACCATCCCCCTTGGGTCACACCATTACCCCTCCGAAGCCGCAATCCCCAGCCACGCATAGACCCTCTTACTGGATAGCTCTATACAGCCGGAGTTAGGTGCCAACAGACAGCCGGGGCAGATGGCAGAAGTAAACGCCGGCCGGGACGGATAGGAGGAGGATGGCAGAAATCAGCAGCGGCCAGGACGGACAGGAGAAGAAGGACGGCAGAAGTCAGTGCCGGTTGGGACAGACAGGAGGAGGACAGCATAAGTCAGCGCCGGCCGGGACGGACAGGAGGAGGACGGCAGAAGTCAGCACTGGCTGGGACGTACAGGAGGACGACGGCAGAAGTCAGCGCCGGCCGGGGCGGACAGAAGGAGGATGGCAGAAGTCAGCGCCGGCCGGGACAGACAGGAGGAGTCAGATCAGGCCGGGACATACAGACACAGCAGGAAACACGCAGCACATGCACTCCTGCATGAAATGCCCGCCACAATACTACAGGCATGCTCACGAATCTCCACTGGGGCTGACAAAGATCTGCTTCCTCCCTCCCTGTAAAATCTGATCACCAGGCAGCAATATCTGGTCACCATGGCTACCTGGCCTAGCGTTCCCGCTAGGCTGTTTTAGCGGGGCGCTGCACCCTGCCCTCCTTCTGGAGGGCAAAAAATGCCCTGCCCTCACTCACCGCTAAGACAGCCTGTGGGTGCCGTCTTCACCCGCAAGTGGGGAAATGTTCGGTGACCTAGTCACTGCCGGTGAATAGAAGCTGGGCGCATGCGCCCAGCATCTATTCTACCTGTCAGCAGCACTTGGGGGCTGCCCGGTGTGTCCAGAAGTGCCAGGCATGCCCCCAAGAGTGACGAAAAGGTTACGCGTCTTATAGATACAGCCCCTTTTCTATGGCCATGCCCCCTTTTTTGGGTGCGCGGAAGTGCCCTCTCTAGCTCAGGCCCCTGCCTGCCGCCAGAGCTAGAGTGAACACTACTGGCCCCCGGGATTTATCGAGCCATTTTCTATACATATACCTATGTCTCTCTTATTTTATTTGTAGAATGCTGTTGATGTTCAGAATTCTTTGTGTAATTCTGTGTTTATTCATTTATTTGCCCCTATGACAATTTCATGCTGGGTTTGAGTTGGTGTTACAAGCTCCTGTTTGGAGAGACGCCTTATATGAATATTTAATATTGTGGTCACAATACTATTAACAGTGAGCCTAGTAGGCCAGGAATTTATCAGAGCTCTAATTAATGTTCAAGTTTTACGGTTTATGTACTATACTTCTAAGCGAATCAAATATGCTTTGTATTGATGGGTTACTTTTCAGCAACCATCCGAACTCCCATTTCATTAGGAATGTTATTTTTATTTTTTTCTTAACTTTTTTCCTTCTTTACCCGATACTCTTTATGAGGTGCTAAAGACATACAGTATATTACAATTTATATTTTGTATGCTAACTATGGCAGTGTAGCTCCTTGTTATCTGATTCCTTGGATGTATTTTCTATGTCTCATTTGAAGATAGGCTCATGGAATGTGGACGGGATAAACTCCCCGGCTAAACATAGGAAAATAATGGTATACCTTAACAAGTTACACTTAGATATAACTTTTCTCCAAGAGACACATTCAACAGCATTAGAGACGTTAAAATTTAATATGCTTAACAAAACAGTAGTTGCTGCTTCTCCATTCAATTCAACAGTTCGTGGGGTGGTTTTTCTAGCAAGGAAACAATTGCAAATCATATTAAATTCTGTAATAACTGATCTCGCTGGATGTTATGTAATAGCAGATGTTTCAATTGATAATAATCATTATATATTATGCAATATACTGTATACGCACCTAATGTTTATTCTAAACATTTTTTCAACCAGCTACTCACTAAATTGAGGCCTTTTGCTTCTTGTCAGTTAATTATAGGAGGTGATTTTTTTTTTTAGAAATTCTTTATTTAAATTTTCACTGAAAGAAATATTTGCATTTCCAACATATATACTGATATAGAGAAATAATTGCTCTCACATTTTAGATTATAACAATAATATACAAAAACCAAAATATTTAAAAACAAGAATCAATGTAGAGTCAATACAGAAGGGGGAAGGAAAGATAAGGGAAGAAGGGGAAGGAAGAGCTGAAGTGAGAAGATGTGCAAACGGGACAAGCCTGAGACACATACAAATTACTTCCTGTTAATAGAGCAAATGCGTAATAGGAGGTGATTTTAACCTCATTTCTTCCTGCTATCTTGACAGTAATACCCCAAGAGAGGAATGTCTTGGTTTTCTAAGCAACTACATGCTATTGATATATGGAGAGCTACGCATCCTGTTGATAAGGAATTCATGTCTCTCAAATGCATGTGGGACTTTGTCCAGAATAGACTATATTCTCACTTCTAATACTTTATTCTCTAGAGTCACTGACTCAAATATTGAGCCCATTTGTTTATCAGACCACGCGTTGGTTTGGATTACAATAACTGCCACGATGGATAGGGGCTCTTATAAACAATGGCAGCATTTTCCTTCTCATCTTTCTAATTTCCTTAAATTTCGTAGTAAAGTAGAGTCCTTTTTGGGAGGAATTTAAACATAATAACTCTCAGCATGAAGTTGAGAACTCCTTACTTTTTTGGCAATCTTCCAAATTGGTTACTCGAGGTAACATTATGGCTTACACTTTTCACACTAAAAAGACGTTTTTAGAGATGTACCACTCTTCCCAGCAAACTCTCACTGACTCCTTTAAATTATTCAAGCTCTCACCTACCCCTACCAATAAATTATCTTATTCATTTGCTAAGCAATATTTTAATAAGGTGTTGACAGGATTTGGTGACAGATATTCTTGGCAAAGGGAGTATCATTTTCATAAGCTTGGTAACCGCTCCGGGAAATTACTTTCCAATTTGTTAAGTAGTTCCCAGCCCTCTGGTTTAATTCCTTTTCTGAAAAACTTAGATGGATTAGGCACTAATTCTAACGCGCAGACTACTGCAGTTCTTCGTGATTTTTATGAGTCTATTTATTCCCTACCATCCATTGATACCACAGCCAAATCTACTTTTTGGCAGCATATTTCTATGCCTTACTTAGACATTTCATTGGTAGATTCTCTTCATGCCTCTATAACGGTTGAAGAGCTCAAAGTTGCTATTAAAAGTTTAAAGCCGTCAAAGGCTCCTGGCCCCGATGGCTTTACAGGTAATTTTTATGATATCCTTTCACCTAGAATCAAAACATCCTTATTAGGAGTGTTCAATTATATTTTGGAAAAACGGACTATTCCTCAATACTTTAATTCGGCTTCCAAAACCGGGCAGAGATCCGGAATTCCCCGGGTCCTACTAAATGTCCTTACTAAATGTCCTCGGGTCCTACTAAATGTCGATTATAAGTTATTGATTAGAAGTTATTGACATTATAAGTCATATCCTTACTAAATGTTATAAGTTATTGACAAATGCTTGCTAATCGTCTTAAAGGTGTTATCCCTCACCTGATACACAGTGACCAAACAGGATTTATTCTAGGCCATCACTCTACTTGCAATATTAGGAAAGTTCTAGCTGTGGCTCAATCTCTGAACGTCTGTGAATCTGTAGACTCTAACATATTGTACTACTTGCCCTACATGCCAAAAAGGCTTTCAACTGTGTGACATGGGATCACTTATTTCAGATACTTTCCCGGTTCGGTTTTTCATCAGATTTTATAAAAATTCTTCAAACACTATATAATAATCCTTATACTCAAGTTTTATGTAAAGGTTACTTATCAAATCCTTTTAAAATCCATAGAGGAACTCGACAGGGATGCTCCTTGTCTCCCCTTCTGTTCGCTTTAGCGATCGAACCTTTAGCTATTGCACTTCGAGCACATCCTAGTTTTACTGGTATTCAGATTGGCTCCGTTACAACAAAAATCGCACTCTTCGCTGATGACATGCTCCATTTTGTTTCAAACCCAGAGGTTTCCTTACCAGTTATTTTGGATAGAATTTCCCATTTTCAATCTTTCTCTGGTTATAAGATAAATTATGACAAATCGGAAATTCTTCGTTTATCTAGGTCTATTGTTTTCCTTCTCTCACCAAAATTTCTTCAATTTAAGGTTTTAGACTCTTCGTTGAAATATCTAGGGATCCATATCCTTCTTAATTTAGATGACTTATACAAGGTTAATTTTTCACCATTATTATTAAATATTACTAGGAAGTTAGATGATTGGAGGACCCTTCCTTTGTCTTTGCTGTGCCGGGTGGCCGCTCTGAAGAGTATTATTTTTACAAAATTTCTTATATTATTCAAATGTTGCCTATTTGCGTGTCTAATAAAGATGTGGCACAATGTACTTGATTATTTTCAAGATTTTTTTGAATGTTCAAAAGGGCTCACATCTTTATGGTTAAACTCCGTCTTCAACAAGCAAAAGGTGGCCTTGCTATTCCTGATATATACGGTACATGTCTTCACTCATGCTGTGCATTTTAGATATATTTCTGATTGGCTGTTATTCTGCTCTTGTTATACTAATATATCACTGGAGGAAGCTTTAGTTCAGCCTTACTCTGTAGGAGCTCTCCTACATACGCCTCAAAAGCGCCTCCCATTCTCAGTTAAAGATAATATTTTATTCGGAGATACCCATCTATCGAGGCTCCAGATTAATAAAAAATTCTCTAGAAACCCCACATCTTCCAAATGTATTCCATTCTGTGGAAATCCTTGTTTTATTCCGGCTTTGTCAAATATATTCTTCTCAGTGTGGAAGGAGAAAGGCATTGTAGCCGTGAGGGATGTTTTTGACCCCGGAGGAGTACTTTTCTCATTCCAACAACTAATTTCAACTACCCAATAGTCACTTTTTATGTATCTAGAAATGCAACATTTCATTCAATCATTTACTATTTCCTTTTCCTCAGAAGATGATCCATTACATGCCTTATTGATTTTGAATTATTCTATTCCATTTAAAACCAAATATTTATATTGGGATCTAGATAAGCTTTGGCTACCTACCTATTCTTGTTGGAACTTAGATTTCCCAGGTATGTTTACTACAACAAAGAATTTCTATAATATAGATACTCCTTTACGGTACCTTCTCTCAGCTTCGCTACAGGAAGTACACTAATGTACTGTGCATACGGCATACATCTCTCAGGGGCAACACATGCATATGGTGTCTGAAGAATCTGGTCATTGCCCAAAATGTAACTTGCATAAAGCTTTATTTAAGCACAATTTCTGGGATTGTTACAAGATAAGGCGGTTTTGGAACAAATTACTTTCCTTTCTTAATGTGACTTTTCCCCTCAATCTTCATTTTGACCCCCTTGCCATTCTCTGTGCAAATTTTAGTAATTGGCCTTCTCTCATAAGAATTTAATACATTTCATTACTATTGTTGTCACCATAGCGAAAAAAGTAATTTTAACAAATTGGATTTCAAAATCTGCTCCTCTTTTGTAGATGGTAAAATCTATGCTGACGTAGACGTTATTTGAAAGACAATCAACACTAGCTTATGTGGAAAAAGGCGCTCCCCGTTTTTACAAGAATCTTTGAATCTTTAGATCAGCCCACACAAACATACTAAAACTTTTTGAACATACTGAATGTTTTTTATTACGTAATCTCCATAACTCTAAGGGCCGTATTCAATTTGAGGCGTTAAGTCCGGATCCGCGGTAATTTACAGCCGATGACGTAATTATCGCCTGTTTTAGTTTTACCCCGTATTCAATTTGAAAGACTTTCCACCTAAGCGGAAATTCAATGCAATGTAATAGGTGGGTAAGTATAGCCTCTGAATGGCAGGCGGAAAAAAGTTCAGCAGAATTGGGGTTTTGGGGTGCAACGTTTTGGGAACCCCCGTGCAGCCTTCAGACAGTTCCCCAAAGGTGTCAAAAAAAACTTAAGGGCACCCCAAAAATTGACTTTGAAAAAGGGGGCGAAAAAAAAAAAAGTTGGGGTACAAACTTAAAACTAGTGAACTTGACTCTGGGGGGTCCCCAAGTATGCCCCAAGAGTTTTTTTGATTGAAGGTGTTTGCGGCAGGTGGGTTTTTCACGATTTTTAAGTCACTTTCCCAAGTTTAAAATATGCTGAACCCCATTTTCAAAGTACTACAAATTTGATGGGCATAGTTGTTTTGCCCTAAAAAAAAATTCTAAATGCTCTTCTGCATCACCTTATTCAAAGCCGCATTTATGCACCTGCCGCGGCTATTAGAAACCCTGACTTCCTTCAGGAGTTAAAAATGGGGGTACCCTTTGTCATCCCCTATGTCTACACATCTTTAGGGAGGTCCCTAGAATATTTCCCGAAAATTCCCGTTTTGTTTAATCTGTAAAAAAAGGGGTAAAAATTTACAAAAAAAATTACATAAGGTCCCCCACCAAAAGCCAAACCAGCCCCAGGCTTGCCTGCCAGTGGTGGTTTCTAAAAATATGGGGAACAAAATGTGTAGGGTTCCACCATATTTTAGAAACCAACCCAATGCTGCAGGGACCAGTTCTGGTTTTAAATATAGGTGGACAAAAAAAACGTGGGGATCCCCCTATATTTAAGACCAGCACCAGACCCAACAGACTGGGGTCTAATGCCACAGCCCGAAGACCCAATCACCAGGGCTCCAGGTCCAAAGCATTAGCACCCCAAATCGGTCAGCGCAAGCCGGTGATCTCGGGGGAGTCAGGGACCCACCAAAGAAGGGTCTCCCCCTCCCGAGCACCACAGGCTTACGCTGAAGCCTGGGGCTCTTCCCCATACCCTGGGTTCGGTGGGTATGGGGGTAATGGGGGGCCAAATAATGTAAAACTATTGTGTTTTACAGTGGAACTACAAGTGCCAGCATGCCTGCCATTTTGCACTTGTGGAACAACAAGTGCCAGCAGACATGAGGCACCTGTAACTTCACTGTAAAATAAATAGTTAAAAAAATACAAGACATACACACCGTGACAGTATAACTTTATTACACACACCTACCCATTCACACATACTTACCTATACCAGCTGTGTCTGTCCCCTTGTCCAGTAGAATATCCTTAATGAATGGCTCTGCAAACAAAATAACATACTCACCTATATCCTTGTGCTGGTCTCCGCAGTAATCCAGGAACTTGGCAAAACAAAAAATCAAAATCACGATCCATGGACCCAGGATCTGTATGTGTGTTGCCACAGATACAGATCCCTCCCGAATGCCAGCTGATGGCTTTGCAGTCCCATCAGTCAATCAGCAGCCGCGCAAACTGTAGAGAGGCCGCTGATTGGCTCCGGCTACTGACAGTTCCCACGTGGTGTGACTCGCCCACGTGGGAACTCTCAGTAGCCGGAGCCAATCAGCGGCCGCTCTACAGTCAGCGCGGCCGCTGATTGGCTCACGGGACGTGCCAGCTCCATGCATGTCCCATCAGCTGGCATTCGGGAGCTATCAGTATGTGTGGCATCCAGGGAACCCCCTAAACATGTGTAGACATGGGGGATCACTATGGGTACCCCCATTTTTAACTCCAGAAGGAAGTCAGGGTTTCAAATAGCCGTGCCAGGTGTATTTTTGCAGAATTTATAAAAAATACGTTTTGGGACTTAAAAATATGCTAGTACCCATTTCATGTACCCAAAATTTGAT
Source organism: Taudactylus pleione (assembly GCA_031769625.1). NCBI lineage: Eukaryota > Metazoa > Chordata > Amphibia > Anura > Myobatrachidae > Taudactylus > Taudactylus pleione. Next base: position 40,288,601 of record JAUIMM010000018.1, read on the forward strand.
AGCTTATTTTTTTCGTTTTTAAAAATGGTCCCAAGAGCTCTTCTGCATCACTTCTTCAATGTCGGAAAAAAAACACCAGCCGCGGCTATTTAAAAAACCCGACTTTCTTTTTCAGCCAAAAACGGGGGTACCCATAGTGATCCCCCATGTCTGGAAATCTTTAGGAGGGATCCTAGGATTATTTCCCAAAAATTCCTGTTTTTTTACGCCGATCAAAGATCAATTTCGCCTAATTTCAAATTGAATACGGGGAGACGCGGGCACGCGTGCGATACTTTAACGCCTACAAAACAGGCTAAGTCAGCATTAAGTCCGGGCCGCTTTAAATTATCGCAGCTCGGCTCAAATTGAATACGGGCCTAAATGTTTTTAGAATTTTAATTCATTGCAAGGACTGTAACACTACGTGTCTTTGCCTGTACCTCTCTTTCTTTCCCCTCCCTTCTCCCACTTGTTTTTATTTGATTCATTTTATACTATTTTATTTTTTTGTAATACTATTCACTATATATTCATTTTTGCATTGTTTTACATGTATGGATATTTCGGCCATGTGCTGTTATTTCAAGAGGAATTACTTGAATTGCTGAATTGCCCTGCAGATTTAATCTATATGCAGATATTCATTATGTCAATGTAAACAATGTATTTTGCTGGTGTTTGTTATTTAAAAATTCCAATAAACAGATGTTTAAAAAAAAACATTATATTTGAATGTAATTACGATATTAATATAAGACAATGTACCTTTGTACTGCATTTGATATCATACGGTTTGTATGTATTATTGTTTTTCTCTGTAGGATGCTACAAACAATGTTGACATCATATAAATAAAAGATAATAATAACAACAACAACATCATCATCATATACAGGTGACAAACTCCTAATAAGTCCATCTGCTGGTTACACATGGAAGCATATGCTCTTATATTAGATGCACACTTTTACAAACATATTTGAGATCCACCCCTGATGATGATGGCGGTTAGGATATCAAGCATACAGATAGGGGCGGTCCTGCTGCAAAAATGCATCCAACTCTGCATACAAATATATGCACCTAATTCTCTGCATACAATGCAGGAGCAATAAACGGGCCAACTTGCATTCAACTCTGCATTGGTTCCAAAGAGCAGACTAGTTGGACCTCATTTTTTTCAGTGCACTATATTTTTGATCTTTAATATAATTATACTTATAATAAAGTTTTAATGGTTGTGTCTGTACATAGAAATTGTTTTGGAGAAATGTACTCCTTGGGACTGTGCATGAACTATGGAGACAATTGACAATTTTTTTTCTGATTTTTTGTTTGTTCGTTGCGGCATCACGCAAAAACTACGGGATGAATTTGGATTGCGTTTTCAATATTGCATAGCTTAGTCACCTAGACAGAAACTGAGGTATGTACTATCTCAATGTGACATCAGGGAGACGAACAATAAAGGAAACACCAGATGCTTGACATTTGGCGAATGCAGTGTGCAGGCTCGTTAAGCCAAAAATTGTTTTTGGCGACAGCTGTCCCCTCCTCACATCCGACGGAGATATTTAATTGTTGCTCCTGTCGGGCGCGAACAGCTGCCAGCAACGGCATTTCAGCTCGCACCACCCGGGGGTTGCGAGCTGAAATGCACAAAGTGACCAGTTTGGGCAGACAAATTGCACTTTTCGTGATCGCGCGCAGCACTTTGATCGGGTTTAGCCGTTTTACGTGGCTAAACCCAACCTATTAGGGCGTGATTATCTGTATCAATTGAATATCGCCCAGCGATCTCCTGTCACTTTAGACGGGAGCTCGGGAGCAATAAAACAATTTCATTACGCCCTATATGAATATAAATATATACATATATTTAACACCCCAAATGCAGCTATATATGTATGCATATAGAATTACATAGATATATATCTCAAGATCTATTTCACAGGAAAATCCAATTATATATAAAGCACTAATCAGGCAGCTTATCTTGACTCATGTAGTATACATGTCAATCTAGTTGATGGCGCACCAAGACAAATACCACATATCATAGAGTTGCTGCTCATTTTACTTGCAACCTTTTAGTGTTACTGTAGGTTAAGTAGCAACGGATTTGGGATCTACAAGATGAGATTTGTTTGACTAAAGCGAACTGAGATGTTGTTTACGTAAAAAAATAGAAAACTGTGGATTCTTGGTTATCGGTGAACTGTTTATTATAGTGCTACAATAATGCCGTCTCGACAAACATTGAACCTGTCCAAAATTTCTACCAGAGCAGACATCCACGCGAGTGAAGCTGCGGGCAAACGATATTATATAATAAGATTAACCATTTTATCAAATTACTTTGGCCTTACACTACTTATATACTTGCTAATTGAATTCTAATATAATTGGGTAATTTTATACAGTAATTGAGCAACTTATTTTACCCCCCAAAAAACTGCTAAATGCTATTCTTCACCACTTGTGCAAAGACGCTAAATAGCAGCAATTGAGAGCATTTAAGCACCCCAAATACCTTCATAAGGGCTATTCGGGGGTATCCATAGTAATCCCCTATGTCAGTGCATCTTTTGGGGGGTGTCAGGCTGACTTCCGCAAATCTGACAGCACTTTTCGCTTGTTTGAGTTTTGCCGGGAGGCGTTTTCGCGTCCTTTGCAATTGAATAGGGCAAAAAGCGGGGAAGAGCGCGATACTTTTCCGGAGGCAAAACCAGCGATGATGGCGGAAAGTCCGGAACTTTCCGCCGGCAATTGAATACGGCCCTTAGGGTCTGATTCAGAGGTGGACACAAATCCGGTCAAGGCTTCATCTTTGTACGCGGCAAAATTATGCCAATGTTGAAGCAGCTATCATTTTTACAGAGAGCCCACTGTCTGCAGCTCTAATCCGTCACTTGCGTGCACAGCATCGGTTGCACCATTGAACCCTATAGTTGCTCAAAATGTCTGTCTGAACTAAGACACCAGGGCCAGTATAAGTGCATAAAAGGATGCAGTCACTGGCTGCGTCACACCTCCAAAACTGTTGCAACACACCTGCTATTTACTCACCACTCCCACCCCCTTACTTCCCACAAACGCTCACCGATACTCCTTTCACACTGCCAGCAATAATCCGGGTTACTGCACGTGAACATGCAGCAACCCAGGTTACTGCGCAGTGTGAAAGAGCAGGGTTGAAATAGCCCAGGTCGAGTGAGCCAGGCTAAACCCGGATAATGAGCAGGGTTGAACATGGGTTCAACCATGCTCGCCATCAGTGTGAACGAGTAACCCGGGACGATGCGACCTGGGTGCTGTTCAAAGCATAGGAGCAGCCTGCACTTGGAGATGATCTCATCTCCAAGCGCCGACTCAGCACGTGATGGTGGTGACATCATCAACCCAGCAATAAGCCAGGTCGGGACACCAGTCAGAAATGGGTCTCAGCTGGGTCGCACCCGGCATTGCGATGTGAAAGGGGTATGACTGTCCATCGTTCTGCGTCCAAATCCTCACTACAACCGCTACACTTAATCCATTGCAGCACCCGCGCAGCGGGACTCAGAAAAAACATTGGCCAACTATGAATACATCGCCATTGCGTCCACCTCTGAATCAGTTGTGATGCAGCATTTAAACAAGTTGTGATGCAGCATTTAACTTGACATACAAATCACAACCTCTCTAATGGGGTAAAAGATCCCCAATAATCATGCTGATTGTCCAGAAACGGGTAACCCCCAGCTAAGAAGCAGAGGATATGCCGCGAATGTGCGCAACAGAAGTGCTCAGCTCCCTTCAGCTCCCAGCACCACCACTACTACATACAGTGCCTTGCAAACGTATTCACCCCCCTTTGCATTTTTCATGATTTGTTGCCTCACAACCTGGAATTAAAATGGCTTGTTTGAAGGTGTGCATCATTTCATTCACAGAACATGCCTACAACTGTGAAGTTGTGTTTTCTTTTTTATATTGTGAATCAAACAACATTTAGGACAACATAACAGAAAACTTCAGTGTGCATAAATATTCACCCCCCTAAAGTCAGTACTTTGTTGAGCCACATTTTTGCAGCAATAACAGCTGCAAGTCGCTTTGGATAAGTCTCTATGAGCTTGCCACATCTTGCCCCTGGGATTTTTGCCCATTCCGCAAGGCAAAACTGCTCCAGCTCCTTCATGTTGCATGGTTTACACTTGTGAACAGCAATCTTCAAGTCCAACAACAGATTCTCAATTGGATTGAAATCTAGGCTTTGACTAGGCCATTCCAATACATTTAAATGTTTCCCCTTAAACCACTCGAGTGTTGCTTTAGCAGTATGCCTCGGGCAGTGGCGTAACTAGGGCAGGGCGGGCGGGGTTCATGCCCTGGGCGCCGTTGGACCGGCGGCGCGGAGGGGCGCCGCCGGCCACGGTGCCGGCCCGCCCTAGTTAGCCAGTGTAGCGCCGACCGCAATGAGTGCGGTCAGCGCTACACATTTACACAGGACCGGCGCTAGGCTTCCAGCGCCGGTCCTGTGCTGCACGCCTGAGCCCGTTCCCTCCCCCAGGAGGCGGGCTCAGGCTGTGCATAACACACGCATCGCCGCCAGCGCTGGCGGCGATGCGTGTGTTAAACAGCAGCCAATGAGAGTCAGATAGACTCTCATTGACTGCTGCAGCACCCACTGCAAGAGCCGGACTTCCGTCTGGCTCCTGCAGTGGGTAATGGGACTGATGTCATGACGTCTGTCCCATAATGCTGAGCGCGCCCGCCCGTGCGGGAGCGGCGTCGCGATCAGGACCAGGAATTCAGGTAAGTATATTTTTATCGATATATATATATATATTTTTTGTAACCTATCTGCACAACGGGGGAGGGGGGTGGCTACTACCGGGGGGACCTCTACTGGGGGAGGGGTGACCTCTACTAGGGGAGGGGTGGCTACTACTGGGGGGACCTCTACTGTGGGAGGGGTGGCTACTACTGGGGGGACCATTGGGAGCACCTACTCTACTGGGGACTACTACTTGGGGGGGGGGAACTACCACTGGGGGCATTATGAAAGGGACCTACTAGAGGCACTGCACTCGGGGGACCACTACTGGGGGCAATAATAGGAAGGGCCACTACAGGGGGCACTGGATAGGGGGGATCACTACTGGGTGCCTGCATAAGGGGACCACTACTGGGAAAACTGCATGGGGGGGGGACTACTGCTGGGGGCACTATATAAAGGGCACTGCATAGGGGGGACTACTACTGGGGGCACCATATAAAGGGCACTGCATAAGGGGATACTGCTACTGGGCGCACTGCATTGTGGGGACTGCTACTGGGGGCACTGCATAAGGGGAACACTACGTGGGGCACTGCATTTGGGGGGCCACTACTGGGGGTACTGTATAAGGGGCACTACTATGGGCCTGCATAAGAGGGACCACAACTGCATACTGGGGGTACTGTATAAGGGGTACTACTGGGGTTAAGGTGCATATGGATAGGAATGTTCAGCGTGAAAATAAAGGGGTGTGTCATGTTGACACGCCCCATTTTTAAGTGACCACGCCCATTTTCCCCCGCATATCGGTGTGTTAGGGGGGGGGCTCCGTTTGCAAATTTGCCCTGGGCTCCAAATACCCTAGTTACGCCACTGGCCTCGGGTCATTGTCCCGCTGGAAGGTGAACCTCCGTCCCAGTCTCAAATCACAGGCAGACTGAAACAGGTTTTGCTCAAGAATATCCCTGTATTTAGCACCATCCATCTTTCCCTCGACTCGAATCAGTTTCCCAGTCCCTGCTGCTGAAAAACATCCCCACAGCATGATGCTGCCACCACCATTTTCACTGTGGGGATGGTGTTCTTGGGGTGATGGGATGTGTTGGGTTTGCGCCAGACATAGCGTTTTCCTTGGTGGCCAAAAAGTAAAATTTTAGTCTCATCTGACCAGAGCACCTTCCCCCATACATTTGGGGAGTCGCCCACATGCCTTTTGGCAAACTCAAATCGTGTCTTCTTAGTGATAAAAATAAGTAATGGCTTTTTTCTGGCCACTCTCCCATAAAGCCCAGCTCTATGGAGTGTACGGCTTATTGTGGTCACATGCACAGATACACCAGTCTCTGCTGTGAAACTCTGCAGCTCCTTCAGGGTTACCTTTGGTCTCTGTGCTGCCTCTCTGATGAATGCCCTCATTGCCCGGTCTGTGAGTTTTGGTGGGCGGCCCTCTCTTGGCAGGTTTGTTGTGGTACCATGTTCTTTCCATTTGATGATGATGGATTTGATGGTGCTCCGGGGGATCATCAAAGATTTGGATATTTTTTTATAACCCAACCCAGAATTGTACTTCTCAACAACTTTGTCCCTGACTTGTTTGGAGAGCTCCTTGGTCTTCATGGTGTGATGCCTCTTGCTTAGTGGTGTTGCAGCCTCTGGGGCCTTTCAGAAAAGGTGTGTTTATCCTGACAGATCATGTGACACTTAGATTTCACACAGGTGGACTTCATTTCACTAATTATGTGACTTCTGAAGGTAATTGGTTGCACCAGAACTTTTGAGGGGCTTCATAGCAAAGAGGATGATTACATATGCACATGCCCATTTCCAGAATTTTATTTATAAAGACTCTTTTTTATATATATTTTTCTCATTTCACTTCACCAAATTAGACTATATCGTGCAGATGCATCACATAAAATTCAGATTTAAAAAATATATAAATTACAGGTTGTAATGTAACAAAAAGGTAAAAAGCCAAGGGGGTGAATACTTTTGCAAGGCACTGTACGTACACTCACCGTCACTCAGCAGACTGCACAGGCACAGGCAGTGGCTCTACATCACACTGCGCGTTCCCGTGCGGACGTGGCGCTCTCCAACCAACCGCACGCCACTGCCCGCCCCCTCCTGCCTTCCACCAATTAGCGGGACGGATAGCGGTAACGTTGGCGCAGGAAGCCACGCCTCCCGTGGAAAGCTGCTGCTTCCGGTGTCGGCGTGTGAGTGAAGGCGGCTGCAGCAGGAGTTGGCAGCAGGGCGGGCGGAGCCGTGGCACAGACAGAGCAGCCTACAGCTAAGCAGGTAACGGGAATAGGACCGGCGCTGGGAGAGGGCGCAGTGTGCCAGGGAGTTGTATCTTGTATACGTGTGTGGCTCTTCCTCTGGCTCTTGTATCAGTTGCCCATATAACTGTTGTCTCTCTGTGGCTGAGCTGGTATTACACCCCTGACGGTAACGCATGTAAATGCTATGTTGGTTAGTATTAATTTATTGTTATCTCAATGTGTGACACTTACTTGGAAGTGAGTTTAGGATGTGCCCCTGTGTAAATGTAATCTGGTTGATAATACATGTAGCTGGGATTTGCTAACCTAATTCTAGTGTATTTCACATTATTTTGAATGAATTTAGTATGTACTGCTGTTTGCCTATGTGCTTTTTTTTCTAGTTCTTGTTGGTGCTATGTTGGCAATGGCCAATCACAATGATTCTGCTGTACATTTTAAAAATTGTTGAAAGTTTTATTTCTTTGTATTTTGATGCTGTGACTGTGTAGCAGTAAGGTCACAAAAATCATGGTCAGCAATAAGAGGACAACATAGTGCACATATAGCATTGAGCAAAAAAAAAAAAAAAGGTGGGTTCTTTTGTCCCTGATTGCCCTGGAAACATTACACCCAGCCCACACAGCGCTCTACCCCTACACAGCCCAGCGGGAGAGCTTTAACATATACAGAAGATGCAGTGAGCTCTCTACACTGACAGCCCAGATATTCACCTAGCACAGCTATCCGACATGGATACCACCCAGCTCCAGTGTGTCATTAGTACCCTAAAGGCATTTGTTTAAATTTGGAAATTACCACTGTGGGGATGTTGTTACATGTTTAGCTTCTTCACTCCTTACCTAATTGTTGCTACTTTAGGTATACCTAAAAGATAAGGGGAATGTGATTTCCCGTATACACACTACACAGTTATTGTTCCTGTATGATCACTACATTTCTTGAGGTGGTGTTTTTACATGCACTTTGTCAGACAATGTCTGTATGCACTGCATTTGTTGCACAATTACTGACAAACTCCATGCAGCACAACTGATATCTGGAGCCGATCTGTCGGACTTGTGAACGATTGTTGGCTCTGAATGCTGTGCCCAATTATTGTGCAGTGTGTACCTGGCATTTTAAGAACCATCCATGAGAAATTATCCTGTTTAAAGATTAATTGCAATTATAACTTTATTGATTACTAAGGGTTATAACTGGCTTGCCTTTTGATGTATGTAGTACATTAATTTCTTTTAGTGTAAATTTATGAAGTATTTGAGAATGCGGTCAGGATATTACGAGCTGAAACATCTGATGTACATATTTCTGTAACCTTTTGTTGCTCAGGTCACTTCATTAAGCAATGGAAAAGCATTATCTCCTGTTGTGCCTTGGCCTCTGTGTGGCCTGTGTGCTTGGTAAACCTACTGAGAAGAAAGAACGTGTTCACCATGACCCTCAGCTCAGTAACAAGATGCATGATGATGCCCAGAACTTTGACTATGACCATGATGCCTTTCTGGGAGCAGAGGAAGCGAAAACATTTGACCAGTTAACGCCGGAAGAGAGCAAGGAAAGGCTGGGGTATGTCCATTGAGTTCACTTTAGTTCCACTGCTGCAAGGGTTTATTTGTTTACTGTGTGGTAATAGTCATCCTGCCAGGGTGGGGCAGGGATTTGGGGCGCGCTCCTGAAAATGGGGTTGTGCCCATAAGGGAGGAGGTGTGGCCTATTGCCACACCCCCAAATTGTCACACTTGGCAGCCAGCCCAGGCTACCCCCAAGCTCTCCCCTCACTGTGAATAGATGCCATGCACACGGCATATACTAACCTAGTGGCTCTCAGAAACTGCAAATTTTCCCACCCGCGGAACACTGCGGCTCGCAGGTGGGGACGGCGTGGGGTGCATTTTGCCCCTTTAAATTCGGACAGGATGTGGCACCACGCTAAAACAGTCCAGCGGAAACATTACCTCTAATTGTCAAGTTTCCTTTTCATCATTTGTATTTACTTTCTGTAGAAATACATTTTCTTGACTTGGGGATGAATTATCTTTCACTGCTACCTATATTTACAACACTGCAACCTATATTTACAACACTGCTACCTATAGTTACAAATAAAGCAGATCAACTCCAAGGGAACTCTGAGTTCAATTCAGTTCTCAGCGATGTAGAGCTCGCTGAGAATTTACGGTACCCAAACTTTGTATAGTTTCATGCGTACCTGCACAGGTTGCGAGGGGAAAATGTGTGATGTGTATAACTTCAAAATGTCAGTGTTCAATCTGTTTCTCAGGCAAGTGGCCATTGCACTTATTGTATTGTCTCCTATATGTCTTAAATATTGTTATAACACTTGGTGTGTCACAACATATTTTCTTTTTAAATAAGGTACAAATGCTGCAGTTATGTATATAACACAGGAAGTTTATATTCTGTACAAAGTAACAAACATCCAAAATACAGAGGTGGTGGGAAAAGTAATTTCCTATAACAAAATGTATGTGTTTCTTGTTTTATATTTGTGGTATTTTCTTACATTGATATTGAATATTTAGTTAGTCGCCATATAATTTTTCAACATGGGACCTGGTAAGCAAAATGAAGAATTCCTTGAGGTCTATCTTATCTTAAATTCATCACAATCTTTATACTTCTTTTTCTGCCTTCTTCCAAACGTAACATCTATGCAGGGGTGACAATTACATTCTTCATCTTGCCTTAAGCTAGTTATTTGCACCAATATCTCTATTTACTAAAGAAGTCTTATGGACAAATGCTAGCTGATAAGTACAGTGTCACCATTACATAGAAATCTTATCAGTATATGATATTTGTGCTTTTCCAGGCACATTTTTCTTCCCAAATTCTTTCATAATTATTGTACTGGGGGGAATTCAATTGTTTTTTTGGGGGGGCGTCTTAAGTAATGGGCGTCTATCGGATCATTTCAATTGTTGCTCTGATCAGATGCCCCTTAGCTTTTTTCTTGCAGCCTCTGGTGTTGTGAAAAAAAAGCGTGAAAAGTCCTTAGTTTAGACGCCCAAACCAGGGTTTTAGACTGGGCTAGACACTTTTTTCATCTAAACCCCGTCCTTTTGGGCGTGTAAGATACTAATAGGCGTCTAATCAGAGCAACAGTTGAATTGCTCCAATAGACACCCATTAGTAACACGCCCAGTGCTAACAATTGAATTCCCCCTTAGTGTTAGATTTGTCTAACTAGCATCTAATATACTAACGACGTAGAAAAAAACACTCCGTTACATTAAGGTCTAGCTAGCATCACATTAGCATTCTTATATTAGTCTGGTCATATTCGTCCACTCTTAGATACAATGTTCTTCCTTGCTATGCTGTCCTCTGTCCCATTCTGATTCCTTCTAACATTTTACCTTTTTATTTTCCTGTTGGGTGCCATCATGGCTCCACAGAAAGATTGTGGGTAAGATAGACGCAGACAAGGATGGTCTTGTAACAGTCGAAGAGCTCAGGGATTGGATAAAATTTGCTCAGAAGAGGTGGATTTATGAGGACGTTGAGCGACAGTGGAAGGGTCACGATCTCAATGGGGACAACCTGGTGTCGTGGGAGGAATATAAAAATGCCACCTTTGGTTACATCCTCGGTAGGTGCTTTTTGTTTGCAATACCTTTTATTCGTACCATTTTTTCTTTGTAGAATCATTGTAAGTAAAATAGACTTGGATAAGGATGGGTTTGTGACGGAGGGGGAGCTGACTGCATGGATCAAGAAAGCCCAAAGGAGATATGTGTACGACAACGTGGAACGTCAGTGGCAGGAGTTTGACGTGAACCAGGATGGACTCATATCATGGGAAGAGTACAGAAATGTCACCTATGGCACTTACCTGGGTAAGGGAGTGGGAAGTGAAACTGGTACAGTGCCTAGGCTGACAGTAAAAGAGAAATTTTGAAGAAAACACTTGTATTTTGTAAAAGATAAAGTAAGCTTTCATTAATACTGGTCCTCAGCACTCACTGCTTCTCCCTAAAGCCTGAGCCAACTATTCTCATTATTGATTAAAATTAATTTCAATTACAAAGACTTTTCGCAGGGGCGAAAAGTCTTTGTAAAAAAACGGGGATAAGTTTTCACCACTGTTTAGGTGGCGAAAAAAAGTGCAGAATTGTGGTCTTGGGGTGCAGACCTTAAAAAAAGTAGCCTGCACCCCTTGTAATGTCCCCCAAAGGTTTTGTATGTCAAAAAAATAAACAAAAATGTCCTCTGGTCACCTCAAAAAATTGACTTATTTTGGGGGTGATAAAAAAAAAATGGGGGACAAACTTCTAAAGTAGCAAAATTGATTCCTGAGGGGTTCCCAAGTATGCGGCTGGTGTTTTCTAAAATGCGAGTGGTAGTGGCAGGTTCATTTTTACATTTAAAAAAATTACTTTAGGGATTTAAAAATATGCTTACTCACATTTTCATGTGCCCCAAATTTGATAGGCATAGTTATTTTTACCAAAAAAAAAAGCTAAGCTATTATTCACTAGTTCTTCAAAGGCACCTTTATGCACCTGCCGCGGCTATTTAAAAACCCAGACTACCTTCAGCAGGCCAAATCGGGGGTACCCATAGTGATCCCCCATATCAGAATTTCTTTAGGGGGGTGCCAGGATGATTTCCCGAAAATTGGCAGGACTTTTCGATACTTACCTTTCCGCCGGGTCCTGTTTTCGCCGGATCCTAATTGAATATGGGGATAAGTGGGCATGCGCCCGATACTTTATCTCCTCCTAAAACAGCGATTATGGCAAAGTCCGACCTCGGCCTTTTCGCCTCAAATTGAATATGGCCCTATAGATACTTTTCTCTCAACAAAGTGACCAGTCAATCTTAATTTGAACAGCAGTAACATATACTTGTAGGGATCCATGTATTATGTTAATAGTTTTGTTTTGTTTCCTTCAATTAAGTTGGGATTTATATTTTTAGGTAAAATTTTGGAGGGTGAAAATATACCTGCAGATTTTGCTGTATTATATCTATTGGAGCTCTTAGGGAGCAAAACGAAGTAAAAACATTTTCCCCTTCCCAGCATACCATAAAAATTGGTGCTATTAACATACAAAACTGCATCCAATAGAGTTCTGCCTCGCTGCTGAATACCTGCCTGTTCTCTCTTGAAAGTACTTTATTCTTTTAAGGCATACTGTGGATGACCTCTCTCTTCAGGGTGGTGTGGTTGTATACATGAGGCAGCATCAAATTGGGTGCCACCATCTGTATTGATTATAATACAGTAGTTTTTAGACTGTTATTCCTCAGTAAGGTGGCATCTTTGGTAACAGTGGTGGAAGTTTCTGAGTCTATTTGGAAAATATAACAAGTCAGATTTTGGGGGCTAAAGTATGTTTTATTGTTTAAAAGTACAATTATCATAATAGTTTACACGGTCATTAGAAGTGGATATATGCACTTCACTCGAATTTTAAGTTTCATACTTTGTCTAGAAATGTAGCAAAATACATGTATATTACATAGACAAGTAGTTGTTTTCCCATTACATTTTTGTTCCTGAACTATTCTTGCCTCGCCTTTTATTGCAATTGCAGTATATTTCTCAGTGCATTTGCCATATTACAATGAGCAGTAGTAAGCTAGCATTAAACCTAAAGAACAAGTGGAAGTTCTGTGACCTATCGCCAAGCATTTTAGATATTCACACTAAAAAAGTAACAATATGTAATACATTTTACCTGTTGATTTGTATTTTGTGACTTCTAATGAATTATAATCTATAAAAATATACAGGAACAAATAATTTATAACTGTGCGCTCTTGGCAGTACTATTTATGTGCCGTTACATAACTGAATGAATCTACCAGAGAGTATGTGGGCTGGAGGAGGCGTAAGTGGTCCGGTCTCCAAATGGAAGCGACGGAACGCAGTCCTGCCCCGTTCTGGCCCACTTTAACCCCTGATAACAAGTCTTAATTTGCATGAGATATACTGTTCTAAGAGCTTGTGCTATGATAAGAATGATAATTCAGGTGACCTTCCCCATACACTGTAAAATTCTATTCCTTTTACAGAATAATAAATGGCAATTGTAGAATATCTTCCCTATTATGTTCAGTACTTATGAAACAAACATCTCCTCCTCGATCTATTTATCCTGTAATTTGTCTTTTCTTTACCTGTTCCAGATGATCCAGATCCTGATAACAGTTTTAATTACAAACAGATGATGGTTCGAGATGAGCGGCGATTTAAAATGGCTGATAATGATAGCGATCTCATTGCCACAAAAGAGGAGTTCACAGCATTCCTACACCCTGAGGAGTATGATTACATGAAGGACATTGTTGTGCTGGTGAGTAGAATGTTGCTATGGTAGGTTACTTATCAATTTATTCAGAAAATTGTCACTTAAACAAGGCAGAACAAATTGTTATGTAGTTTGTATTGCCCCTGAGGCCTTTAGAAGCTCAAACACTTGTAGCAGTACCCATACGTGTGTGGTGTGTGTATATATATGTATATATATGTATGTATATATTTATATATATATAATAATATTATTTTTTCTTTTACTTGCAAGGAAATCCATAGATCCCACCACTTTGATCAGAATCTATGGGTTAGCACACAATAATTCATGGCTTGCAGCGTGGGGAAAATGAAGATCAATTGAATAGCTCAGTGCATAAAACCCTGGAGCTTTTCCCTGCACTGTAAATCCCCATGCCTAAATGAGTTGTGCCCCCTTCCTTTTATCTATGTATGCATCTTTATTTTTTGTTTTCATATCTTTACTATTGGTCTTTGTTTTTAATTAACCCAATGCACAGGAAACAATGGAAGATATTGATAAAAATGGAGATGGCGTGATTGACCTGGAAGAGTACATAGGTGAGCAGTCCTAGATCATATATAATACACAAATCACATTAATCATTTAGTGTCAGTTATTTGGGAACTTTATTATTTTTACAAGCATTGCCAGGCCCATTTTCCTGACCTTCACATAATGTTACACAGCTCATTCCTGTTATACTAACTCCCTAAATAATCACTTACATTTTGTCTTTAATTTATTGCTTTACAGTTTTTGTGATGGTACCATATTAATATGTAAATCTCCATGATTTAATCCCATTGTTCTGTGTGATCGTACCAAACACTATATGATATATTGTCAGATTTAGAACTATGGGAAGGACAAGGCTACAATATGGACTAACAGTATTCATGCAGCCTTGTGGTGTTCTTTGAGAGCTTTTGTTGATTATCAAAGTGCCGCCCACAGGCGATATGTACAGTCACGATGGTGATGCTGATGAACCAGAGTGGGTGAAGACAGAGAGAGAACAGTTTGTTGAGTTTAGAGACAAGAACCATGATGGTAAAATGGACAAAGAGGAGACAAAAGATTGGATTCTACCCTCTGACTATGACCATGCTGAAGCTGAAGCTCGCCATCTTGTTTATGAATCAGACCAAAACAAGGTAAACACTGGTTAATAAAAATAACCAGTAGGAGAACTGACAAACTAACTTCAATATTCTTATCAGATTCTTATAGTGGTATATGTAATAAAAGTGAGTTTGTGTGGACACTGCCTGGCTCTGAGTTGTACGCTATTCCGATGTTTACGCAATTGAGCAATAATTGGAATCTGTGCATGTGTCTGAGTTGCACGGCGCATGCTTTAAGGTACATTGCTGTAGTCGCTCACAGCGACTATTTACTTGCAGTGTGATTGACAGAGTGTTTATGGGAGTGGCGGCATAGAACGCAGGCGTGTCGTAACCATTTTGGGGGCATCACATCCTGTGTTTGTGATTGTGCACAACCTAAGGGTTACTCAGAACACCAAATCGAAGGATCTTAGACCGATGTTTGTGTACGGGATCAGAAACACAGGATGTGACCCACACACAAAATGATTACGACAATAATCAAAGGCGTTTTTCTTGTGTATGGGATCACAAACACCGGATAGGGGCGTGTCACAGGATGAGGTAGTGTCGCATCCTGTGTTTGTGATCACGTACACAAGAAAAACGTCTCCGACATCTCAGTGCCTGAGGTCATTCTGCACAACCTTAGGGTTACTCAGAATACCAATAATCGAAGGCTGCACGAACGATGCTGTGACTCTTTATGCAGATGCTTAGATTTTTCAAAGCCGCAGGTGATCTTCTCAATACATTCTTTGGTGTCTGCAACATTTGCATATTTTCACACTGCAGCAGTGTATGGGATTGCAGCTGCAGTACATGTAATCAAGACTGGCGATTAAAATCATTTCCTGTCCCAAAATGTTGCATTTGGGAGACCTATACCTCACCACTGTCATAGCTATTTCTTTTCTTTCTCTCAG
The DNA here is from genome assembly GCA_031769625.1 of Taudactylus pleione. Lineage (NCBI taxonomy): Eukaryota > Metazoa > Chordata > Amphibia > Anura > Myobatrachidae > Taudactylus > Taudactylus pleione. The sequence goes on from JAUIMM010000018.1 coordinate 40,303,976, forward strand.
GATGGTAAATTGACCCGAGAAGAGATAGTGGATAAATACGACTTATTTGTGGGTAGCCAGGCTACAGACTTCGGGGAGGCACTGGTCAGACATGATGAATTTTGAAGAGAGCGAAAGTGACTCAGCCTTCACTTCAGTGACCAGGAGATTCCCTGCCCTTTGGCAGGACTTCAGCGGGTGGAGCAAGAATATAACTCTGAACAAAAGTAATTTATTGTAAATGGACTTTTTGAAACACAAGAGAGGACGACACATGCAGACATTGCTCCGATTACACTTCGGAGGTCATGTAGACATTACTCTCTAATTCTGTAATGACAACAACACTATTTCCAGTTGTGTTTTTTTTTTTTTTTTTTTTTTTTTTAAAATCCAGGGATAAATATGCAGTGTTTAAAACCTATAATTGTTCTGCTGGTCATAGTTACCCCATGTTACAATGAACGCCTCGATTCATGGAAATCAGCGTTGTGAATCCCATGCTGCCCAGTTGGCATACCACTTTTATGTTTGTAAAAATGACACAAATTACTTTTAAATGAACAAATGGATGTTGGTTTGTCTAGGTCGTAGAGAGCATTATTGTTCTGCAAAGTTTGTCTAAGAAATCTGCTACCACCTTAGCCCAAAGTAGCCGCGGGGCCTTATTAATGAATTAGTATTCATTGTACAGTGCTTGTGCTGTACTGGCCACGGATTTCTGTGAATTTTTAAGAGCCTTTTAGAGGTTTTTGCTGCCTTTTTTTTTTTCTTTTTATAACATTTTGTATGTTACTTAATGGCCTATAGACTTATCTAGTTTACAATCCCGGAAAGGTGCAGTATTAGTCCCCTGGTTCATTTCATAAACTGCTCTCTCTTTAACTTCTGCAGAGCTCTGGTTCAGCCATAGCTCCTGCAGTGAGACAGTTAATGGTGATTAACTCCACCATTCAATAATGCAGGGAATATTAGTTTTTTGTTTGTTGTTCTTCCTTTATGTAGGATTTTTGTAAGTTTTTAAACTAGATCTAGTTAACCCCCTTATGCCAGTGTTATACTTGAGAGAGAGTAAATCTCTCATGTCAGCATCTTTGTTTTAATAACCATTTATGTATTGAATAAATACACTAGAAAGGATGTACAGGAGATACAAATGTTTTTTTAAATGAAATGTCCCTAATATAAAGCATTTTTTTTTTCTAGTCACTATCAATGCTTTTTACTACACAATACGGATATTGTGGGTTTTAGGACTCATTTGCTTATACACATTTCTCCATGATGCATTTCTTATTAGGAAAACACTTGTAAACTGTAAAGTTGTAAACTGAACTTAATGCAGCATTTCTATAGATCATCAATGCTTTTGGTTGTCTCCTACTCCTCTTGTGAAAGAACGGTACAGTTCATTGTGCTGGTAATGCTGCTTACTTATTATGATTACTTATAATCATCCAGTTTGAATGCTCATCCCAACTGCTCTAGTCCCAATACCTATTATAATAGCTCATTGGGTGCTAAACACCTATGATTAACACAGCTCTTCACATGATTTGCTATTAAAATAATTTCATGTAATCTTTCTCTTTGCGACTTTATTTTTTGGTACTGTAAATGTTAACCAGATTTTGTTTCCAGTTTTACTTTCATTTAAATTTTTTGTTTCTCTAATGTGATCTCATACTATCCTGTGTATTCAGGAATGTGAGCTAGACTGTGCTATAGCCTTCAAGGTGCAGATCTCTAGCTGTGCTTTGTATTCTGTACATGATGTCTTTCAGAAGCTGTACTCTTGTTGTTGTGCATAAGCATATTTTACTTCATTCAATATATGACAGGAAGAGAGATGAAAGCTTATATAAAGATTATTGTTCATGGAAGAAGTAAATGATACTCTAGTACTGCAGTACATCTGTTAACCACATTTGACATTTTACAAGACATGCAATAAAATGCAATGACCTTAGCTAATGAAACTGAAGCTCCCATTTTAGGGAAATGATGCAGAAATTAACAACGGTCAATGACTGGTAATTTTTGGAGGTGTATAAATTGTAATTCCCTTTCCCTCCCTGGTAGTCTATATGAATGGGTCTTTTCATTCATCCAATGGGGGACACTGGCACTGTGGGTGTAGGGTGAGATGCAGGAGCCTCGGCACCAGGGAGTTAACTTCTTTTGCAGCAGCAGCACAGGCTCCTCCCTTACACCGTGCCTGAAGCCAGTTTTTCTTGGTGCCTTCAGGAAGAGGGCACGGTTTCTAAGGGCTTGTTAACTTCATTTTTTTTTTTTTACTCTATTCGGGCTGTCAGTTAGCGTTCACACGCTGCCGCTGATGGCTCCATCACCTCCTTCGGTGTGCTGACAGCTGAGTCAGTGACACCGGCCACCTCCTCCAGCACAAAGGAGCAGCTGCTGCTGTGCTCCAGGGCAGGTAAGCGGCTCCTCACTTTGTGGGGAGCCGGGTTAGCGGCGCTTGCCACCGGCGGGGGGGGACAACCGACAGCGGTACTGGTCAGCAGGTGCACAGTTTCTGTGCTACTGCTAGATCACCAGGGACTTGACTGCAATGGGGACCATATTATGTGGCAGGTTCCTGCGGTTGGCCAACAGAGGGTGGAGCCTTCCGCTATTCTCTCCACCCCCATCCTTTGGCACGATCCTGCTTCTCGGCTCATTGCCAAAGGCTCCTTTCTCCTCCCACTCCACGCTGAGAAGCACAGTGCAGCCTGCCTGCACGGAGAGATTTCCTCCTGCCCCCCTATACCTCACTCTTTTGTGGTGCCAGGTTTTGTACTAATCCTCTTGCTCACCTATTGATGGTAGCTGGGATTATTGTGCCTATTTTACTATCACTGTGCACTTGACTGTATGTTTGTGTGTCTGTTAGATACCTAATACCAGCACTGTTAATGTTAGGTTACATTTACCATTAATAGCTTTGGTCAAACTTTTATTGTTAATTTAGAGTACACATTGCTGTCTGGATAGTCAGTATAGCCATTAGTTGTTTTTCTCACTGTGCCTACTTATTTATTTGTAGTCACTATACTGTATTTGGGGCCCACATTTTTTTCCACTGGACTACTTATTCCTTTATTTGTGGTCTGTCTATTCAGTGCTCTTGCCCCCACACACACACATACATCATTTAGTAGTGTATATACTGTGTGTTTTCATTTACAGAGACTTCCTTCAAAGGAAACCTCCGCAAATGCTTCACGGGAGAGGACTGCTCCTGTGCTACGTGCTGTGATAGAAGCACTGGAGAAGTTAGGGATGGCATGTATTTGTGTCCCAGATTCCTGTAATGTGTAACCTCCAGGAAGAGTCTGTTTTACAAACAGATCTGAGTGTCGGCTTTTGGTAAAAGCCGGAGAAAGGGTCCTGGGGTGTGTGGATATGAGCGAGAAGGGAGGGCTCCATCCACAGGGCTGTTTCAGGTGTTAGGCCTTACAGCCTTTGAGCAGGCTAATTAGGGCTTACACCTGGAAGTGGCTCAATATAGCTGTGTAAGAGTTTTGATGCAGTGTCTCATACCTGGGAGAGCAGGCCCGCAGGTTAGCTTGCTCTGAGACACTGTTTGCTACAATCCAGAAGGTACTGTAGACATGAGCTTATATAGTGTTCGGTTAGTAAGGGAATTTAATGTCTAGTTAGAGCCCAGACAGGTTAGGATTTATTTTATGTTTTGTTTATTTGATTATTGGTGTTGCACAATAAAAACTGGCGCCTACCAGCTTGCACGAAAACCCACGACTGGAGTGCTGTTTCCTAGCTGCTGTGTGTAAGGAGGTGTCCATCTACCCCAGGAGAGGGACCCTACCCCGATCATATCACAGTAATACCTGCAAATCCTGCAAAGAAAATTATTCATGCTTGGCTCAGGATCACACTGGTGTTTGTGACCGCTGTTCTGTAGAGGCACTGGACTGGTCTGTCTCGGAGGTGGTGATCCCGCAAGAGCCTGCGTGGGCAGCCTCTTTGTCACTTACCATGAGGAAGTTGGTGACTCACGTCGCAGCTTCCTGAACAGCTATGCCTTCAACTGTATCTTCCGGTGGATCCCTGCTACCATCGTCTCACCCAGTCCTTGGGGACCAGCAGCCAATCCTCTTGGAACCAGCGTGGGTTCAGGGTCTGTCCCAATCGGTCCAGGGTTTTGTGCAGGTCTCCATCTCCCTGCAACACATGTTGGAGCCTCCGGCTAAACGCAGGGCACCCCAAAGAGACAGTTCTGTGCCTTCCCAGTCTGACAACTTCTCGGAAGAGGGTGAGTTATCGCAGACGACATCGGACATGGATCTATTTCAGCTCATGACGAGCAAATCGTTCAGGTTGCCGTTGATGCTTTAGTCAGAGCAGTTAAGTCTGCCTTACTCATTAAGGGTTCGGATGCTTCTCCAACTTCGGAAGTGCCAATGATTTTCCCCTTCTCTGCTCAGCTGGGAGGGTATTTTGGCAGAGGCCTGAGTCGCATCTCCTCTTTTTATCCCTTCCAGCCTGAAGAGTGGAAGAAGTGGGAATCCCATCCCCCGGTGGATGCCCATATTACTAGGTTGGTGAAGCTGACCATACTTCCCATCCCCAGTGTGGCCTCTCTCAAGTACCCCACAAACAGGAAATTAGAAAATTTCCTTAAGTCCAGTTTTATGAATTCTGGGGTAGCTTTACACCCAGCTCTTGCCTCAGCATGGGTTGCCCTTGGTCGCTGGGCAGATTCCCTGAGGAAGGTCTCCAATCTGGATCTCGTCGATCAGACCTCTCCTTAGTGGCTAACATTAGGGAGGCTGGATCTTATTTGGGTGAGGCCACCATTGATTTAGGAATCTTCTCTTCAAAGGTGTCTGCTTCCTCCGTGGCAGCTAGACGCACACTATGTCTTCGTTCTTGGAGAGCACACAGCAAGTCCAAAAAGGCTTTAAAGGCTCTCCCGTTCGCCGGTGAGGTTTTCTTTAACCCCGAATTGGATAAAATTGTTGCCACGGTAGCGACGTCCAAGACTGCTTATCTTCCTTCCGCAGCTTCAAGGTCCAAAGGATTCTCCTTTCGATCCTTTCGCCCACAGGGAAAGGCGAGAGGTCAACCAACAAAAGTTCCAAATCCTAAGGCATTCAGACCTGGTCAGGTCGCTGTCAAGCCTCTAAACCAGCTGATAAGCCTGCGCATGACAGGCCTGGTCCCCACCTGGAAATTTCCAGTGTGGATAGCTGTCTCCTACAGTTCACCGACGCCTGGCTGGAAACAACCTCAGACATTTGGGTAAGGAACATCGTGTCTCAGGGTTATTCTTTGACTTTTCAGGAACGCCCTCCAGTTCAATTTTGGCCGCCAATGTGATAGTTCCAGTCCCTCTTCACCAGAGGGGGACGGGTTTTCTATTCAAATCTGTCCCTTGTTCAGAATGAAGTCACTTCGCTTAATCATGCAGGCCATGGAGCTAGGCATTTACATAGCCTCCTTGGACATTCAGGACACATACTTACATGTACCCATCCGGGAGGATCGTCAGTTTTCTCTGGCTCGCCATTCTGAGGGACCATTTCCAATTTCAGGCTTTGCCTTTTGGCCTATCAACCACGCCTCGAGTGTTCATGAAAGTCATGGTGGCCGCCGAGGAGTCCGCATCCTACCATACCTAGATGACCCTCTCCTGCTAGCCAGGTCTCTGAACATTCTTCAGGAACACCTCCAACTCACCCTGGACTTATTGCAGTCACACGACTGGCTGATCAATTGGCGGAAGTCCAGCTTGACTCCGTCTCAGCAAATGGTCCATCTGGGTGCTCCCCTGGACTCCAGAGTTCAGAGAGTTTTCCTACCCAGGGACCAACTGACGTCCCTTCAGTCCCTAATCTCTTTAACAGCGAAGAGTCTCGATACATTTCTGTATGTGGGTTCTGGGCAAACTGGTCTCCACCTTCGATATGGTGTAGTATCCACAGTTCCATTCCCATCCAATTCAATGGGAAAATCTGCAGCTGTGGAACTAAACCCACTGGCATCTCAAATCCCAGACTCTAGTTCTGCCCAGAGAAGTCAGTCATTCTCTCCTGTGGTGGCTCCAGTCATCACATCTCGACAGGGGTCATCCATTCCTGTTCCAGGATTGAGTCCTTCTAAGAGACGCTTGCCTTTTGCGGCTGGGGAGCTGTCACGGGCAGTCATTCTTTTCAGGGCAGGTGGACAGTTCAGGAGACCAACCTACCAATCAATATCTTGGAGCTTCGAGTGGTATACTGCGCACTTTGTCAAGCAAAACCCTTCCTTCAACACAGAGCTGTGAAGGTGCAGTCAGGCAACGCAATGGCGGTCGCCTACATAAACCATCAAGGCGGTACCAAAAGTCGAGGAGCAATGAAAAAAGTCACTCAGCCTTCGTTGAGGTGTAGGTGGGACTTGGGGGACCGGACACCAACAGCAAAGCTTTAATATCCCAGGATGGACCGGTCCTTCCCCCTATACCCCATCCACAGCCTGAGGGCATCTCCGTTTCGGTGTCAGGCAGGGGAGCTGGATCACCATTTTAACAGTGGTGCTGCTACTAAGCAGCCCAAGCTTATTTTTTTTTACATTTCATTTATTTTAATTTATTCTAACTGAGCGGAAGACAGTCCTTTGGACTTCTGCACTGCTGCGCCACCCCTCTGCGGCACCATGACACCAACCTTGGCTAGGTACTCCAAGTGGGACCTAGCTAGCAGGGCTCCCCGGACCATAGACTGCAGCCGGGGTTCAAGGGTACAGGTAAGGCGGGTCCCCGCTGTCGGGGATCAGCGTCTATGCGCAGTCTTGCCTCTCGTCTCAGGAGACAAACCGGAGGCGCTGATGTGGACACCGGTGCGCCCGTGACTCCACTAGACCACCAGGGCACTACAAGCACTGGCGCAGGGCAACGATAAAAGCCAGGGGACCTGGTGGTTAATGTCAGCATAGGGGAGAAGGCGTTCTCCCTGCTGCCCCTTCGCCAGCTCAGGGCGCCATTCCTCTGTGGTCTTTGCTGCTCCTCCGTCCCCTCTGGGACTCTCGGCAGCCATTTTCTGCAGTCAGGTCTCTGGGAACGCTCGGTCCAGTCTCCTTGTATACATCTCCCAAGGGCCAGGTTTATGCAGCGCTATATTCTACCAGCCACTGCAGTCTGTGTAGTTGATTTTAGTGCCCAGTGCAGTTATATTGTATAATTCTGCATTTGTGTGTGACTTTCTGCTAGCGCTGCTTCTGTTTTCCTATTACTGTCAGCTTATAACTTTCCCTTTGATTCTACTATAACCCTGGCATACTAAGGTGTAGGGAGTACATTTTAACCTCACTTCTCCCTATATTTGTGAGGGCTATCATATACTATTTATCGCTATTGTGCACTACACTGTGCCATATTACACATACATCTGGGTTGCTCACTGTACTGTCATTGTTCTTGCAGCTAATTCTGGCAGAGGCAAGAATAACAAGCAGCCTGCTGCTCCCACTCTGGTGTGTTGGAAGTCCTGCTCAGCAGGCTTCGGTTCAGAGGACCTCATTCAAGATGGTCTTTGTGCATCTTGTTATACTGTCCCGGGCCCATCAGCCCCAGTGTCCTCTCCTCGGGACCCACCCTGGGCTACTTTTTCACAGGTGCTGGCAAACTTTGCAGCCCACCTTGCAGTCCCTGTGGTAGCTCCCCCTATGGGATGGCCACAGCAGATACTCCCTGCATATCCTTTGCCTCCCCCATGGGTAGATGTACTTTCTACCTCAGTGCGGAATTTGGCGGATATTTCTCCAGCCTTTCAACAAATTATGCAAATGGAGATCCCTGTTCTAGTAAACCTACTAAGCGTGCTGTGTTATCTTCCCAGTCCACCCAGCTATCAGATTCTGAATCATCATCTGGTAGAAGACTCAGACCTCTCATTCACTCCCCCTCGGGAGATTAGGAACCCCCCTCTAAATTGAATATATCTGCACTTGTTAGAGCTCTAAAATCTATTCTCCAAATAGAAGAGACAGAACCTGCTCCTAAGACAAAGGAGCCCCTCTTTAAACGACAAAAGGTAGTTTTACCAGAGTTTCTTCTATCTGATCATATGAATGAGGCATGGAATATGCCCAGTACAAGATTTCCACTGCCTAAACATTTAGGTTCCTTTTAACACTCTTCCCGCTACTAATACTAATTGTACTAAATGGGAAAGTCCCCCAGCAGTGGATACCCAAGTGACATGTCTGGTTAAGAATGCTAGCCTACCTATCTATACTGCAACCTCGTTAAGGGAGACTAGTAGAAGGATTGCAGTTTGCCTGAAATCTATATACTCACAGGAGCTTATACTCTTCCTGCCTGGGTGGCAAAAGCCATTGAGAGTTGGGCAGAGGCCCTAAATGGTAATTTCCCTCTGATGCTGCCTCCTATTGGGTGAAACAGCTCTGGATGCGGCTCTCCTAGCTTCCAAGGCATCTGCCACTTCTGTGGTAGCCCGCTGTATTGTGTGGCTCTGCTCATGGAAGACAGATTTGAACTCTAAAAAGGCATTGGAGTCTCTGCCTTATTCTGGGGATATCCTGTTTGGCCCAGAAGTAGACATTCATGACTACCTTTGGCAGCTTCAAAGACGGCGTTCCTACCCTCTGCATATAATGCAAAGCCTCGGATGTCATTCTTTTGTTCTCAAGGAAAAGCTAAACGTCAGTCCTTTCCAAGGCATCAGGCATCAAATAAGGCCATCTAGGACCAAACAGACCTGGGCGTCTAGACGTCCACCTACCAAATCTGAGGACAAGCCTTCAGCCTGACTGGTCGGGCCTCCTGGGGGCTCTCCGGATGGGAGGCCGACTTCTCCAATTCGCCTAGTTCTGGTGTCAGACCACAGACGCCTGGGTAAGAGAAGTGATCTCATACAAATATGCCCTCTTCCCCCCCCCCCCCCAGCAGTTCTTTTGCACAGGACCTCCATCGGACTCAAGCAAGGCCTTGCTGCTCTAAAAGGCCATTGAGTCCTTACTGCTCTCCGGAGTACTAATTCTGGTCCCCTCCTCACAGTGAGGGAAGGGCTATTATTCTACCCTTTTCTTAGTTCAGAAACCCAACTGGTCTCGTTGGCCTATCCTCAACCTCAAGTCTCTGAATAAGTTTATCAGGGTGCCCAAGTTTCATATGGAAACCCTCCACTCTATTATACTGGCTATGGAACCTGGGAACTTTATGGTGTCTCTGGACATTCAGGACACTTACCTACATGTACCTATAGCGCCTTCTCATCAACAATATCGCCAGTTTGCTATACTACAGCAACATCACCAATTTCAGGCTCTGCCTTTTGGCCTTTCAATGGCTCCTCGTGTCTTTACCAAGATCATGGTAGTTATGGTGGCCTACCTTCGTCGTCAAGGGATCAGACTGCTCCCATCCTTAGATGATCTCTTGCTGTTGGCCAGCTCCCCAGAGATTCTTCACCACCATCTACAGGTAACCATTGCCTTTCTACAGACGCACAGTTGGCTGATCAACTGGAAAAAGTCTTCCTTGACACCTTCTCAAAGAATGGTACATCTGGGAGCCCTCCTGGACTCTCAGGTTCAGAGAATCTTCCTAACGGCAGAGAAAATCTTGGTGTTACAGCACAGACTACTACACAGTCACCTAGTGTCAATTCACTCTGCAATGCAGACCCTGGGATTCATGGTGTTCACCTTCGACATGGTGGAGTTCGTTCAGTTTCACTCCAGGCCCCTACAACACCTGATCCTCTCGAGGTGGAATGGGCTGCCCCATCTGCTCAGATCCTAGATGATGGGCCTCTCCCCGGAGGTTTGCCTGTCCCTAGCATCATGGCTACAGACGCCCCACTTAGACAAGGGACGCCCCTTTTGGATCTCTGACTGGGTGCTCCTCACCACAGATATAAGCATCCACCGGTGGGGCGCAGTGACCGGCCAGCACTCCTTCCAAGGCTGCTGTACTGCAGCTGAGGCGTTCTTACCAATCAACGTCCTGGAACTCCGAGTCATCTACAGAGCTCTGTCTCAGGATATTCTTCAGGGCAGGCCAGTACAAGTACAGTCCGACAACGGCAGTGGCCTACGTCAATCACCAAGGAGGCACTTGAAGTCGGACAGCAATGGCAGAAGTGTCCCGCATTCTCACATGGGCCGATCGCCATATCCGCAGTGTTCATCCCAGGAATTATCAGTTGGGAAGCTGATTTCCTCAGCCGTCACGACGTGAATGCAGGTGAGTGGTCTCTACATCCAGAAGTCTTTCAACTCCTGCTGGACAAATGTGGACCTCATGGCCTCAAGATATAACCACAAACGTCCAGTGTATAGAGCCAGGAGAAGGTATCCCAACGCGGCATTCGTGGACACATTATCTGTAAAGTGGACCTTCCATTTACCCGTACCTCTTCCCTCCAATATTCCTTCATCCTCGGGTTCTTTGGAAGTTCAAACAAGAAGGGTACACAGTACTGTTGGTAGCTCCAGCTTCGCCCAGACACCATTGGTACTCTGACCTTCAAAGTCTCTCCATAGACGTTCCTCTTCAACTTCCTTTACGACTCAGGGTCCCTGTCTACATCCGGACCTGGCCTGCCTGTATTTAAAGGCTTGGCTCATGAGGCATCCCTCCTAAAGGCTAAGGGATTTTCTAGTTCTGTGTTCCAGACCATGCTCCAAGCACTTAAACCGGTCTTGGACAGAATTTATCACCGGATATGGCATACACGTGCTCCTAGAAACTATGACCCTCAAGTTTTTAAGGTTTCTAGAATACTTGCCTTTCCTCAGGCTGGACTGGATCTTGGACTCTTAGCATCTCTGAAAGTGGACGTCTCTGCTCTCTCCATCTGGTTTTGGTGCAGAATTGCTCCTCTACCGGATGTTCACACCTTCCTGCAAGGTGTTCTACGTATACAACCACCCCTTTGTCCCTCCTGTGGCTCCGTGGGATTTGTCAGTGGTTTTTCACGCACTTCAGGAACCTCCATTTGAACACCTGGAATCGCTAGATGTCAAGTGGCTCACTGCAAAGACTCTGTTTCTTCTGGCTATAGCTCTACCCTACCACTCTTGAGTAGTGTCCAGGCTTCCCGAGCATAGCATCCACTGACACTGCAGCTCCAACACGCACTGGAGGCCCACGTTAGCGGCAACTAGGATTTGTCTTAAGATGGGTCAGCAACTATACAAGCCACGGGTAGCCACCATTCTTGCATCTTGTAGGAGTCTCTGGTGGTCATATAAGCCATCGCTGTGGATTGGCTGCTTCAAAAGAGGTTTTCTTTTCTATTGGCGACAGCATGAAGTCCTGTCCCAGGCGATGGAGTTACCTGGAGTTGTAGCACTACCCTCCATTCTTGGTGCCCATCTGCATGTGAACCTCCCGCCTCAGACATGGCTGCTCTGCCTCGACAGGATTCAGCAGTGCAGTCACACTGCTCCGCTACCTCAACAGTGTGCGGTATTCATCTGGCAGCCAAACAACTCTCGACAGTGCAGCAGCCATCTCCAGGGAGCCGCTTCCTCAGGGATGCTGGAACAGGCTTGTTCTCCCCTTCTACACCTTGTAGGTGCTATGAGATACTATGGTACAAAGATTGCCAACCAGCATATCTGCTGCTAGTGCATTCCTTTCTTTATTGCATGTCATTTTCTGCATTTATTCTTGTATCTTCTATATTAATAACTTCAGACTGCTTTGTGCTGGATCTGTTTTGAATATTGCTCCTGTCAGTGTTCCTTGCCCTTTCAACATTACTGTATGTCTGGGAAGGGCAATGTTGCGGGCTCGCTCCCTGAAAAGGGTGGCACTGTACAAAAAGTACAGTCTCTGCCTAGGTCAATAAGGTGGATGAAAAATGGGAAAACCTACTTATGTGGGGTACTCTTTGGGTTGATCTGCTACCAATGGTTGAGCACATAAATCAGTCAGCTGCTTATTTGAATGAGGCTGCTATTGACACAGGCCTTGTCTGCTCTGAGGTTTCCACTTCAGCTATTGCTCCTTGCTGAGCACTCCTGTTATGGGACTGGCAGGTGGACGCTGAAACTAAGCATTCTTTAGAGGGTCTTCCTTTTTCAGTAGAGATTTTGTTTGGGCCTGAGCTGGACAAAATCATTACTTTGGCTTCTGGAGATTAGAGTTCCTTTTTTTATTACTGTTCAAAAACATAGGGATCTTGCTGGAACTTCCTTTGAACCATTTGATAGCGACCTTTTCGCTGGTCCTGGGGTCAGTCATCCTCTGCCAGGGGTGGCAAATCAAAAGGCCGTCAGTCCTGGCCATCCTGTTGTCTGGATGCCAGACCCTCATATAAGGAATTCTATGTTGGGAATGTGTCTTCAGTTTCTACACTTATGGTTTCGAACTTGTTCAGATGCTTGGGTATGGAGAATCTTCTCTGTAGAGTACAAAATAGAATTTGAAACCCTCCTCCTCAGAGGTTCTTATACACAGATCTCCGTCTCTTGCAAAAAAAAAACTGTTGGCCTTGAAAGGAGCGGTGAGTAATCTGATTGCATTCAGGGTATGATCACACATTTTTTATTCAAACCTGTTTGTAGTACCAATGCCAGGTGGCTTGGTGCGATCCATACTCTGAACGTTTTTTTTTTTTGTTATGTTTCCAGAAATTCAAAATGCAATCTCTGCGTTCGATAATCTTGATCATGGCGCAAGGGGAAAATTTGTTATATATGGACGTTTGTTATGCTTATCTGCACATTTGCATCTGGAAGCCGCCTCAATCTGTTCTTCATTCTGCAATAAGGGATGACCACTACCAATTCGGTGCCCTTCCCTTCAGTCTCTGCTCAACCACAGGGTTTCTTTTTATTGCTCCAGAACGAGAGACCTGGGAGCTCTGGTAGTGGATGCTCTAACCATGCTGTGGACTATTCGCCTGATCTACCTGTTCCCACCATATCAGTTTCTTCCTCGGTTTCTGAAATGTATCAAGCAGGAATGCCTGACTGTGGTCCAGGTGGCATCAGCTTGCCCTCATTGGATGTGGTACTCAGTCCTTCTGGGTCTTCCGATAAACGCCCCTTGGCTTCTTTCATATCATCTAGAACTGCTTGAACAAGGGCTGTTCGTCCATCTTGCCTTACTTCGACTGCATGTAACTGTGGCTTTTGATGCTGCCATTCTAAGGGTGAACAGTATTGTGGAGGTGATTATTCTGACCATGCTGAAGCCTTGCAAGAGTGGTTCGGCTACACATTACCACTGCATATGGCAGGCTTATGTGTCTTGGTGCGAGGGGCATGAGTTCCTTCCTTCCTTTTTTCTTTCCCATTATTCTTGAATGTTTCTTCAGGTGAGTCTGGATTCGGGTCTGAACCTATGATTCTTGAAGGTGCAGGTGTCTGCACTGTCTGTCCTTTTTGTCCAGCATTGACTGGCCTTGCTTTCTGAATTGCGGACAATCCCTGTTTCTATTGCCGTGGGACCTGAATATAGCCTTGGATTTTTTGCAATATGATCTGTTTGAACCACTTGACTTGGTGGATCTGAAATATCTTGCTTAGAAGACTGTCTTCATTCTAAGGATTGCCTCTGCAGGGAGGGTGTCCAAGCTAAGTTAGTGCCTATTCCTGCCCCTCTCCATATTTTTTTTTTTTTTTTTTTTATGACAACAAAGCAGAGCTCTGTACAAAACCCTCCTTTGTACTGAAGGTTGTCTCCAAGTTTCACATCAACCATCTTATTATCGTTTCAGTTATCCCTAGCAGTATCTGTATTTTCTTCCGGTCATCCCTTGGCTGGATGTGGCACGGCTCTTCTGTTTTACATTCACTGGACTTTGACCTTACAAAAAACTGAGGACTTGTTTGGGTTCATAGATGACACAAGAGCCAGGGTTATGGCTCATTCCACTTGGTTGGTGGGCGCCACTTGGGCTGTATGTCATGGGACCTCTGCTGTGTAGGACTGCTGCCTGGTCTTCCATGCACACTTTTGTAAAATTCTGCCATTTTGACACCTTTGCATCCAAGGAGGCTAGTTTTGGCAGCTTGCTATTTCATGGAGCTAGAGCATGCTCCCTCCTGTGAGGTCTTTGAGTGGAACCTGTCAGAATATAATATCAATGGATACCAATGTAACATTGTCCCCATTGACTAAACCATGATAACAGGCTTTATCAAAACGGAACTGTCCATTTAGATACAGGAGTGTCTTGTTAACAAAAGTGTGATAAAAATCTCCAAGGATGGCAACAGCTGAGAAAGTGAGAAGTGCAATAGAAAATTATCTTCAAAACACATTTAGTTACAAAGTTATTAACAGAACTATCAAGTGATCAATCAAACAGTAGTAAATATTTAAGTTCTGATTGTCCATTAAATGATGAGAACAAATGGAATACATAGGTAATGCTTGATACAATGGGTTTCTTTAAAGATCTATGTCCTGTAGAGGTATCTCTTTAAACAAAAGCTGGGCCTTAAAAGCACTCTTGAAATAGCAATTATATTATAGAAAAAAATGTTTTTTGTTCACTTATTCAGCAGTTATAATTTTTACTAATGTACATATTGACCACAGGAAGGCAAAATGAAGTATAAAAAATAAATAAATGTGTGGTTTAAATTTCAAAGCAAGACAAAGAAGCTGTACGTGTTGTAATTGCATATATCAATTTTAAACTGTTAAAATCTTGTCCTAGCAGTTAGGCTCAATTGATATTTTTGAGGTGGACATGGATAAAACCAGTTTAATGTAGTAAATAACTAAAGAATTAGTAAGATCCAGAATTTGTTTGCCTATATAACTAAAAAAAAAATACATAAAAATACCAGCACCAAAGTTTCGGCTCCTCTATATTTAAAAACAGCACTTGCAGCCAGCGTAAAGCCTGCCGTGCTGTATACTGACTGCGAGTGCTGTTTAAAATTTTCACCTGCAACCTGCCGGGAAGCTTACAAAAGCCACAACTTCATAAATAAATCCCTTCGACTCAATTGAATGGGCATCTTTAGTGAATAGGTCACCTCTTTCCTCTCCCTCCTTGATCTGTCTGCTGCCTTAGACACTGTTGATTACTCTCTCTTCCTTTGCACCCTCTATTCCATCGGTCTTCGCAACTCTGTGCTCTCTTCGTTATCCTACCTTTCCAGCCGGGATGTAATCAGCATCCCGCGTGCACGATGCCGGCGGTCGAAATGCAGGTGACGGAATTCCGCATCACGTGATCCCGGCGGTAAGTAGCGGGGGTTAGGGTTAGGCAACGGGGAGGGAGGGGTAAGAGTTAGTCTTGCCTTACTGTCGGGATGCTGTTGTCAGTATTCTGACCAGTGGCTTCCTTACCACCGGGATCGCATATCCAACCCCTCCAAACTGGTCTTTCTCAGTATCTGGGGTCAATTTAGTTACATGCGGGTTACATACGGCTGTAAGTGCAGCTGTGTACTAAAATCCACGAGTTTGGGGTGAGTTCAGCTCCTCAAGTTTAAATGAATTGCCCCTTCCTCCTGCTCTCTCTATACATCCACCCTTGGAAATACCATCAGCTCCTTCAGCCTCCCAATACAATCTTTTTATTGATGACACTCAAATCTACCTCTCCTCCCCAGACCTTTTACCCCTCTGTCTTCGCTCGTGTCTCTAACTGGTTTTACCATTTCATCCTGTATGTTCTAGTGCTTCCTGAAGCCTAACATGACAAAGACTGAACTGATTGTTTTGTCACATTCCAGGATCCCTCAATGTCCCCACTCTCTTTCCATCGACAACATCACCTTCTATTTGTCCCCAGTGTCTGTTGTCTCGGGGTCATCCTAGATTCTGCTCTCCCCTTCACTCCTGACATTTAAGCCATCTCTCAGGACTGCAGTTTCTAACTCCATAACATCTCTAGGAATCTGTCTTACCTCACCCCAGATGCAACCAAAACCTTATCCATGTACTTATTTATTTCCTGTCATATGACACCCAAATTTGCCTCTTCTACCCTGACCTCTTACCCTATCACATGTGTCCAACAGTGTCTGCAGCTGAATGACCAAACCTTTCCAATGTTAACATGTCCAAATCTGAGTTTACTTCCTTTTATAAACCAGATAGTAAATGCGTTATCTTATCAGCCGGATTGAGAAAAAAAAAAACATTCCAGATATTTCTGCTACCATCACAAAGGGAAGAGATTTTTACTTATTTTATTTGTGCATGATTGTATTTAGTCAGATTGCAGTCAGTTATTTAATTTTTATGCTGGATAATAAAATATGTATTTTTATTATCACGTTTTCTGTTTCTATATCCAGTTTCTTAGCACTTTTTTTCTTTTCCGCTGACGATGTTACTACTCACATTTCCCTCATCGTTTTTGACTTTGCTCTTCGCTTTTTCCCGCATCCAAACTATCTTGCAGTCTTCTCTCATCCTCTGTATCATATATGCCTTTTCCTCACAAAAGAAGTAACTAAAACCTCCTGGTCCACTCGCTCATATTTCCTGCCTTGGCTACTGTAAACTCCACCTCGCTTGCCTCCCCCACACCCATCTTTTCCTTACAATTCATCCTGAATGCTGCAGTTAACCTAATCTTCCTCTTGCCATTCCTCAATAGCTGCCCCACTCTAAGGCCCTCATTCTGAATGAGGGCGGCCGCTTGTATGTTTTAGTGCGGCCTCCTGGTCGCTAACTAAGCTGTGGGTTACCACCCACAGCTTTAGCGACTGACCAGGTTGATGGTCGCGATGGTCAAGACCATCGGGGCTTGCGACGAGACCCTAAGGTTGGGTCTCGGCAACCGCAAGCCCCTGGGAGCTTCCTGCTCTGATCGAGCAGGAAGCTCCCCACTGACATCACTGCTAATGTCAGTGCGGCTGCCCACAAAACGTCACGGAACGCCTCCGTTTGTGACAGCCATCCAGTACACAGATCATTCCAGTGACCATGCTTGCAACACTTTCCCTTCTGAGTAAGTGCAATGATGTTTATTGGAACTTGAGAGACAGGAGAAATATATATTTGTAGAACAAAACTGTATAAAACAGCATACAGCAATATGGGGCACAGCCAAGGCAAAGAAAATGGATGAACGGTCCTTGTATAAAACTGTCCAATCTCATTCTGAAAATAGTAAAAATATTAATAAATAAAAACTAGTTATTTTTTATGTAAGTCTACAAGTGAGACATAGGATACAGCAAAACAAACTGGAATTTCCAATAATAAATAATAGGCATTTTGGACAAATTTAATGCAATAGGTTTTGGGAAAGTGGGAGGTTACTTTAATGTTAAAAACATGAATTTGCCAGAATAACATCAGTCACAGCATTGAGCCAACCATAATTTTAATACTGAGGCATGTTACCTGTCACAGCATTGGAGACTATACTTAAGTAAGAAAATAAGATATGTTGCATGTTGGCTTATTATTAAATCATGGTACAGTACGATCTATGAGAGGGTTGGGTACGGGATGCTGGCACTCAGGATCTCGTACCCAACCCGGCCCCTACTGGTAAGTAGGCTTCCCTTAACCCTACCCCTAAACTTACCCCTTCCTCCCCACAGCCTAAACCTAACCTTGTCCACCCACAGCCTAAACCTTCTACTAGTGCCTAACCCTCCCCCCTAAGCCCAATACTTTCATTGGGTTGCTGGCGCTGGGATTCTGACTGGTCGAGATTCTGGTGCTGGCATTCTGAGTTCCAGCATCCCACCGTTGGCTTCATAACTTTATCCTCTATGAGAACTTTATTCTCTTTGTAGCTACACCTAGGGCGGGATGCATGACGCATCGCACTCTGGATGAGATGCTTCCCGCTGGTCTTCACATGCATGCCGGCGTTGCTAACGCCAGTATGCATGACGATCACCGTAAAGGACCGCTCTCTCAGTATGAGTGACACTTTGCGATGGAGGAACTTCCAGGTCTATAGCCTAGAAGCTCCTCTGGCGTCCTTCTGCGGATGCGCAGAAGGATGCGCGCACCGCGGGGGGTGCTGGGAAGGATCCGATTGGAGCAGCACTCTGCAAAAAGAAGATGACGTTACCCACCGCAATCAAGTCCCAGAGTGCATTGCATTCCGGGGCTCGGTGCATATGAGAAATGCGGTCCAACTTGCATTTTCGGGATTTGACCGCATTTCTCAGGTTGCTGCATCTTGCCACCAGACCCCCCACCCTGGTTTTGCCCAAGTATAGAAGACAATACTGCCAGTCTTCATCCTGCCAGTCTCTCCCCCCAAGCTTTCAATCCTTAAAATGTTCCTTCAAGGGCAGGTAGTCTGGTCACTGTCTGTGAAATTGCTAATTCATATGGCGCAACTTTGTATGGCGATGTATCAAAGCTTGGAGAGGGATAAAGTGGATGGAGATAAAGTACCAACCAACCCACTCCTAACTCATTTTCTTTCAAATAAGGCCTGTAATATGTCAGAGGCTAATTGATTGGTACTTGATCTCTCTTCAAGCTTTAATACATTTTATTTTATTGTTATAACAACCAAACAGCTTGTAATTGTCATTCCATAGATTGTGCTAGAGAGATGACAGAAGCTGATTGATTGCTTTGGGTAACTACTCCCCTTTATCTCTCTACAAGGTTTGATACATCTCCCCCTTAAGCAGAAAAGAAAAAAAAAATAGCAATTGATTGTGCTCCATAAAGTCATGTGGCCTTGCTGGATCCGCCAAAATCTTAGATGCCTGCAACAAACAATCACTTAGAGGGGCTGATTCTGACTTAAAAACTGCTGCGACCGCTTTAGCTTCTTTTGCCGTAGGCGCATCTGTGACATTATGCTAATACTAGTATCAGCCCTTCCCCTGGTGTACAAGCGTGTGACTGACTGTACAAGGACTGAGATGCCCACTTTGAGGGCCTATAGTGCTGTAATACCACTTGGTGCATCCAGTTACCTGCCAGAAATCCAATCACACCTCTGTACCTACATACCATGGGACCTATGCTTTCTATAAGTTTTTAGGGATTTTTGCGCACGCACCTTAGTAAAAATAAATATATCTCAACTCTGTGAACTTCAGCATTGCATGCAATTAGAATCAGGCCCTGATCGTAACCATTCACGTGGATCAAACAGGCAGCGCAGCTGTCATTGTCCCTGTCCTGTGCCTTCCTCCTCATTAAACGACAAAACAGTTTATTTTATGTTTGATATTAAGTTGTCAAATGGCAGGAGAACTGTACATTAATGCTCATTTTTCCTTATTACATTGAATTTCTAGGTTGCCATCATTTATGATGGGAAAGTTCCTAAACTTCTCCTACACCTGCTATCCAGCTCTGGCCACTACTGCACCACACTCTGCTCTGTTGCTGAGCCCTATCTGACATATTACTGACTATAATGTGCTATTTGAGGTAAAGAACTGCTGTGATTGTTCTAGGATTGCAGTTCTGTTGGATTTAGAGTTATGGATACATTGTGCTTCCACATAAATGACAATGGGATATTTTAATCTAAATTGGAAGCACTACTGTTAAAGTACACTTGCAATGTGATTTTGTATATCATTTTACTTTGGTCATTTAAAACATTTGTAACAAAAAAAAAAAAAAATAATTTTACATGTAATGATGATAATTCCCTATTATGACACTATTTTATTGGATAAAATGAAAATGCATTTCAGAGTCATTTATTTAATTTCAGTGCCACTTAAAACTTGACCAGATGTGATGATGCAGCATGGACGCATCCTTCAGTTTCTGCTGGACATTAGCTGGAGGAAGGGCTGACCTGGCTGTGGGATACTGTAGAGACCTCAGTTTTTTGACTGGAAGAGGAAGTTGAAGAATCATCCGTAATAGGTCTCCCACATACTGTCTCCAAAATGCATCCACGGAACTAAGAAACATAATTTTAATAATAAGACATGCTAAATTACATTTTACATTTAAATTTGAAACATTTTTGGATCCAAAAGAAGTAAGTCACTTCAAGGCTTGAAGTATTTTCCCGAGGATCACATTAAATAGGTACATCATGTACCCATGTTATGTGATCCTGATGAAAAGGCTTTAAGCCTTGATACAACGATCACTATATGATTTTATATATATATATATATATATATATATATATCATACATTTTTTGATGGAAATATACACACATTACACACCCTCAGTCCTAGTCACTGACCTCGGCTGCGGAGCCACTCTCTATACTCCTCTACCTACAAGTTAGGAGCTGAGATCAATATCTTCCTGCTTTCGGAGCGGGAAGCACGCCGTATCAAAGTCAACGTAGGCTTTCATATACGCATAAACATGTTCCTGGACCCAGGGCTGTAGAGAACCTGGCTAGGCCTGGGTAATGGCAAGGCGATGTGGCCTAATGTAAAGAGGTTTGGCCACTCATTACAAAAAAGACAAGAAAAAAAAAAGTATCTGCAGCGTTGCCAGGGGCAGATCCAGGTGGAAGGAGGGGGTGTGATCAGTGTCACTCATCCCCCTCCTATCAGGTTACATACATGATTAACGCAATACAAGAAATGTTAAATATAGTTTGGACAAGAAGGGGTGTCCAGCAGTTCTTTTAATTCTATCTGAAACCAGTTACTTTACCACTCCAACATACAGAATAGCTCGGGCCAGTTGGCGATGCTAAAGTCAGTTGCACCTAGGGTTAAATTTATTAAAGGATGACTTTGTGTTTTCCTGCAATTTTCCATCTGATTTGCAAATCGGGTGGATAATTGTAGGAAAAAACCTTACTTTATACGGCAATAGAACATTGGACCAAATATCATTGTTTTTCCTGTTTGAAGAATAGAAATCCTGGTTTTACTAAGCGACGGGTTTAGCACCTGCACCAAAGCTTACGGCAAACCCGTCCAAATAATAGAGCTGCCTCTGGCATGTGAGCTGGTGTGAGGCACTGCACATATAACTATAATCTGTGCAAGCTTTGTTTTATTAAAATTGAAAAGTTGTAAAATTAAAACGCGTGGAGTTCCCCCAAAATCAATAAACAGCCTGGGCCTCTGAGACTAGGCCGGTATTGGAAAATAGATGGAAAATATGGTGTGGGGTTCCTCTATTTTTCAATAACCAGCACTAGGCTGAGCCAGCCAAGGCCACTGTCACTATAGCAGGGACACAGTTGGTGTGATGTCCCCATGATATGACGGCAACCAGCCCCAAACTGGTCAGTTCAGGACTGGAATCCCTAGGGATGTGGGGAATCCAGAAAAAAAAGGCGTGGCTTCCTGGAGGCTCGCAGATGTGCTGTAGATTTTGGCATAGTGCCAGAGTCTACTTGCATCTGCACCATGGAGAGATGAAGCTTGTGCCCCTCCTCTATTAATTTGACTCTGTGTATTGATGTACTAATATCCATCCATCCATCCATCCATCCAGGATGTATGTGGTATATGACATTGTTTAACTAAAAATCATAGAAACTCTGCATTTATACATTATTAACTCTCAAAGCTCTACTCTTTGTAAACAGGGAATGTTAGTCAGTTTAGCAAATGTTGCAAGAATTGACACTAACTGCGCCAAAGTCTTTCCCATCTGGTCAGTCCTACTCTATCAGTCCCACTTTATCACTCAGAATTGTAAAAATGGAAATTGCTGTTACAGAAAATTTGGCTGAGATTAGCAGCATTGCGAAGCAGGGGGCGTGGCCATGAATCAGCGCAAATTGCATCATCAGCTAGTTGTCCGGGTGGCTGGGAGCGCCGCCTGATTTTCGGGAGCCTCCCGCGCGTTCTGGGAGAGTAGGCTAGTATGCATAATATTGCTAAACCTCTAATATTAAGATGGGAGAGATTGGCTCCATGATGCTCATTCAATGTCTTGTAAGTCTGTGTTTATTCACTTTATTTAATGTGTTCCACCCATGTCCCAAAAACAGGTCTTACGCCTAGTAGTATGGCCAATACATTGTAGTCCACAGTTGCACTCGATAGCATAAATCAGCTATGACAATTTATAAAACAATCTATTGTAAATTCATCTACAGATGTTTTGGATGTAAATTTCATACACCTATTTTCAAATTAAACCAAAAGTGATTTATCTACTTCGTTCTATTACATCTAAAGCAGGGCGGGCAAACTACTGCCCACGGGCCAAACACAGACCAGCCCCTGCTAAAATCCGTCTCTCCCCCAGTATCAGCGAATGTGATGGAGTCATGGCAATGGTGCAGTCTCCGAGCTGCTGCCAAACAGAGGCAAGACACAGGCTAGAGAAGGTCGACAGGAGAAAGTTTTCATTGAGGTAAGTAACGGGGCCTCTGGGTTGGCATATAGACATAACGGGGGCTCTGGGCTGGCATATAAAGATTCAAGAGAGACTCCAAGCTGGCATATAAGGGCATGAGGGGGTCACTGGACTGGCATATTATGCAATTAAATGCTGGGTACACACCTGGCTGACTTAACCGCTTACCCATGAAGCCAATACACACTTACGAATCTGTTGCTCGCTGTGTCTGAACTGACATAAATTTGCTCACCCAGTTGAGATGTCAGTGTCGGTCATCCCCTTCAGCAAGTGTATAAACAATCAGCGGGTCGTCAGCACACAAAGCCAGACTTTCCCATATATCTGCTCTGGCCTCCCTGACTCCCACCTCTCTCCACTCCAATCTGCCCTCAATGCTGCTGCTCTGCTCATCTTCCTCTACAAACGTTCTACATCTGCCTCCCCTCTCCTACAAGCCCTCCACTGATTCTGCTTCTCCTTTAGAACTCAACTGAAGGTACTTACACTCACAAAGCCCTCACCCATTTTCCTCCCATTTACATCTCTGATCTCATCTCCCTTCACACTCCTGTCCGCCCTCTTCGCACAACAAATGCACGCTGTCTCTCCTGCCAACTGATTACTTCCTCCCACTGCCAGTGCTGCTCCCTACCTCTGGAACTCTTTCCCTATCCCCATCAGACTCTCCACCTCTCTACAAATCTTCAAACGATCTCTCAAGACCCACTACTTCATCAAAGCATTCCATCTATCATCCTAACCCACTGCTACATGCTTCTTCCTCCCTCGTTACCCCATCTGTGCCACGCCTGTTTGTATGCCCTTTCCCATTAGAATGTAAGCTCTCACAAGCAGGGCCGTCTATCCTCTTGTGCACAAACATCATATCGCATAGTGTGTACCCAGAAAAAGTCACAACTTCATTGTTCTTATTAAAGTAGCATCTCATCACAGTGAGCAAAAGCATTAAAAATACTTTTCTTGCAAGATATTTGTATTAGCTTTACTGTTGCTAAGAAAAAATATTTTATTACCAAAGAAACTTATTTAATTGCGGGAAGGCAAATTTAAAGTCTTTTTCTTAAAATAACACTCCAAGAAAAATGTTTGGACTCCCCTGATCTAAAGCCACCCAATGATCTCAAGCCACCCAATGGTTTTTCTGGGCCCATAACATACTGGAAACTTCCATTTATTGTAATGTATTAATAGACTTATTTAAGAAAAGCTAGTAACTAATTTAGTTATCAGAGAATTAGCCCTTTGGAATATTACTGCAGATTTCTATGATACAATTGATTGCTATATATTATCTCATTTTAGTACAAAGCACTTTTTATTTGCAACTTTTCTAATTTGACTATGAATTGAATATTGACACAAATGCAAATGGTTTGTCTAATCTTAGGGCCTGATTCAGAGAGGGACAGATATGCAGAGCTCACACAAGCGGCTGTGCAAATCCGTCAATCTCTGATGCAAATGCAGAATGAGGTGTCAACACATCTCCTTGCTGCATTTGCAATCCCAGCACTGCGACTGGCGTCGCAGGTTGAGATCACCCTCGCCCGAAGCCTGGCCGGTGCCTGGCAACGCAAGAGGCCAGAAATCTGTGCCACCCGGCACAGACCCTGGCCTCGCCCTGAATTCTCCAGTGGGGTGACTCTCTCTTTCTCGCCATTTGCATGTGGAAGTGGGAGGCATATTTGAGCAAGGAGGAACTGTCCAAAGTAGAAAACCATTTTAACAAAGCTGGTTTGCCTAACAATTTAATACAGTGGTGACGGAATCAGTATGTAATACTGCTTGCCAACAGCGGAAGCCCGGCAGGGGTGAAGATCCCGACAGCTGATTTTGGTAAGTACCCCTTACCCTACCCCCTCCCCTAACCCTCCCTTAGGGGTGTCTATCCCTAAGCCTAAGCCCCCTCCCCTTCCCTGCAGCCTAAACCTAAGTCTCCCGGGAGGGTGCCTAACCCTAACCTCTCTCCCGGGGGTGCCTAACCCTAACCCCCCCTTCTCCTAGGCTAAACCTAACCCTCCCCCTCCACAGCTGTCCGCACCCAGTTTACCTTCTGCCGGGCATCGGGCCCCCGGCATAGGTCTAATGACAGGCATCAGGATTTTGATGCCTGTCATTAGTACCTTGCCGGGACTTGACAGTCGGGAAGCCGGCGGTCGGCATTTCGACCGTCGGCTTCCTGACTGCATTCTATAGTGACATATCCACAATAAATAGCAGTTTATCTTTTCACCTTAGATGGTATTTAATTTTTAATGTCTCCTCCCTTTTCAGTGTGTCTCTTAAACTATATGTGCTTCTTTGTGGACTTTGCATTATTATTTATTAGCAAAATGTACTTATAAAATGTGTATGTGAATCACAGATGCTGAGAGAATGGAGCAGTTGTAGGAATAGGACAATTGACTGTGATAAAAGTCAGAACAGAGATTTGAGCAAGAGGGAAGATTTATTTTCTGGTATACACAGAGGTGAGTAATGCAGGCCATTAATCAGTCGGCAGAATCCCTGATTCCCCGATGCCATTAATTATCGTTGATTTCTCAAGAGATCGGCAAAATACAACATGCGAATCGAGATTGTCCAAAATGTTGGATTTTGCTAATCACCAGACCCAGTCAGTGGCTGAACTGGGAATTGGCCCAATAGATACCTGATGTATGGACAACATAAGTCAATGGTTAGTGGTGTGAGAGCAGTCTCTGTGGTGCGTGATGGGTGAAAGCCAGAAGTAAATATGGGCCTGATTCAGAGCCGGACGCTATTTGAGCTCGCTCGTTCAGAAAAAGTGGTCGGCTATTTAAATTGAGCGCTCGCTCTTTGCGGTCTATTGACGCCTCTATGTGTGAGCGAGCGAACGAAACATGCGCTCGCTATTTTGTAAAGACGCCCCCTGGCCGCTCGCATCCTACGTCATCTAAGCTATTTATTAGATTAATCGAGTACATCGAAAGGTGTCTGACCTGCTCGCAGTGCTTGTGGTTGGATTTTCCTACCGCAATCATGTGAACAGTTCAGGCTAAGAGACAACCAAGTGACGTGGCCGATAATGCTGCTTTGTTAATTATGCACACCCTTAAAACGCCCGTTTTGACCGTTTGGCACGCCTGCGTTCGGATCACCACTCCCCGTTTTCAAGCACATTCCCCTGTTACCACCCACAAACGCCTCATCCTGTCACTCAAATTAGCAGGCACTCACTGACTGGTTGGCGCATGCGCATTACGACCCATACGCATGCGCAGATGTGCGAACATCGCTCGGAGCGAACGAGCGGCTCTGAATCAGGCCCAGTGTCCATTAAGTAAGTAGTGGGTAGAAAGAGAGTCAATCTATTGTAGACATGAAGCTTAATTCATTTTGATGCAAATAGCAATATAGAATTGTAACTGGAGGGATCATGTGAAGGTCTCTTTCTTAGAATTGAGATTATTATTTCAGATTTGAACGCAGAAAGAAAAGTTCCTGAACAAAGAAAGAGATGGAATATTTCAGTTAAGACTGGGACTATAGAAATAGAATGATTAATGCATGTGCCATGGGGTTGGTTGCAAGTGTTTTGAACTCTGATAATGAGGAGTGATGCAACTTTAAAGATGTGGGTGCATGGTAAGGAAGGGTTTGGGGTGTTTAGTTCAGTGCAATGCCCCTTCAGACTGCGATTCTTTTTTTATTTTTTCTCTTAACATTTAGTGATATCTTGGTCATTACTTCCTACTACTGTAAGAAGAGGTGAAGTTGGATTTAGCAGGATATTGATTGTGGAAAAGAGACGATATGGGCCTCAGGGTTTGCAAAGATGTGTCTGCACAGTGTGCTTATTAGTCCTGTGCATACATGACCAGCCCCAAAACCATGTCATATGCTAATGTCAGATGGGAGCAGATTCCTGGAAACTGGAGAAATCTTATCTAATACCCCTTTCAGACAGAAAAACAAATTACCTGGTCAAACATTTCAACCCGGTAATTTGCTGATCAACACGGGTCCTTTTTCTGTCTGAAAAGGTCAACCCATGTCAAAAATACCGGGACTTTGACCCAGGAATTTACCAAGGTTGGAACTGGGAATTTCGACCCAGGTTGACCTTTTCAAACAGATGAAATAGCCGTGTTAATCAGCAAATTATCGGATAAAAAAAGTTTGACCTGGTAATTTGCTCTTCTGCGCTCAAATGCCGGGTAAAAGCTGGGTTTTTTAAATTTTTCTGTCTGAAATGTGAAATTTGTCTGAAATTTGTAATTACCACTTGGGTCTAATGGAGTAAAACAAATAAAAGGTCACATATGCTACACACTTTGCATACTACTCATGCTAGTACTATAACACATTGCCAAATAATGTCCACCAATTACCTGCTTGTTCATGAAGGAGTATATGATGGGATTGTAGACACAGGCGCTCTTGGAAAAAAAAGCAGGGATGGTAACCAGACGCAGGTCCAGTCCATGGTTTCGGTTAGTTATCATATACATCGCCATAGCTGCATAGGGGACATAACACAGACAGAAGGAACCAACCATGACTATTACCATTCGGGACACTTCCCGTTCTGCCTTCTGTGTGCTGGCAGATTCTTTTTGCTGTGCAGCTACCTATAGGAAATAAGGAATAACAAGTCAGCCCACATTGTAAAGACAAAAAACAAAACAAATTGAACATGGCTGCAAATGTTTCTGTTTATTGCATCCAGACAGATTACAAATATTTCAGTCCATTGAAATACAATTAGGGGAGGACAGAGGTTTCCACACTTTTACAAATCACATTCCTAGATGTTTTTTTCACAGCACCCTTGGGCCAAACATTTCCTATTGAGCTAATCAGCAAAAATGATTAAACTAAGAAAATTGTGACAGATGCACATACAGGATGGTGACAGATACACATACAGGATGGTGACAGATACACATACAGGATGGTGACACATACAGGATGGTGACAGATGCACATACAGGATGGTGACAGATGCACATACAGGATGGTGACAGATGCACATACAGGATGGTGACAGATGCACATACAGGATGGTGACAGATACACATACAGGATGGTGACAGGTGCACATACAGGATGGTGACAGATGCACATACAGGATGGTGACAGATACACATACAGGATGGTGACAGATGCACATACAGGATGGTGACAGATGCACATACAGGATGGTGACAGATGCACATACAGGATGGTGACAGATGCACATACAGGATGGTGACACATACAGGATGGTGACAGATGCACATACAGGATGGTGACAGATACACATACAGGATGGTGACAGGTGCACATACAGGATGGTGACAGATGCACATACAGGATGGTGACAGATGCACATACAGGATGGTGACAGGTGCACATACAGGATGGTGACAGGTGCACATACAGGATGGTGACAGATACACATACAGGATGGTGACACATACAGGATGGTGACAGATGCACATACAGGATGGTGACAGATACACATACAGGATGGTGACAGATACACATACAGGATGGTGACACATACAGGATGGTGACAGATGCACATACAGGATGGTGACAGATGCACATACAGGATGGTGACAGATACACATACAGGATGGTGACACATACAGGATGGTGACAGATGCACATACAGGATGGTGACAGATACACATACAGGATGGTGACAGATACACATACAGGATGGTGACACATACAGGATGGTGACAGATGCACATACAGGATGGTGACAGATGCACATACAGGATGGTGACAGATGCACATACAGGATGGTGACAGATACACATACAGGATGGTGACAGGTGCACATACAGGATGGTGACAGATGCACATACAGGATGGTGACAGATGCACATACAGGATGGTGACAGATACACATACAGGATGGTGACAGATACACATACAGGATGGTGACACATACAGGATGGTGACAGATGCACATACAGGATGGTGACAGATACACATACAGGATGGTGACACATACAGGATGGTGACAGATGCACATACAGGATGGTGACAGATGCACATACAGGATGGTGACAGATACACATACAGGATGGTGACAGATACACATACAGGATGGTGACACATACAGGATGGTGACAGATGCACATACAGGATGGTGACAGATACACATACAGGATGGTGACAGGTGCACATACAGGATGGTGACAGATGCACATACAGGATGGTGACAGATACACATACAGGATGGTGACAGATGCACATACAGGATGGTGACAGATGCACATACAGGATGGTGACAGATACACATACAGGATGGTGACAGATGCACATACAGGATGGTGACAGGTGCACATACAGGATGGTGACAGGTGCACAGACAGGATGGTGACAGATGCACATACAGGATGGTGACAGATGCACATACAGGATGGTGACAGATACACATACAGGATGGTAACATATACACATACAGGATGGTGACAGATACACATACAGGATGGTGACACATACAGGATGGTGACAGATGCACATACAGGATGGTGACAGGTGCACATACAGGATGGTGACAGATACACATACAGGATGGTGACAGATACACATACAGGATGGTGACACATACAGGATGGTGACAGATGCACATACAGGATGGTGACAGATACACATACAGGATGGTGACAGGTGCACATACAGGATGGTGACAGATGCACATACAGGATGGTGACAGATGCACATACAGGATGGTGACAGATACACATACAGGATGGTGACAGGTGCACATACAGGATGGTGACAGATGCACATACAGGATGGTGACAGATGCACATACAGGATGGTGACAGGTGCACATACAGGATGGTGACAGGTGCACATACAGGATGGTGACAGATACACATACAGGATGGTGACAGATGCACATACAGGATGGTGACAGATGCACATACAGGATGGTGACAGATGCACATACAGGATGGTGACAGGTGCACATACAGGATGGTGACAGGTGCACATACAGGATGGTGACAGGTGCACATACAGGATGGTGACAGGTGCACATACAGGATGGTGACAGGTGCACATACAGGATGGTGACAGATGCACATACAGGATGGTGACAGATACACATACAGGATGGTGACAGATAGGGGGAGCAGAGACATAGACAGATGATGGGACAAACATGGGGGAGGAATGAAATCAGGGGTGGGCAGGGGAGGAGCGCAAACACTACCTACATTGGGGTCTGCAGCTATGGTGTATAGGAATCTCCGTGGAGAAGTAGATTGGAGAGGAAGTACAGCAGGGATGGGGAACCTCAGGCTCGGGGGCTGTATAAGGCCCCCCGGTATCATTTGGTCTGGCCCCCGGAGCTTTTTTCTGCTAGCCTCATCTGGATAGCAGGGTACCTAGAATGGAACCCTGCGACCAGAATCTATGCAGCAGTGCCACTGGAGCGTCCTTAGGATGCTTCAGACGGTCACACCGCTGCCCTTGGAGGATGCTCCTGGCATTGCTGTAATCACTGGTGATTGTGGCCCTGTTCCCGTGTGACATCACACTGAGGGGGTGTGGCCTGCACCGGACCCGCAAATAATGTTATATATCAAAATGGCCCTCGGCAGAAAAAAGGTTCTCCACCCCTGAAGTACAGGAAGGGTGGGAGAGTCCATTTGCCAGGTGCCCGCTGAGATTTTGTTACCAGCAGGCACCCAGCTCCCTCCCCGCATCTCCAGCAGCAGCCGGAGGCTGGAGCTCACTCCTGAACTCTGGCTTCCGGCTCCCGCAGTGTGCAGTGCACTATGGGTGAGACGTCATGACGTCTCTCCCATGGTCCAGAGGAGCAGCCAGGCGGACCGGAAACAGCGGACACAGGAGCGGGGCTTAAGGTAAGTATTGTTTTTTTTGTAAACGGCTTCACTATAGGTGGCATAAATTCTGGGGCACTACTACTGGGGGCAATACTCAGGGGGCATTACTTCCACAGGGGGCATTACTACAGGGGCACCACTCCTGAGGGCACTGCATAAGGGGCACCACTACTGGGGGCACTGCATAAGGGGCACTACCACTACTGTGGTCACTGCATAAGGGGCACTACTACTAGGGTCACTGAATATGGGACACTACCACTGCGGGCACTGCATAAGAAGCACTACCTCTACTGGGGGCACTGCATAAGGGGCACCACTACCAGCAGCACTGCATAAGGGGCACTACCACTACTGGGGCACTGCATA
This sequence comes from Taudactylus pleione, assembly GCA_031769625.1. Lineage (NCBI taxonomy): Eukaryota > Metazoa > Chordata > Amphibia > Anura > Myobatrachidae > Taudactylus > Taudactylus pleione. The sequence goes on from JAUIMM010000018.1 coordinate 40,334,343, forward strand.
AGGGGTGCTACCACTGTGGGCATTGCATAAGGGGCACTACCACTACTGGGGTCACTGAATAAGGGGCACCACTACTGGGATCACTGAATAATGGGCACTACCACTACTGGGTGCACTGCATAAGTGGCACAACCACTACTGTGGGCACTGCATAAGGGGCACCCCTACTGGGGGCACTGAATAAGGGGTACCACTACTGGGGGCACTGCATAAGGGACGCCACTCCTGGGGGCACTGCATAAGGTGCATTACCACTACTGTGGGTTCTGCATAAGGGGCACCACTACAATGGGCATTGCATAAGGGGCACTACTGCTGTGGGCATTATGTGTAAGGGGCACTACTGCTGTGGGCATTGTATAAGGGGCACTACTACTGTGGGCATTATGTGTGTTAGGGGCACTACTACTGTGGGAATTGTGTATAAGGGGCACAAATTTGGGCATTGTGTAAAAGGAGCACTGCTGTGTGTCATACATGAATAAGGGACACTACTATGTGGAGTAATGTGAAACGGGTGATTTAAGATTGTGCTACTATGTGGTGTAATTTGAATTGGGAATACTATTGTGTGACCATGCCCCTTTCTTTTGAGAACACGACCCTTTTTTCCGGTGCACGCTGTCCCTTTTTAAATAAGCGCCGAGGGGGCCACTTCTCTAGGACCACTTTAAGCACTGCCTAGGAGTCACTTTATTAATTAGCGGCGCTAACTACAAATCTGTATTGCCGCTTAACGTGGGCATACAGATTTTGATATCACCACAATATTCCAATCTGGAGCTCCTTGCAGAGCATTGTTGCAAATCTGGCACCTCTGTGAGGGAATTTCCTTCTTTGCTGGCAACTTAGTGCTACCATATGGGTTCATGGTGAAATACGCATAGGCATGTGCACAGTGTATTGATGAAGTAAAACCATTCCTGCTTTAAGGGTTCTCATCACTGGGTATAGGGTAATACCATCTCAAGCAAAGCTTTTCTCCTCGTAGAGATCTATGGAGATGCAGGTAATAGGTTGTACATAGGTGAGCAGCAGAGAAGCCTTTTGCGCATTTGAAAAAAGTTGAGAAAAGCCTTTTCTTCAGCGAGAACACAGCAATGTAATTATGTATTAAGACAAAGAGCCATCAACCTTTCATAAACCCTAAGGGGGAAAATCACTTTAAAGCAAAGCGCTGTAAAAAGACGGTCAGAACGCTTGCACCTCCCGCCACCAACATTGCATATTTACGCACGTAGAGGTGCATGGGGGGTTACAATTTCCCCCCTGAGGTGTGCAGGAAAACATGCAATATTAGGATATCATAATTGAATTGCCCCCAAATTTTATTGATCTAAATGAGGTGGGACTATAGTAAGTTGATGAAAGACACAGTGGCGTCAAAGTGGGCGTGATCTCATGCCCGTGAGACCACGCCCCCTGATTGTACCATTTTGGGGGCATGACCGCGTGTCACTTCCCCATTCTCATCACGCTGGGGGCTAGCTCAGGGAGCTGCTAGGCAGCCCCAAATCTCTCCGAACACAGAGGGCTGCATCGCTGCTCAGGGGCACCATCCGAGGGAATGACACCAAAATAGCTGGTACCACCCTAGTGACGCCAGAGAAAAAACAATGGACTCCACATATATGGATCAATGTCACTTTGCAGTACGGAAACAAAATAATAGAGAAAAAAAAGGAGGGCTCGTCCGGGATTTGAACCCGGGACCTCTCGCACCCTAAGCGAGAATCATACCCCTAGACCAACGAGCCAGATGTTTCCTAAAGGCTCTGAAATAAAAATATACAGCTGCCACATCAGCACTTTTATTATTGCATGTTTTCTTTTTCCCTTTTTTTTTTGTAATACAGGAAAATATATTTAACAGATACTACAACATGACCTATTACCAGGGGCATATTTATAATGGGTGCAGGTTGTACAGTGCACACACGGGCCCCTGGGTCCTGGGAACCCGCACCGCACACCTTGCACACATACTATTTGTTTTCATACTTACTTCTCCAATGTCTTATGGAATAGCGCTACAGAAAACACATGGAAAATGGCCGCTGCCGCCATATTCCCGGCGTTTTGTGCATGCACAGTAGGAAATCACTGGGAAAATAGCTGCCGCTCCACTCTGAAAGTTCATTTATACGTCTATTAGAGATTATTAAAAAAAAAAAAAGAAAATAGTATTTTTTTTATGACCACACTCATAGTTGTATTATTCATTCATTAATATTTAGTAATTCACATACTTTTCCATAAGCACGTACTATTTGCACTGATATTATCAATATTTAATATTTTTTATTTCTTAGCCCTATTTATTGTATTAGGACACCGTATATATTTATTTATTTATTATTGCCTAAAATATACTAATATATCATATTATTTACATCTGAGCACTGCTGTTGCTATATACCAAGTTCACTCCAAAATTACATTTCCTGTTGACTTTGTAGCCTGCTATAGCCATTTTGCAGTATCGGCATCAGAATGGATTACATGCAAATGCAAGGTCATGCTGTTTTTGCTGTTGCTATTGTGACAATTTTGCACGACATGAGCAGCTAAAGGACAATTAGGAAAAGGTGCTGCTAGACCAAGGAAGGGTTACTAAATAGAGATTCCTTGTATATCGATATCGTTATCATTCAAATTGTTCTTTTAAATCGCTACATGTGTACGCACCATTATATGCATGTGCAGTTTGCAGATTATCACTCAACTTCGAAAACATTGTTGTAGCGTACAACTCTGAATCAGGCCCTATGTCGACATTCATAAAATAGACACCATAATGTCAACAGTAATTATTTTGACATGGTTAAAATATTGACATCTTGAAAATGCTGGCATGGACATAATGTCAACATATGGAATGACAACATAGTGAAAGTGTTGACATTAGGACAGGGGCGTATTAAGGGGTCTATTTACTAATCGGTGTTAGAAGACAAAGTGAAATGAGATAAGGTACCAGCCAATCAGCTCCTAACTGCCATGTCACAGGCTGTGTTTGAAAAATGACAGTTGGGAGCTGATTGGCTGGCACCTTAACTCATTTCACTTTGTCTCCTAACACTGCTTAGTAAATAGACCCCTAAGAGAGGAGGGGGCTCGTGTGCAGTCTCCGTCCAGTGCCCCCTCATCTGCTCGGCGTCCGACAATGCTCTGAGCTGGGCAGTAGACTCTGGGCAATAGTAGACTCTAGCGCCAGAGTCTACTGCACATCAACATGTCACAGGGGAAATGGTGCGGCAGCCATTTTCCTGGCAATTTCACTACTGCGCAAGCACAAAACGCAGGGTAAATGGCCACGCGCCATTTGGACGGTGATTTGTACAGCGTTGCTACCGCCGATGTGGGACTCCGAAGAGGTACGTGTTGAATAAATTGGTTCAGAGTGTGCGGTGTGGGTCCCCTTGCACCCATTATAGATATGCCCCTGCATTAGGGATTTTGGTTAGGCTAGGGTTAGGGATACATAAAAAATTAATTGTCAACATTATGACCATGTTGACATTTCATTTCTGACTGCTGAACATGTTGACATGTTGTATGTTGATATTAGCACTATACCAACATTCTCATGTTGACATAATGAATGTTGACATGGTCATTATCGACATAATATACCGAACCCACCTGTGCCACCTGCCAGTCACGCACAGGACAGGCCGCCCCAGAGGTAGGTGTCTCCTCCCCCTGGACTGCCAGTCCGAGCTGCCATAAACAGAGAGCGGCTTCCAGTGGAAGCCGCTACTCTGCCTTTCGGGCAGCCCCACAGGACTTCTCGGGGCTGCTACCAATGCAGCCCTGAGAAGCTGGTGTAAGTGTTATGTGCAGCGCCTGACATTCATTGTGCAGGCGCCGAGACTAGAAGTAGTGACAGCCGCCCTCAGGTAAGAGGGCAGGAACCGCTGCTGAAAACGACTAATGTTGTCTACAAAGAAATCTTATAAGACCTTGGTTAAAAAAAACACTGTTGTTGTAAATTCAAAATTGCTCCCGTGCGAAGCCGGGATGGGGCACTAATGTATATATAAAAAGCACATAATGCAAACACAAGGCTCAGCAGTTCCATCACTTTCCTTCCAACATAATGTAATGCTGCTTTTGTGCAGGGACGTGCAGTCAGGGTAGGCAGGGGAGACAGGTTAAGAATGCAAGGCCTCCACTGTCATATTCCTGAGATTTGATATAAAAATTATTACAATAATACAAAGAAGATATTTATAACTTATAAACATCTTTTTTGTTTATTGTAATAATTTTTATAGTTAACACTCACCAGCTTTGCGGAGCTCCCTGGGACTGCAGGGAGACGAGTGATGAGGCAACAACTGCTCAGCCTCGCTTCTGTATAGTCAGACACTGTTTGCAGAGCTGGGGGCGGGGACACACCATGGGCAGTAAGCTGCACAGAAATATAGCTAATAGAGGCATGCCTCTGACTATGGGGGACATGCCTTGAGCACTGATGGACACCTTGGATGTGTCATGTGACCAAGAAGTGCACTGCAGTGTTTAGAGATCGGAGCTCAGCAACAAGAGAAGACACAGGGCCTGATTCATTAAGGATCGCAACTGCAACAGCGCTCGCAGATGGCAGATTGTTGCGTACTGTGCATGCATTGCAATGCGCATGCATGAAAACACCACTGCGATCACGGAGACCACGCAGAGCCATCGCAGAGTGAATGACAGGCAGCGAGCGTTTGGGGGTGGTGACAAGTGGGGGAGGTCAGAGAAATGCAAGCGTGCCTGACTGTTTGAACGCCGTGGCATGGGAGTGCATAAATTAGCCATTGCGATTGCATACGCAGCTTGAGTGCTCACTGCATGCAACAAAGTTAGCCATTTCTAAATAAGGTCAGAGCTGCTGTATTTCTGCATGAGGGAGCGATGGTACTCGATGTTACCGATGTTTGTGAAGGTTTGCAAACTATTACGGATGTGAGATAGCAGTAGTGGGAGGCAGTGGGCGGCTCTATGCTGGCAGTGCGACAGCATTGCGATTGCAATCATTAGCATATTTTGCGCAGCAGGCCTGTGTGCGATTACGGAGCTGCGATCGCAATGGCCATCCGTGAGGAATCAGGCCCACAGTGCTGCAGGTAGGAGAATCAAATGGACACTGAAGCTTAGTTTAGCGAGGGGAGAGTTACAGTGAGTAGGTGGTGAGACAGGCTCCCAGCACTCAGACTCGTCTCCATGTGTGCCTTCCCAGCCATTGACCTCACAGCACATCACTGCTTTTGAGCCAGTTTGCTTATTTCATGACAACAGGGTAAATGAAATGAGTGGTAGCTCCCACTCACACTGTGAAATACACAGCAGAATCTCTGTGCAGCCTGATGCCCCAACTCCATTAATAATCGTTTCTGTGTCTTAAGCTGGGTATACACCTTCAGGTCAGATAAATGCTCTGACCCGACAAAGCGATTATCTGATTAGTCTGCAACGTGTACATACTTATTTTTACTGTGTGCTTTCTTCAATGGGATGTCACGGATCGGAATTTTTAAGTAGAACATAAAATCCTGAGCTCCCGACCAGACCGTTGCAGGCGCAATTGAAGCCATTTATCAGAGAACACTCCTGTAGCGCTCCTGCATACACGCCATAGAATTATCAGGCTGATCATATAAATTTCGGCTGATCTGTCCAATTTTTGTACAACCAGCTAACTTTAGTGTTTATGTTTATTTTGTTTTTGGTTTTTTTTATTATATAAAACCTGTACCACTCCATTATACAGATATGGTTATGTTCTTATGATGTATTTCACTGGACAGAATAAAAAGACATTACTTAAAAAGAATATCTGTGCAGAATAACTTAGATCCATATGCTTATGAATATACAGGAAACTCATATAGACAGTATAGGTTATCTGTAATATACTATCCAGTGCGGCACTCACCGCCCGCAGGGCCCCCAGTAGCTGGGCATATGAGAAGCAGATCAGGCTCAAGGGGATAATAAAGCAGAAGATGAATATGAACCAGGTATAATATTCACTGCGATACTTTGTGCCAACAGTGTACCAGTCCGGACCACAGGAGCACTGTAAGCCTTCTGGCATATACCTGAGTGAGAGAGAGAACACAATGATAACTAAAATGGTCACCAGATAATTACCTGATGGAGAAAGTAAGAAGAAAAGAGTAGATATAATCATTTTAAGGAAAAGCAGAAAATATAAAACATTTATATTCCCATAACATTAGTCATTTCATTTAGTTAAGCTCACTATAATTTCGTTTCCTAGCTCACCTCTGGGATAGATGGATTATTCAGCCCTATATAAATACTAAGGGGTATATTTACTAAAGTGCGGGTTTTTAGAAGTGGAGATGTTGCTCATAGCAGCCAATCAGATTTTAGCTATTATCTCCTAGAAGGTGTTAGATACATTTAGATTAGGGATGTGCAGGCTCGGATAGGTTCGAGTTTGCACGTGGAGTTCGGATTTTTCCCTCCAAAAAAACGGAACTCAGAACGAGGCAAAACGTCATCTTACATGGACGAACATCATCATTCCTGGTCTTTTGTCCAGGAATGATGATGTTCGTCCATGTAAGATGACGTTTTGCCTCGTTCTGAGTTCCGTTTTTTTGGAGGGAAAAATCCGAACTCCACGTGCAAACTCGAACCTATCCGAGCCTGCACATCCCTAATTTAGATACATGTTAAGTAGAATCTGATTGGTTGCTAGGGGCAACATCTCCACTTCTAAAAACCTGCACTGTAGTAAATATACTCCTAAGTGTCCATTAACAACACAGGCTGTATTTCAGAGTTTTATCCCCACACATTCGTGCTGTGGATCCAGGATGGGTTTGCTGGTGCTTTGTTAGAAAACTAATAGAACGACCCCCACAAACACTTCTGAAATAGGTTTGCTATAATATCTATTTAATCAGGGACACATATGAATTACACAGGTTCTGTGGCTGACTTAAAACCAGGTGAAATGGAGACTTGAAGTCAGCCAGGCACAGAATCTGGGTAATTCATAGGTGTCCCTAATTAAAGGGATATTACAGCAAACATATTCTGAACCCCAAGTAAGTCTGTTATGTGTGACAAGTAACACTACATACTGTAAATGAGTTATGATAAATATTTACTCCCTTATGCATTAGCCAGAACATTACCATCATAGGAAAACGCAGGGGGGGGTTCTGTCTGCCTGGAAACCCCCCTCCCCAGCCCACACCATGACCACAGTAGAAATAGTAATATAATGGAATTTTACTAGCGCTGCATGTTGTTTTCAGTATCATAAATGAAATAAATAGCACCACCTGTGGATATTTTAACATATATCAGCCAGTAATAAATAACCTGTGCACCAATTAGGGGATTTGGAAAACATGCACTGTTAGGGATGCTCTGCTATAAAGCCCTTATTTACATATATGTCCAAGGCAGTGCTAGGCTCTTCTGCTGCTCCCACAGACTCCCGGACTTGCTCCCATGCCCTGGAATGGTGCCCACGTCTAAAATAAAAACATTCAGCTCAGGCAGGATGGCCCTACTGCCACATTTAATGGCTTACTGTGATCTCTGGTCCTATAAATGCTGGAATTATGACACATAATACACTTTGTATGGCGCATATTAAAGCTTCATGGACTGGCCACACTCACTCTAAAATCAGGCACTCGGAAACCCCCCTCTAGAAATCCTGCGTTTGCCACCGACCATGCCACATTGCCCCTAGACTTTACTTGCCTATTCATACTATCATTCTGCTGAACAATAAGACTGTTTTAAATTTGAAAGTCCACAAGTCACATCATGTGTGATCCAAACATATGCTGTATGCGGCTGCCAATCCCAATCAACATTTCATGGATGGAGAATCCGGTTGGATGATTGCTGCATTTATTTATGAATATAGTCATTGTTATAAAGGACTGTCAGTGTCCCATAGATATTCACTCTGTAGCCCAAGTACTGAAAGGTTGACTGTCAAATTTGTGTGTGATCAAACCATATACAAATTTGGCCTCTTGGTTAACATGGACTTTTTATTGTAGTGTTAAAGCAAATATCAATTAAATGTCATGTATTGGACTGAACCCCATACTATTTATGAAAAGCACTACAACAATTAACCTTAAACACCTTTCGCAAAATTTGACTGCTATTGTTTTGTATTTGCCAGGCGTATGCAGTCATATTGTTGACAATTACAATGTCGACATTCAGAATGTCGACACTGTAATGACAAATTGTTTCTAAATTAAGAAGAAAGTCCAAGAGCAGATCATTTTGTACCTAATGGAACAGGTCATGTTGGTGGGTCTGCAAACGGCCTCTCTGGCAGAGAGGTTTCTAGAGAGGAAGAGGCCCATGTGCAGTGCTCTTCTCTTAGTCCGGCGGCCGGCAGCGCACTGAGCGAGCGCAGCTCTGCCAGTGCCACACTGATAGACTCTGGGCACTAGAGTGTGCCCCGAGTCTATTGCGCATGCGCAGGTCACCGGGAAAATGGCCGCATCGGCCATTTTCGATGTACTGCGCATGCACAAAACGACGGGAAAACGGCCATGGCGGCCATTTTCCAGACGTTTTACAGCGCTGACACAGGCGCCGACATGGGACTCTGGAGAGGTAAGTATAATATGGGTGCAATGTGTGCGGTAAGGGCCCCCTCTGGACCCAGGGGCCTGTGTGCACTGCTCACCCTGCACCCATTATAAATACGCCCCTGGGCGGCGGATCGGTCCGATCCATCATCTAAATGTGTACCCAGCATAACAAAGGAATAAAAAAGGGAATTAAATGGTCAATTTTCCTAGGCATAGTGCAGGTAGTAGCTAATGTTTTGAACGCTGAATTGCAGAAAGCGAGTGCTATGTTATTATTTAGCATATAAAGATATGCAGTGCTGTACAGACGAATAACAGTGTAAACATAGTAACAAACTAACATGCTTATGGGCTTACATATCCTTAGGAGCTATTTTAAAGAGCAGAACAAGGAGCAGGGTCCTGGAAGAAAAGAAGAGGTAGGAGCTCAGTGGCCGAAGAAAAGCGTTCATTGTGTAAATCAGTAATTACTACAGCAGTAGAACCCATAATAGTAGTGTACATATTAAACGCCACAGTTTCAAAGCGTATGCCTTTCTCTGTAAAAGGATGGCAGAAAAAAAAAAAGTTAGGCACTGCTGAGATTCGAACTCAGGATCTCCTGTTTACTAGACAGGCGCTTTAACCAACTAAGCCACAGCGCCCCACGGAAAATAAAACCTTCCAATCCTGCTTCCATCATGCAATGCCTGAACAAGTGACTCGTAGCTAGCAGCAGTGTGAACTTTTCTTAGGAACTGTATGACAGGGTTTATGAAAACCTTATAAATACGAATATCGGTAGTCAGGAAACCTGGCAGGACTAAATTGCAGATCTCATTACTGTAATAAGAGGAAGTAGAGGACACTTTCACAGACTCATTAACATCTAACAAAATTAAAACCTTATTCTAAAATAATGAGTATAAAAGAAGCAATTACCTGCTCCAGCCAAAGAAGGGGGGCATAGACACCCCCAAACCAATGATCCATGTGCACAATACAACAGCCAATGCGTGTTTAGAGCTGAAGCAAAAGTTCCCCATCGGTTTGCAGATAACAATGTATCTTTCAAAGGCCAGGAATGCCAGGGACCAGCCGGTGACCAGACCTGTGGAAGAAAGGAGCAGGTCTTCTCTAGGAACATATAGCACTAAGCAGGAAGGGGAAGGGGGGTTGCCACTAGTTATGGCAGTCCGAACATTGGGGGCTTTTCAGGAAGTGTAAAACCACACAGGTACCAGTACTGATACAAAGGAATCACATTTTATATATTAATGGCAAAATAGATGAGTGAAAACTACTGTCTGATGTGTTGTGACAGATTATTGTGTTTATCGACTTTTTCACCTATGTTACTTGTTACTAAGGGGCCAATTTATCAAACCCTCTTTTAATTAAATCATGTGGAAACAGTACTTCCTATATGATCCATTAAGGGAGCTTGGGCCTGCCACTGTGTGCCTATGGAGGCATTTCCACAGGAGAGGGATCTTGCCATTCTAATGACACTAGGGGTGAATTTACTAAAGTGAGAGTTTTTAGAAGTGAGTTTTAAAAGTAATGTTGCACATAGTAACCAATCAGATTCTACTTAACATTTAACTAGCACCTTCTAGTAGACAGTAGCTAGAATCTGATTGGTTGCTATGGGCAACATCACTTTTAAAACTGACTTCTAAAAACTCTCACTTTAGTAAATTTACCCCTAGTACTGCACCTGCACAGTGTCCAGGAAAAAGAGCTTTGATCCAAAGCCCCCCAAAAAACGCAACAGGTAGCGATAATGAAAGTTAATTTTTGGGTCTGGATCACATTTCTTTATAAATAGTGCTTTGAGTGGCATATTTATTCATTGCCGGGTTCTAGACCCAATATAATTTCTTATCACTGCTTATTGCAGCAATAAAAAATGATGTATTGACAGGAATTACCATTAAACTCATGCAGGGCCAGGGGATCAGATAGGAGCACGTCCCTGCGATGTGTAAAAGTAAAGTGATCACTAATGCTGGCCATACACTAGCGCGATTTCGTGTTGATTGCACGATTTTAGACACCTCTTACGATGCATTGTGTGCAAATCATGCAGTATTTAGGTACGAATACGATCCGATGCGCGCTCCCTCCGCTCTTCTATCGTATCTTATGATCAGACGTGCAGCCCATATTATCCGTCGTAATCGTATGCAGATTGTGCAGTGTATTTGCGCATTCGATGCATCGTACATCCAACAGGCGTCAATTTAGTGACATTTTTCTGTACATGCCCCAGCTCAATTTTTCAGCGGCATTGTGAGTGGAGAGGAGCAGCAGACACAGCATAGCGATTCTGGGCCGATTGTACAGCATTTTGGTATGTATATTAGCTGCCCATCAATGCCCACTGGCCACCAAAGTTTGCCCAGCAATGCCCACTGGCCACCAATATTTTTTAAATGCATAGTGTTTTTTTTGGGGGGCCCTGCAGACACTGATCACCAAAGTTTGCAACAACACACTGTCCTCCATAGTTTGCCCAGCAATGCCCACTGCCCACCAATGTTTGGCCAGCAATGCCCACTGGCCACCAATGTTTTTCTAAATGCATAGAGTAGGCATGTAGGGGCATGTAGGATCGACTGTCCCTCTCCAGCAGCCAATCCTTGGTCCAGCAGGACCTCATCCTCCTCCTATGCTGGGCCCTCTCCTCACTCAGCTTGACCACAGCATAGGACAGCAGAGCTCTATACCGGCAGGGATCCATCACCACAAAAAGCAGGATAGAGCGCAGGATAAAGCACTTTGTAAAGCCAGGCAATATAAAGCAATGCACAGTAGCTAGCAATGTGGAGCGTCCAGCAGGGTAAAAACCAAGTCTCACTCACTCTCTAGTCACAGAGCAAACAAGTGCGCAGAGCTAAAATGGCTGCCGTTTTTTATACCCCCAGTGAAGTCCAGCCCTCTATTTAAATTAAAGCCAAATCTATAAGATGATCGCATGTTTTTAGTGAGGCACACGATCGATCGTATCACGACCCGTCGTGTAGGGGCGAATGATCGTACGTGAGATCGTATGTACATCGTGTGTCAAAAAAGCACTAAATAGTGTGGCCGGGATAGCCAGGGAGCTGCCGGGAGTTCGAGGGAAATCGTATGCTGAAATGCATCTTATGCTGGTCGTACTAGTGTATGGCCAGCATAATACAACCACTTTGCTATCTGCTTCCAGCCATGCGCAGTGTCCCTCTCCTGCTGAACTCTACAGAATGTAGTTTATAGGCTACAATTTCTGACACCATCTGAGGAATGCTTTGCTTTCTGCAGCTTGGTAAATTCGGCATTTAAGCAGCTTTTGCGTTTGAAAACGGGAATGAGATCTGCTGCTGTCACAACCTAGATACATTCAACTGATACCTGAAATTTATGAATATTACCCTAAAACGAGTGTTTTGTGGGCATCTGCCCAAACCCTTTTCCTGTCCTCTGCCCATTATCCCTGCTATGGCTTCTTATTAACCTGTCTGCACTGAGCCACTCTGAGTGTGTACCATCCTGTGCAGCTCCAGTAGAATAAACATAATATAAAATCGAATCATCATAATTTAATCAAATTAAACAATGAGGGGTCTATTTACTAAGCAGTGTTAGGAGAAGTGAAAAGTGATAAGGTGCCAGCCAATCAGCTCCCAACTGTCATTTTTCAAACACAGCCTGTGAGATGGCAGTTAGGAGCTGATTGGCTGGCACCTTATCACTTTTCACTCTTCACTTTTCACTTCTCCTAACACTGCTTAGTAAATAGACCCCTGAATCTTGTACCCGCTCTGTTTTATATTATTGACTGGCACACGTTAACCCGCCATAGTTTTGCCTCTGATGTGCAATACTAGCTAATAAACATATATTCAGCCATTACGAACAGCAAATGTCTATGGATCTCTTCACAAGATATATTCGATTTTTGGGATTGTAATTATTGCAGTTGTGATCTCATGAGGATATTCACAAGACACACACTTCTTGAGAAGCCTGAGGACAAGGTTAGAAGAACCAGTGTTTACCTTAAATTAAAGAAGAGATCACTATTCATGAATTTTTCTTCATTTAAATTGTCATACAAAATATTGGTATCAGAACATCAGAAGTATATAGTTATCAGAAGAATAGGAGTTTAAAATTCTACCAAGCTGGTGTTGCGTAATTCTTCCATGGTATGTGCTTCATCGTCCTACCTTGGTTCAACATACTGTATATACGTAACACCATATAATATGCTGCCTAGTTGGCCCTAACTTTCAGAGGGCATTCCCAGGTTAAAAAAATGTGTGATTGGAAATATTTGCCCATGAAAGTGTACAAGTGTTTCACGAGTTCACTGTACAATTGCTACTGTTATGTACACTGGATGTATTTATAAATGTATCTTGTTATTCATTTAAAGTTAATATGTGTATTATAAGCTGTTAAACGTGCCATGGCACACGCAGTTCTGTCTAGATGGACTTTGTACACACAATGCTCATCACTACCTTGGACTAAGGGGTCTATTTACTAAGCAGTGTTAGGAGACAGAGTGAAAAGTGATAAGAAAGTGATAAGGTGCCAGCCAATCAGCTTCCAACTATCATCTCACAGGCTGTGTTTGAAAAATGACTGTTGGGAGCTGATTGGCTGGCACCTTATCACTTTCTTATCACTTTTCACTCTGTCTCCTAACACTGCTTAGTAAATACACCCCCTAAATCATAATTTCTAATTTTATGTACTAGAGAATAATAGTAGAGAGAATATTATTCATCATATGGAATTAAATATTTTGTATTGTATAATTTATCAAAATGTAAAACAAAATTGGGACATTTGCAGGCAGAAACATTTCCAGATCCAAATAGTTATATTGTGGGACCAATCCTGCCACTGAGGTATAGAGAAGGAAATGCAACATTTCCTAACTAATTCATTTGCGAGTGGTAATAGTATTGGTGAATATGGAATATAAAAGTAGTTGGGGCCTATTAGTTTTATGAAAACACCAAGTTGGAAACACATTCTTGCCAATATCTTTGTTTATGCTTAGAATGTAAGTCCAGGGGGAATTAGTGTCATTTTTGCTCTTACCTGAGAGTGTGCCCATGAAGCCCTCTAGAGCGCAAAACTTCTTCCCAAAGACAAAATACCCATGGCAGCTGGAAACAAAAACAACAAAAATGGAAAATAGGCAAATGAGGAACCCAGCCGCCGAGATGTTCACTAGGATGTAGTTGAGGGGCTGCCTGAGTTTCTTGTATTTTACTGTTACCACCAATACAATAGCATTTAGGGGTGTGCCAATGATAAACACCACACCCATAAAAATTGCCTGAAGGTTGAATGCCCATTTTGGTGCAATATGATACTGAGGGCCATCCCAGGGGCTAACATCAGACACATTCTTGAAAAGGTAAAAGTCGTCGTCGTCTCCCAACATCCCACCCTTTCTATGTAAAAAGAACCTTCTATACCTGGATTACATTTGCCACCATTATATAGGGCCTTTTCTAACTACAATCCTTTTAAGTTCTCATCAGGATCAGCCAATAATCCTATTCATCCACAAGGATTTATGGATGTTGTGTTCTTAACAAGATGTAGTAGAACAATTTAATGACTACTGGAAGGGCAGATTAGGACAGGGAGCCATGAATAACGACACTAAACAATTACTGCAACATTGCATACTACATATTCTCAGGTATTATAATTTGTATGCTGCATACTAACTCCAGTTATTTATTATGCAACTCTAAGAGCAATCAACATGCATTCCTGTATAAGATCTAATTAGACAGTAGAAAAAGAGGGGAAAACTGCACATCCTAAGAACTCCAAGTTACTAGGAAAAACAAATCATCGTATAGAATGTACTTTATACTGTACTCAACAGTTTTAAAGGAAGGACATTGCTTCACATGTTGGCTCGTTGGTCTAGGGGTATGATTCTCGCTTTGGGTGCGAGAGGTCCCGGGTTTATTTTTTAAACAAATATTTTTATTTTGTTCACATTATTTTATATATATATATGTATATATATATATGTATATATATATTTAGAAATAAATAAAGGTTACTTAAAACATTTTCTCTAAATAGACAAATTGCAAAAACAGGGCTCGTCCGGGATTTGAACCCGGGACCTCTCGCACCCAAAGCGAGAATCATACCCCTAGACCAACGAGCCGCCTTACAGTATAATCTTCAGCAATCCCTAACCAAGCTTCTTTTGATTTCCTGATCCTGTCAAAGGTACAACAATATTTACTAAGTCAAATTACGTTTAGTTTAAATTATAATTTCATTTGCACATTGATTTGCATTTAATGTGCTGTTTAATTGGCAAATAAGTATCCATTCTCACTTTCAATATTACTATTCACGACATAATTAATGCACATGTATGACTGTAAAAAAATATTACTGTCCATTGCTCCTTTTGCATTTTGTCTAGTTTCTGTCATTGTTGTACACCTTTTTCTATGTACACTGCTTTTCCATTATTATTATTTTTTTCCAATTGATCTTTCAGCTAAATGTAACGTGATGTAAATGGAGAGTCCTTATGCAGTCAGTGTGGGTATTCCCTGCATCATGCGGTACGTGCTGCTGCTGTGCTGGGCAGGGCAGGATTACAGGACGTTCATGTGATGTGATGTGTGCACTTGTTTTGCTATGTTTATAGAAAACCGCTCAAATCATCAGCCTGGTAAGGTACTTAGAGGGTATTTGTGGTAATTAATCCTGCCCTGCAGAGCTGGATAATCCCGAAGTTAAATGTTATCTCATTATCCCTCATTACAAATGTATGCATACAACTATTCTGTATCCATGTACTGTAATACAATACTGTATCCATGTACAGTAATACAATAGACGGTGCCTTGTATACAAGCATTGGAATAGGGACTGCAACAGTGACTCCCACGAAAAAGCACACACACCTTTGTATTGAATGGTGAATGCATTAGATTTGTTAGAAAGTTTGTGTATCAACAAATGAATCAGGAAAGCTAATGGAATTAGTACTAAAACAAATGCTAGACCTGTATCTAGTTGTACCTTGCAAGCACCAAAGGCAAAGCACTAACTTAATGAATTCTAGAATCTCTAAATATACACCACAAAGACAAATATGTTGAGAAAATTGTGAACGTACTGGCCCTTGCAAATACATGGGGAACTTCTGTTTATGTTTTTTACTATAATGTATTATTTCTTTTGTTTATTTATTTTACTGCGAGAAACACTGAAAGTGCCCACAAACATAGCGATATTTTACACGATCTGGCCCATTCTGACACATTGGAACGACAGATCGTGTAAAATATGGCTAAATCGTGAGGAAATCGTGAGTCCCCACTCAGATCACGATGCGATGCGCATCCCCGCTGGTTGCACATCGCATCTTCAGATCTGCCGTGCAGTAGGGCAGATCTGACAATCTACGAGGCGATGCACTGTAAAAAGTCTGACTGCAGGAGAGATCGTTTGAAGATTGGACACCAAATCGTGTGCAAATCGTGTGGAGATCGTGTGCTGAGCTGCCGGGGATAGTTTCAAGGGAAATCGTATGTGGGCAGATCGGTATGTGTGTGGGCACCTTGACTGAAGCTGGGTGCACACCTTTACAATCTTTGGGGCGTTCTTTTGATTCCCGACCCGCTCATGCGATATTGCAAGAGTGTGTAATCACCTTCCATCATGTGTTATCGGAAGAAAAGAGGTCGCATTGGAAGATCTGGTTTTATGTGCAGTTTAATTTTCATCAGATTCATTTAGAATTTAGCACCTTAAGCTTGACTGTGGCCCTGACTCAGAGATGTGTGCTAATTCATTTGGATATGCATTCCCACACGTAGCTGCTGTGCAAAAATATGCTACTGCTGTAGCCATGTGGATATGTATTAAGATGCCCACTGGGCCGTCGTCGCAGACCATTCGATAATCGTCCATCTGAGTAGCCCTATGGGCATGCAGAATAGCCGCCTGAACTGAGCTGTCAGAACCACTTTATCGGAGTACGGGATCACAGATGCAGGTTACGACATGCTCCGAAAAAGCCCGGGAGACGCCTGCGTTTTTTGTCGCCACTCCCTGCTACCTCGCTCAAAGGTCCCTGACTGTCAATCACGAACAACTCCTCTCTGTGAGCGGCATCGCAAAGGTGCATTGGCAGTCCGACTGAGACACTTGTGCAGTCCACCGATAATCACTCAACTGTGTAAATATCAGAATAGCGTACATCTCTGATTCAGACCTGTGTTTCTTTTTTATCTTTGCGTAATAACTAGCCATTACAACCGATGATGTTACATTCCTGTATTTTTTGTGTTTTCTTTTTTCTTTATTATAATTTGTTTTACACGTACCATGTTGCTAATTTTATTGGGAATCATGTTCCTCTATGTTCAGAATTGTTTTATTTATTCCATTAGGCTGTGGTCGGTCAGGAGTTTAGTTTTCTTAATAGATCTCTTTGCACAAATGAACGACAGCTGGAGAGTAAGATAGATTCTCCATTCCTCTTCCCTTATTATTAGTAGACAGAAGTCTTTGTACTACACCCGTACCATTACTAAAACCCTTGAGGTTTTATTTCTATGCTGTTTTTTAAAGTGCATTGTTTTGCTTTATTAGTTTTTTTTTTTTTTTATTGTTTATTTTGTTGTCATGTTATTGTCTTTCTCTTCTCCTTTTCTTCCACCGCAATATTGTCTCACTCCTCTTGTGTTTCCAACCGACCTTCCCTTTTGGAAGATTTATGTCAGTACATTACTGTGCTCTTTTAGCTCAATACACCTCACTGGTGTTGGGTACACAATCCCAGCGCACAGAAAAATAACGAAGCTGGAATTTTGACGGTTGAAATACCAACCACTGCAGCTAAGTAAAGGGCTACGGTTTTGCAACCACCGTCATTCTTTCGTATAAATGTTGCATGATTAATTGACAGTTCAGAAATCTCTTACAGACACTTATCAGACCACGACCACAATAAATGGCCATATCGAAGCGAAATCCTTTTTTGATGGCCTGCTAGCCCAAATGGGTTACCAGTTTTCACATCAAAAGGATTACCGTTCCCATAAACTTAGAAACAAAATCGGTAGTCTTTTAACGAATTTATCATGTGGATTATGCCATCAATGACAGTTCGGCCGCTTTGATTGCCTAATTGATTGTATTACCTCCTCTAGTGCGCAAATAGCAGTCAATCCAATTAGGTGCGAATTTTGAGTAGCGAGTCATGCAACGCGCGAATGTGCGCGCCCGAGAATTCTACAATCCAATTAAAAATACCTAACCATAGTACTCGCAGCGGAGGTTTGCGAATTGACTGCCAAATGCGATGTCAGAGAAGTGCATGAAAAAGTGGGGGAGACCATCCTGAACCTCTCAAAATTGATAATTTTGTTAGCTGTACTATATAGAAGGCTGTTTGTGGGCATAAGGAAACTACTGAAGGTTTTTAAATTATGTCAAATGGCTGATTTAAAAAAAAATGCAAAAAAAATAAAAAAAAGTGATAAAAAGCAAACATTTTTCATTTAAAATCAAATGAATTAAGCAAAAAATACAAATAAAATAAAAAAATAGGAAAAAAAGGTAATTTTGGTGTACTTTGAGGGCACTTTGCAAAATGTAAAAAAAAATAAAAAATAAAAAATAAATAGATAAAAAATAATTAATAAAAAATATTGTAATAAATATAATTTTGTGTGCCTAAACTAATGACAAAAGTTTTTTTTTTACCCCCAAAAAATGACATGTAATTATTGGACTAATTAAGTATACTGGAATCTTCCTTTTGCCTAATTAGCCATGGTGTCCCGACATTTTAACCTGAATATAAAAATTTTCCCTTCCATCTATCGCCTTCAGGGAGGAGTAATTGGAAAATGTGAATTTACTCTGACTGGTTCAATGCGAGTTGCTAAAAGGACTGCAAAATGGATTTTGCTATGCGAATTTGCAGAGAAACCAACAGCTCGCACCTCGCAATTCGCACCTAATTGGAGTGACCCCTTTCAGTGTGTCCTCATTTCTGGAGGGATTGCCCATTCCTAGTCTTTCGTCTGAGATGGGTTTTTCTGTGGTATTACTCATAACTGAACAGGAAGTTAGATTAGCTATACAACATTTGAAACCAGCTAAAGCTCCAGGCCCTGATGGCCTCACTGCAGATTTATATCACCTGTTGTCCCCTAGGCTTAGCCCTATGCTTGCTGCTATTTTAAGCCTGCCATAATAAAAGTATTGCCTAAAGCTTGCCGAGATTTTAGCGACCCAGGATCATACTGTCCAATTTCATTACTCAATGTGGGCTATACGATTTTAACAAAAGCTGTTATACCCCACCCATAATAATTAGGGATAATATGAGATATGGTAAGAACTTACCCTTGTTATCTCTATTTCTACGAAGTCCATAGGGTTCCACAGGATACCTTGGGGTATAGGTGTGACGTCAGTCGCAGGGCACCAAAGAGTTAAGCTTTCAGCCTCCCAGGATGCACTAGGTCCCCCTCCTATACCCCGCCCCCGGGCCAAGGCACCTCAGTTAGTTACCAAGCCATAGGCCGGAGGAGGAGAAGGAAGAGAGAGAACAAAGATCTGGACACATACAAGAATCACATTCTCACCAGAGGGAGACGGAAAACCGGTGACCAGAGCAAAGCCCATCTGCAGCACAGGTGCGACAGGGCGGGAGTCCTGTGGAACCCTATGGACTTCGTAGAAATAGAGATAACAAGGGTAAGTTCTTACCATATCTCATATTTTCTACTTCAGGGTCCATAGGGTATCCACAGGATACCTTGGGGATGTCCCAAAGCAGTATCCTTTAAGGGTGGGGACGCTCCTGTGCAGAAAGGAGAATCCGCCGCCCGAAGGAAGCATCCTGAGAGGCGAAGGTGTCAAACCTGTAATACCTCACGAAGGTATGGACAGAAGACCACGTAGCAGCCTTGCAGATCTGAACTGCCGAGGCACCACGTCGAGCTGCCCACGAAGGACCCACAGACCTAGTGGAATGAGCCTTCAGAGAAGGAGGGACCGGTAGGCCTTCATGAAGATAAGCTTCAGAAATAGCCATACGGATCCAGGCTGCCAAAGTTTGCTTTGAAGCAGGCCAACCCTTTTTACGGAAGCCATAGAGGACAAACAAAGCGTCCGACTTCCTAAACGAAGAAGTGCGGTCAACATAAGTCCTTAAGGCCCGCACAACATCCAAAGAGGCCTCACCCACGGAAAGACCCGGTGAGTTAAAGGCCGGAACAACTATTTCCTCGTTAACATGAAACTGGGAAACAACTTTGGGAAGAAACTCGGGCCGAGTGCGGAGCACTGCCCTGTTCCCATAAAAAACCAAGAAAGGGGGTCTACAAGAAAGAGCCCCTAACTCAGAAACACGTCTGGCCGAAGCAATGGCCAGAAGGAAAACAGTCTTAGCTGTTAGCCATTTAAGATCCACTGAGCCCAGTGGTTCAAACGGCGGTCCTTGGAGAGCCCTCAGGACCACAGCCAAATCCCAAGGCGCCACAGGTGGAACAAAGGGCGGCTGAATGCGGAGAACACCCTGCATAAAGGTGCGCACATCCGGGATTGTAGCAATCCTACGGTGAAACCATACAGATAGGGCCGAAACCTGTACCTTCAAAGAAGCAAGGCGAAGCCCATGATCTAGTCCCGCTTGCAGGAAGGCGAGAATCCGAGACAGACGAAACTCCCGCGGTGCATAACCTCTCGGTCGACACCACTGGAAGAACGTATGCCACACGCGATGGTATATCCTCGCGGAAGACGGTTTCCGAGCTCGTAACATGGTACGCACCACAGAGCTGGAAAACCCCCGGGACCTCAGCATGGCCGTCTCAACAGCCACGCCGTCAAAGACAGCCGAGTCAGGTCCGGGTGAAGGCAAGGACCCTGAGACAGAAGGTCCGGTCGTAGCGGCAACCGCAGAGGAATGTCCACGGACAGACCCTGAAGGTCTGAGAACCAGTGCCGTCTGGGCCACGCGGGAGCTATCAACAGGAGCGTCCCTCCTTCCTGTTTGAATTTCCGGATTACCCGTGGAAGAAGGGAGACCGGAGGGAACAGGTATGCGAACCGGAACGTCCACCGGACGGACAGAGCATCCACCAGAGACGCCCCTTCGTCTCTTGTGCGAGACCCGTACACCGGCAACTTGTTGTTGTGCCGGGACGCCATGAGGTCGATTTCTGGAAGACCCCACCTGTCCACCAGTAGTTGAAAAACGTCCGGGTGCAGGGACCATTCCCCCGGATGAACGTCCTGGCGACTTAGAAAGTCCGCCTCCCAATTTAGCACTCCCGGGATGAAGACCGCTGATATGGCCGGAAGATTGCGCTCCGCCCAAACCAGGATCCGAGAGACCTCTACGAGAGCCGCCCGACTGCGAGTTCCTCCTTGCCTGTTTATGTAGGCCACGGTGGTAGCGTTGTCCGACTGGACCTGCACCGGGCGACCCTGGAGAAACCGCTGTGCCTGCTGGAGAGCATTGAAGACCGCACGGAGTTCCAAGATATTTATTGGAAGCTCCGCTTCTGTCGGCGTCCACCTGCCCTGGAACAAGTGTGGACCCGAAACTGCTCCCCAGCCCCGAAGACTGGCGTCCGTTGTCAACAGGACCCAATTTGGAACCCAGAACGGACGTCCCTTGTTGAGGTGGGTCGTCTGTAACCACCACGCAAGGGACAGGCGAACCTCCTGGGTGAGCACAATCGTCTGGGACTTCAAAGACTGAGTCAGCCCGTTCCACTTGGACAGGATCAGGTGCTGCAGAGGTCTGGAGTGAAACTGGGCGTATTCCACCATGTCGAACACCGACACCATGGAGCCCAGTAACCTCATCGCCGAGTGTAAGGACACCCGGCGGTTGTGCAGGCAACTGTGCACCCTTGACTGTAAAGCAGAGATCTTGTCCTCCGTCACGAAGATCCTTTGCTGTCCCGAGTCCAATAAGGCTCCAAGATGCAGAATCCTCCGAGACGGGATTAGAGTGGACTTCTGCCAGTTGATTAGCCAGCCGTGCCGTTGCAGCAGTGCAATGGTCAGGTCCAAGTGGCGTAACAGGAGCTCTGGAGATCCTGCCACCAATAACAGGTCGTCCAAATACGGCAACATGCGGACTCCCTGCAGCCGCAGAGAAGCCGCCATGACCGCCATCACCTTGGTGAAAACACGTGGTGCTGTTGCCAGGCCAAAAGGTAACGCCCGAAACTGGAAGTGGTCGCTGCGGATTGCAAACCTGAGGAACTGTTGATGGCGCCAAAGAATAGGGACATGCAGGTAAGCGTCCTGTATGTCCAATGACACCAAGTAGTCCCCAGGTTCCAGCGCCAGAATGATGGACCGTAGGGTCTCCATCCGAAACTTCGGGACCCGCAAAGACTTGTTGAGTGCTTTGAGGTTGAGAATCGGACGATATGACCCATTGGGTTTCTGTACCAAAAATAGATTTGAATAGAAACCCTGGCCCCTCTGGGAGAATGGAACCGCCACTATAACTCCAGCCTGGAGCATAGTGTGCAATACCTTCCGCAGCTCCGTAGCCTTGTTCCGGTCTGATGGGAGACCCGTGGTGAAGAAGCGAGCCGGGGGTCTGTGCCGGAAGGAGAGGGCGTATCCGTGGGAAACCACCTCCAGAACCCAAGTGTCTGTCGTAGTGGTCGACCAACACTGGGCGAACTGTAGCAGGCGGCCTCCCACCCTGGGATCCCCCAAAGGGAGGCCCGGACCATCAGGCCGCAGGCTTGTCATCTGGCTTGGGGGCCGGACGTCTGGTACTCCATGCCTGCTTCCGGGGCTTGACCGATTTCTTAGGGCCAGCCTGTCGAGGAAACGACTGTGGTTTGGGCCTGCCCTGGGCCCTAGATGACCGAAAGGACGATGGTCCCGAACCAGAAGGAGCAGCGGCCGACGGGAGACAAGCAGATTTGGCTGCCGCCAGCGTGGCCACAATCTTATCCAGATCCGGACCGAAGAGAACTTCTCCGGTAAACGGCAACGCTTCCAGACCTTTCTTGGAATCTGCGTCCGCCTTCCAGGATCGCAGCCACAAGGTGCGACGAGCAGCTACCGCTGCTGAAGAAATTCTAGACACCAGAGTACTAATGTCTAGAGCCGCCTCGTTGATGTAGGTGGCCGAATCACGGAGATTGCCAATCAACTCCGCCTGATCGGCCGGACAGTCGGATTCAAAAGAAGCCTCTAATGAATCCGCCCAGCGCTCCATCGCTCTGGCAACCCAGCAAATGGCCATAGCCGGCCGTGCTGCCCCCCCTGCAAGGGAATAAGCGGACTTCAGGCAGATTTCTACCTTGCGGTCCGTAGCATCCTTAAGGGAGGACATGGATGGCATCGGCAATGTGGCACTACGGACAAGACGGGTCACGTGAGAATCCACCTGTGGAGGGGATTCCCACTTAGCAAAATAATTATCCGCGAACGGATAAGCCACCGCCAGGCGTCTCTGCGGCTGGTATCTTTTGCCAGGTTGTTTCCACGCCTCCTCTAAATGGTCCACCAACTGACCCGAAAGAGGAAAGACTGTGGCATCGCCCTTCACATCTTTGAAAAAGGCATACTTAGATTTAGCCGCTGGGGGAACTTCGTCCTCAATCACCAAGGCTGTGCGGACCGCCCGAATAAGTCCAGGAATATATACTTTGGACTTAGCATCAGCGTCCTTAGTATGGAGAGGTTCCTGATCGTAAGGATCAAGAATCTCCCCATCATCAGACGTCCCTTCGTCATCCTCATAAGGAGCGGACAGAGACGCCACCGGCCTTTTATGAGGCCGCATCACAGACTCCCCTTGCAACACATCCGACAAGTGCTGTACAGAACTCGTCAGGGAGTTAACCCACGCTGGCTCCTGAGAACCCGGGAGCGGGGAAATAGGGAGACTGTGGGGTACCACCAATTGTCGTGGGAACCCCTGCATGGGTGACGACACCACAGACTGCTGGGACAAACCCATCGGAGTAAACGCGGGCTGCGGAGCTAACTGGCCCACTAAAGCTGTTAACGCCTGAGCGAAACAAGCCCAGGGCGGCTCCTGTACCGGTGCTGTAACCGTAATAGGCCGCGCCATGGACAAACACTGCCGGCAAAGGCCCTCCGCGCTACCCTCCCCCTCCGCTAACGGTACTTTGCACGTGGTACACTGTAGCCGGAGGGGAAAATCACTTTCAGACATGATGGCACCACGTATGTGACCTCTCTCACCAATTAAGTATTAAATAGGCGAGAGACCACCCTGCAGCACCGCACCGCAAGGGCTTTAGCAGAAGAACAGGGACAGTAATAAAGCTGACAGTTTAGAGAAGAAAAGTTACAGGCAGCGCTAGCACAGTCACATACAATGCAGAGAAATAACAATTCCTGCACTAACAGCGCTGATCACTCAACTACACAGACACAGGGCCTGGTAGGACACAGCGCTGCATACACAGACCTGACCACAGCGGAGGAGAGGTATGCGGGGGGACCCAGACCACGATGCTTCCGTCCAGCGCTTCCAGCAGCGTTCACCATGCGTTCTGGAGAAGATGGCCGCCGAGGAGCAGAGAGGAGGCTGGCCTGGGGGAGGAGCGCTGCAACAGGACCAGTCGGCAGCATGCAGAGAGGGCTGTGTGCAGCGGGGGAGGCGCCGGCTGTGAGACAGGGAAGGCGCGCTCCCCTGGCATGCATTTAACCCCTGGGACGCCGCAGCGCTACCGCTCTGCTGCGGTCCGCTGTCCCAGGGGGTAGTGGAAGCGCAGGTTGGTCGCCTGGCTCCACGCTGCAGCCAGTCCCCAGGGAGCCCCCTGCCTGGGGACTTAGGACCATGTGATCAGCGGGGACCCACCGCGGGACCCCGCTGCTTACCTCTGTCCCCCTTGAATCTGGCCATGGTCCGGAGCATCTGGGGTCACCGCTAGCTGTGACCCCAGACGCCCACCAGCATCCCCAGATCAGTACCGGCGTTCTGGTACCGGCGGGGTGTAGGGAAGACAGCATGGACGTCAGGACTGACTGTCCATGCTGTTCATCCAGATGTGCAGCCACAGCTGCATGAAGAATAAGCTTCAGGGGCTCTTCTAGCCCCCACTCCAACAGGTGCACCCGACTCCGGCCGGGCACCAAACTAAACTGGGGTGCCTTGGCCCGGGGGCGGGGTATAGGAGGGGGACCTAGTGCATCCTGGGAGGCTGAAAGCTTAACTCTTTGGTGCCCTGCGACTGACGTCACACCTATACCCCAAGGTATCCTGTGGATACCCTATGGACCCTGAAGTAGAAACATATTTATCCTGGTGGGCAATCAACAAGATGCTAGCTCAGAACCCAAAAAGTTTGGGGCAATCCATTATTCCCCCTAGCATAAGAAAACTTTACCTACCTTCAGTTGAGAGCTAAATGTATCAGGTCCACTGCAGATGTTTGTGATACTGGTATTGCTCTTTATTCCTTTACCAGCCCTCAGTGAAAAATGGACCTCATTCAGAGTCTCTTGCAAGATGCGATCACTCACTTGCAAAAATGGGCCGGGTATGCAAATTAAGCGTTCGCTCTTTGCGCTGTAAGGACGCCCTCTATGTCTTAGTGAGCGACGGCAGTTAGCGTACGCTGGACTATAAAACCTCCCACCTGTCACTCGCAGCACACGTCATCTCTGGGAAGAGTCTGATTAATCGTGAACATCGAGGGCCATCGGCGCTGCTCGCAGTGCTTGGGGTTGACCTAACCTACCCCAAGCACTGCGAGCACTTTAGGCTAAAAATCAACCAAGTCACGTGTGCAATGATGCTACTTTGCTAATTATGCACACCCATTAAACGCCGTTCTGACAGTCAGACATGCCTGCGTTCGCACATCCACACCCCTGTTCACAAGCACCTTCCCCTGTTACCACCCACAAACGGCACTATCGGTCACTCAAAGCAGCGACCTGAAAGTGGCTTGCGAGCTAGCAAAATCAGATCGCAACGAATGACTTGCGCATGCGCAGATGTGCGATTATCACTCCCAGCGAGCGAGCCTGCCCTAGCGAGAGACTCTGAATGAGGTCCTATATCCTCTGTCAATTTCACTATGTTCAATCTTTACCTCATTTGATGTCCATACTTTCTTTTATTTCTGGTAACACAAGATTTATGTATGATAATATACCCAGATAAATAATAACTGTGACCCAAAACCTTACGGACATGGCAACAGGATCTTTGTACCGAAATATCAGAGGAAGAATTATTGTATCAGTTTGATTCCACGCTTAAAATTTTAGTTAAGGATACAAATTGGGCTTACATTGCTCAATATCAATGAAAATATATGATTACTCAGAAAAGGTGTTCTTGTCTGAAAAGCTCTAGTTCTTTTTCTACCTTTATTCATAATTTCTGGGGATGTGAGGTTGTTTAGAAGCTTTGAAACAAACTTCACCGGTTTATAAATAATTTATTTTCTCTATGTCTCCAAATGGCATACAATCGGGAAGCCGGCTGCCTTAATACCAGCAGCCGGCTTCCCGACTGTCATATCCCGGCAAGGGATGAAATGCCGGGCGTCTAGATGTAGATGCCTGACATTTCCCCGACCCCGGGAGACCGGTGCCCGGCCTCCCGATCGAAGGGATGTCGGGCACCGCGAGCGGACAGCCGCGGGGTGAGGGTTAGGTTTAGGGCACCCGGGGGGGACTTAGGGTTAAGCACCCTTCTGGGAGGGTTAGGTTTGGGCTAGGGGGAGGGAGGGTTAGGCACCCCCGAGGGGGACTTAGGGTTAGGCAGCAGGGAAGGGGGGGTTAGGGTTAGTCACTTAGAGGGGGGATTAGGGTTAGGCACTTGGGGAGGTTAGGGTTAAGCACCCATAAGGAGGGTTAGGGGGTTAGGTTAGTTAGTACTTACCTACCCATGATCGGGATTTCCAGCGCTGTCGGGCTTCCGCTGCCGGGAACTTTGCCGTTGTCAGCCAGGTGCTGCCGGGAATCGAACCGCCGGCAGTATTTCATACCAATTCCCTCCAAATAGACCCTATGGAGCTTTTATGGGCCAGTTCGCTCAATGGGAACTTGGGCTAGACAGAAAAAGACTTATTCCATTGCTCACAGTTATTGTCATGATGACGAAGAGAAATATTTTGCTGAGGTGGATGACCACTCCTGCCCATCGATATCCTCAGTAAAACAGATGCTATTGAAACAATTTTTGACAGACAGTCAACCTTAACTGATGTGGCGAAGGGGGGGGGGGGGGGGAAGGATGCGGGTCAGAGTTAGTGATAAATCAACACTTTATATACTGTAGTTACACTGGGAGCGGACCTTCAGACACAAATATTCAAAATATATAAATGCACGGATTGGTTTTTACATAAGCATCTTTAAGATTCGAGCTGATAAAGATGGAATGTATACAGGTTTACCCTGGTGTTCTGTTATGGTAGTAACACTTTAGTTATAGTTATAAGTGTAAAGGTCTATTTTATTTAGGATCACTCTCTTTTAATCTAGATATAGTAGAAAAAAAAAAAAACATAAATGGAAAATTTAATTGTTGAATGGAGAGGAAATATTTTGGTATGTCAGCCAAGGGGACCATGTTTTATCAAAAGTTTTGGATGTATTATGTAATAAAGCGGTCATGTATTCCATCTTGTATATATACCAAATACGTGATAATATTGCCTGCATTGGAGAGGGATGAGGGTTTTTCCAGTCCGCTGCAATTTGGCAGGTCATAGCAGATACTATATGTCGGAATAGCTTATTCTGAAATCGGGATAGAGAGGGTAAATTTAAGGGAAGTAGAAAATGCTGAGGATCAGAGGGGATCGCGATCTCAAAGAGGCGCGAGAGGAGATCGAAAACCTCCTGCCATATACTAGCCAGTTTGGGACAAGTCCACCAGATGTGCAAAAACTTGCCCTCGCCACCACAACCCCTCCAGCACCTATCTGAAGCATCGGGAAACATTACTTGTAGCCGCAATGGTACATAGTACCATCTATATAGCAATTTATAGATATTTTCCTTGATTTTGACGCAAATAGAACTGGCGGCAGCGTTGTCCCAGATCTCCGTCCAATCCCCAGCATCTATAGAGTGCCCCAAATCTCGTTCCCACACTAACTCATGAGAATCCCGATTGGAGCTTACTTCATCCCCTAGTAAGGAATAAATAGTAGAAATAAGACCCTTAGTGGAGGGTCGTCTCCAACATATAGACTCAAAAGAAGTCAAAGATGATTTGCATAAACCAGGAGGAAAAGATGGATTATGAAGTAGAGGTATCAAAGGGGACGGGGCTGGAGCTAATTTAAAACATCTATTGGTTAAATCCCAAATTGCTAAAGAACGGGAAATTACAGGGTGGGAAGAAACTGTCCGGGGGCGATGAATCTTAGGTAACCATAAGAGGGGGGATACAGTAGCCAGTCCCAGCTCCTCGGCCTCGATAGCAACCCAGACCTTCCCCGCATTGAAGTTACACCACTGAGCACAATGAGAGAGCTGCGCAGCATAGTAATATTTTTTAAAATCAGGAATACCCAAACCCCCACCCCTGGAGGGCCGCTGAAGCAACTTTAGTCTGATCCGCGGGCGTTTCCGGTTCCATATGAAATATGAGGTTTGGTACTGAAGAAATTTGAACACGTATGGAGGGATGTAAATCGGAAGGGTCTGAAATAGATACAAGAGCCGAGGGAGAACGCTCATCTTAACTGAATGTATTCTGCCTATCCAAGAAATAAAATAATTGGACCATTCATGCAAATCAGACCTAATACAATCTAGAAGGCGTGGAAAATTTGCCTGAAACAGCTGATGATGATGATGATGAGTTAAAAAAATACCAAGATATTTGATCTTTTTTTTTATGCCAAGTACAAGGGAGCATGGTCTCTAGGGTTTGCTTTAGGGTAGCAGGGATATAGAAATCGAGAACTTCAGTCTTGGTAACATTAATTTTATAACCCGAGTGTTGGGAATATGAATTTATTTCCTCTAAAAGTGAATTTAGGGATTGGGCTGGATCAGTGAAGGAAACTAAAATATCATCAGCATATAATGCGATTTTATATTCAGAGGGGCCAGTGGATACTCCCAAGATAGCTCTATTACAACGGATCCTTGCCGCCAGGGGCTCCATAATAAGAGCAAATATTAAGGGGGAGAGGGGACAACCCTGCCAAGTACCGTTAGTGATCCCAAAACTGGAGGAGTAAACACCATTAACCGACACCCGTACTGTGGGGGAACGGTAAAGTGCCACAACGCCATCTAAAAATTTGCCTGAAAATCCCATTTTGTCTAGGACAGCAAATATGAAGGGCCAGGAAATACGGTCGAAGGCTTTCTCCGCGTTTAGAGCTAAAATCAGGGAAGGAAGTTTCCTTTTATGAATAGAATGTATCAGATCAATGGCGCGTCTGGTGTTGTCCGATGCCTGACGTCCAGGTATAAACCCGACCTGATCCGGATGTATCAAATAAGAAAGCAAATTAGCTAACCGAGTCGCTAGGATTTTAACATAAATTTTCAGGTCGACGTTTAATAATGAAATCGGTCTATAGTTAATACAATGAGTAGGATCACGATCAGGTTTAGGGATCACCACAATGTCGGCCCGAGTTGTATCAGGAACAAAAGAAGCGCCTTCCAAGATATCATTAAATAAAGATGTAAGATGTGGGGCAAGTTCTTTTGTAAACAGTTTATAATATTGGGCTGTAAACCCATCGGGGCCCGGGGCGGCAGAGGAACGCATTGATCTAATAGCAGCTATTGTCTCTTCATCTGAAATACGGTCATTGAGAGTAGATAATTGGGATTCTGAGAGACTGGGTAGGAAGTAGAGGACAAATATGAGCGCACTCCCTCGGCTCCAGCAGAAGTGGGGTAGGAAGAGTCTGATAAATTATAAAGGGAACTATAAAAGGTCCGAAATTCCTCAGCCATAACTGCAGGGTCATAGGTAAGAGAACCAGAGGACAGAGAGTGTAATTTGTCTATCGCACCTGATGCTTGTCTGCAACGCAGTTTATTGGCTAATAAAGAATTGATTTTATCAGATTTATCATAAAAGCATTGACGAAGTTTTTGCAAGATAAGCGCAGCGCGGCGAGACAGAAGGGCATTAAGCTGACCTCGTAGTTTCTCAATTTGGGTTAGCACAGAGACGCTAGGGGATGCCTTATGTTGAATCAATAGCACTGAAATTTGTGACTCAAGGGAATGGATTTCCTGTGCAGCCGCTTTCCTAACCGCTGAGGTTTTAGAAATGAGAAAACCCCGTATCGTAGCCTTATGGGCTTCCCAGAGGATACCAGAGGTAATATCAGGAGAGGTATTCTCCTCAAAGTAGCGGGTCACCGCCAATTTTATTTCTAGCAGAGTGGAGGGATGTTGTAAAAGGGAGTCATCAAGACGCCAGTTACGCTTCTCACGAGGAGAACGCTGTACATCTAAAAGAATATAGACACCTGTATGATCTGTCCATGTAAAGGGGGAAATACCTGCTTCCGTAACCAGAGAGGTGATAGCGGAGGAAATGTGGATCATATCTATCCTGGAATAATGTTGGTGTGGAGCTGAAAAATGAGTAAAGTCCTTAATGTGAGGATGTTTAAGACGCCAGGAATCACAAAGGCCATGGTGTTTAAGGGAAGCCAGGAGAGTACGAGAAGCTCTAGGAAGAGACATCCCGGAGGAGTGTGAAGGTGTGTTAGATCTATCTAACAGGGGGTCAATAATGGTATTGAAATCCCCACACAAAATAATATGGCCCTGCACAACTCTGCTGATACGCCTGAACAAAGAATCAAAAAATTGGGGCTGGTCTTGATTAGGAGCGTATACTGAGACCAGAGTGAAAATCTCAGTACGGAAGGTACCGATCACTATAAGAAATCGACCCTCTGGGTCTGTCACAGTTTTAATGTGGACAAAAGGGATATTACGCCTAATTAAAATGGCTTTTTACAATTCGCTGAAGCAAAGAAGGTCTGGGCAAACCACCTACCTCGAAGATGGGAATGCGGGCCCGTAAGATGAGTCTCTTGTACAAATGCAACATTGGCTTTCTCCCTCCTGCAAGCCCCCAAGAAAATGGTACATTTCTTAGGAGAGTTAAGACCGTTTACATTAATGGATAACAATTTAAGAGACATGGAAAAATATATAGAGAAGTACTACAGACATAACACACAAATATAATAATTCAAAAATTTGGCCCAAGTAGAGCCACCCTTGGGGACAGAAAGGAAAGAAATGGGGAAGAAAAGCATAAAAGAGCCACAGAGAAAGAAAAGCACACGAAAAAAAGAAAGAAACAGAGAACCCATTTGGGTAACAATCCTGGTAAGTTGGGTCCCAAACAAGGACCGCAATAATATCAATCAACATAACATTATTCAAATATATTAAAGGGAGCATGGGGGGTAGCGGAATGACCGTCCAATAGAATCAGGACTGCCTGGACCCTTAAATACAAGATCGGCTATAACCAAATCAAACAAAAATCCCTGTAGTACAGGGATCATAAACCTGTGTCAATATATAGAAACAAAACAAACAAAAAGAGGGGGGGAGGGAGGGGGGAGAATGGGAAAGACAAGGGACAGAGAGAAATACTATCTAAACATCATAATATTCATGAAAATAATAACTATATATGTCGCAAAGAACCAAGAGGGGAGGACTGTTCCTCCTAGCAAACTTCAAAAAGAACATTATAGGGAGCTTTAAACCCTATTATAGAGAGAATAAACATCAGGGAGTGACAGAACAGTTCAAGTGGGGTCACCGTCCTTAACATGGTGACGGGACACCCTGGTCCAGTCCGGTGAAGGAGGTTGGGAGCGTTGAGGTTTGGGAGAGGCTGCAGCAGTCACCGGATCAGAAGTCGGCGTCGGAAGAAGATTAAGCTTGGCTAATAAATCTTGACCTTGAGTGAGAGTCTTGACACTATGCACAGTGTTGTTTGCTGAAACATGAAGCATAAAGGGGAATCCCCAGCGATATCGGATTTGATGCTGCTGTAGAATCTTAGTGACTGGCTGAAGATCCCGCCGTTTCTGAATAGTAGAAGGGGCCAGGTCCTGGAAGATTTGTAACTGCATATCTTGGAATGGTATCACTGGAGAGTCCCGAGTAGCTAACAAAATCTGTTCCTTTGAACGAAAATAGTGCAGGCGAACTATAACGTCCCTAGGAGGTTGAGTAGGAGAAGGCTTTGATCGGAGTGCTCTATGGGCTCTATCACATAAACAATCTTCATTGGTAAGAGCTGGAACTAAGTGTTGAAAAAAGTCTTTTAGAAATGACGGTAAGGAGGAGCTAAAGACTGATTCTGCTTTATTACGGATGCGTAAGTTGTTGCGAGGAGAGCGATTCTCTTGGTCCTCTTGTCTTTCTTTGAGTGTCTCCACCTCGTCATGAAGTCTAGAGAGTTCTTTATCAAGACGATTTTGGGAACGGCATAAGTCGTCCGATTTAGATTCCAGCGCGTCCGTTCTGTTGCCGAGAGATGTCAATTCTGATTTCTGTTATAGCTTTTGACAGTTCTTGCTTGAATGCGGGTTGAACTCCCTCCAACAAACCAGTCATAACCGCTTGAATTTGGGGATCAATGCCAGCTTCAGATAAGCAAGGGGAGGGGGGGGATTCTGGGAGTAATGACGAACTCTGAGAGCCCTTGGATTTAGATCCGAAGAAATTTGCAGAAGATGGTGGAGGTTTCTTACCTCTCTGTGACATAGTGAAATGATAAAAACAGAGAGAAAAAAAAACAAAACAAAAAAAACCATGGTATAAAAAGTGAGACACAGGGCTCTACAATAATAATCTAGGCAAGCTGGGTGATAATATTAAGCGAACATCTTTAACTCCAGAGATGCACCATCTAGGAGATACTTGATGCAATTATCACAAAAGACCACAAGAGGGGGCCAGTGCTGAATAAATGGCAAATATCCACCAGCACAAAAGTAAAAAATGTCAGGGCAAGAGTAAGCAAAGTAGCTGGGAAAAGTTAATCATGTTAGGCTAGTGAAAGAAAAACTGGGTATGTGCAGATCGTTATACAGGAATTCCAGACACAGAGAAAAGGGCCAACAGGTCACGTGACAGTGGAGCACGTAAAAGCAGTGGTATATGAAGATGCAGTATAATCTCCCCTC
This sequence comes from Taudactylus pleione, assembly GCA_031769625.1. NCBI lineage: Eukaryota > Metazoa > Chordata > Amphibia > Anura > Myobatrachidae > Taudactylus > Taudactylus pleione. The sequence continues at coordinate 40,367,128 of JAUIMM010000018.1, forward strand.
AGGGACTCACCACCCTCCCCTTACTCCAGGGAGTCACATGCGGCCGATGTTCCGGTCAGCAAGCGGGGCTCACAGCTAACATCCCGGCTGAGATGACCAGCAGCAGCAGCGTGTGGGCAGATTTAAAGATGGCCACCAGAGGCTTCAGGACGCTGGGGCTTCCGCCCAGAGTTGTCTCCCGGGAGTCCCCAGGAGCAGGAACACCAGCCCTGACACAGCAGCGGGCAGCCGAAGCTAGAGGGCCGGAGAGAGGTCACGCGGAGTGCGGCAGGGAGGACTCCGTCGGGCGCCCACCATGGAGATGTCGCCGCCGGAAGTCCGCGGCCGCCAGTCCGAGCACTCCAGTCCCCGGCTCAAAGGGCAGCAGGCCAGCTGCAACCCGCGGAAGCGCCTATTGCGCTTCCCGATTCCGCAGCCCTCACCCGCTGGGCCGGAGGCAAGCAAGGGGGGGTAAGTAGGTGTCTGGAGGTCTCTGCTGGCCGGGATGGGGCTATAGAGGCTGGTTTCACACTAAGCTGGCCCGGAGCTCCGGTGAGACACAGCTTCCTCCATTAGCGGTCAGGCCACGCCCCACAAAAGGTCTATTTTATTAAGCAACTAGTTCACCACTTGTTCGCTCTCCTTCCCTTGTTGTGTCTGTGTTTCTGTCCTTACCTATTCAATTGTTGATACATTTTTAGCTTGAATCACTGTCAACACGCCTGTTTGTTTACAATTACTTTACACAGTTGGCCAGATCAAGATTGAGGCTAGTGGGGGCCCTGGGGCCACTAAGTTGTGGGTGCCCCCTCCAATAAATGTGACACCCTGCCACTATGCCCCTTACCTTGCCCCCTAAATGACACATGGTGTCCCTCCACCAATGTGACCCACAGTGCCCCAATGATGCCACATGGTGCCCCCCAATATGCTCTACAGTGCCCCTCTGAATGGTATACAGCCCCCCCCCAACTTCCTCAGTGCATCAGGACTGGCTAAAGGAACGTTCTTGCAGTGAGTCTGCACGGGGGCACGGAGGCTAAAGGGGCACTGCAGCCAGGCCAACCCTGACCCTATAGATAAGGGTAGAGTGCATGCTGTCTGTCGTGCCACAACTGCTCCCCCTTTGCTGGCCTGTAACATCCAGATCCCAGTTGACTTTCTCTGCTGTGTGGTGCTGAGCAGCATTGTGATGTAATCACATTGCGCTGTCGAAGGTAAGAGGAGCCACTAAGCCACAAAGAGGAGCAGACAGACACCGGGCATCTAGAAGAGGCCATGAGGCTGGAAGTGACAAAGCGGGTATGAGGCTGGTTGTAACAAAAGGGGTATGAGGCTGGAAGTAACAAAGGGAGTATGAGGCTGGAAGTGACACAGTGGGCATGAGGTTGGAAGGGATACAGAGGGCAAGAGGCTGGTAAGGATGCAGGGGGCATGAGACTGGAAGTGACAAAGGGAGTATGCGGCTGGAAGTGACATGGGGCATGATGCTAGAAGTAACGCAGAGGGCAAGAGACTGGAGGGGATGCAGGGCATGAGGCTGGAAGTGACAGGGGCATGAGGCTGGAAGGGACGTAGGGGGCATGAGGCTGGAAGTGACAAAGGTGGCATGAGGATATTAAGTGACCACAGGAAGAATGAAGATGTACAGTGCATCCGGAAAGTATTCACAACGCTTCACTTTTTCCACATTTTGTTATGTTGCAGCCTTATTTCAAAATGGAATAAATTCATTTTTCTCCTCAAAATTCTACACACAATACCCCGTAATGACCATGTGTAAAAAAATTTAGCTCAGGTGCATCCTGTTTTCATTGATCATCCTTGTTATGTTCCTACAGCTTAATTGGAGTCCACCTGTGGTAAATTCAGTTGATTGGACATGATTTTGAAAGGCATACACCTGTTTATATAAGGTCCCACACTTGACAGTGCATGTCAGAGCACAAACCAAGCATTAGGTCCAAGGAACTGTCTGAAGACCTCCGAAACAGGATTGTCTCGAGGCACAACTCTGGGGAAGGGTACAGAAAAATATCTGCTGCTTTGAAAACCAAATGAGCACAGTGGCCTAGATCATCTGTAAATGGTAGAAGTTCAAAACCACCAGGACTCTTCCTAGAGTTGGCCGGCCGTCTAAACTGAGTGATCAGAGGAGAAGGGCCCTAGTCAGGGAGGTAACCAAGAACCCGATAGTCACTCTGCCTGCGGTACAGCATTCCTCTGTGGAGAAAGGAGAACCTTCCAGAAGGACAACCATCTCTGCAGCAATCCACCAACCAGGCCTGTATGGTAGAGGGGCCAGACGGAAGCCACTCCTTAGTAAAAAGCACATTGTTGCCCAACTGGAGTTTGCCAAAATGCACCTGAAGGACTCTCAGACCATGATGAGACAAAGATTGAACTCTTTGGCATGAATGCCAGGCGTCATGTTTGGAGGAAACCATGCACCGCTCATAACCAGGCCAGTACCATCCCTACAGTGAAGCATGGTGGTGGCTGCATCATGCTGTGGGGATGTTTTTCAGCGACAGGAACTGGGAGACTAGTCAGGAAAGAGGGAAAGATGAACGCAGCAATGTACAGAGACATCCTGGATGAAAACCTGCTCCAGAGCGCTCTTGACCTCAGACTGGGGCGACGGTTCATCTTTCAGCAGGATAACGACCCTAAGCACACAGCCAAGATATCAAAGGAGTGGCTTCAGGACAACTCTGTGAATGTCCTTGAGTGGCCCAGCCAGAGCCCAGACTTGAATCCAATTGAATATCTCTGGAGAGATATGAAAATGGCTGTGCACCGACACTTCCCATCCAACCTGGTGGAGCTTGAGATGTGCTGCAGAGAGGAATGGGTGAAACTGCCCAAAGATAGGTATGCCAAGCTCGTGGCATCATATTCAAAAAGACTTGAGGCTGCAATTGCTGCCAAAGGTGCATCAACAAAGTATTGAGCAAAGGCTGTGAATACTTATGTACATGTGATTTTTTAGGTTTTTTTTTTCAATTAAATTTGCAAAAATCTAAAAAAAAAATTTTTACACGTTGTCATTATGTGGTATTGTGTGTAGAATTTTAACGACAAAAATTATTTTATTCCATTTTGTAATAAGGCTGTAACATCACAAAATGTGGAAAAAGTGGTGCGTTGTGAATACTTTCCGGATGCACTGTAAGTGACAGGAGGCATAAGGCTGGAAGTGAAATAGTTGGCATAAAGGCTGAAAGTGACACAGGGGACATATGGGGCAATATGAGCCTTTGTATTTCTTTATCTCTTTTGTTGAATCATTTTTTTAAATTATAAAACAAACATTTTTTTTCTGTTAATAATAAAAGAACAGTTTGGTGATGAGCAATGCCTTTTCCAGCATGATGGAGCACCTTGCCATAAGGCAAAAGTGATAACTAAGTTGCTCTGTGAAGAAAACATCAACATTTTGGGTCCATGGCCAGGAAACTCCCCAGACCTTTATCCCATTGAGAACTTGTGGTCAACCCTCAAGAGGTGGCTGGACAAACAAAAACCCACAAATTCTGACAAACTCCAAGCATATATTAGGTAAGAATGGGCGGCCATCAGTCAGTATGAGGCCCAGAAGTTGATTGATAGCATGCCAGGGCGAATTGCAGAGGTCTTGAAAAAGAAGGGTCAACACTGCAAATATTGACTATGCATAAACTTAATGTAATTGTCAATAAAAGCCTTTGACACTTATGAAATGCTTGTAATTTTACTTCAGTATACCATAGTAACATCTGACAAAAAGGTCTAAAACCACTGAAGCAGCCAACTTTGTGAAAACCAATACTTGTGTCATTCTCAAAACTTTTGGCCACGGCTGTACATCCCACAATCACACGTAACAAGTCAGTCTTCCTGTTATTACCCCTTTTACACCAAAGTCCAGGGTCTGACCCGGGATTTGGAACCCGTTTCCAACCCGAATCAGACCCAGGACAGACCCACTTTTACACCGCGGCAGGTCAGCACTGACCCGGCTCTCCAGCACAGGTGAGCAGCGCTTCTTCCCCTCCCTCCCCCTCCGCGATCCTCTTACCTCTGAAGCGGTCCGGAGGCAGAGAGGGCGGGTGGGGTGTGCTGCTCCGTTCTGGTCAGGCTGGCCCCGGTTGTAGTGGACCCTTGGAGATTATGTAATCTCCAAGCGCCACTGAAGATGGCCAATCGGGCGGCATGCGGCACTATCCGGGTCATCGTGACCCGGATCGCGCTGTTTACACTGCAGGGTGGCATGGGAACGACCCGTGCTCAACTCTGCAAGTTACCCGAGCCGGATCCATTTACACTGACAAAAATCCCAGGTTGATACGCGTTCACGTGCATCAACCTGGGATTTTTATGACAGTGTAAAAGGAAATGACATCCTGGCAGCAAACAACAGGCCAGCTCAGCTTTTCCATATGGTGGAGAAGCTTTCAGCATGGATGCAGCCTGATGTAACCCCCTAGCAATCAAGATGCAATAAGTTTGCAATCTTTTTTGCTGATAGGAAACCCTCCACTTGGGCTGAAACCTCAACCAAGCAGTCAAATGAGTGCCAAGTTTCCAAGCCTTCTTGCTAGGTAATATGGCTTCTTGGACTAGATTTGACCCTTTCAAGGTAGAACACATTGTTGAAATTACTCAAAATTTATTTTACACTACTTGTGTCCTTAAACAAGCTTATAATGGGGTGTAGTGACATAATGGGCTCAGTATTTGCCAGATAGTACAATGCTCTTTGCAGACAGGCATTTTTCTTGAACCACTAAAGGATGCAATTGTTAGACCTCTTAAGAAAAAAATAAAATTAAAAAAAATTACTAATTGACTAATTACAGACCGGTATCAAAGCTGCCTTTTCTAGGGTAGGTTTATTATTGAGAAAGTGGTAACAACGCAACTGGAAACCGGTCAGTCAACCCATGATATTTTTCATCCATTCCAGTCAGCATTCAGAAGATGGCATAGCACTGAACAGTCCTGTGTGTAATGACCTTCTGATGGCAAGAGACACATGCCATTGTTCAAGCTTAATCCTTTTGGATTTCTCTGCAGCATTTGATACCATGAACCATGGGATTCTAAATGAGCGCCTAAAAAATTCTGTGGACTGGATGGCATAGTCCTCATACAGTTCATTTATTTCAAGCAATTAGGTGACAAATAGTAACTTCAGGAGTCACCAGTGTCACTGCCATGGGGTGCTTCACAGGTTTCTAATGTATTTCTCATGCTATTTGCAGTATACATGCTACCAATCAGACGTCATGGCCTTGTCTAGCACTGCTATGCAGGTGATACTTTGCTAATCTTTAATGGTTGTCTATTGGAGGTCCGGGAGTGGATGCATTTTGTTTCTAAAGAAAAAAACAACATATCTCTCTCTTTTCTGTAGTCTGTTACTGCTTAAGTTTATTTTGTTATTGTGTGTGTATGTGTGTTTTTACTCTATAAGTGTAATGCACAGTGGGCCATATTCAATTAGAAGCAAAAAGTCAATTTCAGCGATACTTTTTCGCCAATGATGTAATTTTCGCCAGTTTCACCTTATCCCCATATTAAATATTAGTGTATTGTCGCCGGCGTGATAACGCAATACAGTGTAATAGGCGAAAACGTTTCGCCTATGAATATCCGGCATAAAAAAGTGCAGAATTGGGGTTTTCAGGTGCAATGTTTTGGGAACCACCCTGCACCCTTTTGACACCCCCCTGACGCTAACTGTGCCAAAAAAACGCAAACAAACTCACAAAGGACACCCCAAAAAAATCACTTTGAAAAAAATGGCCGAAAAAAAATAAAAGTGGGGGTACAAACTCAAAAACTAGCAAAATAGCATTTGGGGGGGTCTGCAAGAATGGGGGAGGTGTATTTTTGATTGCAGGTGCTTGCTGAAGGTGCATTTTTGGTGCTTTCTAATGCTTGACTTTACACATTTCAAAATATGCTTGCACCCATTTTCATGTACCCCAAATTTGATTGCAATATTTTCCCCAAAAAGTTGCAAAATGCTATTATTCACCACTTGCTGAAAGATGCTAAATAGCACCTATTGAGCCCATTTAAAACCCCCAAATACCTTTAGCAACTGGCAGAACTTTGCCGATTTTTAATTCGCCAGGTCCCGTTTTCGCACATTTGCAATTGAATATGAGGATAGGCGCAATACTTTTTTGCGGCAAAACCTCTGATGATGGCAAAAAGTCCGGCCTCTGACTTTTCGCTTCAAATTGAATACGGGCCTTTGAGTCCTATTGGGAGAAAAACACTACAGTATATAATATACAGTATATACACTGAAGTGCCAAAAGTCATGGGATAGATGCTTAGTATCGTGTAAGACCCCTCTAGCATGGGGAAGTGCAGCAACTTAATGTGGCATTGATTCCACAAGTGGATGAAAGACCTCTGGAGAGATGTTGACCCATGCCGTCTGGATAGGTTTCCACAGCTCTCTAGTATTTGTAGCTGCAGGATCTTGGGTGTGAATGGACCACTCCACCGCATCCCATAAATGCTCAGTTGGGTTCATGTCGGGCAAACGTGGTGGCCACACTATTCTTTGCAACTCTCCAGAATGCTCCTTTAGCCAATTCTGGACAACTTGGGACAGATGACATGGTGCATTATCCTGCTGGAATATTCCCTCGTTGTGGGGGAACATGAAGTCCATGAAGGGCTGCAAATTGTCATCAAGCAACAGAGCCGAAACTAGACTTTTTGGTGCCCTGTGCCAGAAAGAGCATTGGCGCCCCCCTCATTTCTTCAAAGGGACATAATGCACCCAAAAAAGGGCCATGGCTTCATGGGGAAGGGCCAGGGAAGAGATAGGAGAGGCCAGGAGATGCTGGGGATGAAATAAGAGGAAGCTACTAGCTACTAATTTGAGGTCAAGAAAAACTAAAATGATTTCAGAATGTTTTTACTAGCTCTATTTTTTGAGCTACACTACTTGCACTATACTGTATATACATTAGTAATATAGTCATAGTGAAAATCTAATTAAAATAAGTTTTAATTCAATCAAAAAAATATCAGATTATTTATTTTCTATGAATCACAAATAAGAACACAAAACGAAACACACATACAGCATACGAAAGTACTATCTAATATAGTGGCCTATTCATGGGGGTGCTTTCTCTTTACTTGTCGCTTGTACTACTCTTCTGGGGCATCTCTTGTCACTGTCCAACAGTATTGATTCACCTACCCTGATATCAGGATGCAATCGGGAAACCGGCTGATGTGATCCCGACAGCCGCCTTCCCAACTGCTTTATCCCGGCGTGGGTCAAATGACAGGCGTCTCTATCTAGACACCTGTAATTTTACCGATGCCAGGAGACAGGCGCCTGGCATCCCGATCGCAGGGATGCCGGGCGCGGCAAGTGGACAGCCGCACGCGGGGGGGGTTTGTTTAGCACCCCCGGGGGGGACTTAGGGCTAGGCACTTGGGGGGGGGGGGGGGGGAGGTTAGGCACCCCTAAGGAGGGTTAGGGTAGGTTAGTCATTACTTACCTGAGGACGATCAGGATTTCCAGCGCTGTCGCTGGCGGGATCTGTTCATCTGTCGGGCTGAGGCTGCCGGGAATCGAACCGCCGGCTGCATGGCAGTTCATACATATTCCCTGATATCTTTGTTCCATTGCTGAAAATGTCTTGGTGGAATCTATCACTATGCTTGTCACTCAGTGCACCACAGTTATCTTGTGTGGGTAGTCCCATGAATCGCATATATTTGAATAGGGGAGGGGACAAATAACTGATTCATTTAATTGGGTCATTAGGCCCCGCCCACTCTGCGCAGAACACAGATTGCTGGTAAGATTCTCTCCATTCTGCTCACTTCACTAGGAATACCCCTACATCGTCATAAATGGGCTATATCTCGGAACTCAGAGCTAACAGAGTTTTAAATGTCATATTCATTCTTTGCATGCTGAAATCAATTAGTAACTATTTTCACATCGGAAAAATTTTCATTGTTGTGCAGTGTTATGGACTTGAATACGCCTTAATCCCTAAACAGTTCTCAGTCAATCTCCATGCCAGTATCCATAGTTGCTGCACATTTGGGTGAAGGACTGCACCCTGAAGCAACAGATCTGGACTAAGAGGCAGTGGCTATAGTTCCCCCTGAAGCACCTCCCAAGCCACCAGTGTGACCAAAATGGAAGAAGTGCCATCACCCTTTCTCTTTTGACAAAGGAAAGATAGGAGGAGGTGGGAGACACATATGCTGTGCCATCCAAAGATGTGCTGTTTACCAACCTCGCAAGGCCGGTCATGGAGTACTGGAGGGGAAACTCACTTAAATAGTATTAACACTATATAACAAATTAGTTTGTATAGTATTAGTACCGTATAGTATTTGTGCTTAAAAGGTTTTTAAAACAGACTCATACCTGTACAGACCAGTGGTGCAAATTTTGGCTGACAATAGAACAGAAATAAGGAAGTTCCTTGTTCTAATGTAGGCATGACAGAACAGCACTTTTAAAAAAAAAAAACTTTTATCAGTTTAATTTGTATATCTCCAGGTCACATGTATAATCCATGCCATTCGTTAGTTACAGTTACATTGGAATTAATTGACATAAAAAAAGTTTTCACTATTCAGAACTGTAGCACCTCAAACCCTAATGCATTGTGATTTCCATCTCTCCAGTGTGAAATTGCCAGCAAATCCTATGGGAAACTTAAATAGTCTGCAGCTGCGTAGGTCAATCATGTATTAGTGTACAGCATATATGCCAGTGTTGGGACTTGCAGAGAATTGGGGCCCCTTGATGGCAGGCTGCAAGCTTAAATGTTATAATCAAAATATGAACACAATCGACATGCTCTTATTTGCTAGATACACACAGATTTGCTATCAGTGCTAACAATAATATACTGCAAAACGCTTTATTTTGTATACATATATGGCATTTATACTGGCATGCAGATGGTACCATGTACAATATGGGTAAAATAGAGCGTAGGCATATTTCTTTTTGGTTTTGATTCAAAATGTTGCCTAGTGTTATCATGGCTGCTTCTAATCAAGGCTATGAAAGGCCTAGTTGGGTGTGGCTGACATGTCTAGCAGTTACCCTCAGTACCTGAGAGGTGAGTACAATTTAATGGCAGTGTAATGGTGTGTTGGACATACTTTCTAGTGTAGGGACTTGGGGTCCCTTAACAGCAGGCTGCAAGCTTAAATTTGATCAAAATATGAACAAAATTGCCATGCTTTTATATGCTGTATACACACAGATTTGTTGTATATCATAGTTGGGTCAGGTGCTTTACAATAATGGAAATTCTTTGTATCTGTGCCGTCTGTTGTCTGGACGGTGGAGACAGCCATTTTGTGGAAATTAAAAAAAACATTTTTGGGACCTCAGACTATGAGCCATTTACAAGTGTGCTGGTTCCCAATGAATGAATAAGTCACCTTATTGGTACAGGCAACAAAATGGCCTTCCCATTGTGCTATTTAAATTCACAGATATGTACAATTATTTACTCCACCTGTACATTGGAGTTTGTTTGCTGCATGTATTAATGTACAAAGATGTTAACACCAGAGACACCCAATATTGTATAGAAAAAGTCACAAATGCAGTATTAAATTCACTTTATTGTTCACATTTGCAGAAAAGAAAATTGGACCCAGTTGTATTTAGTTAAAGCTTTGGAATATATATTTGATGCAGACATATCACACAAATAACAGGATGTATAAAGCAAACATCAAATGGATATAACAGAAAAATCCTGATGCCTAACTGAATAGTCATATACAATTAGTGTAAACTTAACTTTAAATGCTTTGTGTGTACATTTATGCAAAATATTAAAACCAGAGAAAGAAAGGGCAGTGTGCAATCTTTAGCCATCATCCAGTTTAATGAACAGCCTTGCTATGACAATTACTGGCAAACCTATGCAACCACTTGACTTTGCAAGGAATGTTAACAACTTCTTCAACTTAACAGTGAATATTAAAGAAAAAAAAAAAAAAAAAAGAAAATGCCCCTTACAGACATAGCAATGACTTCCATAGGTCTTTTCCAGCCATCAGTTTCAATTTGCATGAACTCGCATGACTATATATTGGCTACTGGCTAAATTGGCCACAACTGCACAAAAAAGGGTTTGGATTTTGAGTTTCCTCCATTATTAGCATCTTTCAAATGACAGATCTAAGTATTACAACTAATGCTACTCTTCAGTGAATATTCTGGCAAGATAATTTTACAGATGCTCTTCAGGAGACAACATATGTTAAATGCTGGTCCAGTCTTCCTGCAGGCAGGACAGCGACTCTCCTGCTTGCGCAGTGATTAGCAGCCGACAAATCACTAATGCTGCAAACGACTCAGAGGGGTAGATTTACTAAGCTGCAGTTTAGCACTAGCCACCGATCACAGGCACTTTGACCTAGGGTTTTAAAACAGCAATAGAAACAAATGCTAAACTAGGCTCATTTAGCATTTATATTGACATTTTAAAACTACAAAGCTGCAGATGATTGGTAGCTTTGACAAACCTTATTAGTAAATATACCCCAAGAGTAAAAAGCTGGTATTATTTTGACATTATCAATGTGTTAAATGGGCAACTGAATAAATACTAGATTATGGTATAAGGGGGAAACATTGAATAAGCAATACAGTTTTTTTTTTACCCTGCATTTTACCAGAGACAATAGTGTAACTAATGTTGTGGAGATTGTCTGCACATTAGTAACGAGGACCTGAGAACATATTGCCATTACATAGAGGTGGTGTTATGTGGCCTTAGGAGAGTGATGGGCTGCAGCAGGGTAACAAGCATATGGTAGATGACATTTGGTAACAAATAAGCAGATACAACACTGCTGGTAGGAAAACAATGGAGCAAGGGACGTACCAGAAAAGGAATGAACATACTCATTATCCATTTTGTCACATGCTATACATAATCAGTAGAGAGGCTGATTAACACTGATCTATGTTGCTCAGAAAGACTACTTCATCAAATAACAAACAAAGATCTGACAAATAGAACGCCACAGTCCGAAATGTAGCATGGTACGATCATATTATAGAACCAGTTTCCGGTTCTCGAGTATATTTAAGTACTATACAACCACAAATGAAAATTTTCTGGTATTTTACACTTTCTACAGTACACAAAATACATTTTCTGTATAACAACTCTTACAAATTATTCTTTACAGGTTATTTTAAGACGATCATTCCTTGAGAAAGAATACAAGTTTTGTTTACGTAAGTAAATACTGTACTACACATTCACTAGTGAAGAGGAAATCTAAGATAACTAAATTCTAAACATTCCACAAATTTCTTATTCATGTTACGCCAACTGCAGCTAGCAAACTTAGTTTCCATTTTCCACTATAGCTTCTACTATAAAGCTGCACTACCACCTCGTATATTATTATTTCCCTAATGTTTCCCACTCCCCTTATCTAGAGCCTTGATCATTCTGTAATATGGAAAGAGCAAATCAAGATCACTATCTTTAAATGGCAATGGGGGAGACTAATCATAATTCAAAAACGCAGTGAAACTTGTAATTGGTCCTGCTTTCCCCCCAACAATTTTTGGGCACTGCTGTAAGAGAAACAGAGGAGGTGGCACATTAGCAAAATATTGTCATTGGTGGTAGGTAGTGTGGCTTTAAGCTGATGAGGAAACCACTGCAAGCAGAAATTGGAAAACATTGCAGCTTATAAAGAGTTTAACGGCAAAAGAAGGCCAAAAAAAAATTTTTAAAGTTTATTTTGACATGATCCACACAATATCTAGACAAAATGCTGCCATGTCAAGAAGTCAGTGATAGTTAATATTGTAACATACATAATGGGTAAGTCCTACCTGTGACATTGTACACCAATAGGTTCACAAAAGTTTGATCATGGCATTTGGCTTTGTATTAAAGTGTCAGAATGAGCCAAAGATAATCAGACTGTTGTCCATGAATAGGTTTAATTCCCCAACAGTACTGTTAAGGACATTTGAACACACACACACACACACACACACACACACACACACACAAGCTTATTAAATAAATGTTATTTAGTGCAAAACTGTATTATTTGATGAACATGAATAAAATGCTAGTAGTTGCTTTGCTTTTAAAAGAAAGACCTGATGAAGGTCACATATCCAATAACACTAAGCTGGCATCTGCAGCTACAAAAACAAATACTTTATAAATTCAATTTTTAGAATATATATTTTTGGTGCAAACTTTATAGTATTTTACAGCATTGAGAAGATGAATCTAGCAGTTTTCCTGGAAAAAGAACATACTGGAGCTCGAAGGACATCTAAACCTTAAAGCTGAATTTGCACACATGAACCATGAAGGTACTTTACTTTTAAGTGATGGTACTTTATAGTGGAAATTCTGCCTAACACTGCACAAAATATTTCATTACCTCTCCACTTCTGTAGACAGCTGCAATTTTAATGGTATTCGATACAAGTAGAAAGAAAGAAAAAAAAACACACAAAAAAAACAAAAACGAAGAACGCAGTCATTTAAGTTGCTGTAACATCATTGGCAATGCATCTGGGTATGACGCTACTAATCTGCAGGGCACATTTCTACAAATCGGTCAGTCCTTGTGTGTCGGCTTATCTCGCGAAATACCTCCCTCCAAACATTGCATATTAGAGAGCATTGTGGACTTATTAAATTAAGTATAAACTATCCCAATATATAAATATTATGCTCAATAATATATGACGTTTGAAACCGATAAATAATAGTAGTTTTGCATAACACTATCGTGTCAAGAGCACTTAGTGGATGGTTGCAGTACCAAATCAAGTGGAATATATTTCCTTTAAATACTAGTTTTGCGGCAGGTATGTTCTAAAGACACTTACTAGATAAGGTGACAGTGTGTTTTTGTTTTGTTAAAAAAAAAAAAAAAGTGTATTGCAAGTTTCCATATTTCTGTCAAAGTCTGTCCCACTAATAAGTGCCCTGTTGGCAGCCATGTTATCAAACAGAAAATCCAAGCAAAGCATTTACTTTATAATTATTTTCTTTGCTCTCAGTATATACTACTGCGTACAAACTATTCAAAACCAATTTTAAAGTGGACTTATAAAACATCCACTCATCACTTTCAAAGTAAAGAATATTATTTTCTAAATGTTTTTTTCCACAAAAAAAAAAGAGCACTAAAGAAACTCCAATTAAATTTCACTTGTGGCTATTTACCATAACTACAGCTAAAAGCCAACCATGATATTTTACGTAACAAAAAGTTAAAAACCTAAAAATTAAAAAACCTAGATGGAGGATAAATGGCACACAAAGCTTTCATGCTAGTTAAATCACAATATTCACAGTATTTCAAAACACGTGGACAGCTCAAGTTCCAGATTTATTGCTTTGTTTTTTTAAATCTGTTAAAAACATAACAAAAAACACCTTGCAAAGCAACATACATAAAAAACACCAATAGTAGTTAATTGAAACTGCATGTACCTTTCCATTACTCATTTCTAATAACTGCTTGGAAAACATATGCAATGGCAGATTTAAATAGGAAGGAGACACGCAGATACAAAAAACTAATTCTATTGATTCTGAGAGATGTTGAAATATACTTTGGAAATGCTTAAGATGCATGTTGGAACCAGAGTGACTTGTATTTTATTTGTTTATATTCAGAAAGAAAACTGAATGGAAGGATCCTTACTTCATTAATCAGTCTATCGTTGTAACATTTACCTACGCAGAACTTACTTTAATCAGCAGAGTGCCCTAGTCTGTTGAGTTAATCACTGCTGCATAAAGAGAAAATTACAGATAGTGACGTAACCCATAGGAAGAAAGAAACTGAAGGACACGGGTATACCTTATAGCACATACTTCCTCATCTTATAGTAAACTAATCCCTTAGTTTAGTCCCAGTTTCTGATGCCCAGATAAAAGAGCACACATCTGCAGATTGTAAGTATTACTACTGCATCACTTCTACTATTTCACACAATTTGGAGTGTGACAAACCAACTTTGTTTTCCTTTACTGTAATCTTCCAATGCATTGTTATCACTAACTCTCTAAATAAGAACTTAATGACACTTATTGTACATAGAGGAAGATTGCGGATAGGTGCTGCAGATGTAACAAAACTATGTGTAGCATTGCTAATTCACCACATGAAGAAATGGTATTTCAGCATGGCAATAATTGGTATTTCATGCTTTCAAGTCTCGCTCACACATCCCAAAGGAATGTGTCCTTAGTGCAAATACCATGCCACGGTGAGTCCGTAAACATTGCGGAGTTTGGATTTCCTGCATAATTGGGGACAGGGGAAAGACGAAGAGCTGGGGAGAACGGAGGTGGGTCTCTTCAATGCATTACGTGGGTTTGGCCGGAACCAGGGTAGGAATGTTGGGAGTAGACTGGCGATGGCTACGTCTCCCCGTTTCAGTATAGCCGCTTCTCGTAACTAGAGGACGAGAGAGAGGAACAAGCATGTAAACAGAGTTAACATTGAGGCACATGAAACCATCCACACAACCCATGATGACAACACAAAACAATAGTGATAGTTTAGACAAATACATAGCTTCTAAAACAGGACAATTATTGAAGAATATATATTGGTAAATTGTGAGAAAATAAATTAGTTGCAGCCAGAACAGGGATTTTTGACAATGCAAAATGGGAAACAAATTCTACTCACTCTACCATCTAAATTTCTATCAACGTGTATTTTACCCGGGGACTCACTTTCCAGGGTGGGTCCCTGGGGACGGGCTCCGCTGCGGCCAATCCCTGGCTCCTGAGTCGGCTGAGATGCTATGCGCTGCGGCCAATAGGATCCTGCCCTGTGTACCTCTACAAAAGCTGGCAGAAATGTCCTCCATTGCTGCCCCCTCCTGTGGAGACCTGGAGCTGAATCCAGGAGCGGGCTGGGCTAGTGGGCAGGGTGACAGATGCCCCAGGGCCGGTTCCATTTTTAGCACATTGGCCCGGCCGCTGTTATCTGCATGGGCTGCGCGGCACTGTCTATTGCCAGAGGCAACGTCTGGCCATTAAATCCAGAATTACAGTGCGGACACAATGCCAGCCCCCTT
Source organism: Taudactylus pleione (assembly GCA_031769625.1). Classification (NCBI taxonomy): domain Eukaryota; kingdom Metazoa; phylum Chordata; class Amphibia; order Anura; family Myobatrachidae; genus Taudactylus; species Taudactylus pleione. Next base: position 40,382,219 of record JAUIMM010000018.1, read on the forward strand.
TCTATGCCAATCTCCTCACCTGCCTGCTTTCTGAGGACAGCGCGGCCATCGCCATTCAGTTACTGAATAGCCAGCCAGGCGACTGCTGAAAACGGACCGTTTTGCACCTGGCCTCAGCAGTCCCCAGCTTTCTGCCTCTAATCCAGTCTCCACTCTACCTCTAATAACCGGTATCCTGCGGCCTTCTTTTCCTGTCCCCGCCTCCTCCTCCTGTCTGCGGCTCCTATCAACCTCTAATACCCGGCGGAACCCAACTCCTTCTCCTGTCCCTGGCTACTCCACCTGTCCCTAGCTCCCCATCCACCACTTGCAATGCATAATTGTATGCATCACCGCTATATAAGAACAGTCTAATGCAGAAGAATTCACAGAAATCTACTGCAGAAAGCTAATTACCACAGCAGACTGCAGTCTCCATTATTGTAAATGGGGACTGCAATCTGACCTCAATGTACAAAACTGATGCTATTAGAGGTATCAGTTGGGCATGTGTGGAGCTCTAAAGCATAAATTATGATGGCACCCACAAATGGTCAGGTAGGACCCCATTTATTTATTTTTTTAAAGAGTGGAGGGTCCCTGGGACCCACATATTTTGCCACTCAGCGCAATCATGGTTTGTACTGAAACACCACCTTGCTATTACTGGCTAAACTGCTTAGATTCGTCCTGGGCCAGGGTAATTTTGGTTCAGGACAACTAGATGCAATCTCATGTTAAATAAGTTTCACTTTACTAGAATGGGAGGTCATTTAGTATATTCATTTATAAGGAGCCACCAAAATCCAGAGTACTGTACAGTAATGACGTGAGCCATACCACAAAAGATGTAGAGGACAAACCATACTGGATATTCAAGTAGCAATACAGTAGGTATATAACATGTGGCTTAAAAAAAAAATTAAAATAAAAACATACAGGTAATAAGATGCAAGGAGGCATAGGGGTATGAGGTGGGAGCAAATTAGACAGGAGAGATAGATTCTCAGTAGAGCTTTATATACAACGGACTTGCAATGATCTGGTCATCAGAATCTGTTTTCTTGTTGCCCCGAACAGTTTTGTCATGCCCTGACCCAAGTCATACCGTAGACTGCAAGCAGGTTAATTGATCAAAAAACAGAGGGTGTATTTGTCACTAACTGAAAAAAGAATCAAGATTGGGTATGGCCCAGTGGTTGTACCATGTTACAGTGCATTTGCCTCATTAGAATGTATGGTGGGGGTCCTGCTACCATAAAAACAATTCTGCTTATAAGCACACACTGCAGTTGCCAGTATCAGCGGTGCTATTTAAACGTTTGCATTCACATTGTGATCACATCCTGACATAAGGACGCCCACTTCCCCTTACTCACATCCGTATCAGTGTTCTCCCCAGAATGTTTTTCCAGCCGGGTGGCATCAAGTAGTAGCCGGGTGGGGGTCTTCGCAAATTATGCGTGCGCTGGGAAAAGGAGCATCTCCCTTACCATTCCTGCCCGACAGGTGTCAAGCTGAAGTAGTGCCCCCAGGCATAAACAGTGCCCCCAGACTGGCCCCTTATGCAGTGCCCCCAGGCTTAAATAGTGTCCCTTATGTAGTGCCCCCAGGCTGGCCCCTAATGCAGTGCCCCAGGCTTAGTGTGCCTTATGCAGTGCCCCCAGACTGATCCTGGTCCCAGCCCAGAATTTACCTTAACTTGCTCCCTGTTCCCTCGCACTGACTGGATCTAACTAGATCCAGCAGGTGCGTGGGGCAGGCTCCTTACGTCGCAGATGACATCACCCGCACACTGCATCACTGGGAACGCTTGCCTCTGAAGCGATCGGAGGCTTCTTTAGCCTCTGGTCACTTCGGAGGACAGTGTTCCACAGCAGGGGTCGGCGGGGGAAAGTGCCGGGCGGTAGGCTGTTTCTGCCGGGCAATGCACCCGCAGAAAACAGGCTGGGGAGAACACTGTATACCAGGGGAACAGAGCGAAGCAATCGGTAACATTGGACCCATACGCACACTTGCACAAGCCCTAACCTTACTCAGAAATTGCTAACAGCCACACACGCTATCAGTGCTTTGGCTGCTTATGGCCACGCAGTGGTTAATTTATGCAGGCCCCTGCAACGGCGTTGGAACGCACTGATGGCACGCCTGCGTTCGCCCGACCACCTCCCCGTCACCACCCACAAATGGCACTTCCTGTCAATCACTCTGCTCTGGGTCTGCGTAGCCTCAGCAATCGCAGCTCCAATCGCAATTGGTAGTTCGCGTATGCGCAGAGCACAAACATCAACCGATCGCGTGCGTTTTAGCATCTGCATTCCTTGCTGAATCAAGCCCTCAGTCCCATGATGCTCCAACGCTCAAGGTCATTAACTTTTAAGGATAAGTGGCAGATGCCGATGGTGAATGCCTATGAAACAGATAATGAGGCGATATAGGTGAAAACCTAGATAGTGAGGATTGGGCTGACATTGCTACGAACGTGGCTTCCAGTTCCATTTGAGTACGCATCAAAGAAAATGCCTATAAACTCTTTTACAGATGGTATTATGTCCTGTCAAGGCTACACAACATGTTCCCAGATGCCTCTAATTTGTGTCGGAGATGTGACACTGATATTGGAACTTTTTTTGCACACTTTGTGGGCCTGTCCTAAACTTGTTTCATTTTTGATTGAGATTAGATCCCTCCTCCACACTATAGTTGGTCTCTCTCTCTCTCTCTCTCTCTCTCTCTCTCTCATCTTCTAGAAGGTGCTAGTTAAATAAGTAGAATCTGATTGGTTGCTATGAGCAACAACTACACTTCTAAAAACCTGCACTTTATGAAATATAACTCTTAGAGTAACAATGCTATATATGGGATTTTCATAGTTCAACATACGTAGACATAACAAATAATGCAGAGGAAATAATGCAGGAGTACTGCACAGTTTTGAATAGCGTCAATTACATTACTTTGCACATGTACAGAAAAGTGACAGCATGCATATGCACCTATGTGGATTTGCTTGATTCTATCATAAATGCCTAGAGCAGTGGTTCCCAAACTTTCACACCACCACCATTCATTTCAGGACACCCCTAAGCCAAAAGTTTGTTATTGAGAAATTTAGAAAAAAAAATCATTAAGGAAATTATGCTTACATGCCATCCTTAGACTCAGTTATGTGGCGGTGGACAGGGATGCGCTTCTCTTTGTCCACATACAGTATTTTATGTTTTTGACTCTAAAAATTGACCATAAATAATTTGATTTGTTGCTGGACCACCAACCTGAGGCAGCCCTATAAGGGTGACACAGCACCCAGTTTGGGAACCACTGGCCTAGAGAGAAGATACAGACTAACCTACAGTACAACAAGAGTATATTTGACCAACTGCAAACACATGCAGATGTGAAACAGATGCATATATGCCAGAGAAAGAGTTAGTGGATGATGAAGACAGTCCACAACACTAGCACATTGCTTGAGATTGGCTCTTTCCAAATGCTGTGCTGGTGGGCGATTTAGCCATCGCTCAGGCATATAGGAGGGTATCACCTTCTCCAGGCCATCCTAGAAAGGCTTAGGGCGGCAGAACAGTTCCCAAGCACTGTGGAAGACAACATAATGTCTCTCCCCACACAATGCTGCCAGAAAGAGGCGTGGGCATAGCAACCATTGGTGGGGGGGGGGGGGGGGGGGAGGACCACCCCCTGCGCTGGCTGTGCTGCAAAGCTTGCAAGAATTTTTTTGGATAGAGCAGTCGGTCGGCGCACGTGACGTCATACCACGCCACTGATAGAGAAGCTGTGGCTTATGACTGAGGAGCACCAAGCATCAGTTATGTGTGGGGCTGGCTGTCGGGGGCAAGGGCTGACCCGTCTGGGGCTGGACTGGAGACAAGAGTCTGACAGCAGGGCTGGGCTGGAGGAACAGAAGGGGGCTAGGTGTCCATCACTGAAGGCACCATAGTCTTTTGGCCTCCTCTTTAATTTTGACAGAAAGATTATCTCAATTATCAAAAGGAATGTATAATTATTAATACCCCACTGAAAATACTAAAACCCAAACATAATTGCGCCCAGGGCCCCACCATTTCTGATGGAAGCGCTGGGCGTGGAATGCAGCGGAGGGCAAGTACAGCCATCCTTGCTGCCCTGGTCAACTGGATTTTGGAGTTAGTTTAGTTTTCTTTGTTACAACCCTATACCTTTGTGGCTGTCTTGTTGGGCAACAGTACAGGAGCTTGCTGGGATGGACCATACAGGGAGTCTGTATTTAGTAAACAAGGCACTGTGACAGTCCTCTTAAAAACTTTTATACATGGAGTCTAATGTATACGTTGGCATAAGTTACAAGACCCTCTTTCATTATATATAAAATTTTATTTTTTTTACTTTGTACTAAAGGTCTGATCTTAAAATCGATCAATCAATCATCATCGATGATTTGTTTGTGGGGCTAATTCACACATTTACTCAGACAATTTATACATTCCAGTTTCAAGCAACAAATGTATATGTGTGTGAACTAAACCAGGTCTGATTTACCATATTGCACCATGTTCTGATAACCAACTGCTTGCAGATGATCACACACACATACCAATGCAATTATTGTTTATCAGGATTTTTAAACCTGTCCAGAGTGCTGCTTGAACTGTGTGACACTAAAACGCAGTGAACATTTAGAGATGAAATTATTTCAAAAGATGAAGATTCAACAACTGTTCAAAAAGGAAGTTCACTTTTTATAGTGGTGGCCTTAAAGATATAGGACCTGATTCAGAGATGCATGCAAACCGATCGATTTTTAACTACTTAACATGTGCCAAACCGATCCACGCCCACTGCAATCGCAGAGAGGATTCGCGAGCATTTGGGGCAGGTAATAGGGGAGGGGGTGGCTAGAAAAACGCAGGCTTGTCAGGACAGTTTTCTGGGCTTGCCCTAGTGATCCTCTGCAACTTCGTACGCCAGCCCCTGGTGTCTTAGGAGAGATGCTCATTCTGAGACAGTACAGGCTTGCTCAGCGAGTGGTGGATGTTACACACCGGAAGTGGGAGTCTCTGTGCACAAGTTGACAGCTTAGGCATTAAGGCCCCTACACACTTCTGCTAGCGATTTGGTCGATTCCGACGAATCGGAATGTCAAATCGTTCATGTAGTGCATACACACTGCATGATATCGTGTAGTGCGCGCTCCTGTGGGGTCGTCAGCCGCATCGCCTGATATTTTGTACATGCAGTAAAATCAGACAGACAATGCGTCTGACGATACCATGCAGTGCTATGCAGCGGGGGGCGGCATATCGGGCACCGGATAGTCCAGTGTGGAGCGACCGATATATGGGCCCTTTGGCGCTGGGGTCGTGGGTCGCATTGCTGGGTACAGTCGTTTAGCGTGTACCCAGCTTCAGCATATTTTCGAAAGTCCGCTGTGGAACGGAACCGCAGCTGCAATGGGCACTGTGTGCATCTCTGAATCAGGCCCAGTGTCACTTTTTTTTTTTTTTTTAAATACTATAGTTGGCCATAACAGAAAATCTAATAGATCGTATGATGAGCTCAAACTTTAACACAGAAGGCTAAAGCAAGTAACAAATAGATACTGTATTTTCTGATGTCCTGGAATCATTAACTGTAACTTATCCTCCAGAAGACACAACAGATAAATGATCTGTTACTTACATGGCAGAAATGTATATCTAGAATGGATGCATGTGCAAAAGAAAGAGAGAAGATTAAACACTGACGGGGTTTTGAGGAGATGGAATGAATCTTCCTAATACCATCACCAATATCACAGACACAAAAGGGGTCAACAAAATCTTACAGAAGACAGTAGCCAAGAAAACAAACAAAGATAAAAAACACACAAGAACTAAGGTTTTATATTTTGTAAAAGGTTTATGTATTATATTTTCATGACCGACATCGAACATATATTCAGAAATTATATTAGCCAAGTGAATTCACAGCAAGAAATTCCTACGTGGGGCACTCTTTGTGTATTATGTCTATCATATTTAAAACATAACTTTTAATACATCTCCCTTTAGAAGACATGGGATATTTGACTCAAATGGATAGATATGGGGGTGTCATCCCATATAATCCTATAAAACATAACTTTTTTTTATACATATATGGATATAGGATACAACAAACCATAAAGGAAACAATTATGTAGATCCTTTGATGATCTGAATTCAGTGGTGATAATAGTAAGACATAAAACCTTCAATAAGTCCAATAGCAGGATCTGCGTGTGGTATCAACTGCTAATTATTGGCAAAAAATATTTGTCATCAATAGTGCATACATTGGCAATTAGCCGTTTGTGTGGTCTCGGTAAGAATACCAATATTCAAGCATATGTGCCTGTCATTTTAAAAAAAAACACGAATCAAGTGTGTTTTTTAAGAATGACAGGCACATATGCTTGAGAATATTGGTTGCGCTGTTGATATACTGTACAATATGCTGGCAGAGCTACTTGGATGATTATTGTAATATTAGTGACTAATTATGCAGGATCACTGATACATGCTATGTCAAAGTTATCAAAGATAATCTGTGTTTTGTACAAGTGTTTATCCACAGATTATTACCGAGACCACACAAACGGTTAATTGCCAATTTATGCACTATTGATGACAAATATCACTTGGCAGTAATTAGCAGTTGATACCACACACAGATCGTGCTATTTGACTTATTGAAGGTATTAAGTCTTACTAATATCACCACTGAATACCAATCATCTAAAGCAGTGGTTCTAAAACTCGGTCCTCAGCACCCCACACAGGTCACGTTTTCCATGTCACCCAGCAGGTGCACAGGTGTATTCATTACTCACTGGCACATTTTAAAAAGATCCACAGGTGGCGCTAAGTATTTCATTTACGATTAACATGCCCTGTTTGGGGTCCTGAGGATCGGGTTTAAGAACCTGTGATCTAAAGGATCTACATTGTTTCCTTTATGGTTTTTTGTATCCTATATCCATATATGTATAAAAAAAGTTATGTTTTATAGGATTATACGGGATGACCCATCCATATCTATCCAATTGAGTCAAATATCCGCAATTCTTTTAAAAGGGGATATATTAAAAGTTATGTTTTAAATATGACAGACATAATACATAAAGAGTGCCCCACGTAGGAATTTCTTGCTGAGAATGAGCTTGGCTAATTACAAATAATTTCGGAGTACTTGATATTTGATTCCTGGGAGTTCCTCCAGCTTTTGTCTCTTAATCTGTGGTTATTTCAACCGTATATACACATAATTTGCTGGTTACATTCTGATTTATATTTAAATCATGTGCGGGATATAATTTTGGAATTGATCGGACATATATTAGCAGAAGCTATCATCTTGTATGTGTTATGTGCCGTATTCCTGTAGGCACACAAGTCTGTCTTCTAGTGGAAGATAGAGAAACAGAAGGAGCCACTCTATGGTGGCTCTCTAGGTATTACTGCATCTTGCCATTGCGCAAGTCCTTATCTAGGTACAGCTTTTACACAATCTTAAAATAAATACACATAAAGAACATGCAGACATTAAAGAAATCGGTACAGAACCACAAAGGCACATGTATATGCATTTGAACTGCATGTTTCCCTACCTATGGGCAATTTTTTGTGCAGGTGAGAAAGGATCACATGTGAACTGAAGGGTCCCATCTGGTTTGTGTTTATTAATGTGTATATTATTTATATTGTGTGGGATGTATTATGGTATGAAGGAGTGTGACTCCTCTGTTGGAGGCAAGCAAGGTAAACTTGTTGTTACCTCCACACATTGGGCCAGATTCAGAGTTGTAGACAAACCCGATGGTTTGCGTATAACTCCAATCATTGGAGAATTGCACATGAACATAACCTGCACTGTGTATGCGCAGGTCTCCTCCTGCGAATGAGCTCACAGTGCCTCTAAGCTGCAGCATGATTGACATGCTGCGGTGGTTTGAGGGAGGGGAATGGGCAGCGACGGCCAACGTTCCAGAAAATGAAGGTGTGTCGCCCCCGTTTTCTGGGAGTGCTGATGCCAGTGTCTGCATCTTCAGACACAGATTTGCTGTCCTCTGCTATGGAGCTGCAACAGCCATTCTGAGTAGCCTTAGGCTCATTTAGATAGCCAATGCTATGACAGATGGTTGCGATGGTGATCAGATGTTGCGTCTTTGGACACAGTACTCCTCTGTGACGCTGTCAGGGGAAGTCTTTTGTACTCAGATGCCTCCTGTGACATTAGCATATTTTAGCATTGCTCGTGTAACGCTGAATCAGGCCCGGTACCAGTAACCTGCAATAAAGCCATATAACTTACAGCACTGCGGACAAGAGCACGTTACATCCTCCAGCAGGGAAGTGAGGATAGTACTACAAAGTTCAGCAAGGATTATAAACATTACAGGAATATATTACTCAGGACAGCCACTTTAGCAGTAATAAGATCTTTAAGAGGCAGATACAGCTGGATACTAAGTGATTAAATTACGTTAGGGCTTCCTTTACAAAAATAAATAAGTGTTCATCCCACCAACTTTTTCAAATCCTTGTTATAATTCACTATAGGTGGCCAGGGCGTTTACTGGCCAACTAGATCACCGGTTGGAACGAAACTGATGTAATGTATGGTAGCAAACAATCGGCTGATGGAGTGAAAACGCTCAGAACACCCGACAGCGGATATTCCAACTTGGTGGTTGAACCACTTTATTTTTACGGGCCAGACTCCCCTAAGGAAACCAGCCCTGGTGCCAACTGGCCTTCGGCTCGTTAGAATAATGTTGGGGGGACCCCACCAGTTAGGTTTACCTCCCCTATGGTTCCACAAGCCTAGGCTGCCTAAGTCCAGTAATAGTTATCCTGAAATTTGGAGGACCCCACGCCGGGTTTCCCCTGAAAATATTTCAGTCGAGTAGTCTGAAAGAGCCATGTCTTGTATGGAGTACAATGTTTGATTGTTTAGCAGATCAGAGAAGTTGTTCAGCTGATTGAACAGTTGGATAGTGTATGGCCAGCTTTACATGGCTCAATGTAACCTTATATAAAATACACCACTTCTCATGCAATAGTCTACCAAAACTCATAATTCCTTAAACCACAATTACAAACTTGAATGAACATAAGCACAGAACACCATCCAATCTACAAAACATACAGATATGTACTACAAGAGCAAGATTATAGGAGGTCACAGAAACAAGCATTATAAAAAGGGAAGATTTTAAATAGTAAGGTGCAACTAAACATAGCTGTAACTGTAATCCAAGACAGAATATAAACTCTCTCCATAGAATGCCACATTTGAGCCTAAATATACTTCAAACAAGTGTGAACGCAAGATGCATATTTACCAAATGTCCTCTAACCGAGGCACGTAATGAAAGCCCAACCACATACAAGCCAAGGGTGATGTTTTCTTTATTACTAATGCAAGACACATATATAAAGCCAGTTGTTTTGCAGAATAAAGAACTCACTACAGCATATGCAATCTTTGCTGCTGAGAACCTTTCAGTGGGACTTTATATAGCATATAAAAATGGTTCACAAATAGTTCTCCATTTGGTATGGACAGAGGTACATGTGCAGCTGCATTTTCTGGTGTTTAGCATACAACCCCTGTAACACGGAGTACTGCCCACACTGTAATGTGTATAAATAGACTAGGAACCTCGCCAAACATGCCTTACAGGGAACTACATATTCACAGCATCCTACAAGATGAGAGATGGGAACTTACGAATGGAGTCCATGGACACCACCTTCTACTTGTGCAGACATTGTTCTCTTTTCTAGCTTGAGCTCCCCAGAATACATCATGGATCTTCAAAGAAGAGGAAAAATAGGCTCATATAAATACATTTATACAAAACAAATAAATAAAAGTAAAAATTAGCCCTTTTATTTTAAGTAAAGGAATAATAATTCTGGCTGCTGAGACATTTAAATGGGTTAGTACACCATGGCACAATTTTCCAAAACTCCCCCATAAAAGTTAAACAGTGGGGTTCCAAGCTGCGGAACCCTCTCAGTTACTTTATACCACAGGTTCTCAAACTCGGCCCTCAGGATCCCAAACAGTGCACTACACAGAGGTCTCATGGTCCTGCACTACCCATGTTAGACAGGCATAAAGAAAAAGGTGTACCTTTATTTAGGTTTGCTCTATGTATGCAGTTCAAAAGATAGTATTTAATATCGCTATAATCATAGCAAGTTGAAGAAAAAGATTTTAGGCATATTTTGTGGGCTTAATTAAAACTAACAGTTTGTAAAAGAAAGTTTTTTTTTTTACGTGTGCCTATTTTTCCGCAATGTAATGTCAATTAATGAAAAAGCATAGCTGCTAATATATGTTACCAAGCATGCGCTGTCTAACTAATAAATGATGTAAAATTCACATGGGTAGAAAAGTTTCCTAGTGAAAGCAATGATTCACTAAATGAAAATCAGCCTGGTCTTGAGAGAGCATATTTGCGCAAACCCCTGGGGCTAAAATGGTTTGAAGTTATATTGGCCAGGGGGAAGTCACCCTATTAACCCATTGTGGTGTACTTCCATTCCTTGCTAAACCCCTTGTGTTCAACACATTCCATCCCATTTAAAAGGACACTACTGCTTTACTTTTAAGATAAGAGACCTTAAAATGTGGTGTCGGATGATGTGTTGATGTGTAGAGCCGATGTCTCTAGCCTGTACACTTGTATTCCGCACAATCAGGGTGTGGAAGCATTTAGAGCTTTGATTGTTGGTAATCCTTTGCATGTTGGTTCTCCGGCTGAGTTCTTCTTAAAATTATTGATACTGGTTCTCATTAGGAACTGCTTTATCCATGACAGTAGATATAATTTACAAGTATCAGGAGTGCGATGGGGTCCTCAGTGGCCCCATCGTACGCAAATGCATTCATGTATCAGGTGGTACAACAGTTCTTTTATGTGGAGCCCTTTACCTACATTATATAGACAACCTGCCTGCAATATGGAAAAGTGGGAAGGAATCTCTAGTTAGAGTATTGGAACAACAAAATAACTCAGACAGCGTGGTCAAACTGACAAAATTAGCAATACCAGTATAGAATATTTGGACGTGAACATTGCACTGCATAGTGGCAAATTGATCACCTCCTTATTTTCCAAGCCGACACACAGGAATACACTGCTGCGACATGACAGCTTCCACCCTCTCCCACTTCGTAAAGGCTTGCCTTACTCCCAATTTTTGCCAGCCAGACATATAACCTCAGACCCCAGATAGAGCATAACCTAAATGATATGCTTGAAAATTTTTTAGAAAGGGGCTATAAACAAAATGAGATGGAAAGATTAAAAATAAAGGACATGAATACCCCATAGGCCTTAACGCTACAGGCAGGTAAACACAGTCATAAACTGCCTGTTTACACCAGGAGTGGAGTAATTACAAGAAAGGCCAAACATTGGTGGCCATAACTTCAGACCCGAAATCTACCCTCATTACTTCAGACTAGGTTATTACCCAGCTATACTAGAGGTAAACATTTTTAGGGATTGCCTAGTTAAACTTGACATCATTGGCTTGGATAAAAAAAAAAAACAACCCACACAAGCTTGATGTGAATAAGGGAGTTTATAATAATGCAAGTACTGTTAGTAAAAAAATTATTTTTTATTAACCCTTAGAAGCCTGGTGTAATTACATAGATAACTTCATATGAAGTGTTTCCACCGCATTATTTTATGGTTTTCATGGTTTATTTCAGTTTTTATTGGGTGTGCACGTCAGTATCCCCAAGCCGTACAAATTATGCCTTATGGTATTCTAGTATACTTTAAGATACCTGGTATGTTGTAATATGTGTACACGGGCTATAGACTATGATTGTTAGTATAATGACAAATATGATACAAAAAATGCCTAAGACAAGTGGCCAGTTGTTTATAAGTTTGCTAGTTACATAGCCGGCTTCTCGGGACGCCAGGTGGCGCAGTCTGATGTCACTGCGCGTGGCAGGATTATAGCAGCCAGTGTACACCAGGTGAGTCCTATGGGGGTAATTAAGGTTGTTTGGTGGGGTACTTAGGGTCTCTCTCTCTCCTGAGAGCTGGCCTGCGGCACTGTTCACTCTCCTGGAACAAACTCGTTTGTCCGTACAGCTTATCATTAGGGTCCTGTAGAGCTTTATTGAAGATCCATGTACAAATTTAGCACTTTAAAAGGCGCATATCCACTACACAATATAAATGAATGATAATGGAATTTTGGTACCTACCGGTAAATCCTTTTCTCTGATTCCACAGGGGACACTGGAGGTTGCTTACGCTGGGGTATAGAGGCGTGGATAGCTGAAGCTGGCACTTTAAATAATTTAGGTGTGAAGCTCCTCCCCCTCTATGCCCCACCAGCCCTCAGTTTAGAAAATGAAGACCGAGAGGAGATGGAGAACAAGCGGAGTAAAAGGGAGAGAAGAACACACAATAATGAAAACATAAGACATACGGAACAAACCGAACGGGCAGGCTAAGAGCGCAGAGGTGGGCGTCCAGTGTCCCCTGTGGAATCAGAGAAAAGGATTTACCGGTAGGTACCAAAATCCCATTTTCTCTTTCATCCACTAGGGGACATTGGAGGTTGCTTAGGCTGGGGACATCCCAAAGTTTTCCGCACGGGTGGGAGCGCTCTGCAGATCCTGTATAACAAGACGGCCAAAACGTGATGCTGAAGCAGCAAACGTGTCAAATCTGAAAAAAAAAAAATTTCAAATGTGTGAACAGAAGACCAAGTGGCCGCACTGCACAATTGTGACGTGGAGGCTCCCCTACCGGCCGCCCACGACGCACCCACAGAACATGTGGAATGAGCTGAAAAGGACGAAGGAGGCCGACGTCCAGCACTAACATAAGCCTGATGAATAGTCAGCCTATCCAACGTGCAAACGTCTGCTTAGAGTTGCCCAACACCTCCGAACAGCATCATAGGACAAAAAGCGACTTATGGAGGGACGCTGTCCTGGCAACATAAATGTGGAGAGCACTAACCACCCCCAAGGTAGAAGAATCACCCGAGTCCTCTACCAACGACGGAACCACAATAGGCTGGTTGATATGGAAACAGACAACCCTGGGAAGGATGGCGGCTACCGTCCAGAGTTCCGCCCTATCAGCATGAAACACAAGGTAAGGTGGCTTATAAGACAGAGCACCCAAGTCTGGAACTCTACGAGCTGAAGCTAGAGCCAGAAGGATGAAGGTCTCCAAGGACAATTACTTAAGACCAACCGCTTCCAAAGGTTCGAACAAGGTCGACTGAAGAAACAGAAGCACTAAGTTCAAATCCCAAGGAGCTACCGGAGGTACAAAAAGGAGGCTGCACACGCAAGACCCCCTGAAGAACCGTCTGCACCTCAAGGCCTAATTTGCGTTGAAAGAAAATGGAAAGGGCAAAAGACCTGCACCTTTAAATTTCCAAGGCGAAAGCCATAATCCAATCCAGTCAGGATGAAAAAACCTAGACGGAAAACCCCGACATATAAGAACGCCAGATTCGATGATAATGCGCAGCTGAAAAACTGGCTTCCTGACGTGCAGCATGGTAGGAATAACAGAGTCTGGGATACCTCTACGTCTTAAGATATCGTCACAAGAGCCAGCCCGTTAAACTCAGCTGCACTAAGTTGGGGTGGACGAAGAGACCCTGCTGAAGAAGATCCGGACGCAGAGGAAGGGGCCACAGGTCGTCTACCAATAGGGACCGAAGGTTCGAGAACCAACTTCTCCGAGGCCAGCTTGGAGCCACTAGAATGAAAGAGGCAGACTAGTGTTGTATCCTCTTGAGAAGACTAGCAAGAAAAGGAATCGGAGGAAAAATATGAGATATGGTAAGAACTTACCCTTGTTATCTCTATTTCTACGAAGTCCATAGGGTTCCACAGGATACCTTGGGGTATAGGTGTGACGTCAGTCGCAGGGCACCAAAGAGTTAAGCTCTCAGCCTCCCAGGATGCACTAGGTCCCCCTCCTATACCCCGCCCCTGGGCCAAGGCACCTCAGTTAGTTACCAAGCCATAGGCCGGAGGAGGAGAAGGAAGAGAGAGAACAAAGATCTGGACACATACAAGAATCACATTCTCACCAGAGGGAGACGGAAAACCGGTGACCAGAGCAAAGCCCATCTGCAGCACAGGTGCGACAGGGCGGGAGTCCTGTGGAACCCTATGGACTTCGTAGAAATAGAGATAACAAGGGTAAGTTCTTACCATATCTCATATTTTCTACTTCAGGGTCCATAGGGTATCCACAGGATACCTTGGGGATGTCCCAAAGCAGTATCCTTTAAGGGTGGGGACGCTCCTGTGCAGAAAGGAGAATCCGCCGCCCGAAGGAAGCATCCTGAGAGGCGAAGGTGTCAAACCTGTAATACCTCACGAAGGTATGGACAGAAGACCACGTAGCAGCCTTGCAGATCTGAACTGCCGAGGCACCACGTCGAGCTGCCCACGAAGGACCCACAGACCTAGTGGAATGAGCCTTCAGAGAAGGAGGGACCGGTAGGCCTTCATGAAGATAAGCTTCAGAAATAGCCATACGGATCCAGGCTGCCAAAGTTTGCTTTGAAGCAGGCCAACCCTTTTTACGGAAGCCATAGAGGACAAACAAAGCGTCCGACTTCCTAAACGAAGAAGTGCGGTCAACATAAGTCCTTAAGGCCCGCACAACATCCAAAGAGGCCTCACCCACGGAAAGACCCGGTGAGTTAAAGGCCGGAACAACTATTTCCTCGTTAATATGAAACTGGGAAACAACTTTGGGAAGAAACTCGGGCCGAGTGCGGAGCACTGCCCTGTTCACATAAAAAACCAAGAAAGGGGGTCTACAAGAAAGAGCCCCTAACTCAGAAACACGTCTGGCCGAAGCAATGGCCAGAAGGAAAACAGTCTTAGCTGTTAGCCATTTAAGATCCACTGAGCCCAGTGGTTCAAACGGCGGTCCTTGGAGAGCCCTCAGGACCACAGCCAAATCCCAAGGCGCCACAGGTGGAACAAAGGGCGGCTGAATGCGGAGAACACCCTGCATAAAGGTGCGCACATCCGGGATTGTAGCAATCCTACGGTGAAACCAGACAGATAGGGCCGAAACCTGTACCTTCAAAGAAGCAAGGCGAAGCCCATGATCTAGTCCCGCTTGCAGGAAGGCGAGAATCCGAGACAGACGAAACTCCCGCGGTGCATAACCTCTCGGTCGACACCACTGGAAGAACGTATGCCACACGCGATGGTATATCCTCGCGGAAGACGGTTTCCGAGCTCGTAACATGGTACGCACCACAGAGCTGGAAAACCCCCGGGACCTCAGCATGGCCGTCTCAACAGCCACGCCGTCAAAGACAGCCGAGTCAGGTCCGGGTGAAGGCAAGGACCCTGAGACAGAAGGTCCGGTCGTAGCGGCAACCGCAGAGGAATGTCCACGGACAGACCCTGAAGGTCTGAGAACCAGTGCCGTCTGGGCCACGCGGGAGTTATCAACAGGAGCGTCCCTCCTTCCTGTTTGAATTTCCGGATTACCCGTGGAAGAAGGGAGACCGGAGGGAACAGGTATGCGAACCGGAACGTCCACCGGACGGACAGAGCATCCACCAGAGACGCCCCTTCGTCTCTTGTGCGAGACCCGTACACCGGCAACTTGTTGTTGTGCCGGGACGCCATGAGGTCGATTTCTGGAAGACCCCACCTGTCCACCAGTAGTTGAAAAACGTCCGGGTGCAGGGACCATTCCCCCGGATGAACGTCCTGGCGACTTAGAAAGTCCGCCTCCCAATTGAGCACTCCCGGGATGAAGACCGCTGATATGGCCGGAAGATTGCGCTCCGCCCAAACCAGGATCCGAGAGACCTCTACGAGAGCCGCCCGACTGCGAGTTCCTCCTTGCCTGTTTATGTAGGCCACGGTGGTAGCGTTGTCCGACTGGACCTGCACCGGGCGACCCTGGAGAAACCGCTGTGCCTGCTGGAGAGCATTGAAGACCGCACGGAGTTCCAAGATATTTATTGGAAGCTCCGCTTCTGTCGGCGTCCACCTGCCCTGGAACAAGTGTGGACCCGAAACTGCTCCCCAGCCCCGAAGACTGGCGTCCGTTGTCAACAGGACCCAATTTGGAACCCAGAACGGACGTCCCTTGTTGAGGTGGGTCGTCTGTAACCACCACGTAAGGGACAGGCGAACCTCCTGGGTGAGCACAATCGTCTGGGACTTCAGAGACTGAGTCAGCCCGTTCCACTTGGACAGGATCAGGTGCTGCAGAGGTCTGGAGTGAAACTGGGCGTATTCCACCATGTCGAACACCGACACCATGGAGCCCAGTAACCTCATCGCCGAGTGTAAGGACACCCGGCGGCTGTGCAGACAACTGCGCACCCTTGACTGTAAAGCAGAGATCTTGTCCTCCGTCACGAAGATCCTTTGCTGTCCCGAGTCCAATAAGGCTCCAAGATGCAGAATCCTCCGAGACGGGATTAGAGTGGACTTCTGCCAGTTGATTAGCCAGCCGTGCCGTTGCAGCAGTGCAATGGTCAGGTCCAAGTGGCGTAACAGGAGCTCTGGAGATCCTGCCACCAATAACAGGTCGTCCAAATACGGCAACATGCGGACTCCCTGCAGCCGCAGAGAAGCCGCCATGACCGCCATCACCTTGGTGAAAACACGTGGTGCTGTTGCCAGGCCAAAAGGTAACGCCCGAAACTGGAAGTGGTCGCTGCTGATTGCAAACCTGAGGAACTGTTGATGGCGCCAAAGAATAGGGACATGCAGGTAAGCGTCCTGTATGTCCAATGACACCAAGTAGTCCCCAGGTTCCAGCGCCAGAATGATGGACCGTAGGGTCTCCATCCGAAACTTCGGGACCCGCAAAGACTTGTTGAGTGCTTTGAGGTTGAGAATCGGACGATATGACCCATTGGGTTTCTGTACCAAAAATAGATTTGAATAGAAACCCTGGCCCCTCTGGGAGAATGGAACCGCCACTATAACTCCAGCCTGGAGCATAGTGTGCAATACCTTCCGCAGCTCCGTAGCCTTGTTCCGGTCTGATGGGAGACCCGTGGTGAAGAAGCGAGCCGGGGGTCTGTGCCGGAAGGAGAGGGCGTATCCGTGGGAAACCACCTCCAGAACCCAAGTGTCTGTCGTAGTGGTCGACCAACACTGGGCGAACTGTAGCAGGCGGCCTCCCACCCTGGGATCCCCCAAAGGGAGGCCCGGACCGTCAGGCCGCAGGCTTGTCATCTGGCTTGGGGGCCGGACGTCTGGTACTCCATGCCTGCTTCCGGGGCTTGACCGATTTCTTAGGGCCAGCCTGTCGAGGAAATGACTGTGGTTTGGGCCTGCCCTGGGCCCTAGATGACCGAAAGGACGATGGTCCCGAACCAGAAGGAGCAGCGGCCGACGGGAGACAGGCAGATTTGGCTGCCGCCAGCGTGGCCACAATCTTATCCAGATCCGGACCGAAGAGAACTTCTCCGGTAAACGGCAACGTTTCCAGACCTTTCTTGGAATCTGCGTCCGCCTTCCAGGATCGCAGCCACAAGGTGCGACGAGCAGCTACCGCTGCTGAAGAAATTCTAGACACCAGAGTACTAATGTCTAGAGCCGCCTCGTTGATGTAGGTGGCCGAATCACGGAGATTGCCAATCAACTCCGCCTGATCGGCCGGACAGTCGGATTCAAAAGAAGCCTCTAATGAATCCGCCCAGCGCTCCATCGCTCTGGCAACCCAGCAAATGGCCATAGCCGGCCGTGCTGCCCCCCCTGCAAGGGAATAAGCGGACTTCAGGCAGATTTCTACCTTGCGGTCCGTAGCATCCTTAAGGGAGGACATGGATGGCATCGGCAATGTGGCACTACGGACAAGACGGGTCACGTGAGAATCCACCTGTGGAGGGGATTCCCACTTAGCAAAATAATTATCCGCGAACGGATAAGCCACCGCCAGGCGTCTCTGCGGCTGGTATCTTTTGCCAGGTTGTTTCCACGCCTCCTCTAAATGGTCCACCAACTGACCCGAAAGAGGAAAGACTGTGGCATCGCCCTTCACATCTTTGAAAAAGGCATACTTAGATTTAGCCGCTGGGGGAACTTCGTCCTCAATCACCAAGGCTGTGCGGACCGCCCGAATAAGTCCAGGAATATATACTTTGGACTTAGCATCAGCGTCCTTAGTATGGAGAGGTTCCTGATCGTAAGGATCAAGAATCTCCCCATCATCAGACGTCCCTTCGTCATCCTCATAAGGAGCGGACAGAGACGCCACCGGCCTTTTATGAGGCCGCATCACAGACTCCCCTTGCAACACATCCGACAAGTGCTGTACAGAACTCGTCAGGGAGTTAACCCACGCTGGCTCCTGAGAACCCGGGAGCGGGGAAATAGGGAGACTGTGGGGTACCACCAATTGTCGTGGGAACCCCTGCATGGGTGACGACACCACAGACTGCTGGGACAAACCCATCGGAGTAAACGCGGGCTGCGGAGCTAACTGGCCCACTAAAGCTGTTAACGCCTGAGCGAAACAAGCCCAGGGCGGCTCCTGTACCGGTGCTGTAACCGTAATAGGCCGCGCCATGGACAAACACTGCCGGCAAAGGCCCTCCGCGCTACCCTCCCCCTCCGCTAACGGTACTTTGCACGTGGTACACTGTAGCCGGAGGGGAAAATCACTTTCAGACATGATGGCACCACGTATGTGACCTCTCTCACCAATTAAGTATTAAATAGGCGAGAGACCACCCTGCAGCACCGCACCGCAAGGGCTTTAGCAGAAGAACAGGGACAGTAATAAAGCTGACAGTTTAGAGAAGAAAAGTTACAGGCAGCAGCGCTAGCACAGTCACATACAATGCAGAAAAATAACAATTCCTGCACTAACAGCGCTGATCACTCAACTACACAGACACAGGGCCTGGTAGGACACAGCGCTGCATACACAGACCTGACCACAGCGGAGGAGAGGTATGCGGGGGGACCCAGACCACGATGCTTCCGTCCAGCGCTTCCAGCAGCGTTCACCATGCGTTCTGGGAAGATGGCCGCCGAGGAGCAGAGAGGAGGCTGGCCTGGGGGAGGAGCGCTGCCACAGGACCAGTCGGCAGCATGCAGAGAGGGCTGTGTGCAGCGGGGGAGGCGCCGGCTGTGAGACAGGGAAGGCGCGCTCCCCTGGCATGCATTTAACCCCTGGGACGCTGTCCCAGGGGGTAGTGGAAGCGCAGGTTGGTCGCCTGGCTCCACGCTGCAGCCAGTCCCCAGGGAGCCCCCTGCCTGGGGACTTAGGACCATGTGATCAGCGGGGACCCACCGCGGGACCCCGCTGCTTACCTCTGTCCCCCTTGAATCCGGCCATGGTCCGGAGCATCTGGGGTCACCGCTAGCTGTGACCCCAGACGCCCACCAGCATCCCCGGATCAGTACCGGCATTCTGGTACCGGCGGGGTGTAGGGAAGACAGCATGGACGTCAGGACTGACTGTCCATGCTGTTCATCCAGATGTGCAGCCACAGCTGCATGAAGAATAAGCTTCAGGGGCTCTTCTAGCCCCCACTCCAACAGGTGCACCCGACTCCGGCCGGGCACCAAACTAAACTGAGGTGCCTTGGCCCGGGGGCGGGGTATAGGAGGGGGACCTAGTGCATCCTGGGAGGCTGAGAGCTTAACTCTTTGGTGCCCTGCGACTGACGTCACACCTATACCCCAAGGTATCCTGTGGATACCCTATGGACCCTGAAGTAGAAAAAGGTAAACGAAGTCGTAGATCCATGGAACTGTCAGAGCGTCGACCGCCTCTGCCTGCGGATCCCGAGTTCTTGACACGTATACTGGGAGCTGGATATGTAATCATGACTCCATGAGGTCAACCCGAGGACACACCCGCGATGAATCAGTGCATAGAACACGACTGGATGAAGCTTCCATTCCCTGGGATGGATGTCCTGGCGATTTAGGTAATCTACTTCCCAGTTGTCCACACCCGGAATGAATACTGCTGACAGGATTACTGACTGATTTTCAGCCCAGGGGAGAATATGAGTTACTTCTCGCATGGCCATGCGACTTCGAGTCCCGCCCTGTCGATTGATTTAAGCGACGGCGTTGCGTTATCGGACTGAATTCTTACCGGATGAGAGTTTAGAAACTCTGTTGCTTCTATAAGAGCATTGTAAATCGCTCTGAGTTCCAACACATTTATGGGCCACTTCTATTCCAGAGGGGACCATCTACCCTGAAAGGGATACTTGAGGACTACTGCTCTCCATCCTCGAAGGCTGTCATCAGTTATTACGATAGTCTAATCCCACCCTCCGAATTTTCGGCCCGCCAAAAGATTGTTGGATTGTGCCCATCAGAGGAGAGCCCCTCTGGTAACTGGGTTCATACGGATCTGTCGATGCAGAAGCGGATAAGATCCTGAGACTTGTGACAGGAGGTCCGGTTGAAACACTCTGGAGGAGTGGAACCGTCCGAACTGTAGTGCCTGGAAAGCAGCTACCATTTTTTTCCAAGAGACGCAGACAAAGTAGTAAGGACACCTTCTACGGTCTGAGGACCAACTGAACTAACAACCGGATATCCCGGATTTTGTCTATCAGAAGAAAACCCTCTGATGCCGTATCCAAGATCATGCCCGGAAACAATGGTCTGAGAGAAGGGTTACAGATGGAGCCTTGAGTAATAGGTTGTCCAAATAAGGGAATATGTTCACTCCCAATGACCGAAGGAGAGCAATTATTATTATTATTATTATCATCCTTTATTTATATGGCACCACAAGGGTTCCGCAGCGCCTTACAATGTACATAATAACTCTTTTCTTGTGTGCTCATTTGTTTAACAGTACAAACAATGCAGGACAGATACATGATTAATACATTGCTGCATAACACTTAGATAAGCAGCATGGTGTCAGCAACCAAGGGTGGGGTACTGTTGTATATTAAAGTATAATCAAGTGAAGGAGAAGCACATGAGGGAAGAGGGCCCTGCTCGTGAGAGCTTACATTCTAAGGGGATGGGGCAGACAGACAGGGGTGACACAGATGGGCTGGATACAAAGGTGACAGTATTATAACATTTATGTAAAGGTTAGTTTAAACGTAAGAGGAAAGGACAAAGAGTTGATCCAAATTTCACCAAGCCTCAAGATTTAGGGCCACAACCAAGCAATCATGACTGACATGAGTTTGTAAAAATGCGGGGAGCCGAGGATAACCTGAACGGTAATGCTCGAGATAGGTAGTGATTCTGCAGTATAGCAAACTGCAGGGAGGCTTGATGTGGTTCCCAAATGGGAGCATGGAGATAGGCCTCCTTGATATCCAGGGATAAAAGGAATTCCCCTGTTCTCACCCCTGATGGACTGCAGAGATTCCATTTCTGGAACGATACATCCTCAGATACAGGTTTAAGGATTTGAGGTTTAAAATGGGTCTGACCGAACCAACCGGTTTATGCACCACAAACAGGTTAGAGTAGAAACCCCATACCTCGTTGATGCTCCGGAACCGGAACTAGCCCAGATGACACTATTAGAGACTGAATAGCCTCTTGTAGAACCCTGGCCTTGTCTGTAGGTAGTGAAGAACCGAGGTGGATGGGGGACTCTGACGTCTATTCAGTACCCCAGGGAAATTAGTCTGCGAATCCACTGCTTGAAAATTCTGCAAGCGGACTCCCACCGCAGGAGACCCCAGGTAGGGCGGAAGACAGTCATGCCACCTGTTTTTCAGCTGGTTAAGGCACCTGCAACAGTGTGTGGGCGACCTCTACTTCTGCTGCCTCTAGCTTGCGTGGGAGCACCTCTGGCTCTACCATGAAACGAAGGTGTAAGCTCTTCTGGGAGCCGGGGCAGTAGATGGGAGGAAAGAAGACTTACCCCACGAGGTCTGGGATATCCAATTCCTGGCCAAAAGCATGTCACCAGTAAGTGGTAAACCCTCCACCGCACTCTTGGACTCTTCGTCCACTTGCCAAGCGCGCAACCATAGAGGTCTGCGGCCCGAAATAGCATACGCAGATATCTGGAAATACCTGAGTCCTGTTATCAACTTGTCAGCCCAGCAAACCACAGCCTTGTTAACCCAGACGGTAACAAGGGCAGGTCTAATTGAGCCCCCGCTGCTTCTTAGTGTTGTCTCCCACTTACTATTCGAAGGGTCCTTTAACACTAATTCCCGGCACTGGAAGTGCTGTGCTGTTTTCTTAGAGAGACGGGAGACAGATGCATCTACAGGAGGAGGTGTTTCCAACTACTCCATCATGGATGATGCAAAAGGATGGCTTTAGGTTGTTCGTGAAATAATTCACACTCCTGGGATGCAGGAAACATATCCTCAGGTAAATTAAGTACATTTCTGACCGGCAAAATTAGAGATTCCACCCTGGCAGAGGTGGACTAACTCTTGAGGGGTACCGCCCCCCCTCTTCGGTATCCTCCGACTCTTCTGACTGGAGAGCAGTCGTTAGAGTATGCTCTTATGTCATCGTTGATAGGAAGTGGAGGGTGCAGACACCGCTTTACCCATAACCTGTACCAGGGTGTTTGGTTAACCCAGCCACCCAGGGAGGCTGAGCGTCAGCTAACACTGACGTTAAGTCTGACATAACTCCTACCATGTCAGCGGCCCATGGAGGAGCCAATGAGTCAGTAATAGCCATATGAGGATCCATTGTTATACAAGCATCACATAACATGGACCCAGTGGCATGTGGCTTGGTCTGTTTGTTGTTACACTTGGAACAGACAAACAGCTTTTGAGAAGCCTTGGTTCTGCTGGACATGGTACACACAGTCACCCAGTTTAAACAGAAATGACAAAGAAATGACAAAGATGGGCTGGTTTGGGACACAGAGGAGGAGGTACCCCCCTTCCCACAGATCAGATTCCCCTGCACTTACACCCCAGTTACTTACAGCCTCTTTACCAGGGTTGTAGTCAGGTGATGTAAATGTCTGCAGCACAGGGATGGCAGCAGAGGAATCCAGCCTTCTGTCTCTACACTGCAAACTTTCTCAGTGTAAATAACCTACAGTCCTTTGCACAGGATCCTGTAGTGGAAACAGGAGCCATGACAGCTGCACATTACCTCTATGAGGGAGAGGTGCAGGTTGAGTGAAAACCGGCATACACGCTGTTCAGAACAGCTCTCTGACATGCCTTAGAGAGAGCCCGCGCTATATAGGCTCCGCCCCCTGCTTCAAGTCCCCAGGGCTCGGAAATGGCAGCTAGCTCCATTAAACGGAGGAGCCAACACTTTCAGTGCCCCCTGCTCCCGCAGCAAAGCTCTCGGCGGGGGGAGGAGAGCGGCCGCGGAAAGTGCGTATGGGAGCAGCGACAGTGTTTGCTGTCTCCCACATGTAACACTGCCGGCATACAGAGCCCCGCTGCTGCAGTGAAGATCCAGACGGGCGGGGAATACGTGTGAGCCCCGCTATGCTGCAGCCGCTAACGCGCGGTCACCAGCGGGGGCTGAATAGTTATCAGCGTTGTAGCGCTAAGTATCTGGGCAGTAGGGGAGTGCACGATGGGTAGCAGGGGGGGGGTGTGAGGGGAGCAGCGGGGAACATGAAGCCACATACTCACTGCCGGAGGGCTCTCAGCTTCAGCACACTCCTCTTTCCTTGTTAGACATGTGCTGTGGTGATAAGGAGCTGTCAGTGCTTTTAGTATAAGCACTGTGCACTCCTTCCTGCTTCTAACAAGTCAGGGCGCCGGGTACCCGGACCCCACCTTTAGAGAGGTGGCGAAGGGTACCTATCAAGTGTAAAAGATGTAAAAAAATAAATAAATGTAAATAAAAATGAAATGTGTTGCTGGAGCACAGCAGATCGTGACCAGCTCCAAAGGGCACATTTTCTAAACTGAGGGCTTGTGGGGCATAGAGGAGGAGGAACTTCACACTTCTAAATTATTTAAAGTGCCAGCTCCAGCTATCCACGCCTCTATACCCCAGCGTAAGCAACCTCCAGTGTCCCCTAGTGGATGAAAGAGAAAACGACATTGTTATCGTTCATTAATCGTGCAGTGGGAATGCCAGCAACGAGAAGCGATGCGTGCTCCCGCTGGTCGTTGTTGGCAGCTGTCATCGTCTGAACCTGCTGTCCAACTTGACGATATAGTCAGGTTGTGCAGGTTCGGGGATGAGAGAATGTGTCCACACTGAATATATATATCATTCAGTGTGGGCTCAAAATGCACTGCGCACTATAATGAATGACTGAATGATAAGGTTATCGTTCAATCATTAGTCGTGTAGTGGATATGCGGCTTTACTAGGTACCAGACAACTTTGCGCAAATAGTATTCTTTCAGAAGTTAATCCTTGACAAAGTGCTATTAAATAGGTTTTTAAATCATTGAATCAACAGAATATTTAGTTACACTTCCTCTGTGCGTAGTATCAGTCGTTAAATTCTCAATAGGCTGATGAAATTGGATCTCTCTGGCTTATGTGAAACATTCTCTGAATGCTAATTTTAAATAAGGCTTACAACATGACCATGTTACTTCCGAATTAGATTCCATTTTCTACATTGTTTACATTACATATTCTTGAAGAAAAATCATACTGTTGTCTAGAACAGTACAACTTACCTCAATATGGAAAGACTTTTGGCCCCTATGTCTTGGCAGCCATGCTGAATACCTGCTATTAGGTATGGTGCAAACTTATGGATGGACCCTTTGTCTTGAATGGAACCAGATACACCTTGGGCCACCTTCACCTTATCCCCTTCACTTCAGGAAAACAAAATAGATGGTAAAGTTCACACTTTTCAAATCAGCCATAATATCATAATTCACTCTGTATGAAGTGTGAAACGCAACCTTGGCACACTGAATAAAGAACAGTAAATCTTACAAAAGGAGACTGAGGACTACAACAACTTAATAAAGGTTACAGATAAGTGGTAATGTTAGGCAGTTTTAGAACCAAAACCATGCCAATTAGAACACGAGGCCCAGGTAGTGTAGGGCAGATTTTCAGAATTTTGACTACATGTGACATCTGAGACCGATTTATACGGTAACCGGCCCTTATGATTGATAATAGGATTTTTGGTCAACTTACCGTTGAACCCTTTTCTCTTAAGCAGGCTGGGGAACACTGGACCATGGGATTGTAGGTTGGGGCTGGAGCTACCACTTAATAAAAGTGTAGCTTTAACTCCTATGCTCCTCCCCCCTGCAATACCAGTACTTTAAAAAAAAAAAAAAAAAAGAGTCCAGAGAGGAGTAGCAGGTACGCCATAAAAACGGTTTAGAACAAACCAACAAACCAGTAGGGCAAAGACCGGTCAAGACCCAAACACCTCGCAAGACTGAGCGTGAGGGAGGGAACACAGTGTTCTCCAGCCTGCTTAAGACAAAAGGATTCAACGGTAAGTTGACCATAAATACTATTCTCTCTTGCAGCAAGGCTGGGGAACACTAGACCATGGGACGTTCAAAAGCCACCCCCAGGGGAGGGAAAGCTCAGGCTGCCTGACCCGAGAACTGTACGACCCCAGAGGCAAAAAAACCTGAAACGCTAAAAATGAGCAAACGTGCGGACAGGTGACCAGAGAAACGTACGACGGACTGTGCTGCTGGTCTCGAGTCGCACTGCCCATAAATAAGATAACCGACGCCCTGGCTAAAGGCGCTGACACCCGGTCTGGTGGCGGTCGCCCCGCACCAGAAGAGGCATGAGTGATGACTGAGTGGATCCAATCACGCAAGGGTCTGCCGAGTAGCCGGTCAACCTTGTACTGCGCTTCAAAAGGAAGCAGCAGAGAACAGTGTGGCTTACAGCCCAGCTAGCAAAGCCATCTCATCCCAGTCCCAGAAAGTCACCGAAGGACAAAAGATCAGAAAGACAACATCCTGGTGGAAGACAAGGCCGAAACAAGTCGCTTGTGTAAAAACTGTACAGAGCACCGCACCATCCTCATGGAAGAGGAAAAAAAAGGTGGTGGCTTGGAAACGCAAACACAAAACCATGCCAATTGAAGGCCATAGCCATGAGGAAGACCAGCTCAGAAGCAACTAACTGAAGAACAGCTGAACGCGTCGACACTCATGCAGCTTGTGTGAGAGCCGATAGGACCGGAGCCAGAGTCCACGGCACCACCTGCGGATGAAATAGTGTCTGAATACGCAGCACACCTAGCAAAAAGGATTTGGACCTTTGGAAGAAAGGCCAAACGCCGACGGAAATAAAGTGATCAGGCCAAAACCAGTATAGTCACAAAATAAAGTAGTAAACTGGCCTCCAAAGCCCACGAAGGAAGACCAAGGAACGTGAGAAGTGAAAAACCTGTAATCTCCCCACAACAAAAAGCAGTTTCCCGACTCAGAGGAAATGCAAGATATAACCTTTCCCACACCTTGGCACGAAGGCCAGATCGGGAAAAACAACGGAGGAAGGTCCCTGCGTAGAAACAATGGACCGTGTTGCAGCACGTCTGGGCGAAGTGGAAGACACAATCCAGGACATACAGACTGCCTGAGAATGTCCCCACATTATGACCAGTGAAGCCGGCCTAGAGCCTCTAGGATTACCCGAACACGGGCAGGGTTTACACGCCAGGAGAACTCTAGGTAACAGTGGGGACGGCAGAACTGATGCGCTAGCTGAAACTTGTACGAAATAGTCAAGGCATCCTCTGTGGAAGCCAGCAAATACCCGGTTCACAGACAACCCTGTGAAGTCTTGAAGAGGTGTCGAGAGGCCCTAAGATCCTCTGGCTGAAGACCTAGCCAGGGAGACCACTGAATAGCGAGACCAATGCCCTGGGAGGAAGTCCACTGTCCTCATTAACGCTGAGAGTGTCAGGGACCTAGGAGGAGAATACCTGAAAACAGCGAATGAGAGTGAGGAGTGCGGTCGGACTGAACTAGCAACCTAGACTAGAGGGGCGCCGAGCAACCCTTACAAGGCTGGAGACGTACAAAATGGAACTCCCGCGAGTGACCTCAGTCCAATGAATGGTCGCTAAGTGGAGACTCATGCCCAAAAAGCAAATGCTCCACAAAAGCGACGGACAAGGCACCAACAGAATGGGTGAGACCAAGGTCCGTAAGGATCGTGCACTGGCCACCCCATGAGACAAACCCCGCTGGAGAGAAATGTCAAAAGACACTTTCAGAGCTGAAGGCGCCGACAAGGAAGCAGTGGAGGCCTTGCGACGTCATGAAACTTGAGACCTAGGAAGGTCCGTAACTGTGACGTCCAAGTATCCGTCACAAACCGAAACCCGAAAAGTGCATAATTGTGATGCCTTCAATTTGCAATATGCGCGGTATCACCGCCCTTAGTCTGATGCAAACCCAAGGAGCCGGGGCTCCACCGAACGGTAGGGCCCAGCCCAGACTAGGGCATATTCGATCAATGACTGAAGAAGAAAGATGGTCGAGAGGATTGGAACAATGGCTCGGTCAATGCAACCATGCCGCACCTGGGGAAGAGAGACGTTGAGAAATCCAAAGCAATGCCTTGGCAGCGGACCCAGAGGTTCATGTTGGAACCCTAGTCATGATGCCTATCACCCAGATGCCTTAAGACTTCACTCAATGGTTGCTGAACTCCCCATTTGCACCTGTACTGGGTATAAAAGATACCCCCCGACGCACAAGGCTTCCCTGGAACCCTGACTCCAAAACGGTGATGGTACCAGAAAATCTTGTGGCAGACAGAAAAGAGCGTACTCTTGGAAAAAACAGACCCCACTGGAGGGGACCGCTGCCGGAAGAAAAGTATTTTCTTAACCTGTGGGGAACACTATCCAGTACTGGCAAAAAAAAACAAAAAAACAAACGTTCCTACCAAGCCGAAAATATTGTAAGTAACATTCCGGCTTAAGTGCCAAAAGGCCTTTCGAGCCCAGGCAGCCGTAGCTGAAGTCCCTCAGCTATCTGTCTTGCATGGCTTCCCACACAAAGTCTACCGAGAAATTGCCCACCAAACCGGCAGGGAATCCCAGGGCGAACTATTGTAAATTCCTTGGACAAGTTCAGCAGCCGAAGTGTCCATAGTAGACTCCAATTATGCCAAGGCTCGTCAAGCCAGAGTCATGTCCCCCTAGCGTATGAAAATAGACAGGAGACAACCCTCCAAGGGTTAGCTAGCAGATCCCTAAGAGATGTTGCATGTGTTGAGCCAAAGGTCTGTCGCAGCGAGAACAGTGGGATGTGCTTCCACCTGGGTACTTAATTAGTTGGAAGCAAATGTGCAAGGAATGATGACCTCGTAATCTGGCGTCTCCTTGGCCTCCCTGATGAGACTTTAGAGATTCGCCGAAGGGAACTAGTGACTTCCCGTGGCCCCCGCTTGGGAAGCCATATTCAAACTGCCTAAAGAGTGGCGCACAGCAGCAATTAGTCAAAGAGGACAGTAGGTCCACACACAGACTGGGCAAGGCTTCAGAAGTTCCTACGTATGCAGAACTGCTTATGAAGCCCTGGTAGGAGGAAGACGCCTCCAAGACCAATCTCCACCTGTGCCTCGCACAGCAGAGTCTGACCCAACTCCCTATCCTGACGCCGCCAGGCACGGAGCCCGAGTGGAACATACCGTAGCCGGGAACCTCTAGAGGAAAAGAAGCTGCACCACCGATGAGGGAACACCAAAGTCTGTACTTGGAGCAGAATCTGCTTCGCCAGGGTAACCAGGGACCTGCTGAGAGCCGGCGTCTACGCCTGCCCCACCATGGTGGACGCAGCACCCTAGATGCCTGCGCGTCACCGGGCCTTACGCCCCATAGGCTCCTGAGGGCCACTGCCCGTTACCTGTGCATGAGGCCAACTAGCAATATCCCTGACAACGAACCCCAGATAATTAGGGTGGTGGCGGGAAGAGAACCCACACTGCGGTGAGGCAGCAATGCTAACCACTACACCGTCCGTGCCACACCTTGTAAGACAAGACAGTCGTCTAATTTACTTAGGGCACATTTGCAGGTGACCTAATACATAGGCAGCTATAACAGTGTGACATGGGCAGTCAATATGACATAGTAACACAAGACATGTAAATTTAGTGACAGTGTACATACAGAGGCCCTACAAGTATAGTGTACATACATAGGCCCCACAAGTGTACTTGCATAGGTGTCCAGTACTTAACTTTATTTAAGCTGCAGGGGAGAAGTGGAGCAGTCCTGTGAAGGGCAGGAGAAATGCCGATGGATGACGCACTGTGCATTCCCTGCTAAAGGCAGGGCGCGTCGGTTATGCTACTCCTGGAGGGGGGTGTGCAGCGCTGTAAGCTCTGCATCCTCCATGTCCACGCTCCCCAGACCTGGAGTAGTTCCCTTGGGGAAAACTCTGGTCAAGCCCGTTCCACCCGTGCAGCCTGTCAGCGTGCGCGCACACCCTGCATGCATGGGAACTGCCGCTAAAGCCCGGAAAAACGGCTGCCGCCATCCAGGACCGCTCCGCCTCCGCTGGCACCCTCCAACAGGTTGACCACGAGCGCCGGTCCCCGGCAGTCTCAAAACGGAGACCGGAGTGCTGTGGGGGGGGGTCATTGCTAAGCACCCCCCCTGCATCGAGCAGCCGCCGCACTCAGGCCCTGATTCAGAGCCGGACGCTGACAGAGCGCTCGCTCTGAATCAGGGCCGTCCCTGCTCCTTTTTGGAGCGGCCTCCTGGCCGCTCGCATAGCTGTGCGAGACCACCCACAGCTATAGCGAGCGGCCAAAATGATGGTCGCGATGGTCAAGACCATCGGGCTTGCGATGAGACCCTGCGGTAGGGTCTCACTGCCGCAAGCCCAGGAGTGCTTTTGGCTTTATCAGAGCCAAAAGCACTCCCACTGACATCACTAGTAATGTCAGTGGGGCCGGCCCCAGACGGTAGGCGTTCCCATGGGAACGCCTCCGTCTGGGCAGCCACGCTCCCGGCACGCCCACCAAAGGGGGCGTGCTGTCAATCACCATCGACAGCATGCCCCCTTTGGTGCGAGACCCATAACGATGGCTTGGCCGTCGTTATTCGGGTCTCGCGCATGCGCACGCGAATGCGCACTTGGGCACCATCGACCTGCTTGCGAGCGCTCAGCGCTCGCAAGCGGGTCTGAATTAGGCCCTCAGACTGTAAGCAGCGCATAGCTCACATAATTGATAAGAAAATTACAAATCAAATGAAAAACTAAGCTACAACAAAGAGCTGCGTAGTAGCCCCTTAAAATCGTGCCCTTACTCCTCAGGCACTTAAAGAACACTGGAATTGTGGGATTGCAGGGGGGAGGAGGGTTAAAGCTACAGTTTTATTAAGTGCCAGCTCCAGCCCCAACCTACAATCCCATGGTCCAGAGTTCCCCAGCCTTGCTGCAAGAGAAAGTTTGATTCCACAGGCCTTTATGAACCCAAACCTACTACGAACGCAAGTACCTCTACTACATGCTCAGCAATAAAATCTCATTTTCTGCAATTTGTAACCCAACCTGAGTTCAGACTACAAATGATTTGCGACACCCAGGTTGTGTTCCCTCTTCTGGCGACAGGAAAAAACAACATGAAGAAATTGGACAGATCAATAAACATCCAGCTATGGAGACCTGAAATATCTTTTCTGGCTACTGGTATTTTTCTCCATGGCATCCAGCGAGCCCATTCCTCTGTATTTCTTCAGCCTCACACCATCAGAAAAGAAATATTCGCCAGGTGCCTCCGTGGTGGCCGCCAGCAAGGATCCCATCATCACTGCACAGAATAAACAAACATAAGATGAATGAGATGCACTGACAAGTAATTAAATGCACAACTAAAAGCAATTGCCTGTAATGGCCATCAATTCTTAGATTTACCTGTAGATGCTCCGAGAGCCAAAGCCTTCACCACGTGTCCCACTGTTTGAATACCCCCATCTGCTATAACCGGAACACCAAACCTGCGAGCGTACTCTGCAACCTTGTATACTGCAGTTCCCTGAGGTCTGCCACAAGCCATTACTGTAAGCAAGCATAGTCACACAGCAGTGTCAAGTATCAGGTAACATGGGCAGAATTTAGATTTAATCTTATAAACCACAAACAAGTTTGGTATGAGGGGAAAATAAGTATACACTCCAGTTAAACAGATTAAGGCTGAAACTTTGCATGATGAAAATAAACCCCACCACCACCACATAATGAACAGCTTTTCCCTCACCTTCCTGAGTAATGCATATGGATCCACATCCCATTCCTACTCGCAGCGCATCCACACCAGCGTCAATAAGATTCTTTGCTTGAGCTGCTGTCACCACTAGCAAACAAAAAATAAAAAGAATACATGTCTTACACTTCAAAACATCAGGGACCTATAATTTGCTCAGCTTCTAAATTTTCCGTCCAATTCAAATTGAAATACAGACATTCCTCACTTAACAACCTACTCGTTTAACAACCGTTCGGACTTACGACCAGCACTCTGACCAGCTGGAACCCACAGTGCAATGACTAAAATGTTATTCTGAAACTTTTTTTTTATATAACGAATTGTACTGTACAGTAAGAGTTATGTAAAGTAAAAACAGCTGCAGTATCAAGTTTGAATTTCCTTTAGACCTTTTCTTTATTCAGAATAAATAAAAATGATTACCTGTATTAAGTATATATGGCTCCTCTTTTAGTGACCAATTCGTTTATCGACCTAGTCGTAGGAACGGAACTCAGTCGTTAAGTGAGGAATGTCTGTATATTTGAAAACACTGAGGACTCATGTATCCAGAATACAATACTGTGCAGTAATTACTTACTCTTCCGACATGCTACCTAAGGTTGATTAAGTGCAGAAAATGCTTACCATTCCCGCCAACCACCTGTAGCTCGGGGTATTTCTGTTTGATGTAGTGGATCATGTTTATCTGATACACAGAATTACCCTGAGAAGAGTCCTGTCAATGAAACACAAAAAGGCTGTAAGGTCTTTTAAAAAGGAGTTTTGTATAATGAAGTAGTTAATGTTTCTACACCACTAAATGAAAGAGTGGTTGTGGTAATTCTTATTTTTCATTCAGCATTTACTTGCAAACAAAGGTCACTCCCAGACCGACAAGGGTTACCCCCTTCCTCACGACACAGGAAGGGGGTAACCCCGAAACGTTGCACAGTAAAATCACTATTTTTTTGAAGTGTTGTCGGTCTGGGAGTGCCGCTTTTTGTTGTATATGGCTATATGGAGGGGTTAATTACCCCAAGGTGAGCACCCCAGCAAGTACCTTCAAGCTCTATTGTAAGTGCCAGTAACACGCACATACATATTAAACTTTCCAATATTTTCTATAAATCATTTTGACTAAACTATTCACATTTATGTGGGTTTTGGACAACTAGATGTTTACATAACCCTCCCGCCCCGCATGAAAAAAAAATTAAGCCTATAGCAATACATACAAGGACAACTACATCCACCCCCGCTTGCATGAGGAGGTCGAGTCGATACTTGTCATCTTCCCTGGTCCCAATTGCTGCACCACACAACAACTGCTTCCTGCAGTCTTTTGAGGCAAGTGGGTAGTCCCGATTTTTCTTTAAATCGGTCCTAGCAATAATAGCGACCAGCTCATCACTGTCATTCACTATTGGCAGTTTTCCTGTGGATGAAGATGAAAATTGTCAGATTAGGAGTATCACTAAAATAGGACACACTAGCAAAAGCAGCCTCTTGAATATAGCATGTTTGTAGCAGATTTAGTGAAGCCAGCAAAACAATACATGTAGACAAAGTAAATTATAGAGGTTAGTGGAGATTAGAAGCGCACTTGGGACGCAAGACTCAGGGTACTGTATAACATATTTAAAATACTTTAAATTTGTGGGAATAAGACTTACATTTTATTTGTTTTTAATTAAGTCTACCGTTAACATTTACAGCGAGAGTTTAAGATAATAAATACAACCCTAGATTCAAAAATCAGTTAATTAGTAATGTATG
The DNA here is from genome assembly GCA_031769625.1 of Taudactylus pleione. Lineage (NCBI taxonomy): Eukaryota > Metazoa > Chordata > Amphibia > Anura > Myobatrachidae > Taudactylus > Taudactylus pleione. The sequence continues at coordinate 40,415,120 of JAUIMM010000018.1, forward strand.
TGATTAATGCTTGAAGCAGGAGTCTTACTGGCCTGAATTTCCCTTTAAATCCCCTGATACTTACTTTCCATAGAGGAGGCTCATTACCAACAAACATGTTCTTCCCAACACATAGGCCTAGCAAGCAATAGTCCCATCCTGAGGGAACAATACTGACTGAATTGCTATAAACACCTATTTGCCACAAGTATTATATGAGGATGATAGGCGATTGATCCTTACTACTATTGGATCAAGCAAAAGACCAGAAGGAGGACAGTGCATTTCCTTTCTGAGCTTGCCAAGTAATTTCTTACCACCATGATTGATTTTTGCTGTCTCTGCTGGCATTTGCCCCTCTCCCTTATTCATAGAGACTAGCCAGGGGCTATTGATAGAGAAGATGATGGTATCTGGTCCAGGTTCCTGCTTACCTTTGGTTAATGAGCAATTCCAAAAGAATCACGTAAGACAACACAATACTTAATAAGGCTTACAGAGCTAGCCGCAACCATTCCTAATCCCAAATATTAGGGAGATAAAAATTGATGCACAAACATTTTAGGAAATAAAATACAAATGCTCCAATGGTTTGAAGATGCAGGAATTATAGATTAGGCTAACCATCTTCATTAGCTGACAAAGTGCCACTCTCCAAGATCATTCTCAAATGTCTGACTAATGAATATAATGTAACAGGGCAAACTGCCGGAAAAGTAAAGGGCCCCATACACGGTGCAATGTGCACCCAGCAATGCGATCCACGTTCCGACGGCCGACATATCGGACGGTCCCCACACATGGAGCGATCCCATGCCCGACATGCCGGCCCACCTCCATAGACCTGCATGAGATCGTCCGTCAATTCTCCAGATCTCTTGTGCATACAGAAAGGTCTGGAGAGACAACACCACGGAAGCGTGCAGCGGATGATATCATGCCCACACATGGAACGATATAGCTGCGATATCGTTCCAATTCATTGGTCGCTCCATGTGTGGGGGCCTTAACAGAACAGATCTATTGACTTCTATGCTGACTAGCGGACATGAAATGGACACTACCAAGTGAAAATAATATAATAACTCTTGTGGAACTCATTAAGCCTAGTTTATCATATATGGGACAGTGTATTTCATATTCTTACGTAGTATGAAAGAGGACTACAGCACTACACCAATGGAGCTTTCAAAAAGGAACAAGCTGGACTGAACTTCACCCTAAACTAGATATTTAATTTCTGAATTGTACTTTAAAGTTATATGGAAGGTATGACATGTTCTCTCCACAGCACGTACATGCCATATCCCTCAAACCAAAACAATGTGCCCCAATTATAAATGCTTATCTGGACAACGCTGGGATTCAGGTTACTTAGGGCGTAAGATATCCAGAATTAAGCAAGATGGAGCTATTGATATGTCCATAAGACAGCTACGGGCAGTAATGGATTGGTAATATGAGCTATATATTCTTATTTATACAGCTATCAGGGTACTAGGTTGTATTGGAAAGCGGGAGCAGGAGACAAATTAAGCTAGTGATTGAATGTGATGCTTGTTTTATCTGTCCAATACTTACAAAGCACTAGACAAATTAAGACCAATTTTAAGTGAGCTCTTATAGTATACCAAATAAATAGTTAACATTCGGCTTTTTGTTACAATACTAAAGTAATATTTTAGGGATCAAAACAGCAAATAGTTTTTATTTTTTAAAGTTACTACAAAAAAGGTAGCCATTAGTAAACCAGTGGATTTACCATCATGGCCCGGGGACAGGGAGGATGCTGTGTCACTAATCTAGATCTACTGCTTTATGGATTATACCAGTTTTTCTCTCCCACTCAGATATAGTTTTGGTGGTTTAATGCCAGTCATGGTATGTTAATTGCTACATATATAGGGGCAATTCAATTGCTTTGGGCGTCTATATGATTGCGGAATTCAATTGTTGTTCCGTTCAAACACCTAAAGCTATGGGTGGACACATTACTTCTCACACCTCAGGAGGCTGCGAGAAGTAAAGTATGGGCACGTACAGACAGCCAGCATGGTGTGCGCAAATCAAATGAATTGCCCCCACAGTGATGACTATTGCAGGACATTACAGATTGCATTTTTGGTGGTATAAATTACACAAGGAATTGGTGAAAAACAAATCTCAAATCACTTGTGATAATCTAGTAGATGGGGGGGGAAAAAAAAAAAAAAAAAAGGTGTGCCTGTCAGATTTCTTATTTTCTTATAAGCAAACCAGAATTACAGTAGTTCAACCCATATGAAAAGGTAAACCTCAGTAGATCAGTGTTTCTCACACTCATTCCTCATGAAACCCTAACAGTGCTTGTTTTCAAGGTATCCACAGGAATAATTCGTACCAACTGTAGAACTATTGTGTTAATCAATAACACACCTGTGCAGCAGCTAGATGATGTGGAAAACAAGCACTGTTAGTGCTCCATAAGGAACGGGATGAAGAAACACGGATATATCAGTATATGCAGTGTGACACTGAAAACACTGTTCACACAAAGCGGTCCTAGCAAAAAAGCAGATCTTAACTATTTCAAGTACTTTTCAAGGAAATTCTGCTATCAAATTTCAACATAATATCGGAGCGGTTTTCTGAAGCCCATGTGACAGGTGTAAAAGTAATAAACAGACTTCTATGGAGCATTGTTTTGCATGGGTCATATTTCTATGGCTCAAAATGCTGCTTATGGCTTTATAACAGAAGTAGTAAGGGCAGTAAATCGGCTGTGTGTGAGAAAGACATGCATGCTCCATGTTTTGCTATGCAAACCCACCAACAGGTCAACGTTAAAACGTATGCCACAGGTTACATACTTCTAACCAGTTTGTAGGCAATATAAGAGCGTCTACATCAGAGGTTTTTGCTATTTTTACATATGAAATTGTAATATGTACTTGCATTATAAGTAGTCATATTTCTATACGACAGTCAGTGTGATCAGTGGCAAGTAACGGTTATACCTTTTTTACTACGTTGTAGAATTTCATTCGCTTCTTTTAGGGTGACACCGGCTGGGGCAACAACCAGGTCATCTCTTTTGGTCATTACCTGTAGAACAATCAGAGTATGAATTATAAGATATGGAAACAGATATACCTTATTCATCCCCAAAGTAAAGCATCAAAGAATTCTAGGTGAACATATTCGCGCTGACTGCCATAAAAAAAAAAAAAAAAAAGTCAGTACAAGGATTGGCTCATATAGCCATTGATTATTGATACAGTACCTCGCTCAGATAAGTTGTGTAGTCTTTTTCCGTCAGAAAGTCTATATCTCTTGAGGTAACAATCCCTACTAATTTGCTGCCCATTTTTCCAGTTTCCGTTACTGGGATGCCAGAAAATCCATGTCGGTTCTTAGCTTCAAATACATCCCCCACAGTGTGGTTGGGGCTCATTACTACTGGGTCAGTGATAAATCCTTGTTCAAACTTCTGCAGAAAGAGAGGAGAAAAGGACATGAAGGAGAGAGAGAAGGATGCGCCAATTGCACAACAGTTTTATACAAAAGGTACGGAATATTGTAAACAGAAGAAACCCACAAAATACTAATAGCTCCCCCTCCTACTTATAACATTCAGAAGTTACTATTAACTCCAATAGTGAGATTTCAGCCACAAGACAGACATTATTTCTGTATTTAAACCAGTATTATATCTGAAAACGGTCTCATCACTGTGACGCCAAAACATTTATGTCACATATTTACAAAGATTGATGCACTAGCAATGATCACCTCTATGGGGGGAATTAAAGTGTGTTGCACGCTGGCGGCCACTAGATGGCGCAATTCAATCGTTGCTCAGTTAGGGTGTGCAAAGCTGCCGATGCTGACATTTCTACTCTCAGCCCTCAGAGCTGGCGATCAGAAATGACCAAAAAGTGATCCGTATGAGCGCTCTAACGGGACCTTTCACATCCGGCTAAGGCTGCTCCTCACCTCCATGGGGGGGAATGCAAGGGTGTTACGCGCAGTCGGCCGCAAGATGGCGCCCGATGGAGCCAGCGGAGTTAACATTTCTATTTGCACCCCCCCCCGAGCTGCCAAGCAGAAATGACCAAAAAGTGACCTCTTTACAGTGTTCAAACGGAACTTTCCACGGGTTCGACAATGTCCCGTCATTTTGACGGGCTGCTAACTAGTACAGATCATATTTATTATACTACATAGGTGATAGTATTTACATTGGTTTAGGTATATTTTAATATCTGGAGAAAGTGAGTTCTGAGGTAATCACTTCACAATTCTTCAGGAAAATGTGCGTTTTATAAAAAATAATGCACATTATTACAGATATAAGAAGTTGCAATAGATTTCTGTAAGCAGTATAAAAACCTAAAGCCTACAACTGCGTACCTATGCATGGTAGAGGACCTCCTCTGACTTCTATTTATGATATTTATAGCACTGCATGTATTATACCATATATGATCATCCATCATTTATAAGACAGAAAACAGACTATACAGAGATGAGCAATAAAGGACCAAGTTACTATATCTATAGAGTCTTACCTTCACTTTGCGGGCTTCATTGGCCTGAAACTCCGGGGTACAGTTATGATGAATGATGCCTATACCTCCCATCAACTGTAATACAATAAGCCATAATGTAAAACACTCACAAGTATACAGGTACTTTGAAAAAAGGAATCAAACAGCATAATAAAGCATGGCTGACTCAGTAAAAAGAGTAGGATCTATCTATTTAACTTAAAAAGCAAACTTCCAAGACCGTTGCAATCTTTATTACGCCATTGAGGACAATGGAATAAAAATAAAAATATGAGCAATTGTGTAAAATTATACGTAACTAGAATTGTACAAAACAAATAAAATAGTTATTTTAATCTTATGAACTCTATGCTTACATGCTATATCTTACAGCACTTATAGGCAATGTAAGTAGAGTCCCTGTGAAATGAGCACTAAAGCCTCATTTAAAATCCAGAGATAGAGAGAGAGAGAGATTATATATATATATATATATATATATATATATATATATATTAGTGCCTTGGGCAAAGCCACGTTACGCTGCCTAAATGAGGCCACAAGACCATACACGCTACAAGCCTCATGTGACAGTTGCTATGTCTCGCTAACATTAAGAGAATGTTTTTATACAAAGAAAAATAATGGAGCAGAGCTCATTTAGGTGTGGGTACATTTTCAAGAGGAAGAAGTTAAGTATAACAATGGGATTTGGACATTCATATTTTACGTTTTAAGAACTACTGTTAATCACAATGTATTATTCTTAAGTAAATGGGATAAATTCTAGTATTTTTCCTTTGTATTTAAGGAAATACAGCATACATATATTCTTGTCGCAGAGCTTTACCTAGCTTCTGGGATGGTGCTAGGAAGCCTGCTTGCATACTTCTCCATTTTAGGAAATTTGCCTTCAGTGCACTTCCATATGATGCATTTATATTGTCCCAGATGCCCCTGTGAATCTAATTGAGATGTGGTTATGTTCTATAATACGGATTAGGGGTGTGACCTCATTGCCCATGGGATATGGCATCCCCAGGGAGTGTGGTCAGGTCTGAGAAAGATAAAATGTAGCCAGTGGTAGCAGACACCTCGGAGTTTGCAGATAACCTACACAGAAGGATATTTCTACTCCCTTGTGCAAAAAAACAATTGAGGTTAGTGTTATTTTAAGCAGCTGCCTATAGTGTCCTCCAATTCTTACACATCTAAAGTGACAGATAAAATGAATATTCCAAAATCAAACCTTCTTCTCAAAAACAGTAAGTATATAACATTGTTATACTGTTAAAGTCAGCTATAGCCATGAATTGCTTTACTTATAATCGGCTTTCTATGGTAACTACACAATCAATATACTCATGACAGATTTTATGAAGGTATATATGTGCCTTGTACTCACCGCCATTGCAATAGCCATATCTGACTCAGTCACTGTGTCCATGGGAGAGGAAATCAACGGGGTCTTTAAAGTTATCTTACGAGTCAAGGCAGAAGTCAGGTCCTTTAAATAAACACACAAAAAAATTATGTACAGAATCAATTTTAACATTGATATAAAACACCACACATTTTACGGTCTACAAAGTAAAATAAAATGGATCATCAATATAGCTGGTAGAGTTCACAGCTAGAATTGTACCAATTAAATTAGACACGAGCAGGAAAGGGCCACAGTATTACAATCAGAGTACAATCCAACGGTCATATGCTTATCATCCCAACCATTACTGTGAAGAATCTCCAGAGGACAGGATACACATCAGACGACTATACCAAACAAGAAAGTTGTACCCTTTAAACCTCACTGCCTAGTAAGGGGGATGTAGTCAGGCACCAGTAAGGGATGGTTAGGGTAGGGAGAGGAGAGGATTAGGGTACTTCCCTGCTGCAGTCGGATTTCGATCAGTCGGGCTTCCCTAGTAAGGTACTAGTTGTCTTTCCATGAAAACATAGGAAAACAGTTTATTTGGTGTGCTTAGTGTCAGAGCACATGCTGGATTCATTTACAGAAGTGTATTCTAACAACTTTCTAGCCTTCTCTTTTCATGCCTGCTCACTGTGTGCTCACGGTTCTAAATTTGGCAGGGACAGAACTGAACAACCTGTAACCAATGCTCAAAGCAGCACAGACTGTTTCAAGAGAGAATGAAGATTGTGTGGGTAGCATGAGAAGTCCACTCGTGTTAGTAAGGACAGGGCAGCATGTTACCCGGCTAGTGCTATTATTTAGGCAGGTTTACATTGTAGTGTTACCACCAGGCTGTTTTAGCAGGGAGCAGCACCAGCCTTTTTTTTTAAAGAAACGAAACTGCCCCATTCTGGAGCACCACAAAGTGAGTGAGGAGTAAGGGTATAGTTCAGTCTGAGGGGGTTTTGGTACGATGCTTTCTTGCTCTCAAGTTCTGCATGAAAGCAGCACATTCAGCACCTCCTTTGCACCCTTACCTGAGAAGAGCTCTATACACTACAGGCTCAGAATCCTGCTGAGCTGTGACTGCTCTAGAGCTGCAGTGTGTCAGAGCCAAGACATATAGCTGACTGCACCAGGGATCCTGCGCCGCTGCGTAACCCTGATCAGGCTGGACTGGGTGCCTTCACTCGTGTTCTCCACAAAGCTGGGCAGGACTGTAACCTCTAGCCCAGAGTTTCCCAAACTTCGCAATTACAGTCCAGGTTTTAAGCATATCCATGCTTGAGCACAGGTGGTTAAATCAAATTGACTAAGTACTAATTAAGTCACCTGTGCTCAAGCATTGATATCTTTAAAACCTGGACCGTAATGGTGGAGCTTGGAAAACTCTGCTCTAGCCTCTGATTGAATTGCTTAAATCAGCAAACAAAGTGGAAGCTGCTCAAATCAATTTGGCAATACTCTTCAGGTGCATGAAAGGGAAGGATCATACTAAACAAAACAAACAGAAAGGGGGGGTGTCCCTGAGCACACTAAATTGAACCTGCAACAATACTTGAAAACTATAGGGTAAGAGAAATTCAGAAATATTTGCAAATACATGGCAAGCCACCAGACCAACTTCATAGCCTCTCTGATAACTGGTGGTCCCTACACTGCATGACAACAGTACCTACTCTGGGCCATATAATGGTCTATTGCAGAGGTTCCCAAACACTGTCCTCAAGGCTCCCCAACAGTTCAGGTTTTAGAAAGATGCATGGTTGAGAACAGGTTGTTAAATTGACTGAGACACTAATTAAGTCACCTTTGCTAAACCATGTCTCTCTAACCTGAACTGTTGTGGAGTCTTGAGGACCACGTTTGGGAACCTCTGGTCTATTGTAAGGCTTCATGATTAAGGCACATACAGAAATGCATCCAAATTGAGAGCCAGCTTACCTGGGAGTCACCACTAGGACCTCCAATTAGCAAAACGGCAATCAAACTGGAATCTGCTCAAATACTCTTCAGCTGCCCAGAGTGGGTACGGTTATCATGCAGTGTAGGGACCACCAGTTATCAGAGAAGCCGTGAAGTTGACCTGGTGGCTTACCATGTATTTGCAAATGCATGAAACAAATATCTCTAACTTTATTACCATATAGGTTTCAAATATTGCTGCAGGAACAATTTAGTGTACTGGAGGACCCCCCCCCCCCTCCCTTCTATGTTTTGTTTTGTTTAAATGCCAGCATCAGAGCTCCCTGTTACTGAAAGCTGCACTTTCCCTCTCAATTAGAGTGGATGTTTAGTTACCAGAAGCTCCTCATCCCGCAAATAAGTTTTTTTTTTTTTTAAATATAGTGTGTCCTAATTTTTTTATTATACCTGCCATATCAGATATGGTGTTTTGATTTTTAAAACTGTAGTTCCCCAATCATGTATTATTTTGCGGTTTGTTTTATTCCTTTGGGATTTAAACACTGATAATTATACGCACACACACTTTATAATTTTAATTAGTGTCTGGGATTCCTTTGTGTATTTTACTATAAACATCTTGTTCACATAAAGCCCAGACTTCTGAATAGGTGTTTGCACCAGTCTCACTTCATTGTAATACATAATGCAACCAAGACTTCATAATTTATGTGGATGATAATCTGCAAATGTTTCATGCTGTCAATTACCATTTCTACTGATCACACCTTACATACGATGCCTTCATATTCCCCATTAAAAAAAACCCTTGTCCTGTTCTCATGGAGTATGGATATTACTTTTAGGTAGCGCAGGAAAACCAGTGTTTAATAAAATAACCAAATACACGGGATGGGTAAGGGATGCAGGCGGTAAATATTCTGACGCCGGAATTCTGACCGGGTTAGGATACCGAAACTTGTCAGTAGGTCTCCTAACCCTCCCCCCTCTCCATACCCTAACCTCCCCACACCCTAAACCTAACCCTCCCCCCTTAGTGCCTAACTCTAACACTCTTCCTCCTAGTGCCTCCTCCTCCTAGTGCCTCCCCCCAACTCTGCTACTTACCTTCGGGATGCTGGCGCTGAGATTCTGACAGGTGTCAGGAACCCGGCGCCAGTATTCTAAGCACTGGCATACCCCGTGTCAGGATACTAAACATATCCCAAATGCACAGACACAGAAGTGACATTCACTTGCCACACACTTACAGGTCAATGTATGAAGTGGTGATAACACCTTTTTATGGCATTTTAAGAAAAATAAGGGTTTCTTACTTCTCCAAATTTATTAAAGGACAGACCATGGAGAAAGCAGATGTCTCAAATGGCACCTTTGGTGTCCCTTACCACTGATGCCAAAGCGTGATGGCCACTTACTAGTCTATGTTTATTCACACAGAGATCTCACACATGGACACCAGGCCATTAAGCATGATATCAGTACTAGGCTAATATCATACAGCTGAACAGAGATAGTCAAAGGGGTAAGTTATTCACCAGCTGATTATATCAACAAGGAGCGCATACATAGATTGTATTCAGTATTTTAATTTCTATATGTACACTCAATTTAATACTATAAAAGTGCACTTGGTATTAGTACAAAACATAAAAAAAATAAGATAAAAGAATACTAAAAATTCAGAGAAAATAAAAAATCCACCTTTTCAGAAAAATTATTATGCAATTATTGCAACATCTCTATCACTTTAGCCTTTTGTTTCCACAATACTTATTGCCAGGTTAGTTCTTTTGTCTCCAGTTTTGCTTTTACATGTAAAGCCCTCAATCTCAGTTTCTAGCTCACCCGGTTTGTACGGTATATGTTAATTTCAGTCCAAGAGCAATGTCTTTTATACTCTGCTCTTACCGCTCCCGGTGCTCAGGCTTTGATTTCTGGGTGTCAGGTACAGATAAGCACACGGCACCATCACGCCAAATTTTATTGTTTTTTTATGTTTTGTACTAATACTATGTGCACTTTTATAGTATTAAATTGAGTGTATATGTGTATATATAGAAATGAAAATACCGAATACAATCTATGTATGCGCTGCTTGTTGATATAATCAACTGGTGAATATTTAAGGGAGTAAAACCGGATTACTCAGTAGGAGCTGTAGTCACACTCATTTAGCTGTAGTCAATATTCAGTTAAGGGCCTGAATATTGATAATTTAATAGTTTCTAAAGAGGCAAGTTACCATAACACCTCTATGGGAATATTTTTTCTAATATATTGCTGCTATAGACATCCGGCATCACTGTACAGTGGCGATGCAGGATGTCTTTTAGCATGGATATAAGCAAGATGCTATTACATATCCCCTTCATTACCAAATGCATGGACACACTTTTAATCTGAAATTGCAAACTTTAAAAATCGACCACAAGGTGGTAGCAGAATATTATAAATTAAATTCTAAAATGCTCACCAGAGGTGTAGCTTAAAAAAAACAAAAAAAAAACCACACACCCTGAAATGGGTTCTCATGTAAATAGAACGGCCTGCTTCCCGTCATGTGCCATAACGTTTGCCCTGTGACAGCTTCATCCTCTCAATATTCATTTGTTGGTTGAACCTTGACAACTGGCAGGTGACATGCTGCCAATTCTAGTCCTGGCAACGTGCTGGAGATTTCAAGCACAGTGGGAAATTTTAGGTTTTTTCAAAAATATGTTCGAATCCATCACAGGACTAGACGATATTATGCACGATTTGGCCAATTCCGACGCATCGGAACGACAGATCGTGCATAATGTGTACATAATGAGTGTCCACTTTTGATTACGTTGCCGAGGCGTGTACCCACAGGTCGTCCGTCGTATCTTACATACAGGAGGTAAGATCTGACAATTTTGTACAGGATCTACGCCATATCGTTCAGTGTTTAATGCCTGAACGATATGTCAACCCGACATCACTTTTTGACACAGATACATTAAACGAATTAAAATAAATTGACCCGGACCCACGAACTGTAATACTGTCCTCTAAGGACAGTACTACCCGAATGGCCAAGCAGCCGCGAGATTTCACTATAGAAATTCCAGTGCTGAGGTTTCATTGACAGAGGTGAGCCTTCCGCCTCTCAGACAATGAGCGGTTCCCACCAGTGACTTCAATGGTGAGAACCGTTCATTGTCTGAGAGGCAGAAGGCTTGCGCCTCTCAGCCAAATGAAAGCTCAAATCTCGCTGGCTGCGTGGTCATTCGGTTAGTACCGCCAAAAGATGTAAATAGTTAGATAGTGCACGATAGATCGTATATCGTATTTTACTGTTCATGCACCATATCATGTCCTGGAGTGCCGGGAAGAGCTCAAGGGAAATCACTGACGACATTGCATCGTTTGCAGGTCGTCTAGTGTGTAGGCACCTTACAGTTGGAGCGTTTGATTTTGGAGAAGAAAACTAAGGGAGACACAATGTGGTGGACATTAATCTTTTTGTTATATAACCTATGCCTATTACGCAGTGCTGCATACCACAGTAAACTAGAACATGGAAAATAATGCCAAGATAGTGCTCATATAAAGAGAAAGACACTCACCACTTCATCAGCTGTGAAATCAATAAATCCAGGAAGAATCAAAAAGTCACTGAAAAAAAGAAAAGAAAACCTTCTGTAAATGGACTATAGCAGTGATCAGATTGCGTTTCAAATTCAATAGCTACATTGATGACTGATAGTAATGCAGAATGACTACAGAGAATGGGGTAGATTTATTATAGCGGCACTTAACGTGCCGCTATAACGTTTCCCCTCTTTACCGAGGCGAAGCAGGAAGCACTACCGATGAGATGTATAAACATCTCATCGGCCGGAGAGGGGGAGCTTTAACTCCCCCCTCCGGCGCTACCCGCTAGAGACAGCAGCGCATCAGCCTAGTGCTGATGCGCTGTCTCTCAGTCCCGGTCGGCTCCACTGAGTATGCGCGGGATCTCGCAAGTATCGCAAGATCCCCACGTGGAGCCCTGGAGCCGGCAGCCGCCGCAGCAGGGACAGCACTGTCCCTGCTGTGGGGATAGGCTAGCGCCAGGCTGTTGCTGTCGATAACGACAGCTACAGCCGGCCGGTCATATGTTATGACCGTTCGTACATGGCCCTGCCGTCGGCGCTGCTATCTTATAGATACCAGCGCCGATAATGACAGGGGCGCACAGCGCCCCTGTCATTTACCGCCCAGACCCCCGATCATACATCGGGGAGAAGCGGTTTCAGCGCACATAACGTGCGCTGATACCGCTTCTGGGCTTCGTACATCTCCCCCAATGTCTGATACTAAAAATTAAACCTCAAATTCTATCCACATACACATCTGTGGGTACATGATCACAGGCAGCAATTTCATCATCAGACTCCAAGGCCCTCTTTAAAATTGCTGCTTATGTGTGTATTTTATTATAGTTTTATTTGTTGGCACTCCATAAAATAACATCCTATTCCTTTGTATAGAGGTTCCCAAACGGGGTCCTCAAGGCACCTGAACAGTCCAGGTTTAAGGATATTCATGCTTGACCACAGGTGGATTAATTAGTACCTCAGTCAATTTGCTTTAACCACCATTGCATGGATCTCTCTAAAACCTGAACTGTTGGGGTGCCTGAGGGCTGCGTTTGGGAACCTCTTCCTTAGTATAAATCTGCCCAGCTGCTTCTTCGTCCGTAGCGCATCTCGCGCCATGCGTGGTGCGAGACGGACTCCCACGATCAGAGATGCGCATTTGCGTCTCCATGGAATTTAATGGAGACGCACTCCCGTGATCGGGAACGCGCCATAGCGTACCGTGACGCAACTTGCGGCCCACAATTAACTTGGGCGCATCTGTACATAGCTCAATTTGCATCTGGCATGATCCATTGATACTGTATAGAGGACATGTTGTAGTAACCCTATGTTAGGTGCATTTAGGCAATTCTGAACAGTACATTACTAGTCATGCATGATGAAATAAAGTACAATATGTTCTGAAAAACAAAGTACATGCACTGCATAAGATGTTCCTGCTTACATAATGTAGGTTTGGTATGCTAGTTCTGCTGGAGCACATATTCCTTTCCTATTACTTTAACCTACAAAGACTTAATTTCAAAGACAATCAACACAGTTTAAAAACCGAAAGCATACAGATGCCGACAAAGAACTAAACACTGACAACAGAAGGAGATTCATCCAGCAATGTACAAACAAATACAAGTAGCAAACAGATACTGGAAGGGTATATTTACTGAAGTGTGGGTTTTTGGAAGTGGAGGTGTTGCCCATAGCAACCAATCAGATTTTACTTATTTATCTAGCACCTTCTAGAACACAGCTTCTCAAATTCGGTTCTCAGGACCCCAAACCGTGCATGTTTTCCAGGTCTCCTCACAGAATCACAAGTGAAATAATTAGCTCCACAAAGTGTGTCAGTAAGTAATGAATACACCTGTGCACCTGCTAGGTTATCTGGAAAATGTGAACTGTGTGCGGTCCTGAGGACAGAGTTTGAGAACCACTGTTCTAGAACACAGGTTCTCAAACTCGGTACTCAGGACCCCAAACAGTGCATGTTTTCCAGGTCTCCCCACAGAATCACAAGTGAAATAAATAGCTCCACCTGTGGCTCTTTCAAAATGTGTCAGTGTATAATTACTACACCTGTGCACCTGCTAGGTGACCTGGAAAATGTGAACTGTGTGGGGTCCTGAGGACAGAGTTTGAGAACCACTGTGCTAGAAGATAACAGCTAGAATCTGATTGGTTGCTATGGGCAACATCTCCACTTCCAAAAATCTGCACTTTAGTAAATATAGCCCTGAATATCCAACCTTAAAATATTATAGGTCATTGACCACATTTTCTACAATACAATTTCCATGATTAAAGTTGCAAAATGTAACCAAGAATAATGTTCCCAAACTGCAAGTGTTTATTGATGACTTTGTAAGATCATGGGCTAACATTTTTAAGTGAAGAAAATAACAAACAGCAGCATTTTTTAAATGTAGCTAAAAAGAAGAATATCCATATAAGCCGTGATTAATTAGCCAAAGTAAAAACCTTTTCTTAAGCTGGGTACACACCTGAACGATGTGTCAATCATCTGACTGTCCTTCAGATGGTGCTATCGTGGGTCCCGGCATACACACTGTGCAACCATCATGAACAACACCTGTGTGTACTCCATATTCCATCGCCCCAAATGATGTGCAGCACATCAGATGGGACGATGAGATGAATGATGTGCTTCCATGAGAGATTGGGAGTACACACTACACGATGGTCGTGGGTACCATGATTGCACAACTAATCATGTATAATGTGTACCCAGCTTTGGAGCCATGTCAAACAAAAGCAAAACAGCCTAAATTACTAAAACGGTCATCATAAAAACGTAATAAACAGATCCAACCTATTAAATAAAATATAAAACCTGGCTGAATTTTAAAATCACTGTTTCCAAGTGCTATCCACTGCTGGGTCCGGACTACACTAGGATCATATGCTGTGCGCAACACAGGTAGGTACCACACTTAGAAAGCTTGTAATAAAATTTTCTTCACCATGGGACCCGGTTTTCCATAAACATTTGCCAGTCATATTTGGAAGTTCAAGGTGGATTTTACTTTATTCATTATGCGAGGTACTTTTACAACAAATACATATTACATTCTTGGCTACTCTAATTTTTCTGAATATTACATTTAGTTTACCTATCATTTATGCAGCTCTGTATAGAAATACTGTATTTTCTTTATTATTCATGCAGTAGTTTCATATTCTATACATGTACAAATACATCTATAGCACAATTATTTCCTATGCTGATAAGGTTTTTGATCGATTTGTATCTGCCGACTATTTGGATCAACTGCTATAAAAAATTATTGCTAATTACTAGATTCACATTTTAATTCTCGCTGCAAGCGGCAGCTAAACCAAGTTTTTTTTGTCTACAATATATACAGAACATACATATTTTATAGATTTAGAGAGTATACTGTATGTCTTTTATATTCTAGATTTGGAAGTTGGCTGGTTTCAGTTTCAGAACATTATAACTGCCAGTCATTCTCATCTACTCCCTACTGTTCCGTGGCGTCATCCTTTTGATTGTGCCCCCCTCCCCTCTGCTAAATGCCTGTCAGCAGATGTAACCTCATATTTGGGGCCTCTCCTACAATGCAAGGGTGACTGTGGCTTGCCTATTTAAATGCCATACAGTGCACCCTCTTGCACCTTAAAGAAAACCATGGCTGCTCAAATCTAAGAGCATTAGCTTTGCAAACTGCAATCAAAATATCATGCCCGCTTCTGGGTGAAACTTAGGATAGATGTCAGAAGGTTCTCATACACTCTTCAACTGGAATTATTGCACATGTAATTACAAGCTCACAGGCAACCCCAATAGAATGGTGCCCTTATGGAGCAATCCAGCTTTCCAGGCTTCAAACTCTATAACACAAGCAATGGACAGGGCATAATATCAAATTGCTTCCGGACACTGTACCCCTAAATCTATTCAGAGTTCCCTGAGCCCTGCAATTATCTCGAACTATCGTTTTGTGTTTCTTCTATAAATAAACAGCTTCTCCATCTCTATTATACTGAAAACTTGACCACCTCTTCAGCCCTCCCCCTTGAAGTAATCCGCTTACACAAATCTTCCTATACGGGCTTAATCTCCACCTTCTACTCCTAACTAATCAAGCATGGGAAAACTTGGAATTACATGTGTGTTACTGCAAAGAGGATATAAGGAAAATGCTAGAACTGCAGGAATGGTCAGGAATTTGGGAAGGACTGGCAAAGAGCACAATCTGCACACGTATTAAAGAGAACTTGTATAAAATCTTATACGTGGCCAGTCTTGGCTCCAAGATATTTACTGCATCTCCAAGCCTTTGCTGGTGGGATTATGGTGCTCAAGACACCCTATCCCATATTTTGTAGATCTGAATCAAAGTAGAGATTGTTGGTGAGAAGTCCATAACCTAGTACAGGCTATAACACAAGTGTTCTGCCTAGTCTACCTTTTCTAACATCCTTATTATGTCCAATCCCTAATGTGCCAAAGAGCGCTCAGAAACTAATAGGTCATATAGTTACAGAATATCACCTGGAAAAAGGCAACACCCACCCTCATCAACAAAGTCTGCCAGATTTACAAGCTTAAACATATTTCCAGCATAATTCAAGACCTCTCTAAATCAATTACTATTTGAAGTGCATGGTCCACACACTTTGAACCCAACTTCACTCCCTGCACATACAAAGGATCCATTTTTCACACAGCCATACTCCTGTCTTTTCCCTTTCCGCTCTGCTCCCCTGTACTAACATCCCCTTTCCTACACCTCTAACAGTGCTCTAATAGGGTTAGATTGACTATCCGTCGGGTTTACAAAGACGCCGATGATAGGTGGTTTTGACAGATGGATTTCGAAGACAATTGGCGGCTTTAAAAATTTGCAGAATAGTAAATCAACCCCATTGAGTGTGCAGCAGACATGTCACTTTTTCGCTGAAGATATTTATTGAAAAATAGCATATTTCCCTGTCAATGTATGATTTTATCAATGTATAATGGTCAGTGAAATATACCTCCGACTTACAAGTCTTCTGTATTAGCACCCTAACTTGTTGCTTGTTAATTGGTCAAGTTTGCAGTCAGTGCGTATGAGGTCTGCTGAAATTGTACTTATTAAATAAATATGTATGTTTAATATTGTACTGTTCCAGGATAAATATATAAAAGTTTACTACATGGGTTTGACAAAACAATTTTTTTTTTTTAAATTATAAGCGGCTTCCATCTCAATGGTATTTGTTCTGGCTTGAGAAAAGAAGAAAAAAAAAAAAAAAAAAGTTACCCATTAAGATTCACTTTTTAACTCCTTTTTAGACATATGTGAAGATTGCGCTCTCGCCTATAGAGGCAGTACTGTTTTTGCTGCTTTTTGGATGCCACAGTATTGGGGTTACGTAGCCCAAGATTATGGTACCAGAACCTTGCTCTCATTAACTGGCGTGACAACAATATTTTCTCTTTTCTATTTTTCAATTGAAGGTGGAAGCAAGACGGTGGTGAGAAAATAATGAATGGTAAATAACAATCTCAGGTGAACTCAAGGACTACAGCAATTTAATAAGGTCACTAAAATCCATTCACCAACCCCGATGAAGGAACCCAGAAGTTATGAAAACATGTACAATATTGTGAGTTACTGGAGTGTTCACCCTGTTTGACAGCTGAGAATTTACCTGGAGTAGAGGGGGCTGCTGATGTATGCTCACTGCCAAAGTCCGAGCTGCAAGCCATCCAAAGAGGACGGGAGGCAGTAATGCTTGCACTGACCTACATCTTGGTGCAATCCTATATTTAGTTACTCTTTGTGCAAAAAGAATATGGACTCCAGAAATCTAACTACTGGATAGTGGAAGATTTGCCATTTTCAAACCACTGGACTGGAATTGTTTATTTATTAAGAGTTTCTTATATAGCGCAGCATATTCCATTGCGCTTTACAATTGGAAACATTTATAGAACAAAACTGGGTAATAGCAGACAGATATATAGGTAGGAAGGCCCTGCTTGCAAGCTTGTTCATCTTTATATTTTATAACATATTTGGGCTTCACTTTTAGTATATTTATTACGTGATTTTGACTGCATTCTTTTCAGCATTATTGTTTTTAATTAGATTCATTATAAACATTTCTTCATAGTCATTTATTGTTTTAGAGTCTGCACATTCCTCTTGGATGTCAGTTTCAGCTTAATATAAGAACAAGCGCACAGGTGTAATAAAAGATATCAAATAGTTAAAAAAAGAAGAAAAAAAAGAAAAACAGCTGCAGAGACAATAATTATAGATTAATATTGTAATAGAACAGTGGTTCTCAAACTCAGGGCCTGATTCAGAGCCGGACGCTCTGACCAGAGCGCTCGCTCTGAATCAGGGCCCTCCTACCTAAAAATGGAGCGGCCTCCTGACCGCTCGCATAGCTGTGGGTGACCACCCACTGCTCATGCGAGCGGCCAAAAAGATGGTCGCGATGGTCATGACCATCGGGCTTGCGACGAGATCCTGCGGTAGGGTCTCGCTGCCGCAAGCCCAGGAGTGCTTTTGGCTCTATCAGAGCCAAAAGCACTCCCACTGACATCACTAGTGATGTCAGTGGGGCCGGCCCCAGACGGTAGGCGTTCCCATGGGAACGCCTCCGTCTGGACAGCCACGCCCCCGGCACGCCCACCAAAGGGGGCGTGCTGTCACTCACCATCGACAGCACGCCCCCTTTGGTGCGTCGTGCACATGCGGGCACCATCGACCCGCTCGCGAGCGGGTCCGAATCAGGCCCTCAGTCCTCAGGACCCCATACAGGCACATTTTACAGGTCACCCGGCAGGAGCACAGGGTTGTTCATTACTCACTGACATTTTAAAAGATTCACAGGTGAAGCAAATATCTCACTTGTGATTCTGTGAGGAGACCTGGAAAATATAAAATATGCACTGTTTGGGGTCCTGAGGACAGAGGCCCTGATTCAGAGCCGGACGGTCTGACAGAGCGCTCGCTCTGAATCAGGGACGTCCCTGCTACTTTTTGAAGCGGCCTCCTGGTTGCTCGCATAGCTGTGGGTGACCACCCACAGCTATAGCTAGCGGCCAAAATGATGGTCGCGATGGTCAAGACCATCGCGACCATTGGGCTTGCGACGAGACCCTGTGGTAGGGTCTCGCTGCCGCAAGCCCTGGAGTGCTTTCGGCTCTATCACTAGTGATGTCAGTGGGGCCGGCCCCAGACGGTAGGCGTTCCCATGGGGGAGCCTCCGTCTGGGCAGCCACGCCCCCGGCACGCCCAAAGGGGGCGTGCTGTCAATCACCATCGACAGCACGCCCCCTTTGGTGCGAGACCCATAACAACGGCTGGGCCGTCGTCGTGCGCATACGCACTTGGGCAACATCGACCAGCTTGTGAACGCTCAGCGCTCGCGAGCGGGTCTGAATCAGGCCCAGAGTTGAGAACCTGTGTAATAGAAGAACTCAAAGTTAATGAAGAAAAGG
Organism: Taudactylus pleione; assembly: GCA_031769625.1. Taxonomy (NCBI): domain Eukaryota; kingdom Metazoa; phylum Chordata; class Amphibia; order Anura; family Myobatrachidae; genus Taudactylus; species Taudactylus pleione. Next base: position 40,434,062 of record JAUIMM010000018.1, read on the forward strand.
TTGCCCGAAAGCTGCACAGATATACCACACCTTGGATTACAATGATTTGTAGAAGACAAGCCATCAATAAGTAAGCAGATGGGTTTTAACCAGCAGACTTTCAATCCCTAGCTGCTGACTAATCTCTGGATATACTGACTTGCGTAACACAAATGCAATCAACAGCTGCAAGCTGAGCCTTTTTGCAGGATGCAAATTTCATGGGAAGGGAGATTTCAGCTACAGTGAGACTGTTAATGTTCTATATAGAGAATGATGAAAGCTGTACTCTGGGCTAAAGTGCACAAGATGCTTCAGGTCTGTAATAACATGCACAACACTTCCCAGCAATTTGGCACTTGTATATCAGACAGTCTGTCTTGGGGTATTTTATCAGCTACAGAATAATGACTAGAAAGCAATTACTGTACAGGTTTTCTCAGCAAAATATTTACTACAAGAGTAGTATAATTCTGAATGTTGACAGTCAACAATGTCATTACTTATATATAAACTCAAACCGATCTTTGTGATGCCATCAACATTTTTAATAGAATGGACAGAAAATTGTTCTCATGATTTACTTAAGACTTCATGAGGGAGGTAGTTGATGTGCCGGCTGTTGGGACACCGGTGCCAGTCCGTATCGAAGGGCGAGGGTTAGGGTACTTACCGGCTGTTGTCTGTATTTTAATCCTGATGGGATGCCGGCGTCAGGATTCTGACAGCCGGCATCCTGTACCCAACCCCTTCTTCCACATCAGTAATAGGTAACCCAATTCCCTTTAAAGGTTGAAAAGGGAAACCCTCTAACCTTCAAAAAGAGCCACACATTACTCTTAAGGTGAGCATCCACTACCCGATTATGGAAAGACAGCATGATTAAGACATCGTAAAGTCGTTCCTGATCCCCCGTAGTGCCAGCACTAAACGATATGTCGTTCAGTGTAGGCACCCTCCCTCATCCCTGAACATGGTCAATCTGTCGTTATCGACAGATTGACCGGCATGTTCAGGCGATGATTGAGGTCGGAAACAACCAGCGGTAGCGCGCATCGCTGGTCGTTTCCGACATTATAGTGCACGATTAATGAGCAATTGAACAATTACGATGTTGTAAGCGCTCAATCGCACATTAAAATCGCCTGATGGATATGCGGCTTTAATCTAAGTGGTAAGTCATATAAATTATTTTGATCAATTAAAAGGACACTTATCTGTAATAACATATAAGGCCTTTTAAGCATTAGAAGCTATAACACACACGTATGACAACAAAGCAGGCCTTTTACACATTACAAGCTAGAACACACACACGAACGACTGGGAGCTGTAAGTGTTGACCATCACTGGGCTACATCACCATAGTACACTGGACATAAGGGTTGATGTATCAAGCAGTGAAAAGAGTAGAGAAGGTGACCAGTAGAGAAGTTGCCCCTAGCAACCAATCAGCTTTAAGGTAGAATTTATCAAGTTCATCCTATAAAATGTTTCAAGCTGACTGGTTGCTATGGGTAACTTCTCCACTCTTCACTGCATGATATATTAACCCCATAGTCTGCAGTATCGACACATTCTATTGTGGATACATTTATGGAACACGTTACTATTCTTTGAGCTGAAGGACACAGATTCCTATATCGACCTGTTTATGTACAGAACATACTTTTCATTCCCTTTATTGGTACATCCTGCTCTGGTCATCTTGTCTGAACCAGCATTCCCCTCAGTCCCCTTGTTTCTGTCCTAGCCTGCACTGCACATAAGGAAAGCTGTATCAAGCCTTCTAAAGAGTGGAGAAGTTCCCCATAGGAACCAATCAGCTTCTACCTATCATTTTATAAAATTTACTAGTTTAATTCTAGCTAAAAGCCAATTGGTTGCTATGGACAACATCTACACTCTTTAGAAACTTGATGTATATTCCCCTAGAAATTCATTGTTGAACAGCACAGAGAATGAGTACCCAATTGTCTGCATCGCGCCCGGGACTTTAGTTGGGAGATGCAGTTTATCACACCTAATTACAGGGGTTTAGTCGCAGTAAACGGCATTCTCCGACTTAAGTTAGTGCCAGCGGTAAAGACCGCAACTAGCATGGCGGCACTAGTCTAGTCAGATTTCTGCTAGCACCTCAGGAGAGTGAGCAGAAATCCTCTAGTCTCAGGTTTACTGTATGGCCAATTGAGTAGCTAGTTCAACATTACATTTATTGACTATTATACTATATAATAATGCAGATATTTGACTAGGAATCAGGAAAGAAATGTGCTACAAGTGAGAGGAATGACACCCCCTCTATATGACATGATCAGACCATGAAAACTGCAGGGGTACACACACACACACACACTTTGTGGAAGATCACTTGATTCTGTCTCCATTGACATTTTTGCAACATTAGAAGGCAAAATGTGACGGTAAAGGGGTTCCTGTACTACAGCAAGGTAACATTTTATTGTGGCCCCTTCCAATGAGTAAATGAATGTGGCCCACAGAAATCTGGTGCACCATAGATATATGGGAAACCACCTGAAAGAGCAAACTAGAATCTGCATAATGCTTGTCCAGCTGGCAGAGTTGCACCTGAAAAAAACATGGTGTAATGCACATGGTGCAAATACAATTTTCTTTTGCATGCAGGGAAAACACTGCCTGATTTTATAAGTAGCCCATCAACACAGGGTGATTTAAACTAGGCAGATCCCGCTTTCTAACTTAAAATAGCACGTAGATTCCCCCTCCCATGGATACACATAATTTTGCTAAAGTGAAAAATTGTACCATCTACCTGGATATACTCCAACAGGATTTGGACAGTATAGATTAAAAAAAAACTGCTAAAAACAGTAAATAATGTTTTTCAAAATGCCAAGTACTGTTATGTCTAGATCAAAATGTCAAGGAAGGTGTAAGGCTGAGGAAGGGTAATTACCAAGGATACTTGATGAATCAGCCATCACAGTATTAGGTTACAACTAGTAACAAAGTGGAGGGTATTTATATTCCCATCTGAATTCTATGAAATGTAACAATCCTAATTTGCCCATGCATGATTTAATTTAGGAAGGAGCAGGAAATAAGAGTCAGCAGGCAATCACACTGTGTACACTATGACAGGATGCAAAGAGGGCAGACAACAGCATGAGACATGGTAATACGCCCATGGCTAAAGCTACATCTGCATTTTTAATTCAGCGATGACATTTAACATCTTCAAATCGTTCACAACTCTTTCACCTCCATGCTATAACATAATTACCCTTATCTGCAAACTGCTCTAAGTAAAGCATTGACTTCCTTAACTACAAAAATAGAATATTGAAGGCCTGTGAGGTAACCCTCCCCATTTCCCATTCAAATGAAGATTTCTAGTGTTTAAATATCTGAAAAATAAAAAGCTTTTCATCTCCTAGGTGAGTCATCTGATTTCTGGGCATCAGAGCCATCAATTGGTATAAGCTGCCTCACACCACTATGGAATCCTCAGTGCCATAACATACATGCTGTTATTATAAACTAAAAATTCTGATATTCATATAAGGTGAGTGCAGTGGATTTCTGACTTTGTTTATTTGGTTAATTTTGTGATCACAGCTCTCTCATGCACCCCTGTGCAAGCTTATTTATGTTAACCTGTGTCAGCTGCCTTTTTTGTAGTATGATAGAAGCAATGTTTGGTGACTGTCTTGCCTTTAAAAGCCATAAGTTAGTTGGCAGGTGAGCTTTAAAACAGTTAACATTGTTTCAGTTAAATTTTTTTCCTGGGGTCAACGTTTCAATGACTGTGTATTTTTATCAGGACGTGCTGACGAAAATGCAGTAATTGAAACATTGACCCCAGAAAAAATTGGTATTGTGTGATTTATTGATACCCCTGTGTTCGTTCTCTCGTTCGTGTTTTTTTTTTTTTCTCTCTCTCAACATATTCATACTTGTATTAATTGTAATGTTTAATTGTATTGGGTAATGTATACATTATTGAAGATCAGCTAAATCGTTGTCAGTTGCTCCCAATTCTTACAAACTTCTCACAATACCCCAAGCATATCCAGTGCAGTGAACATTAAAATGCAACCATTTTACTTTAATGTATTTTATAGTTTGTGTAATACAGAGCAAATAACAGAATTGTAATGTTGATACGTACTTTATTTATAATCCCTCTGCAGCAGAGTACCATGTAAGGTGTTTCCCTAAAAGCTCATTCATATTAATGCCGTAAAACGCATATCAACTCATGAAAATACAGACATTAGTGGTGAGTTTGCCATACACTGCATTTTTACAAATGTAAAATTACTGTAGCATGTACTAATGCATGATAAATAGGGCATTCTGCACGGTTACATTTTAAATGCAATGTTACATTTTGAGAAAGCAATGGCCAGAACAAAACCATTACAAATTCATCCTGCTTTGAATATGATCTTCAGGCTTTATGATGGCACATGAAAGAGCATTAACACCTGCTAGCTGTGGACAGACCCTTACTAAACAAGCTGACTGTGACGAAGACACTTGCTGGCTCTGTAATATTTATTTGCATCAGGACAATCTACAGCCTACATGTTAAGAGTTAGTTATTTGTAAAACAGTGGGAGGTAATGCTTTGTTAAAACTACTTTTTAAACAGACCTGTAGCACTGGGTATTTTTTAATCATTCATTTTCCTGAATGGCAACAAAAAGGGGGATCGATTTCTAGATTTGTTGTACACAGAATTTGTAATGTACAAATAGTGTTCTCCCCAGAATTTTTTTCCAGCCAGGTGGCATCAAGAAGTAGCCGGGTGGGGGCCTTCGCAATAAAGAGTTTTAAATCCTGACCTTATAATGATTTAATCTTGAAATAACAATTTATATATTAATTCTCCTCTTCTTCGAGGCCCCACTTGCTGGCACCAAATTAATTTTTATTAATACAACCCTCAGATACTGTCCCCACTTGCAGGCTCCCAAATACTGTCCCCACAGATTTTTTTTTTTTTGGGGGAGAGGCACTGGAAAAAACGGCACAGGTGCTGGTAGAAATATGCCCAAAGTCATTACTCCTTTTGAAGTATAGGTTTTCCTCATTAACACTAAAGTGATTACACCAGAACTCAATGGTTTTGCAGCACATTATGCATATACGAAAAAACACATATTTTAGCTGTATATAAGAGCTTCGGGGAGTTTAGCGCAACTATCTGAAACAAAATAAGACAGCACTAGTGTGTATGGGAACAGAGAGCTTACAGTAAGTTGTGTAGCTAGTTAGTGCACAGACTGAAAACCCCATGCGCGTCAGCAGTAATACTGGAGTGGACGTAACATCAGACTATGCTCCTGCTTCTGGAATTGTACAGCCCGATGTCCCCACATTACACAGCTCACATCGGTACCCGGGGCTACAGGTGACTGTGTGCAACACAGCGCAGCAGCAACTTACCCGACAGCCGATTGAGCCGGATCCACATGGGCAGCAGCACTGGGGTAACCACAGGAAGTTCCTGCAGGAAGGGTAACCACAGAAAGTTCCTGCAGGAAGCAGAGCCGGACCCTGCTGCAGGTGGGGACGGTGTAACTGCCCGCAGGTTCCCCTGGAAGTGGCACATGGGTTCCGCTCTCAGAGTGTGTGTCAACAAGGACACGTTGAGGGTGACCGGGGACGTGGCACATTGGGGCAAGGGGAAGTGCCTGGCGGTGGGCTGTTTCTGTGCGCCCGCAAAAAACAGCCTGGTGAGAACACTGCAAATATGTCCTTACATTTCATATTACTGGTTGAAAAAGACATAAGTTCCATGTGCTAAACACATATTTGCAATTGGGCTTTAATAAATATCTAATTACTTCACACTCATTTTATTTTACAATAAAATGTGTTACAGTACAGTAGCACTGGTAAAAGACATCATGACGTAGGGATTATAAAAAGAATAGAAAGAAAAACACTTGCCATTCTGGATTCTTTTGTAAAATAGTTGGTGATGCAAGCTCACTGCTGGCTCTATCCTCCCGCTCCATTATCGGCATAACAAGCAGGCAACCGAGACAGACATACACTCAATTATATTGATCTGGAATATGGGAGGAGAAGGGTCACTGTTACAGACTTTCCTTCCTCTTTGACCAATGAGAGATCTGATCTGCAATTTTTAAGTTAAAGATGTAGCCATACACACTTCGTCTGAATGCAGATTTCTTTAAAATAGCAATTGGAGTCTTTTCAGGTTTATAATTCTGCCATTAGCAAATCAGACCTGTAGGACAACTGAGACTGAGAAACTTAAAATACAATCTACAGACTGTTGATGCAGATATTTCAGGAACTTACAGGAATACAAACAACAACAATTCTACTCAGCAGGTATTTAATGTTATGGGCCATTTTAGCTTATTTCAAGAAGGTCTTGACCAAAGAAGGACATTTGCAAGAACAAAATGTATTAGCTTGATGGAGGTGACAGACAAAGGCTTTCAATTATTCAAGTATTTACAAGGGAATGGCTGAAGGTAACATGTGTTATGGTTTAATTATGTCATTTATAAAATATTGAAATATTTCCTAAAGCTTCATTCACACAAACACTGCACATATACTGGCCATTGTCTGCTCTATACACACAGAACTAAACAATAATACAAAACAGGGAACATTGCAGTTTGTTAAAACTCCTCCCTGGAAAACAATTCATATTTTTTCTCATTCTGTACGGAGAATGAAAAAGGATCAAAAAACATACAGTAGCTCTTATGAACACAGGGGCTGATTCAGACCCGCTCACGAGCGCAGGACGCTCGCAAGCGGGTCGATGGTGCCGAATTGCGCATGACGGAGGGACCCGAATAACGACGGCCAAGCCGTCGTTATGGGTCTCGCACCAAAGGGGGCGCGCTGTTAGTAGTGATGCCAGTGGAAGTGATTTTGGCTCGGATAGAGCCAAAATCACTTCAGGGGTTGCGGTCACCGAGACCCTACCGCAAGGGTCTCGTCGCAAGCCCGATGGTCTTGACCATCGCGACTATCATCATGGACGCTTGCTATAGCTGTGGGCGGTAACCCACAGCTATGCGAGCGTCCGTGAGGCCGCTCCATTTTCAGAGAGGAGGGCCCTGATTCAGAGCGAGCGCTCTGAATCAGGCCCACAATCCTTAATCAGCAATGACCACGTCATGTCAGGTTGCATGGTCATGAAAAGTAGCTCAGTGTCACTGCCAGGCATGACGGGTGTACATTTACCATCAAATGAACAAATGCAGAATACAAAAAGGTAGCAGATGTAGTCTTCATTTCCCAATTAAAATGACATAAAAAAAAAAATAATCATCTAAAAATAACTGAAAGTTAATTTTCGGTCTGATACACAAATTTTTGAAAAAAAAAACAAAACCTGTAACAGATTGATAAAGGGCAGAGACGCTGGCAATAGTTTTCCACCAGTGGACCCACCAATTACTGATCGAGCCACATTCATGGCATGTCAATAGTTTCAGTAGTGGTCAATGTATAGACAGTACAGATTGAAAGAGGAGATGCCCAGTCATCAAGCTGGATAACCACACTTCAAACCAAAATAAAACTTGGGTGCAAAACAAGTACCAATGTTCATCTCTCCAAACACAAATCTCTCATGTCAGTTACAGGCTTTCAATTCAAAGTAGCTAGATAAAGATGAATATATCACCTAAAAAAAGGTCACCAGTTTCTACATCAGCACAAAAGCATCACATAGTCATAGCTAAAAACATGTCAGATAAAAGGGTTTCACATTCATTTCATGACCAAAGGAGCATTCATGAAAAGGTCTCCACTTACTACCGGTATTACACACAATCCTAAACATTCTAAGCAAAGTTTTAGGTTACTAGACCAACCATGCAAATACATGTAAAATCCTCATCGCTGCCACTATACAAAGTGAGATGACAGAAATGCTAATTATATCCTTCAAAGTGACATCTGGACTTTGTTCATGCAATATATTTAAACTTCAATGCTTTGATGCCTTCCCCATACGGGTGGGTACAGAAACAATGTGGATAGTAGTAGGTTAGATTTAGACAAAAACAAACAAAAAAAAAACAAAACCACTTAATATACTTATTAATGGTAATGCCATTGTATCTGCTACCACTATAGATGCAAATCTCGTGTCACCAGACATTGGCTGGCTCCAGCAGATAGCTAGACGCAACCACTTTATTGTCCTCACATTATAGGGTTACAGAGCTATTAGAGCTTACTCCTGAACAACATATATTGTGCTGTTTGAAGCACCAGAAACACAAAAATCAACACATTTGTCTGTAAGGCAGCACACACTATGTGATTTATTCAGAAGCAACAGGTCATTTGCTTTGCTGCAATATTGAAAAGGGCAAATCAGAGCAGGAAGAAAAAACAAAAAGTAATAAGAAAAGTCACTTAATATAAGCTAATCTCCCAAATGTTATGACCTAAAAGTAGTTACGCTCGGATGGCATTCTGCCAAAAAGACAAAAGTAGAACGCTCTACTAGATTACCAGATCCCCTTAGAATGTAAGCTCTACCAGATCCCCTTAGAATGTAAGCTCTCATGAGCAGGGTCCCTCTTCCCTCACGTGCTTCTCCTTGCCTTACTTTTACTTTCTTTTGCAACGGTACATAACACTTGGTTGCTGACACCCTGATGCTTATTTAGGTGCTATGCAGCAGTGTTTATAAATCATGTATCTGTCCTGCATTGTTTGTACTGTTTCTGTGCTTTGTAATGTGCTGCGGAACCCTTGTGGCGCCATATAAAGGATAATAATAATAAACCAGTACAATAGCACTTAATGTGAAATCGGTGTGATTTACCGGACAAATCAGGACAGAGGCTGCCCGACATGGGTGAAAATCCCGATCGTCTCTAGGTAAGTATTGACTAACCTACCCTCCCCCCCCACTAACACTCCTTAGGGGTGCCTAACCCTAACCTTCCCCCAATCCCCCCTCTAAGTGCCTAAACCTAACCCCCCCCCCCCTTCCCTGCCGCCTAAACCCAAGTCCCCCGGGGCGTCTAGCTTTAGATGCCTGTCATTTAACTCTCGCCGGGATTAAGTAGTCTGGAAGCCGGCTGTCGGGATTAACTCCACTGGCTTCCAGACTGCATACCCTTAATGCACCATAACCTGTTTGTTTAAACAAAGGTGAACTGGCGCCAACTAGTGGATTCACAATGCTTGAAAGAGAGCCATGAAGTAAATGCGCCTGCTAACTAGGCTACCCCCAGAATATCCTATACAAGGAACTATTAAAACTGGTTCCCAAATTTGAGACATCTGTACACTCTGTGCCATTACAACTATCAGAAATGCCCTGGCTATACGGAACAAAACACTTTGACTGCTATAAAAGCAGTGTGTATAAAACTGTTATAATGCTTTTTGAGACCTTTCATTGCCTGGAACCAGATCGGATTGTGCCCAGCAGATGCATCATGTAGGAGTTGCCATTCACAACTAAAATATTCAGTAGAGTTGGGAGGCAGCAGAGGACACACAGCATCTAGACCAGTGGTTCTCAAGTCCTCAGGACCCCACACGGGTCACGTTTTCCAGGTCACCCAGCAGGTGCACAGGTGTATTCATTATTCACTGATACATTTTAAAAGATCCACAGATTGAGCTAATTACTTCACTTGCAATTCTTTGAGGAGACCTGGAAAACATACACAGTTTGGGGTCCTGAGGACAGAGGGCCTGATTCAGACCCGGTCGCAAGCGCTGTGCGCTCGCAACCGGGTCGATGGTAGGCCAGTGCACATGCGCGAGACCCAGATAGCGACAGGCACTCCGTCGCTCCGGGTCTCGTACCAAAGGGGGCATGCTGTCGATGTTGAGTGATAGCACGCCCCCGTTGGTGGGCGGGCTAGGGGCATGGCTGCCCAGACGGAGGCGTTCCCATGGGAACGCCTACCGTCTGGGGCCGGCCCCACTGACGTCACAAGTGAGGTCAGTGGGAGAGCTTTCGGCTCTGTTAGAGCCGAAAGCTCTCTGGGGCTTGCAGCAACAAGACCCTACCATAAGGGCCTTGTCGCAAGCCTGATGGTCACGATGGTCTTGACCATCACGACCATCATCATGGCCGCTCGCTATAGCTGTGGGTGGTCACCCACAGCTATGCGAGCAGCCAGGAGGCCGTTCTGAAAAAAAAAAGAAAAATGCCTGGCCTTGATTCAGAGCGAGCGCTCTGTCCGGCTCTGAATCAGGCCCAGAGTTTGAGAACCTGTGATCTAGACTGAAGTTATTTTGTGTAACTACAAAGCTCAGTGGTGGTAGCTCATTAAACAGTAATATCACCCTCATATGTGGTGGTGAATTTTAAAATCATATTTTGCATCTACAAAAAAATAATAAAAAAAAATAATTAAATCTATGGGTTTTTTTTACCCATATTGAAGTCCTAACAACTTTGAAAACTACATATGCAGGCTATTCTTTACTAACATTTCAGTGCAAATAAATACTGTTTGTACTATTTGATAAGTAACTTATCACTTCAATACGATCTGCAGGTTTTAAAAGAGGCAAAAGCCATTTCATGTGCCATCTATTCTTACATTTTTTTATTTCTTTGCCATGAAAAGTAGGGCAACTATTCATGTTATCATTTGTAGCCCCACACAGATTACTGTCTCTAAGCTTCAGTCCAGCTACCACCAAAATGATCACAACCTTAGCAATAAAATGTGAGATTTATTTTCAGTTTGCAGCCAAAGGTGTCATAATAGCTTACTATGGATAGCATGTGGCCAGTAACCATATATGATCAATCGCAACTGTGGAACTCCTCGCAGGCCATAACATTGTACTTTGTAATTTACTGAAGAAGCTCAATTGGTAACAAATATACAGGATTCCTCCAAATTTTTACACAGCACATAATTATACTACGGTCTCTTTATATTTTATTATAGACTAGAAAAGTCTTGGGAAAGTGGCAATAATGTCCTATTCTTAAGTGGCCCGTAAATCTACGAATGATTGCCGCATTTAACCATTCTGCCAATGCTGGGGAGTTGGGGATATTCAACATGTTGAAAAATCCCAATTGCCCGTTTCCGATCCGAAAATGGCTGGAATCGGTGAGTCTGGGATTTCGTACATGTTTAATTACCCTGATTCGTAAACGCATTGCAGAACAACGATGGCGGTCAATCCATGGATCGGGTCTGCAGAATGGGGAAATCGGGGCCGTGGATGAATGGGCATCATTAGTAAGTGAAGGGAAAAAATTACATTTGTTAAGCAAGATGAAACATTGAGATAGATGTTAAGTTATATGTCTGCTTACTTATAGGTGAGCCCATCTGAAATAGCAAATAGCTGTTGCGCAGTGAGACCATCTTCTGGAACATACCCGGTACCTCCGCTGATCAGGTAGTCTGCCATGCTGTGGGAAAAAAATCAAATAAAAATAAAGGGTTATCAATCATGGTACAAAATAGAGAATTTAGACTGTAAGCTCCAATCAGACAGGGACAGTTGTGAATGATTGTAAAGTGCAATGTAATATTTAGGGATTATATATAAACATGGAGCAGTAGAACATGATAAAACAACAGTGAGAAAGAATTAATTCAAGTGAAACACATATCTACCGAAAAAGACTCATCTGCCACATTATCTCTACATGCTGTAACATAGGCAGTAAGGGATGATGACAAAAATCTGTCACATTATTATTATTATTATTATTATTATTATTATCTGTACATGCTGTAACATACATAGGCAATAAGGGATGATGACAAAAATCTGTCACGTTATTATTATTATCTGTACATGCTGTTACATAGGCAATAAGGGCTGATGACAAAAAAATGAAGATAACACAATTTGGCCTTGGAAACTAGTTCCCGTTTATGAAAATAAATCTGCACTTCACACGGAATAACCGAGGTGGAGCAGGAACCCGATAACGGAAACGGTGCAGTGCATGCAGGCTGCCAACAAGGGGCAACATGAGGCTGAGGCTGCCAACTGCACCCCGTGCACCGGGTCCCTTCGGCTGCAGCAATCACACTACGGGGCACACACATGCTCATCTCCGGCAGATGAAACCAAGGCGGACGAGGGAGTGTGTGCAGCAATCTCCAACATGCAGATGTGCCATCAGCAACCAGAGAACGGACATCTCCCCATCACCCGTACACAGCCCGGCCTGCTCTCTCCTACATGTGCATGCTACAGATGCCCTGTCACCTGGCATAGTAACGTTACATGTATGTACACACACGGTGCAGCTCACGTTATCGCCCCGGGAAGCAGCACTCGTCTCTCAACTGGACGCCCAGTCAGCAGCCACCCTCAGCGCCCGGCACAGCGATAGGGAACCCGCAGAAAGGATGGCCTGGGCGCCAGACGGTGCAGGATCATAAGCCGCCAGACGTGGGGCGGAGCCCGGGGACCCAGAGCCCCTCCCTCTCTTGTTTCGCCAACCACCTCCCAGCAGACGTGGGCACCACAGCCCCCGGCCACGGGAGCTGGGAACCAATAGTCAGAGAGCAGCGTGAAGCCGCCGCATGCGCAGTACTGGCCAGAGAGAGGCGACACGCGGGAGGGAGGGGCAGCACAGCCATGTACAGTGTACACATCGTCATCACCCGCTATATATACTCTACCGGTCACACACCGCCCGGGAGGGGGCAGCACAGGCATGTACACATCACCCGGTATAGACTACCGTCCCGGCAGTCCCCATACGTTACACCGGCCCAGGAGCTGCTATGTAGCGGGAGTCCCCAGTAGTACTACACGGCACACTATACCCACATGACAGCGCACATCATGTATATGATCAGACTGATCAGCATATAGAGCAGCCGGGCCCCGTGTAGCAGCGGGACGCCGGCCACATGACAAGCAGGTGCCAGAGAGAGAGAATATCGCCTTCCAAGCCACCTCCCCGTCTCCTATTATTGGGGTGAGTGTGACACTACACTACTGGGTATCAGCCACCAAATACATCCCCAAACAGACCGCAAGTGGCTGATGATTAGTAGGGCACTAAACACACAAGCTCATACAGTATACAATGACACAGGTATAACAACACCTATGGCGGTAGATGTATCAAATCGTGGAGAGATAAAGTACCAACCAATTAGTTCCTAACGCATGTTACAGGCTGTGCTAGAAACATGGAAATTAGCAACTAATCGGATGGTACTTCTATATCTCTATCCAACATTTGTTAAATCACTCCCTATGGTCTGAACTGGAGACCCCACATCTACCTCTGCTGCTCCCACCTGAGATCCGGGTCCAGCAGCTGCCGCCTTTCTCCTGCTGCACGTTGTATTGTATGTACTAAGCCACACCTAACAGCAGCCTGCTGCTCGGTATCATGTGCTGCTATTATTGTACAATGCACCATGATGTACTGATGTCACTCATCAAGTATCATATCTATTTGGGGTACAGTGATGACTCATTTTGTAAGTGCCCTGCGATAGAATAAATGAGTGAGAGGAAACCACCTGGATAGAAAAATCACATCATACAGCCAGCAAAGTGCTTTGCTTCTAATTGAAATGTATGCATTTTAAGGAATAATGTACCATTTTACTGTAATATACATATACGCAGACGTGCCAGTGCGTTTGAACGCCATTGCAGGGGCATGCATAAATTAGGCACTACATTGCCATGCTCGGCTTGAGTACTCACTGCATGTGATGAGGTTATCAATTCTTGAGTAAGGTCAGAGCTTGTGCAAGTGTGCGTGAGGCTGCGATTCTACTCAATGTTACCGATGGTTTTGCAGTCTTGCTAAGTATTACTGATCTGTGTAAGGTAAGGTGTGCATCCTTATGTTGTGCTGGGACGGCATAGTGATCGCAGTGGATTAACATCTTCGCAGTGAGACTGTGTGCGTAATTGCATTCGCAGTTGCGATCCTTGCTGAATCAGGCCCTATGGTAATACAATGGTGACGGATAAATGTGTACAGAGGTCAACATTGTGAATGTCGACAGTCAGGAGACCGACAGATGGTTTCCTTCTCCTTATCATACACTCCGTCTCTCTACAAAGCTTCAAACGGGCTCTCAAACCCACTTCTCTATCAAAGCCTTCCAGCTTTCATTGTAACCCACTGCTCCATGCTCTTGCTCACTGTCCCTCCCCTCTGTGTCACCCCTGTTTGTCTGCTCCTCCCTGTTAGCTCTCACAACCAGGGTCCTTCCCTCATGTAAATCAGCTTCTCCTCCCCACTGCCTTCATTGTGAATGTCAACATTCTGAACATGTCAACATCCTGAATGACACATTATGATATCGACATTGTGAAAGTCGAGATAATGGGGTCAATCCTATTCCATGCGAAGGGTGCGATGTGCCGTTGCAACGGACCGGCACATCCCACCCTTTGCAACACGACTCGACCCTGAATTCGCCAAATTTTGCTCGCAACCCTTTGGCAAATCCAGACTGCCGTAATGTGCGGCCACTGCTGCGATAACTCGCACTGGCGAGATCAGCGCACGGAATAGGATTGACTCCATTGACTACATACCAGCAAGGTTGACAAAAAGAAATGCAGTCTTGACAAAATAGTGAAGAGTGCCCTGATACACCTTAATTGTACAGGGGATTACACATTATCCCATGTACACTGCAATATAGATTACCTCTATTACAGTACCTAAATATGAAGAAAGTTATATCCATCAATCAGGTTTGATCAATTTAGGCCAACTTAGATGACAAGGCTCATCTTGCAACAGTGCAGAGAAAATGTTGTTCTTTGTTTACTTTTGCACTAATGTAATGATTTTTACAGGTAAGCAATGGATTTGCAGGGCCTGAGTTGTACACAAACCCAATGGTTTACGTACAGCTCCACTGTTTTGTGATCTACACATGTACAGATCAGTTTCTGTGACGACAGTCTGAATCAGGCCCTAAATTGGTGAGCATACAAAAGTTTTTACCACCTGATTGCAGGAACTAAGCAGATTGGGGATGTTCATTGATAAAAGTAAACAGGAATGTTGACTTTCTTACCCACAGCATTAAAAACAAGATTTTGTTTCATGGAGTGCAATTGTTTAAGGGAGATCAAGGGGGTTAAGGAGCTTTTAAGGGGATGTTTTCTAGGCTTGAAAACATACCATGCCAGACGTGATGAGTTATTTATGCACTTCAACCAGACGGATATCCTCCTCTTTGGAGTTCTTATCAACATTTTTGGTACTTCCGTATCTTTGCTGCCCCCTGGTTACGCTATGTAAGTAGCGTAACCAGGAAATACTATTCGGCCCCTTGCCGGCTCCCTGCGCTCTCCACATGGATTTATTCCCCCTCCATGCCCACTTGGATGGTAGGGAATGACGTTGGGACACTGGCTCATCTTTAAGCTAATGTCCAACGTCATTCCCTACCATCCAACGTCATTCCCTACCATTCAAGTGGGCATGGAGGGGGAATAAATCCATGTGGCGAGCGAAGCGAGCCACCATGCCCGCAGCGTGGTGAGCGAAGTGAGCCCACAAGGGGCCGAATGGTATTTCCTCAAGTTTACGCTACTTGCGTATCTCCACTGAATAGTGAAGATACGTAAGTAGCCTAACCAGGGGGCCGCAGAGATACGGAAGTACCAAATTTTTTGATAAATCAGCTGCTCGCACCATAGGTTAAAATTTGCAGTTGCTCACCTGTTTTGACCTGAAACATTGTGGCTAATGTGTTACTGTCATTACAGTAAAGCTTGTCTTGTTTCTTTGTCCTGCTAACCTGCATTTTATATATATATATATATATATATATTAGGTCATACATCTAAATGCCCATTTCCAGCTTTGACGATCCACGGCGGACTCTGATGATCAGAGATTTGTCGGAGGATTGTAAAAAAAACGACATGTTAACAATTTCCAACTCGCCGATTCCGACCGTTTTCGGGTTGGATTCAGGGAATCGAGGTTGGCCATCATGTTAGATTTTCATGATCCCCCAACCAAGGCGTTGGCAGCACAGGGAATTGCCCCCATAGTGGCTACTGGCTAGATGTGTGGGCCCCATAAGACTGCTTCATTTTAGTAGCCCAACCTATGTGATCCTCTCTAAAGCAATGAGTATTATACCTATTAATTTTTTGCGGAGACATATTTTCTTGATAAAATCTATAAACTTGAATTACTGTGTACCAGATAGGCAGAAAAAGTAATTTTTCTAAATGTAATTTTTATCTGGCCCTGTTGGGCCCCAAAATGGGTTGGGCACGGTCAGAATCTCAACGCCGGCATCCTGACAGGGTTAGGATACCTACACTTGTCGGTTAGTATCCTAACCTTCCCCCTAGCCTTAACACCCCCTCCCCTCTCCCCCAGTGCCTAAACCTAACCTCCCTCCCCGCCCCCTAACCATTCCCCTAGTGCCTAACCCTCCTCCTAACCACTTACCGTCGGAATGCCTATATATTTCGGGATTCCGGCGCTGGCATTGTAAGCACTGGCATCCTGACTGGCAGGATTTTGGCAACTGACCAGTACTGAACATAGCAACACTTAACAATTGAAGAGAGATCTTTTTTTTTTTTTCTCTTTTTATTGAAGCTAAAATTGATTTATGCAATACATTTTGGAAAGAAAAATGCCAGAAGGTTCCAAATTAAAAAAGAATGAAAAGTTACAGTATAGGAAGTTACTTAAAAGCATGGAAAATCCAGTTGGTTTATTAGCTGAATGTATTCACAGACACAGAACTAACTGATGTTTTGTTAGTGATTTTCTGCAGTCCACTGTGTAATGATTCACTTTAATGTAGCTTCAGTTTTGTTCATTGTGTTTTCTGGGTCACAATGACCTAGTTTTTACTGATATGAATTATATTCGCTGTAGAGGTTATATAAGTATAAGTACTTAAGAAGGACCAGAAACAGAAAATCTTTTGCTTTAGAAAAGGAGACAGTATCACATTGATCATCTAGTAAAGTTCTGGGTGTGCAAAAATTTTTCTGTGCATGACACACTTAGGAGTCAATTCAATTAGACACTACAATGGCGAGTTACCGCCAACGTTCCTGCAACTCACCCCCTCTCGTGGCCCAATCTTGCCCTGAACTTGTGGATTTTTGTATGCAATTCTATGGGGCTCAGAATAAAAAATCTGGCGGTATCATAAGTGCAGTTAAAATAGCTATAATTACTCTCAGATGTGACTAAGTTGTATTTAATTGAATTTACCCCTTAATGTAATCATTTTCAGCACACTGATGTCACCCCACTCTCAAACTGTGCATGAGAATTTCATGTGATCACCAGAATTCCAAATCAATTAGAATCCCGCTAAACCCATGAAGTTCACTTTACATTCACACTGTGTTCAGTTTTGATATTCTAACCAGGACTTTATTCATTAACCCCTTCACTGCTGAACCTATTATGGCACTTTTTTATATCACATTTTAATATCAATATAAGTAATTAGTTATGCAGTACCCACACAAATGATATCATTTGTTTTTCATTGGCAGTGACCTGTCATTTACGAGGAATTCCACCCCTGGGCTGACCAGTTTGGAGCTAGTTGCAGTTATCGCTGTGCACCTCATCCTGTCTGGTTATAGAAAATAGAGGGAACCCCACGCCATTGTTTGTTTCTCCCTATTTTGCCATATTAGCCCAGGCTAAAAGGTTCAGGGGGAGGGGGTCATTTAAAACGTTGTTTAACCTTTTATTTACATTTGATAGTAGCAAAGCCTCAGTGCTGCTGCTAGACTTGGTCTATCGATTTGCGGACGGTCTTTGGTCGTTTTTAAAACCTACCATTAGTAAATCTGCAGATTCTATTCTTTTCTATGTAAAAATAAAATGTTGGTCCAGTGTTTTAAAGTCGGTTTTCTTTCAGTTTTGCCTTTAGTAAATGGTCGGTTTGCAATCCAAATGAAAATCGCCCAAAAAGCCAAAACCGATCTTTAGCAAATTTATCCCCAGATGTAGATATTCATAATAAAATCTGCCTTTGAAAATGATAATGTATTTTTCATGATGAGATTGAATGAAATACATAAAATGTGAAGGAATATTATAGTAGCCCAACAGGGCATATAAGTTCGAAAGACAACCTACTGCATTATAGGAATCCACCTTGGTGTGTATTGATGCCAGAGGAAAAGAAGATATGGGCATTAGTTTCCCCCACCCCACAACGATTCACTTTTTCCACATTTTGTTATGTTACAACCTTATTCCAAAATGGAATAAATTAATTTTTGTCCTCAAAATTCTACACACAATACCCCATAATGACAACGTGTAAAAAGTTTTTTTGAGATTTTTGCAAATTTAATAAAAAAAAATAACAACATTTGCCATGAAGCTCAAAATTGAGCTCAGGTGCATCCTGTTTCCACTGATCATCCTTGAGATGTTCCTACAGTTTAATTGGAGTCCACCTGTGGTAAATTCAGTTGATTGGACATGATTTTGAAAGGCATACACCTGTCTATATAAGATCCCACACTTGACAGTGCATGTCAGAGCACAAGCCAAGCATGAAGTCCAAGGAATTGTCTGTAGAACTCCGAGACAGGATTGTCTTTAGGCACAAATCTGGGGAAGGGTACAGAAAAATATCTGCTGCTTTGAAGGTCCAAATGAGCACAGTGGCCTTCATCATCCATAAATGGAAGAAGTTCAAAACCACCAGGACTCTTCCTAGAGTTGGCCGTCCATCTAAACTGAGCGATCGGGGGAGAAGGGCCCTAGTCAGGGAGGTGACCAAGAACCCGATAGTCAGTTTGCCAGAGCTACAGCATTCCTCTGTGGAGAGAGGAGAACCTTCCAGAAGGACAACCATCTCTGCAGCAATCCACCAATCAAGCCTGTATGGTAGAGTGGCCAAATGGAAGCCACTCCTTAGTAAAAAGCACATGGCAACCCTCCAGGAGTTTGCCAAAATGCACCTGAAGGACTCTCAGACCATGATGAGACAAAGATTGAACTCTTTGGCGTGAATGCCAGGTGTTATGTTTGGAGGAAACCAAGCACCGCTCATCACCAGGCCAATACCATCCCTACAGTGAAGCATGGTGGTGGCAGCATCATGCTGTGGGGATGTTTTTCAGCGGCAGGAACTGGAAGACTAGTCAGGATAGAGGGAAAGATGAATGCAGCAATGTACAGAGACATCCTGGATGAAAAGCTGCTCCAGAGCGCTCTTGACCTCAGACTGGGGCGACGGTTCATCTTTCAGCAGGACAACGACCCTAAACACACAGCCAAGATATCAAAGGAGTGACTTCAGGACAACTCTGTGAATGTCCTTGAGTGGCCCAGCCAGAGCCCAGACTTGAATCCAATTGAACATCTCTGGAGAGATCTGAAAATGGCTGTGCACCGACGCTTCCCATCCAACCTGATGGAGCTTGAGAGGTGCTGCAAAGAGGAATGGGCGAAACTGCCCAAAGATAGGTGTGCCAAGCTTGTGGCATCATATTCAAAAAGACTTGAGGCTGTAATTGCTGCCAAAGGTGCATCAACAAAGTATTTAGTAAAGGTTGTGAATACCTATGTACATGTGATTTCTTAATTTGTTTTTTTTTATTAAATTTGTAAAAATCTCAAAAACTTTTTACAAGTTGTCATTATGGGGTATTGTGTGTAGAATTTGGAGGACAAAAATTAGTTTATTTCATTTTGGAATAAGGCTGTAACATAACAAAATGTGCAAAACCTGAAGCGTTGAATACTTTCCGGATGCACTGTATATGCTTTTTCAATGGGAGCACTGGTGCTTACTGTAAGATACTCTTATTACTTCTCCCCCTTGCCCTTCGTATGGTGAGAATAAATATATTCAGGTGATAGACAGTGGCACTCAGGAACAAAAAACTTCAGAAGCAGGAGCCGCAGTAATATCAACATTTCAATGCTTAGTGCAGGGGTCAGGGAACTTTTTTACCTTTTACCCCAAAATATATTTAGATACGCCAACGTTACCCCCTTGGTTTGAAAGGAAGGAAATCATTGTAGTGACCCAATCCAGTGCCCCTGTAGTAGTGGCCCCATATAATGCCCCTGTAGTAGTGCCCCTGTAGTACCGCTTGTAGAAAAAAAAAAAAAAAAAAACACTCACCTTAATCCCCGCTCCTGCAACTGCCGCTGTCCTGTCCGCCCGGCTGCTCCTCGGAACTATGGGAGAGATGTCATGACGTCTGTCCCATAGTGCGCATGGAGAGAGGCGGAAGCTGGAGTTCAGAAGAGAACTCCAGCCTCCGGCTAACGCGGAGCTGCAGGGAAGGAGCCGGGCGCCCGCTGGTAATAACATCTCAGCGGAATTAAATTTTTACCCCTGTTCCCCGACCACTGGCTTAGTGCGTTCTTATCAAGGTAAAAAATGTATCCTGATAAAAATGCACTAAGCACTGAAATGTTGATATTTCAGCAGCTCCTTTTTCTGAGTGTTTTTGTTCCTGCCTGCTGTCTCTCATCTGTATGTGTGTATATATATATATATATATCTAAACACTTTCAGCTTCATCAAAAGGAAACAAACTCACTTAGCTTTGTTAATATAGAAGACAGAGATGGAATAAAAGTGATTATTTGAAAAGATAGAGAGCATCTTGGTTGCTTTCCAAATAGTGATACATTAACTCTATTTCATAGACACTGTATCATCTAGGAAGATATTTCCAGGCAGCTGTTACGGCTGTAGACACATCTGCTGCTATGTTTTGAATGAACTGTAAAATTCTCATAATATCCATAACACGGTGCTCTATTAATAGTGTGGTTTGTTTCTGCATTGTATTGACTGCCCTTGCACTTTATCTCAAAATGTGGGGTTAATATATTTATTTAAGCATGAGATGGCCCAAGAGGGTTGAACTGCCCTTGAAATGTCAGTGATGTCTGGCTGCTGTGTGGGAAATGTTGTAAGTGGGAATATAGAATAGCTTGCACTAAGTATCACACCAGAGGGATAAAACACTGAATCATAATTATTATAAAAACAGGCTCTTTTGCACAGCTCTTTTCTGCATGTATTGAGAAGTTTGTTAACAAGATATTTTCTTTTTTATAGGGAAAACCCAGCTATGGAAATCCATGACAAAATGGGGGATGCAGCGGTTATATGTTATGTGGTAATTGTTCCCTTCAGACTTTCACTGTTACCGTAAAACCAGTCATCTGCATTTATAGCTCCTTTGCGGTCAGGAGTTGATAAGTAATGTTCATAAGGTGAAAAAATATGGAGTATGATCAGTTACAGGCGCTACCAAATAGTCAGCATAAGAAATACCTCAAAACAAGTCATCTAATCTTGCAATAACATAAATATCAACAATAAAGGCAATGCTCTCCTGCGCCACTTTTGTTAAACTGTGGTATGGTAGATTTCTGTCTTTATACCTTCTTTCCAACAGGGAAATTCCTCAGAAGTATGGAAAAGGAAACACAAAATGAAGAAAAAGATTGTATCAGTGTGCTGATCAAAACTAAAAAACACAACCACATGGGGTTATATATGTATCACCAGTGTCTAGGATCAGAACACCATATAGCCACACCCAGTGTTCTTGACTTGGACAGCCTAAGGTCCTAAATAAACCTTGATAAAAGTGTGAATAACCTGGTTGATGTAAGAATTAGTGTGAGCATCTTATTCTGCAGCTCATTTCATTCATCTTGCATGTTAAGTTCTCTTATTGATTGAAAGTCTAAATATACCCTTATATGAGGATCACCATACTTACTGATGTAAGATATTGTGTAAGCATCTGGGTCTAAGTACGGCACTTTCGAAATAATTTATACCATTCCCATGAGTTAAAAGATACCATTATATGAGGATTATCTTACTCACATATGTAAGAATGTAATGTGAGCAGAATCCTTTTTTTGCATGAGAACACTAGGTGTGGCTATATGGTGTCCTGATCCTAGACACTGGTGATACATATATAACCCCATGTGGTTGTGTTTTTTAGTTTTGATCAGCACACTGATACAATCTTTTTCTTCATTTTGTGTTTCCTTTTCCATACTTCTGAGGAATTTCCCTGTTGGAAAGAAGGTATAAAGACAGAAATCTACCATACCACAGTTGGACAAAAGTGGCGCAGGAGAGCATTGCCTTTATTGTTGATATTAATGTTCATAAGGTGATTTACTATTTTATTGGTTTAGTAACATTTTCTTATATAACAACAGTATATTCTATTGCACTTGTTGGGAAGAAAACTGTAATAAACGAGACTGGGTAAGAGCAGACAAAGACAAAGCGGTAATAAGGCCGCAGAACAGTGATTGCGCTGAGCGAAAAAAATTGTGGGTCCCAGGGAAAATTGGGGTCCTACTGCACTGTTTCTGGGTCCCATCACATATTATCAGTGGGGGGGAGGGGGGGCAGACAGCAGTTGGGACAGTGCTGGAGGACCTGTAGCAGTTGGGGTAGAAGGGGTTAAGGACAAACAACAGTTGGGGTAGAGCTGGGGGTAAAGGCAGGGAGAAAGAGGGGAGTAAGGGCAGGCAGTGCGGGGGGTAAATGCAGAAGGTGGGATAGAGTTGGGAGCAAGGAGGGGGCTAGGGACAGGCAGTGCTGGGGGTAGGGAGGGGGCAAGGGTAGGTAGCAGTATGTGGGCATGTGTGCAGTATGTATGTGTGCAGTGCTCTGGCAGTGAGGGGGTTAGTAACACAGAACGCTCGCTGTCAGGGTGTCACAGGGGAAGAGATATAGCGCTGATGCAGTCCAATTAAATGGCTCTACAGGCTTTCTGCAGACACCAGGAGGTGAAGTTATTAATGGTACAAGAGTCTTGTCAGCACAGGGTCACAGCCTTTTAATAAGGAGCTATTTACTGGGGTCACAGCCTTTCAATACGGAGCTGCCTCATGGGGTCAGACCACAGCTTTGTTTCAATATGGAGCTGAACAGTGCACTCTGAAATCCGGTCGAGAGAGAGCCCGGTGATGCCACGTGACCGGGAGGTGGAGGTCTGGCTGGATTGGATGAGGAGATGCTGCGAGTCCCTCACTTACTGTAGCGCGTAAATACGCACTATAGCGCATATTTTTCAATCACTAACAGAGTGTCAATTCATGTATATTATATATATATACACAAGTATGCCCGTGGCGAACATTTTGCCAGTTTAAACCCAGAACATACATACGGAAAATGCTAGATAATGGCTAGATCATATGTTAATAAGACGGAATCAGGTAATAAAAGATGTGCGTGAAACATAACGGACTAAGCCATGCCTTTTTATGGTTTTTGGTGATTTTTTTAATTGTAACATTTCGCCAATTTGTAAGTGCAATGATATATTTGGCCATGGACTCTGTAGCAAAATGGATCATTTGCAGGGGGTATTGCAAGCTGTGCCCCTATAGATGCAAATGATAATGCACTGTTACTCCGCCTCATCATCTTCCGGCCTCCAGCCAATCAGTGGCTGTCGGCAGCTCTTGTAAAAAGCAGAGAAAAGAGGTGTTGCTTTTGAGGCGCAAACCCGGTACTGATTGGCTGGGAGTTGCGAGCCTGGAATAGACTTGATGATATATTTGGACATGGACCCTAAAGCAAAATGGACAGTTTCCAGGAGGTATTGCAACCTGAGCCCCTATAGATGCAAATGACAATGCACTGTTTCTCCGCCTCACCGTCTCCCAGCCTCCTGCCAATCAGCGGCTGCCGGCAGCTCTCATGGAAAGCAGAGAAAAGAGGCGTTGCTTTCGAGGCTCAAACCCCGTGCTGATTGGCTGGGTGTTGCGAGCAATCGTCGTGTTGGAGAAAGTAGGTGAGGGAGGAGGACTCCCTACAGCAGCAGCCTCAAGTGTTGTGCGCGCCCTCCCTCATTATGTAATAGCTACGTCACACAGCCAAGCGGCCAATCAGGAGCCGAACTGGGCAGAATGTAAACAGTGTTCGCATAAAGATACGTTAAAACGAAGAACACCATTGTTTTTCTTATGAAATGCTGCATCTGATTGATGGCACATGACCACCTTCCTAATTAAAAAATTTGAGTTGCATCCAAGATGTCTACCATACTGGTGACATACCCTAAACATTTTTCCTCCACTCCCATATCATATGTGTAGACACTTTCCTTACTCATTTCCTTTTTATAAGGGTGTCTCCACACTTATGGACCACCCTGTGTGTGTATATATATATATATTAATATATAATAAGGGCACAGTCGTGCGCTTATATTAAGGCTGCATCTTAAAAAATGGATTTCTCCATAGAGAATTCTGAAGGGGGGGCAGGGTGTTTAAGGGGCTACACCTCAAAAGCTATAGGAGGTGCCGAGTTGAAATTTGGTAGGGGCGGGTAGAACTGTCGCAAAGTGCTGCATGCCAAATTTCAGGGGAAAAATTTAAAAAATTAGGACATGGGAGTAATCTAAAGCTCCAACTGTCACTTTTTTCTGACATTCTCAATTAGGAACCCTTTTCTGCTATAGTCTATGGGGGAGTTTTGGGAAGGCATAACTCAGGGTAGGGGTGGAATTTAGACTTGGGGTTTGTTTTATTAGGTAGCTATTGTGCCAGGGTATGTGCTTTTGCGGTTCAGGTAAATTAGAAAGTTACAGTTTTTAAACTATTACCTCAAGAATGCCCCATTATAGAGATAGGACTTTTCAACTTGTTGCGCAGCCGCAGTAGGAGCCTCCAGCATGTGTAATAACTGTGGCTTCACTTGGGCGCACCAAGATGGCCGTTGTTTGCGAGCTTTAGCAGTGGTGGGCTCGGGGGAAAGAAGCTGGCGTTAGCTGCAGCGGGAGCTGGCGGAAAGGTGCAGGGTGGGTAGCGGGCGTCAGCTGTGGCCAGAACCCGGGGACAGTAGCGGGCTTTAGCGGCGGCCCCCCAGAAAACAACCGCCATGGGGTGCTGGGGATAGCCCCGGGCTATTAGCCTGGGCCTGGGGTGCTCTCAGGAGGGAGACCCCTTTATTGGGGGGGTCCCCAACTCCCCAGGGATCCCTGGCCTGGGCTGACTAGTGGTCAGGGGTGATGCTGCGGCTGGGGGTCCCGGTGAAAGGGCTCCCCTGGCTGTGGCATCACCCCCCCTCCTGCTAGAAGGAGTCCGGTGCTGGTTCTGGGAAATACAAGGGGGACCCTACGCATTTTTTTCCCCCTGTATTTCCAGAACCAGGACTGGCTCAGAGTCCTGTTCTGGTTGCACTAAATACGGAGGACCCCTACGTCATTTGTCCCCCGTATTTTGGCAACCAGGATAGGTTCTGAAAAGCCTGGTGCTGGTTGTGTTTAATACGTGGGTCCCCTACGTCGTTTGTCCCCTGTATTTAGCACAACCAGTACTGGGGCTCCAAAGCTCAGCGCTGATTGTCTACCAGGGGGCGGAGCTATGTTTGTTTGTTTTGTACACATTAAATTTTTAACAGATGTGTAGATGGATCTCACTGCTGCATTCGTGCATCTGTGACTTATTGATTTGATTTTATCAGGTGCATATGCACTAGCAGTGAGCCCTCTGTCGCCCACTGATGCCCCCTTTGCACTGCACCGCTGCCACTGCTCTGCACCACCGCTGCTGCCGCTACCCCACGCGCCTACAGCCGTCTCGCACTCTGCACCTCCCAAACCAACCTGTGTGCTGTCCCCTCTTCCACCTGCGTTAGTGTAAAATTTTGTTGCCCTTCTACCCTGCAGGTGGCCCGGTTTGCTCATCCACACCCTGATAGTTAATAAATTTCAAAAAAGCAATGAAATTCCATACACCAGAGGTTCCCAAAGTCCGCCATTGCAGTCCATGTTTTAGGGATTTCCAAGCTTGAGTCCAGATGGTTAAATCAAATGGATTGAGGTACTAATTAAGTCACCTGTGCTCAAGCATGGATATGCCTAAAACGTGGACTGTAATAGAGGACTTTGGGAACCTCTGCCGTAGACAAAAAAACCTTACGGTTTCACATGTCCCATTAAGGCTGCTTAGACATGATCTGAAATTTCACAAAACCTGACGCCTTAATGGACGTGTTCCTTGCGCAATACAGATATGGTATGCCATCACACCCTGTGGTTAACTGCAGATTCAGCACTCTCACAGAATGAGATTGCTGTCACTCAAAAAATGGTGGAGCTGCTAATTCACAGAATTGCGTGCTCATTGGAATACACACATGCAGTCTATGCAACTGAGGTCAAAGCAGAAAATAGAGCTGTGCAGATGGGATAAAAGTGGTGTGGATGGGGGAGAAGATACAGCAGTGTGGATAGGTGAGACAGAAAGGCGTGTAGAGGAGGGAAGGTTAAGTAGTACAGAGGGGGGGTAGCCAAAGTAATGCAGATGGGTGGAAACAGAGTGGCATGGTTTGGGGACAGCGACGTGGATGGGGGAAGAGAGTGGCATGGACATGGGAAGACAGCAGTGCAGATGGGTAAGGACAGATTGGTGCGGATAAGGGAATACAGACTAGCACAAATAGGAGAACACACAACAGTAGGGATTGGGGAAAACAGATTAGTGTGGATGGGTAGGAAGACAGAGTAGTGCGGGTGGGGGGAGGAGACAGAGTTGCACAGTTGGGGGGACAGAGTGGTGCAGATGGAGGAAGAAAGAGTGCCACAGAGGAAAGAAAGACAGCAGCGTGGCTTAGGGGAAGGCAGTGGTGCAGAAGGAAACAGAGTGGCACGGATGCAGGGCGGTGCAGATGGAGAAAGACAGATGGTGCGGATGAGAGAACACAGACTACCATAGTTCGGAGACCACGCAGCAGTAGGGATTGGGGACAGGGCCGTAGCTAGGGTAGTGAGGCCGGTGCCATCGCACAGGTCAGGGGGCACTGTTTGGGCCTGTCAAATTTCTGTTTATTATCATTCTTGCTTGTAGCTTCCTCTTATTTCATTCCTAGCATCTCCTGGCCTCTCCTATCTCTTCCCTGGCCCTTCCCCATGAAGCCATGGCCCTTTTTTGGGTGCATTCTGTCTCTTTGAAAAATGATGGGGACGCCAATGCTATTTCTGGCACAGGGTACCAAAAAGTCTAGTTATGGCTCTGATTGGTTAAGACAGATTTGTGTGGATGGGGAGGAAGACAGAGTGGTGGTGGGGGGAGACCGAGTTGCACGGTTGGGGGACCAGAGTAGTGCAGATGGAGGAAGAAAGAGTGCCACAGATGAGAGAAAGACAGCAACATGGCTGTGG
Source organism: Taudactylus pleione (assembly GCA_031769625.1). Taxonomy (NCBI): domain Eukaryota; kingdom Metazoa; phylum Chordata; class Amphibia; order Anura; family Myobatrachidae; genus Taudactylus; species Taudactylus pleione. The sequence goes on from JAUIMM010000018.1 coordinate 40,461,182, forward strand.
AGAAGGCACGGATGCAGGGCGGTGCGGATGAGAGAACACAGACTATCGCAGTTGGGAGATCATACAGCAGTAGGGATTGGGGAATATAGCAGCATGGAGGCATATAGGGGAAGAAAGTGTACATGCATAGACAGAGTATGATATTTTTAAAAATAAGGGAGCTAAACATATATTCTAAATGAGATAAATGTATGCAGTGAGAAGGATGTTGGAAGCCAGTGAGATTGTTTTGGTGATCAAATGGGAAGATTGTGGCACTGAGTGGGATGTGGGAGCCACATAACTGCTCAAACCTCAGTTGCATATACTGCATGTGTGTATTCCAATGAGCACACAATTCTGTGAATTAGCAGCTCCACCATTTTGTGAGTGACAGCAATCTCATTCTGTGAGAGTGCTGCATCTGCAGTTAACCACAGAGTGTGATGACATACCATATCTATATTGCGCAAAGAACACGTCCACTAAGGCGTCAGCCTTAATTATTGTAATTTCATTGCTCTTTGAAGTTTGAGTGGCAGAAAATCAATAGGTTTTGTAAAATTTCAGATCATGTCTAAGCAGTCTGAATGGGACATGTGAAACCGTAAGGTTTTTTTGTCTATAGAATATATATATATATATATATATATATAGTCCAATATTGGTCCACACTCACGTCTAAGGCATCCAATTGCTGGGGTAGCTACCCATATGGGATCACCAGTATCCCTGCATACAAAAAATTAACGGATGGAGGTGCACTCACCAGTCTTCTAAAATATATCTTTATTTCATCTCATTATAAAAGTTTTACAGCATCTCAGCAGGGTTCCGACGTTTCAGTCCTATCCATGGACCATTGTCAAGGTATATATGTATTCACACATACAACATAGAGGGGTAGAATCTGCTTGTAGTGATTTTCTCGGTATTAACTGGAAGAAGAAAAATCAGCAACACACCCCCTTTTGGAAAATGAATCATTCATATTTCCCAGCAAGTTAGATGGCACGTTATTCCCATAGAAAACCAAAACACAAGTGGATGGCCTTGCACCTGTGTGTACAGACATGCAAATGACCACTTTCTGCCTTCATGTTATTTGCTCTGATGTCTACTCATTAAACACTACAATCTTTAGTTTATGTTAACCTAAAAGATTTGTCAAGCCAGAATTGAAACTTCCAGCTATTTAGACCTTTATACACACATACACAGTATAGATATGAAAGGTGTTATCAAATAGCTAAACCTAAGTATTTACATTTTCATGTATGAAGCAAAAAGTTAACATGCACTATCCTAACATCTGCTTTAATAATACAAATAATAATAACTAGGGAATCCCAGCGGTAACCACCTTTGTTATTGAGGATATTATGGATATTAGTTACTGAAGATATATGTAGACAATGGACCGTATTCAATTTGGAGCGAAAAGCCGTTTTTGTCGAAACTTTTTTGCAGAAGACGTAATTTTTGCCAATTTCACTTATCCCCGTATTCAATTTTAGTGTCTTTTCGCCGGTGCGAAAACGCAATGCAATGTAATAGGCGATAAAGTTTCGCCTATGAATACCCGGCGAAAAAAAGTGCAGATTTGGGGTTTTTGGGTGCAGAGGTGCGGAAACCACTCTGCACCCTTTGTACACCCCCCCTTGATGCTGACTGGGTCAAAAAACACTAAAAAAACAAAACACAAAGGACACCCCAAATAAGCACTTTGAAAAAGAGGGCAAAAATTTTCAAAGTGGGGTACAACTTCAAAAACTAGCAATATAGCCTTTGGGGGGGTTGCAAGTATGGGGAGTTTTTTTTTTATTGCAGGTGCTTGCTGAAGCTGAATTTTTGGTGCTTTTTAATGCTTCACTTTAGCGATTTTTACATATGCTTGCACCCATTTTCATGTACCCCAAATTTGATGGGACTATTTATTTTGGCCAAAAAAAGTTGCTAAATGCTATTCTTCACCACTCTCCCAAAGACGCTTAATAGCTCCTATTGCGACCATTCAAAGACCCCAGATACCTTTTGCAGGGCTATTTGGGGGTACCCGTATTGAACTGCCATGTCAGAGCATCTTTAGGGGGGTGTCAGGCTGATTTCCCCAAAAACGACAGGAACTTTCGCCAATTTCGTTTTCGCCGGGTCCCGTTTTTGCCAATTTGGAATTGAATATGGGGATATGCGGGGACGCGCGTGATAAGTTTTCGACGGCAATGGAATTCAATTTGGCCCAATGAGTCTGTAATTTGAGAGTATTTGTCAAAAAGAGTTCTGCTAAATATGGTGGAACAACCACATTGGGCAAATAAACCTTTCCAATGTGACAGCAGTCTGAAAAATGTCCGTTAAGCTCTACCAAGAAGTGTAGGGCACCACTGTTCACACATTGCACATCCATAGGACTCAAAGAGTAGTATTGTGGCGAATATGTTGTGTCCAATGCAAGCAGCGTATCAGTTGTTCCTGTTATACATTGTTTAAGATCTTTGAACTGCGCGCTCTGGGCGACCTGTAAGGGTTCCATCACGTTGACGTCCTCGAGGCTGGCCTCTAGGCATGTTTGGTGTAAGCAATGCGATTTGCAGCCACATATATAATCGCATCTTGCTGGGACCTCAATCATTGTCTGCTGTGTTATTTCATTATGACACAGTAGTCGGAGATTGAGGTCCCCCCTCAAGACGCGCTAATATATGAGACTGCAAATAACTCAGTTTCCAGACTACAAGTTTCAGGTCACCCAGTAGGTGCACAGAGAGAGTTCACCAACTGTCACAGTTTCCAGAGCACAATGGTGATACATTGTAAATGGAGGGCGGACGTTTTGCCACATAACTTCGAAAAAGGGTAACCAGTTACAACGCCAATATTTTTCTGCAAATCTACGGACCAAGACCTTTAATTTGGCATATGATGTCAGACAACGGCATCATAGAAATATTTCACTCATAATATTTGTCCTTCTGCTATTAATATATAGATGATAATAATAATAAAAAGCAAAGTACTATTGAGTATTTCATCCCTCCCCATAACAAACAGCATAATCCACAAAATGCAGTACATATCTTACAGCTCTATTCAGAGCACTCTCCAGTGTCATACTCATAAAACAGTTATTATTAGCAGGAAACTGCATAAAATGTGTCTTCCTTTTGAATCAATATCTGGATGACTGACCAGTAATTATTGCTCTAGGTAATGGAACGAGCCATAAGTGTGTAGTATGCAGTTTGACTTAACTTTCAAAAAAGTTATATTATTTCCATTAGAAAATGTTACTTGAAAATGTACAGTATGTTTTATATTTAGACATTCAGGGCTTGATTTTGTGCACATGTGCATTGGCAGATTTTCTTGCACCTAATGCTAGTGCCTTTGCAATTAAAGTGGAGAGATAGGACGTTCTGATGTAGGTCTGGTATATTATTGTTGTGCTCACGTACTTGCAAAAGATGCAGATTTACATGAAGACATTTAAACCTGTCAGTAATACGCTTTCACACTGAAATACCGGCTTTTACCCAGCATTTCAGTGCCTGGTGGGTTTGCTGGTTCTAGGCTTATACCCCTTTCACACAGAAAATCAAATGACCTGGTAAAGCACTTTTACCCAGTAATTTGCAGAACAACACAGGTTTTCTTTCTGTGTGAAAGGGTCAACCCGGGTCGAAAATGCCGGGTTTCCGACCCTGCTTTTTACCAGGGTCGGAGAACCGACATTTTCAACCTGGGTTGACCCTAACACACAGAAAAAACACCTCTGTTGTTCTGCTTTACCCGGTAATATAATTTTCTTTGTGAAAGGGGTATAACCAGGAGCAGAACTATGGGAGACAATGGAGGCGCCAGCACAGAAGGGACACCTCCTCCATTGCCCACAATATATTCACCCCGCTAAAGGCTGCACCTGAGAAGCTACCATAACCATACACTAGTGGAGGGCTCCGTATCCATCAGATGCCGTTTCCATCTATCTTATAACCTGTCCCCGCTCATTGATGCCGCTACTCCTCAGCAGCTTCTCATACCAGTGTGACTCTGATGCACCCCCTCCTCCCACAGCTCCCTGTCCCAATCGTTCCCGGTGTCAGCTCAAGCCGCGGGCCTGTGCTGTGGGCACGAGCGTAAACGCGGCTGCAGATCTTCAGGGAGCTGGATGTGAACAAGGTTTCACCAGACGGAGCTATGGGTAAGAGGGCATGGGAGGCGTGGGCCTGGGGGTAGTTCTTTGGTGGAGCAACTTCCCGGCAAGTGAAGCAGTCGACAGTAGACTGGGCATTTTGTGATTTGTAGTTCCACCACAGTAGCAGTCTTACCATACTTTAACTCAAACCCTCAAAGCCCCCACATATGGTGGTTTTCCCCTCTATCTGGGGTATCAGGAGGGCTCCCCACCCCACATCAGGTGGCTTTCGCCTCCGTGAAGAGGGCTCTAAGCCTCATGCTAATTGCACTATACAGGTCACTATCTTATCTGTGACTGACACAGCTGTATATACCCCAAAAAGGGTGTTTTGGGGGATATCCTGCAAATATACTTTAGTAAATACATATAATAGAAACAAATTCACATTCTATATTAGTGTTTTGTGCATATGGATAGATAGATATGCACCATATTTATTTTCCCTTTTATAATTTGCCTCCGGGCGTCTGGAATGAACTTACGCCACTGGGTATAACCTATCGACTGCAGTTTCCTGAAGGCTGCTACAAATTTGTGCTGATGATAATGACCGTTTCAACACTAGCTAGCCACTTCTTATTGAACGATTGCAAATTCACCTCTGAAGATTATAGGTGCACTCCCCACTGAACGTACATATGATTTTTATGAGAATATGTCAAATTATTTTATTCTACATTCATTCACATTTGCTTTATCGTATATGGAGCTACCACCCATATATATATATATATATATATATATATATACACAGTGGCGGAACTCCCGGATACAATGGAGTCATTTGCCGCCGGGCTCCAGCCCTTAAGGGGGCACCTGGCTCCATTGTCCCCCGGGCCTCTGGGCACTGCTATGGAGATGGAGCGCCAGTGATCGCCTCTCCACCTCCAGCGGCGTCAATACGGGGGGTGCGGGCGCCCGGCTCCTTCTTTCCCCATGGCGGTAGCCGGAGGAACGGAGCTCACTCCTGAGCTCCGCTTCCGGGTCCCGCAATGCACTATGGGAGTGACGTCATGACGTCATTCCTATAGTTCTGAGGAGCGGGCGCCGGGGATGGAAGGCAGCAGCACTGGAGCGGGGTTTCAGGTAAGTATTGTTTTGTTTTTTGTATGTGTGTGCGCTCGCGGGGGGGGGCTCACTACAGGGGGCATTATTGGTGGCTCACTACAGGGGTCATTACTGAGGGGTCACTACAGGGCGTTACTGGGGGCTTACTACAGGTCGTTACTGGGGGCTTACTACAGGGGGCATTACGGGAGCTTACTAAAGGGGGCATTACTGGGGGTTTTCTACAGGGGGCATTTCTGAGGGCTTACTAATGGGGCACTACAAGGAGTTTACTACTGGGGGCACTACAGGGGCCCTTACTACTGGGGCACTGCAAAGGGGGACCACTACTGGGGGGGCACTACATAGGTGGCACTGCATAGGGGGACCGCTACAGAGGGCATTGCACAGGAGGACCACTACTGGGGGAACTGCATAGGGGGGCGGAAGCTGGGGCTGGCATAGGTGCTGGGGGCTGGTAAATTTTAATTTGGGTGGGGGGTACCAACATTTATCTTGCCTCCGGGCACCTGGGATGAAGTTACGCCACTGTATCTATATATTCAAACCTAATAGTGAATGAAGTTTTTGCTTTGAGAACAAATTTAAAAAACTTGTAAGTATGCTTAATATATTCTTGATGTGTATTCAACTGCAAATGCCTCTGCATATAGGCAGAAATATGCTATTTTTGCATTCAGCTTTTTGGCCGTAATTAGATACAATATATGTACAACTCTGTATCACTGTGTCTTATCAGTCCTGATCTATTGGAAGCAGAAATAATTTCCTACAGTAAAGTTGGGTACACATTTATGCAATCCGGGTCGATGATTGTATAGGTGTGTATACAGGAGCATTAGCCAATAAACGGCTTATAACACTCCTGCAATGGTCGAGATTGGGAGGTCGTATCTTATCTGCAGTTTAATATTTTTTCAGCCCGACATCCCAATCCCATAGAAGCCCATACACACTGAGCTATTTCTAGTACAGGGCTCACAGGGTCAAGCTGGGGACACAGTAGCTGATCGGAAGCGGTTGTACCCAGATATGGGTTACTTATGACAAGATAAACAACACAATATGGAGAGCTCAACACCCTGAAACCGCGAGCTGGTTTATTAACATCATTAGGCCCTGCCCGCTCATGGGGAAAATGCCACAAATTGCACCTCTATGAAGAGGGAACGGGGAGATATAACACAATTATCATAGAAAAGCTTAATATCGGCCCCTCCTCATGGACCATGATTCCCGGTATTATTCTTCCTATCCTACTCAAATCACTAGGAAGTAGGCGGGGGGATGCATGAAAAACACCAACTCTTACGGGAGCCCAGAGGAGGCCCCGAAAATGTGTGAGTCTCCCGCAGGCTCCTGGAGAATAGGTAAGTATGCTATATGAACATCTGGTTTGCGACGGCTTTGTTTCTCACTTTGTTGTCTTTGATTGAATTTCTCTGTTTATATTTTGGAGATTCCATTTAAAATAATGTTAATAAACCAAACTCTCATACATTGTCCATTATCTTGCAATGCTCAATGAGTGCCACTCTCCATAGTAAAATGTTCTGATTTTTTGATAGAAATACTATGTAAAAGTCTGCCTTGTTGGGACTAAATGAAATGATTCTATAGCCTCATGACATCCACTGATGTATAGAGACGGTCATGACTTGCAGGCAGAGATAAGTGATTGAACTGGTGAGTTACATTAGCTGTGCTGGGAAAAGCATTTAAAAGCACATGATTTTTTGGGTAAGAGTCACAAGTTCCTACCTTTTCATCTATGCAATCTAGTCTCATGCTGGATTTGTGCTAATGAACAGGAAATTATAGCTGCATATTATATAAGTGAGGTACATATACAATTTATGAGTGGCCCAAAAGCGCAAAGTCCCTGTTAAAGATCCGTATTCTTAATCTCAATATTTCTCCTGTATGGGATCCCTCAAAGTCTCAGAAAGAAGAAGAGAAATAAAGCAATCTATTATGTTCATATATCGCCATAAGATTTCAACTTATGAAGGATTTTCCTTGGACTCACCTCACAATAATGAGATGTGTACCTATAAAGGTTTCTTTTATATTCTCTCTGGTCTGATCAACATATATGTCTGTATAACTTTTTACTTCAAACACCGAACCCCACTTATATAAAAGCTCACCTGGGAACAGGTATAAACGTTCACATAAAGGTATCTTTATATCAGATCGAAAGACCTCCTCCTTGGTCCACCAGAGAGAAAAGCAACGGATATCCAGGGAACCACTTGATCCAAAAAGGATATTTATTCCAAATATATAATAAAACAATGTCCAATAATACAAATAGTAAAAATGATAAAAACATCCAATATATCAAGAAAAAAAGAATTATCCACTAAAGTGAAAATCTAACCCCATGGAGAGCCTATCCGCAGAAGGGAACTGGGACAAACAGCGCAACCTCTCACCCGGTCTGAGTGGGGCAATGATGTCCAAGGTAGAAATAAATACCAGATTTCCACAACTGTATTAGGGTCTCCTATTCTACCCATTCGGAGATTAAGAGTTCGGAGCTTTAACAGGGACTTTGCGCTTTTGGACCACTCATAAATTGTATATGTGCTTGTTAGGTTTGGTGACCCAGAGTGTGGACTAAGCAGCAGTCCTGGGGTGCAGGTGGCTGTAACACATGTTTTCATATATAAGTGAGATGTTCAATATTTAGCAGAAGGTAACATGTTTGTACAGTCTATAAATATTTTGGATTAGCAACTTTCCTTCACCCACCTTCATTGTGCCGAGTTACCCTGCTTTTGTTAAATGCTTCATATTTATGACACTTAGATGTCAGACCATCTACCAATAGCTTTAAATTGCTTTTTTCCACTTTAAAATGTAATAAATTGACTCAGTTTGGGGAAAAAGAAAAATGCAGCGCAAACATTCACCTGTTAATTCAGAACACATTCCACCAAATAAAAAGCAATTTCTTGATGGCTAAATTATTATAAAAGCAAATTTCATGATTCTAAGAGAATTAACTCATACTGGTTTCAGGGATGCCATTCCTGACGTTTTTATCTGGAATGACAGCAGTGTTTCCAGATCAGTTTGGGGAAAAAGAAAAATGCAGCGCAAACATTCACCTGTTAATTCAGAACACATTCCACCAAATAAAAAGCAATTTCTTGATGGCTAAATTATTATAAAAGCAAATTTCATGATTCTAAGAGAATTAACTCATACTGGTTTCAGGGATGCCATTCCTGACGTTTTTATCTGGAATGACAGCAGTGTTTCTCAAACTCATTCCTCAGGGAGCACTAACAGTGCCTGGTTTCCTAGTTGGTGCACAGGTATATTCATTACTGGCTGACACATGTTAAAACAATTCACAGGTAGAGCTAATTATTTTGTGAGGAGACATGGAAAACATGTACTGTTAGTGCTCCCTTGGGAATGACTTTGGGAAACACTGACTTACAGATATTAAGTAAACAAAAAAAAGACATTGATATTTAGCCATTAAATTGTTATCTACTCATTTAATGTAATAATATAATATATTGAGATAACTGAAACATCTATACATTATATATGCCTGGTGACTCCTAGTTACGTACATGGCTCAAAGCTTCATTATCCTCCATGGAGCGGAGAGTTCAGGGCCTGATTCAGCAAGGAACGCAGTTGCTTATGCGCACACAATCGGCCGATTAATTTTCACTGCGCATGTGTACGCATCACAGTGTGCGAATCAGACGCTGCAGTTGGAAAAGCGATTGCAGAGGGTACGCAGACCCATGGCAGAGTGATTGACAGGAAGTGCCGTTTGTGGGTGGTGACGGGGGGTGGTTTGGTGAACGCAGGCGCACCAGTGCGTTTCAACGCCGTTGCAGGGGTGCGCATAAATTAGCCACTGCGATACCAGATGCCGCCTGAGGCGTCATAGCGTGCACTAAAGTGAGCAATTCCTGAGTAAAGTCTGGGCTTCATTAACTGTCCGATGTTACTGATTGTTTCTCTATGTTGGCCAAGTATACGGATGTGAGTAAGGGGAAGTGGGCAACCTTATGTCAGAGCGCGATTGCAATGTGAATGCAAACATTTACATGTCACCGCTGATTTTAGCAACTGCGTTGTGTGCTTATAAGCAGAATAGCGATCCAATGTGAATCAGGCCCTCAGCACACTAAAGTGTTTGCTTCAGAAACAGGTCTTAAACCTAGATTTAGATAAAGTGTGCTTATCTCTAATAACTCATACACAAATACTTTCAGTAAAAGATAAGGGAATGAATTAGATTGTAAGATTTTGCAAAGGGCACCCTAGCTTCCTTCACTCCTGCACATCTACCTTGTATATCCTTTGTTCACACTCTTGATTCACACTCGGACACATCTCAGGGGTCTATTTACTAAACAGTGTTGGGAGACAGAGTGAAAAGTGATAAGGTGCCAGCCAGTCAGCTCCTAACTGCCATCTCACAGGCTGTGTTTGAAAAATGACAGTTGGGAGCTGATTGGCTGGCACCTTATCACTTTTCACTCTGTCTTCTAACACTGCTTAGTAAATAGACCCCTCAATCTTTTATCTTTCACATTTAAATGGACATTACTGGGTAGTAATGTAAGATAAATATTCCATGGGCATATCAATGGTGGTTTAGCCAGTCACATCCTATTCTGAGATGTGCGTATGAACAGTGCATGCCAATTTCAGTCTCATCTCGTACATCTAGTATGTGATAGATGAAGTGCCGATGAGCTGTGGCGAGGCGACCACAAAGTTGCTCACGTCTCAGAATGTGGGCTTATTGTCACATAAGACTTCGATTACAGTAGGCATCTGGAATCGCATCCGCATTTAGGGCATCATTCAGACTTGTATGCAAAATGCAGCAAAAATACTCAACATGCACCTAACAGCAAAGGTTTCTCCAGCACATTGAGCAATCATTTTCCAAGACAATAAAAATGGAATACAAAAGAAAAGGCACGAAGGGCTGCTAAATCCAGAAATTATGATTTTGTAAGGAGCATCAATATTGAAGGTTGATATATATAGATATCTATTCTATCTTATATTGCATATTAGGTTTCTTTCAATTTGAAAAAGCAAGAACCTGAAAGGACAGGACAACATGATATTATAGCGGAGATGCAAAATTTTCCTTACAAAATCATAATTTCTGGATTTAGCAGCCCTTCGTGCCTTTTCTTTTGTATTCCATTTTTATTGTCTTGGAAAATGATTGCTCAATGTGCTGGAGAAACCTTTGCTGTTAGGTGCATGTTCAGTATTTTTGCTGCATTTTGAAGGTGTGCAGTACATGACTGGGTGTGGCTTTAGAGGATTGGAGTTTATCATCTACTGTTAATGGTGCAGTAGACCCTTGTGATGTTATTGCGTTAGCAGTGGGAAAAGACTCAAATTGAGTACACTACCGAGCAAAAAAGACGCATTGCGCAGCTGCTGGGTACACACTGACAGATACATTGGCCGATCAATTGATCGGCCAATATATTTGCTGCACGTCGGCCAGTGTGTACCCACTATATGTCGGTGAGCGTAGTCAGTTCACCAACATAACGCATTGGCTGTGCTGCACAGCCAATGGACAAATATGTCTGCAGACATATCTGTCCATCGCCAGGTGTCTACGGGCACACATCCACTAGACGATTAAGTTGAGTGATTGAACGATATCGTTATTGATCATTCGTTCGCAAATTGTTTGGAAAAAAGTCTAAAACGACCAGCAATGCGCGCTCCCACTGGTTGTTTAGACATCTATCATCGTACAAATATGTTGTACAACCTGGCGATAATGTCAGGTTCAACATGTTTGCAGATGATTGATGTGCCTACACTGGATGACTCCTCAATCAGTGTAGGCACATCACAGACTGACAAACGGCTGCACGATTACAATATCGTAAACGTGCAGTCGTTTTGATGTCTTCTAGAGAATGTGTGCCTTACGGGCGGTCTGCAGACCACCCGTACACATACAGCGACAGCCACAAGGAGGGGGGCGGGACACACCCGCTACTGGCTCGCCGGGTCCCGCTCCCCGACAGCCATGACCCGAGGGCACAAGCAGATGATGGCCGTTCAGTGTGTATGAACGACCATCATCTGCAGATCACTCGATCTGCAGATATATCTGTCAGATGTGTACCCAAGTTACATTTTACATGATGCACCAAATGGGGCTATGTTGTGTAATTTGAGGATAGGTGTATAATCTCCCATATTAACTGTTGCAGTTCCCTTCTTACCATCTCTTCTAGACAGTTTATCTCACCAATTATTATAAAGTCTAGCCTTCCTTGTAAAGCATTCTTCTACAGGCCAAGAACTGCTCGGCAGGATTGGATTTTGGCGACATACAGGTCCAGTGCCTCGACTGAGTGTGGCCATGTCCGTTCCAGCATTATTGGAGACTGTTAGATCAGAAGGCAACTGCACATGGACCAATATCTACTTTATTCACCCGTATGCTCAATATTGATATTATTGATTTAGAAATATGATCATAGGGCATCAGTAATTTTTGGGCCTCACGTGACTATATTGGGTCTGCTGTGTAACTAATGGCATGGAGTCTTTAAATACAGCACTTTTTCACAATGCAGCACACCTATATATGTTCCTATTACATATCTATGGGCCTGATTCAGAGCCGGATGCTCTGACCAGAGCGCTCGCTCTGAATCAGGGCCCTCCTCCATTAAAATGGAGCGTCCTCCTGGACAGCATATACGAGCGTCCAAAAAGATGGTCGCGATGGTCTTGACCATCGCGACCATCGGACTTGCGACGGAAACCCTGCGGTAGGGTTTCCCAGCCACAAGTCCTGGAGTGATTTTGTCTCTATCAGAGCCAAAATCACTCCCACTGACATCACTAGTGATGTCAGTGGGGCCGGCTTCAGACGGTAGGCGTTCCCATGGGAACGCCTCTGTCTGGCAGGCACGCCCCCGGCACGCCCACCAAAGGGGGCGTGCTGTCAGTCACCATCGACAGCACGCCCCCTTTGGTGCGAGACCCGGAGCGACAGCTTGGCTGTCGCAGTCCGGGTTTCGCGCATGCGCAGTGGGGAACATCGACCCACTTGCGAGCGTACTGCCGCTTGCGAGTGGGTCTGAATGACCCCCTATATGCAGACTTTTTTGGGTCAGCACATACATATTAATTTCCATGTTCTGCAGCCTCATGATCCCTTTGTGCATATTATGTCTGTGATCATTGTGGTTTGAAATTTGAACAACACTGTGCATCACTAAACACACTTTACTATCTCTCCTAGCGTGACCCAGCATTACTAGTTTCCTGTATTTCCTATAGACTGGTTATTACACCCTCAGTCATTTTCTCATATACCTTACGGCAGTAAAGGGAGAACATATCTGCATTTATTTAAGGTGACAAATTTTGATTTCCTTTTATTAAATACACTGTTAATGACAGCACATTTCTGTGCATCGGGCCTTAATTATATTGTACTTGTGCCTTCATGGTGTAAAGGACTTAGGTAAAATGTAATGAAATGTACCTTTTCCATACACGGAGGAAGGATTAAAAAAAAAAAAATCTTTTTAAAGGCCAGGAAAATGTTTATGGAATTATTTATTTAGGGATTAAATGTAGGGTAGGGATTATATGGTAGGGTAGACCCTACCATATATGTATTCCTTTACTAGTTACATTCTGTAGTACTAGAGTAGGCTGGAGTGAGTCTGTTATGTACCTCGACTCCAACAATAGCACCTGAGGTTTAAATTGTGTTGGTGATATCAGCAAGATTATCTGGCAGTGAGGGCTAGCCACACATATTTGCAAGATATACCCTAATGTCTCTTGCATTTAGAGTAGGGATGTGTATTAATATTTTTCGGGACCTGGTGTGTCCTGAAAAATAATCCATGATAAATGCCGTTTTTTCACCACCTAAATGGCGAAAACATATAGGTCAACGAACTTATTGTGGACCCTCTGTGTTTTCCTGAGAACTATCCTATTTTTACGACCAAAATAAAAGGATAGGGTGAAAAAAACATTGGCGAAATAGGGTGAAAAAAAACATTGGCAAAAAACGGGAATAATCGGCGAAAAATCCCCAGGTTGGAGGCGGAACCGTCAGTTATGGGGAGAGCTGCTGCGGGTGACATGCACAGCAGCTCCCTCGTCGGCCATGTTTTTAACTACAGTAACATGAAGCCTGGAGACTTCATGGAGTGAGTAGCCTCCCATCAGAGGTGGTTGAAGCTAAGATGGTGGAACAATTTAAACACGCTTGGATAGGCATAACAGTATCCTTAAGAGAGACCTAGGGAGCAAATCAGGTTGAAGTTGCCAAAAGGATAAATGAAAAGGGGCAGACTAGATGGGCCAAGTGGTTCTTATTTGCCGTCAAATTCTATGTTTCTATGACTGTTTCTGGATGGCAATTGCAAGCAAGACATCTGTTTCATGGGAGTGTCTTGGGTGTATAGCCACAGTTCTGTGCTATTCTATGCTGTGCATATGCCATTTGGACCTCTGCTTCTGACGGATCTCTTGAAACCCAGCCAATACTAATGATGGCAACTGTGGCTGCGTATGGAAAAACATTAGGTAGTGCGACTATATGCATGGAGACTTGCATTAGCACAAGGTAGTAAATCTTGATGCGGCTGTCTGCACTTGTGGTTGCTTTGCGTCTGAATTGGTCAGGCCGGTAATTCCTAAATACAAGTATTTTAGAATAAACTCTAGACAAGATACCGGACCACTGCAGAGCAGCATATGTAGTGTAGGAGATAGTGCTTACTCTTTATAATTTTATGTCATTTAATTTTCCATATGAAATGTATGCAAAAAAACAGACTGAAAATTGCAGACAGGATTCTACATGATGACAACTTCAATGTTCAGTTGAGCAAAGCAGAACCTGATAAAACAGGATATTCTGTAATTGGATTAGAGGGATTGTGAGTATTAACTATTCATTCCCTACATTCATCAACAGTTGTTATATTCAGCATGGGATGATTTTCTGTTTCAAAATACTAATCAGGGAGATACAGAAAATGTAATGACTTGATCATTCATATGTCAGTCATGATATCAGTGGTACTGTGACAGCTTAGGACATGTAATTTCATACTATGTCAATAAGGGTAAATATGTGAGCTGAGACATTAGCAGTATCACATGTAGTAAGACTGAAGATGACTATATCAGTTCCTTGACAAGTAGTTATCAAAAGCATATTGTGCTCAGACGGAGAGAGAAGAATTGTATTGGTGTGATTTTATCTGCTGGCATCTTTGGTAATACCCATCATTCCTTCCAGACCACTAAGTTTTTCATTGTTTTACACACTGTATTGATGTGGGTAATTATCTCGTTGAAGATATTCACCACTCCACTTTCATCAAGGAGCACACCTAAGAATAGCTGGTTTTACTTAATATAATAACAGATTTAGCTCACAAGAGTGGAAAAAAATTAATAAAAATGAGCCAAAAGAAAAAGAAACGCCATCATTTCTTATTTCCCCATCTGATTTCTATTTTGAAAAACATGGAATTTGTGCATCCTAATTTCTTAAAAAAATGTTGTTCTTGACAGCTTAAAAGCAAAGTTTTACATTAATTGGCAGCTGTTCATCCACCTGCAGTATGTTGCCCTCCATAACTGGGAGGTGATGCATCATTACCAGTCTTCAGTATAGCAATCTGTTGATCACTGTGTGGACCACACTGTCGGTATTCATTATACTGACTTGAAAGACTGGTCTCCAATCTCAATCCCGACAGCGGAATCCCGGCAAGGTATTTAACATAGGCGTCGAAATACCGACGTCAATTTTAATCCCGATGCCAGGATGCCAGCACGAACTAAGGTAAGTCTGAGGCGCCCTTAGAATTAGCCATGGGGGGGGGTAGGCGCCCCTAGGGTGGAGGGTTAGGGTTAGGCATCCCCAGGGAGAGGTTAGGGTTAGGCACTAGGGGTGAGTTTGGGGTTAGTCACCACTAGGGGGGCGGCAGGGGAGGGTTAGGGTACTTACCTGCCCCAGTCGGGATCTCCTGCTGTCAGGATTTGAACCGACAGCTAAACAATTAAAGTTAATTTTTGGTCCACTCAGTATTTGCAGTGGGTGCTATGAGTGATATTGAAGTACTCCTAGAATTACATGGACCTATATATTGAGGAACAACAGTGGTATGTTACATCCCGGTGAATACAACATTTAATAATTTATTTTGCAATATACAAAAAGTCCAAGGCATCATTATATCAAAAGAGTAAACATAAACACACACATGATTGTAAAGTACTCTTTAACGGAGTAAACAACTCTCCAAAACCCTTATCTGGGTGTATGAGGCCTAACAACAATATATATTGACAAAATGTTAATGCTGATGTGTAAATAAATATATGAAAATAAATATTAAAGGGAAAATGAAGACTTATCTCCCTTAAGACTGAATATTCTCTAGCAAGCTGGTCCTGGTCACATTAAAAATGGGCAAGTGTAAGGATCTGAGCGACTGACAAGGGACAAATTTTGATGGCTAGATGACTGGGTTAGAGCATCTCCAAAATGGCAGGTCTTATCAGGTGTTCCCAGTATGCAGTACCTACCAAAAGTGATTGGAAGAAGGACAACCGGTAAACCAGCGGCAGGGCGCCTAAGACTTATTGATGTGTGTGGGGACCGAAGGCTATTATAGAAAGATGTCAGAATGAAAAGTGAATGAACAGAAGAGAAATCTAAATCAAATCAATATTTGGTGTGACCACCCTTTGCCTTCAAAACAGCATCAATTCTTCTATGCACACTTGCACAAAGTCAGGGAATTTGCAGGTGTATGATTAACCAATCATACCAAACAGGTGATAATGATCATCATTTTCATATGTAGGTTGAAACAACTGAAACAGAAGGAGGCATAAAACTGGGTGAGGAACAGCCAATCTCTGCTAAAAAGGTGAGGTTGTGGAAGACCGTTTCATGTCACAGGTCATACACCATGGCGAGACTAAGCGCGGCAACAAGACACAATGTAGTTATACTGCATCAACAAGGTCTCTCCCAGGCAAAGATTTCAAAGCAGACTGGGGTTTGAAGATGTGCTGTTCAAGCTCTTTTGAAGAAGCTCAAAGAAAAAGGCAACGTTGAGGATCATAGACGCAGTGGTCAGCCAAAGAAATTAAGTGCATTAGATGAAAGATACATCATGCTTACTTCCCTTTGAAATTGGAAGATGTCCAGCAGTGCCATCAGCTCAGAAACCAGTGGGGACCCAGGTACACCCATCTGCTGTTCGGAGATGTCTGGCCAGAAGTGGTCTTCATGGAAGAATTGTGTAAAAAAAAATATAAAAGCCATACAGTACCTTCGATGTGGAAACAAGGCCAAGCAACTCAACTATGCACAAAAACATAGGAACTGGGGTGCAGAAAAATGGCAGCAGGTGCTCTGGACCGATGAGTCAAAATTTGAAATATTTGGCTGTAACAGAAGACAGTTTGTCCACCAAAGGGCATGATTCACTGTTGCCTGCAGATAATTAGTTTCTGCAGGCAACAGTGAATCATGGTGGAGGTTCCTTGCAAGTTGTGGCTGCATTTCAGCAAATGGAGTTGGGGATTTGGTCAGGATTAATGGTGTCCTCAATGCTGGGAAATACAGGTAGGTACTTATTCATCATGCAATAGCATCCATCATGCAATACCATCAATACACATATGGCTCTTCAGTGCGAAATGGCTCGGGACATTGAGTTTTTTTTGTTTTAATGGCCGGAATGTTACTGGACAAGAGGACCGACCTTCGCCTAGGTGAGTATTTGAATTTTTTTTATCCAAACACCGGGATGCTATTGGAGAAGAGGACCGTACACCAGGGATATGGTGAGTATAGTGTATGTAATAATATTTAACTTTCTATGGTGTGTGTGTACTGGTGGTTATTTAAACAAATAATAATTACAGTGGAGGGTAGTTCTACAAGTGCCAAAGGGCAGGCATGCTGGGACCTGTAGTCCCAATGTGAAAACAATATTACTCTATCATTATTATCACTATTACCCTGCACCCACCACCCAGGGGTTCCCCAACTCCCTTGGGGTCCCCTGGCTGCAGTATTACACCTCGGCTAGTGGAGCCCGGTGCAGGCTTTTAAAATATGGGCAACCCCATGCCATTTTTTCCACGTATTTTTAAAACCAGGACCAACTCAGAGCCCGTTACTGGTTCATTAAATATGGGGGACCCCTACACTTTTTGTCCCCTATATTTTTTGAAGCAGGACTGGCTCACAGAGCCCGGGGCTAGTTATGCTTTGAGGGGGGAACCCCAAACTATTTTTTTTTCTTTTTCAGATCATACTGATCTGTACATGATTCTGCTAAACAAGCTGCTCAGGAGGTAGTCTATTTAAAACTTCTATTTTGGACAGAGTTTGCTTACATTACATCTGTGATTATAATCACGATTCTTGGTAAATACCTGTGTTGTTTCTATGAAAAGTACATGCGAGTTTGTCCGGTGTGTATTTATTTCTATTTGTGTTTTCACCCATGTTTTGCAGAGAGTTTCGTCATTTCTCACCTCAGTTTGCCTTTAGTAAATTTGCAAGTTTAAAAAAATGGACAAATTCACCCATAAATAAAATCTCAGACCAACATGATATTTAGTAAATTTACCCCCAAGAGGGCGCTGAGGGCCTGATTCAGACCCGCTCGCTCGCGCTCGCAAGCGGGTCGATGTTGCCCAAGTGCACATGCGCACGACGGAGGCGGCTCCGTCGTGCGCATGCGCGAGACCCGAATAACGACGGCCAAGCCGTTGTTATGGGTCTCGCACCAAAGGGGGCGTGCTGTCGATAGTGATTGACAGCACGTCCCCTTTGGTGGGCGTACCAGGGGCGTGGCTGCCCAGACGGAGGCGTTCCCATGGGAACGCCTACCGTCTGGGGCCGGCCCCACTGACATCACTAGTGATGTCAGTGGGAGTGCTTTTGGCTCTGATAGAGCCAAAAGCACTCCAGGGCTTGCGGCAGCGAGACCCTACCGCAGGGTCTCGTCGCAAGCCCGATGGTCGCGATGGTCTTGACCATCGCGACCATCATTATGGCCGCTCGCTATAGCTGTGAGTGGTCACCCACAGCTATGCGAGCGGCCAGGAGGCCGCTCCAAAAAGGAGGAGGGACGGCCCTGATTCAGAGTGAGCGCTCTGTCAGAGCGTCCGGCTCTGAATCAGGACCTGAGTGTATTCATTTAATGACTTTGATAATTCAGTATTCATCACTGTGTACTTTAAAAATTCTTGAATAGATTGCTTATCTGATATATGAGGACTTATCCTGGATGTTTTATCCAAAAGGACTTCCTCTGAGGGTTCCACCCAGGCCAATCCTTCAAAAAGCTGCAAAGCTGCAACGGCACCCAAGTACCAAATATATATATACTGTGTGTATATATATATATATATATATATATGCACCAATGCTATGTGCTGGTCTGCACAGGGAGACTGCTCACAGCTGCTAAGCAGCAGCAGTGTCCTATGCCTGTCAGGGGAGCTGTCACACCGATTGCGGCTCCCACTGGCTATGCGCCAGGCTGAGGGGGCTCACATTACCCCACTCCACAGCGCTTTGTGCCGCTGCAAAAATGTTATCTTTATTTTTTTGCCTAAGGGTGTGGCCACGCCTCCTGTGATTAGACCACGCCGCATCACCAAAAGACCTGGAAGACCACAGAAAACAACTGTGGTGGATGACAGAAGAATTATTTCCCTGGTGAAGAAAAACCCCTTCACAACAGTTGGCCAAATCAAGAACACTCTCCAGGAGGTAGGTGTATATGTGTCAAAGTCAACAATCAAGAGAAGACTTCACAAGAGTGAATATAGAGGGTTCACCACAAGATGTAAACCACTGGTGAGCCTTAAAAACAGGAAGACCAGATTAGAGTTTGCCAAACAACATCTAAAAAAGCCATTACAGTTCTGGAACAACATCCTATGGTCAGATGAGACAAAGATCAACTTGTACCAGAGTGATGAGAAGAGAAGAGTATGGAGAAGGAAAGGAACTGCTCATGATCCAAAACATACCACCTCATCAGTGAAGCATGGTGGTGGTAGTGTGATGGCGTGGGCATGTATGGCTGCCAATGAAACTGGTTCCCTTGTATTTATTGATGATGTGACTGCTGACAAAAGCAGCAGAATGAATTCTGAAGTGTTTCGGGCAATATTATATGCTCATATTCAGTCAAATGCTTCAGAACTCATTGGACGGCGCTTCACAGTGCAGATGGACAATGACCCGAAGCATATTGCAAAAGCAACCAAAGAGTTTTTTTAAGGCTAAAAAGTGGAATGTTATGCAATGGCCAAGTCAATCCCCTGACCTGAATCCGATTGAGCATGCATTTCACTTGATGAATTCAAAACTGAAGGGAAAATTCCCCAAGAACAAGCAGGAACTGAAGACATTTGCAGTAGAGGCCTGGCAGAGCATCACCAGGGATGAAACCCAGCGTCTGGTGATGTCTATGCGTTCCAGACTTCAGGTTGTAATTGCCTGCAAAGGATTTGCAACAAAGTATTAAAAATGAAAGTTAGATATAGGATTGTTTAGTTTGTCCCATTACTTTTGGCCCCTTAAAAAGTGGGAGGCACATATAGAAACCGTTGTAATTCCTACACCATTCACCTGATTTGGATGTAATTACCCTCAAATTAAATCTGAAAGTCTGCAGTTAAAGCACATCTTGTTTGTTTCATTTCAAAGCGATTGTGGTGGTGAATAGAGGTCAAAATATGAAAATTCTGTCAATGTCCCAATATTTATGCACCTGACTGTATATACCACAAAGCAATCCACTTGGTACAACCTTTAAAAAAGGTACTCCAAACAGAATACCAGCACTCCATTGAAGGTATAAAAAACTATTTTACTGTGTCATCAAACAAAAATAGCCATAGACTTGTATAAAAAGTTCATGATACTCATCAGTTTTTCAATCTGCTGGTTATTCATAAAGCCATATAACAGACATAGGGTCTCATTCAGACCCGGTCGAAAGCTCTGAGTGCTCGCAACCAGGTCGATGTTAAGGCCCTGCGCACGCGCAGTGGCCGCACTGCGCATGCGCAAACCTCGGAAGCGAGAGAAATTCTCTCGCTCCGGAGCTCACTACAAAAGTGGCGGCTGGCAATGTTGATCCTTACGGAACGCCTGCCGTTTTGTGGGTGGCTGCACTGACATCAGCAGTGATGTCAGTGGGGAGCAGCTCCCTGGGGCTTACAGTTGCCGAGACCCAACCTTAGGGTCTCGTCGCAAGCCCCGTCTTGACCATCGCGACCATCACCCTGGTCGGTCGCTAAAGCTGTAGGTGGTAACCCACAGCTTAGCTAGCGACCAGGAAGCCGCACTTGAAAAGGCAAGTGGCCGCCCTCATTCAGAGCGAGCGGTCGTTTCTTGCGACCACGTCTGAATGAGGGCCATAGTCCCGGTCTCTACAGCTGTTTTGGTGCGTCAGCACCTTTGTCAAGAGACTGTTAGACACCACAATGCTCAAGTGAGACATAAATACCCCTTAACAATAAATACAAATCACCTCGCCAGTGTAAAAAACCTGCGTGCGTAATCACCGCTGGTCACCATGGCATCCCCCTCAACCACAGGTCCACCCAGCGTGGAGCAGTGCGTCACGCCGGAAGTCACTCAGGCGGGTGGAACTAGGGGCCTAATTCAGACCCGCTCGCGAGCGCTGAGCACTCGCAAGCGGGTCGATGTTAGACCAGTGCGCATGCACACGACGGAGGCGGTTCCGTCGTGTGCATGTGCGAGACCCAGATAGCGACGGGCAAGCCGTCGCTAATGGTCTCGCTACAAAGGGGCCCTGCTGTCGATGTGAGTGGACGTGCCAGGTGGGCGTGCCAGGGGCGTGGCTGGCCAGACGGAGGCGTTCCCATGTGAATGCCTACCGTCTGGGGCCGGCCCCACTGACATCACAAGTGACATCACTCCCACTGACAAGTGATGTCAGTGGGAGTGCTTTCGGCTCTGATAGAGCCAAAAGCACTCCAGGGCTTGCGGAAACGAGACCCTACCACAAGGGTCTCGTCGCAAGCCCGATGGTCGCGATGGTCTTGACCATCGCGACCATCTTCCTGGCCGCTCGCTATAGCTATGGGTGGTCACCCACAGCTATACTGGCGGCCAGGAGGCCGCTCTAAAAATTCAGAGGGACGGCCCTGATTCAGAGCGAGCGCTCTGTCAGAGCGTCTGGCTCTGAATCAGGGCCTAAGTTCCCACGCTGTGCAGCCAGGGAAGAGAGGAAAGATCACACTGATCGCGGCTCCCACTGGCTATGCGCCAGGCTGAGGGGGCTCACATCGCCTCCCTCCACAGCGCTTTGTGCAGCTGCAAAAATGTTATCTTTATTTTTTTGCCTAAGGGTGTGGCCACGCCTCCTGTGGTTAGACCACGCCCCCTTTTACCCGGGTTTGTTGCGCCTATATGTGTGTGTGTATATATATATATATATATATCTTATAAGATATACATTTCTGAACTAAATATAACTAAAATTAGCTGCTATGTTTCTATTGAATAAAGTATATCTAGCATTTTCTCTGTTAATTCTTTCCAGCAGGTTGCCATGGTAGAAAGATGGAACTATACCAAAAAGTATGTGTAAAATGGATTATGACTGACATACTTGACTCTTTACTCTGCAAAAGTGCTCTGTGTATGGATGTTAGAGCAAGCTAAGTGACATGCTGTCCTATATCAGATCCAGTAATACCTCTTTTCCACCAAAAACCTGGGTCCGACCTTAGTTTTCAGACATGGTTCCAACACAGGTCAGAAACCGTTTACACAGCACCATTGATCTGGGATATTCTCATGTCAGCCCCATTCACAATGAACCCCGGGTCCGCCCTGCTAAACTTGTGAGGTCATAAAAAGTTGGCGGTGACAGCTCCCCAACCACCAATCAGCTCATTTTAGGCATGACCCAGGTTGAATAATCCGGGTTGCACCGTTAACACTGCACCATTACCCAGGTCCATCCTGGGTCTGACCCTGTTAGCTACCTGGTTTGGATTGCCGGGTGTCTTGACTCGGGTTATTTTTCAGGGACCCTTTTACACTAAGCTGCGACCCGGGTAGCAGTGCCGCAACTAGGGGAGAGGGGGGCTGGAGGTGCACCAGGTGCGCAGCTGCACCGGTGCCAGTGTCCTCCAGCCTGGCGCCGCAGGGAGGCTCCAAGCCGGACGTCCGCTGAGATGTTATTACCAGTGAGCACCCGGCTCCTTGCCTGCAGTGCCGCGGTAGCCGGAGGCTGGAGTTCTCTCCTGAACGCCAGCTTCCGTCTCTCCCCATGGCCCGGGCACTATGGGAGAGACTTCATGACGTCTCTCCCATAATTCGAAGGAGCAGCCGGGCGGATGCAGGAGTGGGGTTTAAGGTAAGTACTGTTTTTTTTTCTGCAGGGGCATTACTATAAGGGCACTGCAGTAGCATTACTATAAGGGCACAACAGGGGCATTACCATAAGGGCACTACAGGGGCATTACCATATGGGCACTACAGGGGCATTACTATGGGGGGCTACTACAGGGGCATTACTATATGGGCACTACAGGGGCATACCTAAGGGGATATTACTAAAGGTGCACTGCTGAAGAGGACATTACTATGGGGGAATTACCAGGGGGGCGCCAAATTACTGTCTTGCCCTGGGTGACAAAAATCCTAGTTTCGGCTCTGCGGGTAGACCCAGCAATAACCCGGGTTATTGCAGCAGTGTAAAAGGGGTATTAGACAAGTGGCCTGTGCAGTGGCGTAACTACAGCCCCCACGGTGGCGCGGAGGCTTGTGGGGCGAGGTGGCGGCCTGCAGATTCCATGCGGACTGGCCGTCCGCATGAAATCTGCAGAAAACAGCCCTCCCAAAATGGCCGCCGCCTAGGAGGAGACATATGCTAGAGGTCCTACTGGACCTCTAGCATCTGTTAGTCACCCAGGCAGGGCGGTAGTGTGGACGGCACATAAGTGCCGTCCGCACTACATTACTAGCAACAAACACACAGCCGCCGGCGTCGGCAGCTGTGTGTTTGTTTTAGCAGCCGACTCTCATCGGCTGCTGCGCCCACTGCGGGAGCCGGGCTTCCGGCTCCTGCAGTGCGTGATGGGACAGACGTCATGATGTCTCTCCCATTATGCAGAGCGGGCCGGCCTGGGAGGACGCTGCACGGAGGAGCATGCCGGAGCGGGGATCAAGGTAAGCGGAGTTTTATTTTCTTTGTGTGTGTGTGTGCGTGTTTCTGGCCGGGCGGGGGGCACTGCTGGGGGGACTACCACTAAGGTCACTGCTGGGGTGGGGGGACGGACTACTACTAAGGGCACTGGGGGGGGGAGGACGGACTACTGCTAAGGGCACTGGGGGGGGGGACTACTACCACTAAGGGCACTGCTGGGGGAGGACGGACTACTACTAAGGGTACTGCTGGGGGGGAGTACTACTACTAAGGGCAGTGCTGGGGGGGAGGACTACCACTAAGGGCACTGCTGGGAGGACTACTACTAAGGGCACTGCTGGGGGGGACTACTACTAAGGGCACTGCTGGGAATACTACTAGGAGCACTGCACACTGGTGGGACCACTACTGGGGGACACTGCATAGAGGGGGATTACTACAAGGGGCACTGCTGCGGGGACTACTACTGGGGGCACTGCTGGGTGGGACTACTACTGAGGGCACTGCTGGAGGGGCTATTACTGGGGGTGTTACTGTGGGGGGAATACTACTGGAGGCATTTCTGGGGGGGACTACTACTGGAGGCATTGCTGGGGGGGCTACTACTGGGGGCACTGCACTGGTGGGACCACTACTGGGGGCATTGCACTGGTGGGACCACAACTGAGGGCACTGCATAGGTGGGGATTACTGCTGGGGGCACTGCATAGGTGAGCATTACTGGTGGGGGACTACTACTGGGGGCATTGCTGGGGGAGGACTACTACTGGAGGCTCTGCTGGGAGGGACTACTACTGGGGGCACTGCTGGGGGGTTAAGACTGGGGGCACTATATAAGTGGGTCTACTACTGGGGGCATTATGTAAGGGGCACTGCATATGGGGACCACTACCTGGGGCCCTGCATGGGGGGGGGGGGGCATCAGAAATTTTTTTTGGTTGGGGGGAGCAAAATTTATAGTTACGCCACTGGGCCTGTGGTTTCTTCTGCCTGTAATTAGGAAGACTTAATTCCATTTCACCCTAACTTTTGACTCTGTTAACTCTGTAAAAAAGCAGAAGAGTACATTTTACTTTACGTGCTTCAAACAAGAGAGTTCATTGTCTATATTTAGTTGTCTTTTAACATGCATTTATCATTACTTTTATTTTTTTGATGAATACTCACAAATGGACAAGAAATAAATTACCCCTGCCTTGTACATTGCTTAAAAAAGTTTTACATAACCAGATATATTGTAATACCTGATTGTCACGTTCTTACAGCAGAATTGTCACAGAGAGGAGCATGACTGTAACCCCTGGCTATTTTACAAAAAAGCTATGTAATTTTGAATTCTACAAACATTTTTAGAATAGCTATATTATTACTAAAAAATTATATTTATCATTTAGGTTAGTCTTGCCACCCAAAAAGGAAAACAAAAGCAATAACTAGAATAATGCTACATTTACTTTTGTATGCGATTCATGGCAACTTGATGTCACACCAGATAATGACAGCCAACAATGTCAGCCAAATACTTTAATTTTTACATTTATTTAACTTTTAAATATACTGTATTAAGTAATATGCAAGAACTATAGAAAACACATGATGCAGAGTCACAGTAGGACATTTATTATATTTATAAATTGTGCCTCAAACTTCACAGGCAGAGAACCTTTAGAACCATCATGGCTCTAACAAGCTGTAACGACAACAGCCCTAATTACTGCAATATCCCCTGACAGTGCTGGTGACTGTCAGCTCAGCACATGTGTAACGCAGTCAGTGCTGCAGGCTGTGCCACCTGCTGCTCTACTCAAACTGTTAGCTAGTATCATCATCCATTCCACAACCACGGTAAGACTTACCAGGGCTATTGGTAGAATTCTATAGACAGGCTCCATACCCTGCCCATCCCCACTCTTTAAAAATTCTTGCAGTAAACCCGTATTCACAAAGCTGACTTACCTGGGGAACGTTGTTCAGTCTCTGGAGCTGATTCAGACCCGCTCACAAGCGCTATGCGCTCGCAAGCGGGTCGATGTTTGCCTCCTGTGCTCTGGAACTGATTCAGACCCGCTTGCAAGCGGATCGATGTTTGCCTCCGGCGTGTGCATGCGTGAGAGCTGGCCAGTGACGGGCGCGCCATCGCTACGGGTCTCGCACAAAAACGGGGCGGCTGTTGATTGTGATTGACAGCTCTCCCCGTTTTGAAGGCGGGCAGGGGGGGGTGGCTACACAAACTGAGGCGTTCCTGAAGGAACGCCTGCTGTTTGTGGGAGGCACCACTGACACCACCAGTGATGTCAGTGGTGAGCTTCCTGCTCTATTTAGAGCAGGAAGCTCACTGGGGCTTGCGGGAACGAGACCCTACCACAAGGGTCTTGTCGCAAGCCGCGATGGTCGCGACCATTACCTGGCCGCTCGCAAAAGCTGTGGGTGGTCACCCACAGCTTAGCGAGCGGCCAGGAGGCCGGCTCCATTAAAAGAAAACAAAAAAAACGCCCCGATTCAAAGTGAGCGCTCTGAAAGAGCGTCCGGCTCTGAATCAGGGCCTCTGTCTGGTCCTAATATGGAAAGATGTAATTGCCTTAGTAGCAAGGGCTGCTCCTTGGACTCCAAATATGCCCTGTTAAATCCCCATGTAATATGAGTGATATGTGAGGCCTGTACCAAGTTTTGCGATAGAACCTACAGACACTGTTTTTAAATCCCTAACAATATGTTTTGCACACACTTCTCAGTCCTGACCATTTGTTTTTCTTTTCAGCGAGCGGCGTAGCCGGAACAGCACCAGGTAAATAAACTTTGAGGAACAAGGTTTACGTGAAGATATTCCACTCGGTGGCAGAATCTTCCAAGATATTCCACTCGGTGGCAGTCAGTGGCAGAATCTCACCCTCGGCGACATAACACAAGTTCCCCCAGTCACCAATCTAGGGTCGAAACATGAAGTCCAGGAAGGTGCGAGGATATTTACACAAGGCAGACTAATGTAGGCTAACCGTCTCATATACTCTCACCTGGCACAGAGTCAAGCATGGCTGCTTCTTTAAATATGTAGTTAAAATCTCAGAGAGCCTTTACATGTAACTCCTGTAATATCCATTCCTGACTGTAGTGATGCCCATCACTTACTGTACTATATTGTCATGCTACCTGGGAGACTTCATCAGGATTAGATGCGAGTTATGACCCCTTCCTCAGACATTACCATGTATTTATTCCTTCAATATGCCCCCATCTGATATATGTCCTCAACCCTCAGTGTGTTATATAATTGTGTATCCTGGAAGCACTCATTTGGTATAGGAGGTGACTCTCCATCTACTACCTTCACTGTACCATGTATTGCCCCAAAGAGATGCCCTAAACTGGCATAATTTCCTGATTCAAAGATGTACGTTCATACGCGGATGAACGCACATCACCTATATCAGCGCATGTACAGGATGGGCCCTGTGATCTCGCTCGCAGACCCCCCAATCCGCAGCATGCTGCGTTGTTTTGGGGGTGGAGCGGGGGTGTGCCTGGTCGTCGTTCCCAGAAACTGAGGCGTTTTGCCTCCATTTTCCAGGAGTGTAGATGCCAGGGTCTGCGTCGTCGGATGCAGATTCCTGGCCTCATGCATGTCCAGGCACCGGTCAGCAGCATGACCGAAGGAGCAACGGTCGCGATGGTGATCTCAGCCTACAACATCGGTCAAGGGTTCTGGGATCGCAAATGCAGCAAGGAGATTTCTGACACCTCATTCTGCATTTGCATCTGATAACGATTTATTTGCACAGCCGCTTGTGTGAATGAGACCCACAATGTTTCTGTTGATGCCATTAAGTGTTTACTGGAATGTCAGCTTTAGCGTGAAGCAACTGAGGCAGAAATGACTCCTTGCAATATTAGGGAGTCAGATAGCTATTGTAAAGGTGGGTATCCACTACCAGACATGGAAACGACAGCACGATTACGACATTGTAATCGTGCTGTCGTTTCCATGTCTGTGATGTGCCTACACTGAACGTTCTCTCGTTCAGTGTAGCACACATCCATCATCCCTGTACATGCTGAACCTGACGTGATCGTCAGGTAGACCAGCATGTACGGGCGATGATAGATGTCTAAAACGACTAGCTGGCGCGCACGACGCTAATCGTTTTAGTAATTTAACTGCCCGATACATTTGCGATTTTCAAGCGATTGCACGATAACGACGTCGTTATCGTGCAATCACCTGTCAAAATCTCTATGTGGATACGCACCTTTAGGTACCTCCTTACTGGAGGAGAGGATAAGATTGTGTGGACTTTTATTTGGCAGCAAACCTGGATTTACATTTTCTGTCTCCAGGACTACTTGTTATGTGCTGCCCCATACACCCTAGTAGACACACATGAAAGCCCTAATAATCAATTTGAAGAAATTCTCCAGAATCCAGAAACTACAATTGATGTTCTACAAGTGAATCCGCTATGTAGCAAATGTAGTGTACACAGGGCCGCCATCAGGGGGGGACTGCCGGTCCTGTAGTCCCGGGCCCGGAGAGAGAGGGGGCCCGGATATCGAAAATAATGGATTGGTCACTATTCTATGGGAAGCCAGGGAGAAGACCTAGCGCTGCGCAGGCAGCATTCCAAATGAATTGCCTGCCGCGAGCCAATTAAAGCTCGCGGAACGGCAGCCAATCAGGAGCCGCCGCTCCTGATTGGCTGCTTGCAGAACGACAACCGCGATTGCTCCTGATTGGTTGTCCCGCGAGCAGCCAATCAGCAGCGGCCGCTCCTGATTGGCTGCTGGTCCGCGAGCTGTGATTGGCTCGCGGTCAGTGCCATATTTGAAGTGCCACCGACACCGACGCTTTCAAGCTGGCTGCCCCTGCATAACTGCACTGCTGCGGCCCTGCAACCCGGGCCCCGCTCTCTCCGGACCAGTAAATAGGTAAGTACATAAGTCCTCCTTTCACTGCTCGTCCACCCCCCCCAAGTCCAGACAGCCTCCCTTGCCCTCTGCCTCTCCCCTACTCCTAACAGCCCTCCCTCCCCTGTGCCTCCCCCTACTAAAGCCTTTCCTACCCTGCCCCCCCCCCCAATAAGGTTCAGCCTTCCCTGCCCTAAGCTCTCTCCCAAGGGGGGCCCTGCCTATTTTATTAGTACCGGGCCCCACAATTTCTGGTGGCAGCCCTGAGTGTACACAAGTTTACCGTGGTGTGAGTTATATCACAGTAGCATTACTTTTTTTTAAATTAGTTTCAACAACAATAGGTACTTATTTCTGAAGTGACCAGGTGATTTTTTTAAATCTAGAATTCCATTCTGAAATCGTGAATAGCATCCATAGGCTGAAATACATTATGATATAAAGGGCAGTTTATAGCAACTTATGCAGTAATGAGAAGTCAGTTGCTCTCAATGATTTCGGGGCATAATAACATCATGTTATTAATTAACTGCTGCAGTAAACAGAAACTGTCTTACATACTCATATGACCTTTCATGGAGCCAATGTTTTTTTGTAGGAAGTCTCTTTTTAAAAGTACTTAATTACAAATGTTATTGTCCTAATACAAACTAGGGGAGCAAATTTACTAAGCGGCGGGTTTGAAGCAATTTCAAACCCACCGTTCTATTCTCAAAAGTTCGTATTTACTAAAGGTTGTTTTGATCTTCTATATATAACCCGGCCAAGTTTGATCCCCAGCGGTTTCTAAAGGCCTATCCCGCCATGACCTTCTAAATAGAATCCACCCAGATGCAAAGATCCCTAAGATATATAATGTTAAAAAAATGAAAGAAATGTATAAAAAAAAAAGTGTGGATCCTGAAAATTAGGAAGGACAAACAGCGTGGGCCCTTTATTTGTCACTAACCAGTACTAAGCTGAAATAGCCACGGCTGGTGACACTACAGCAGGTAGTCACACAGTGGGAGGAATTCAATTAGATCCGATCATTTTTTCGGGCAAGCAAAATGGGATTTTAACTCTGGAATTGCCTACTGGCAATTCAGGAGCTCATTCAGACCCGCTCGCTAATTGTAGCCGCTTGCTCCCAGCGTATTTAAATTTTGCAAAGTGACATCAAGGCAGCCGCTCGCTCGGCAAGGCATAAGCACGCCCACTATGTCTTGGCGAGCGAACACTTTGTCATTGTAGATGCCCTTTTGCTTGTCTTTACACGCCCACTAGCGTGCGTCATCTCCACGAAGTGTCTTAAAACATTGGTACATCGAGGACCATCGGAAGCGATCGCAGCGCTTGTGGTTGACTCTACCCTCCCACAAGCACTACGAGCTCTTCAGTGTAAAAAACAACCAAGTGACGTGTAGTAGGACGCATCTTTGCTAATTATGCACACCAACAAAACTCCGTTTGGACACTCAGACATGCCTCTGTTCGCACATCCACTCCCCCGTTCACAAGCACCTTCCCCTGTTACCACCCTCAAACGGCACATTCTGTCACTCAAAGTAGTGGGCAGTCTGTGAACTACTAGCGCATGATTCCCCATCGCTGAGACTGGCTTGCGCACGCGCACTGCGAGTTATATGCATGCGCAGAAAGGCGACTATCGGTCACTGCGAGCGGCCGCAGCTTAGCGAGCAGATCTGAATCAGGTCCACAGATCCCGTATTATTCGCCCGAAAAATTATCTGTATTTGGGTCCAATACACATAGGATCCGTGATAAGTTGACGGATCCTATGTGTTAACTCCGGCGCCTGCCCAAAAACATATAGTTATCGGGTATTTGTTTTCAGAGCCTGCTAAGTTCCTGAAAAGAAATGCCCGATAAGTAGGGGCCCTGTCAGCAGCCCAGCACACGCTGCTGTGTTATGGGCTGCTGTGGGACCAGGGAGACTGCTGCCACTGAGCAGCAGTCTCCTCTGCGGGGGTGTGGAGGATCACACTGATCGTGGCCCCCCTGGATTTGCACAGAGCTCCCGTCCTCAGCACGCAGCCCCGGTTTTTTGTTTCCCAAGGGGGCATGGCCACACCTACCGTGATTAGGACACCCCCCCGATAAGTGCTGGCTTTGGGAATAATTGAATTAAAGTATGTGGTAAAGTCAGGCTTGCCTACCCTCCCGATTTGGCCGGGAGCCTCCTGATTATCGGGTGCCGCTCCCGGCCCCCAGGGAAGGCAGGCAAGTCTCCTGCAAGCCGCCATCCCTCCCTACCCCCCGTAGAGTTACCAGCAAAACCCCGCAGCGGGGGGCCCGGTGACGCGATTCGCGCTGACTTGCGTCATCGTGGCCCCGCCCCCGCTTTACAATGCCATTTACTCCGGCATTGTGAAGAGGGGGCAGAGCCGCGATGACGCGATCTCGTGGCCACGCCCCCGGCCAGCACTGACATTCGGAAGGAGGGAGCTGAATGTCGGCAAGTATGGGTAAAGTACAGCGGCTAACTGAATTCCTCCCAGTTGGATCCCCCTGCCATAGTGGCAAACAGCCCTAGACTGCTCAGTCCAGGGCTGAAATCCATAGGGAAGTGGGTATACCCCACAAAATATGGACCCAGGGCTTTTTTCCATACCCTGATGGGTATGGAGGTAATAGATTAGAATTATAATAATTAATATATTTCTTTACAGGTAGCACCTCTATTTGGCAAGCATTGTGTCTGGAAAGACATATTGCTGTCTGGATAGCTACAGCAGAGTTTCCCAAAGCTTTTTCATGGTCTTGGTGGCTCCGCCCCTTCATGACATCACGTGCTGGGTAAGGTAAGACAGGAAAGGCACAGGGCGCATTAGTGCCCTGCTATGGCATTGCTATCAATTAAGATTTATCATCTTGTTTTAGCCGTGTGATATGTTGGTAGACATGTACTATGCTAAATATGACTGCGGCATGGGATAATGCATCAGAATGTTTAATTTTTTTGTAGCCTAAAAAAGTACAAAAATTACCCAAACTAGTCATTTCAAATGCAGAACAGACTATAAGGAAGCATATACTATTTCCTTACATCATGGGTGTATTAAGAGAGGAGGGGGCCCATGTGCAGCCAACCTGCGGGCCCCCTACTCTCTCCGCAGTGCAGAGGCGAGTTGACTCTGGCATTGTGCCAGAGTATACTGTACATGCGCAAGTCTCCAGGAATATGGCTGCCCCATGGTCCCATTGATTTCTGTACTTCCCATGTGTAAATCTTTGTCCTTGATCCTATCCCCTCCCACCTCCTCTGCTTCCTCTCTCTTTCTGCCTGCTCCCATCTTGCCCACCTCATTAACCTCTCCCTCTCATCAGGCACTGTTCCTTCTGCATTCAAGCATGCCCTTGTTTCCCCCATTCTTAAAAAACCTACCCTTGATCCTAACCTTCTTTCTAACTACCGACCCATCTCTCTCCTCCCTTTTGCCTCCAAACTCCTTGAGCGGATTGTCTACAAACGCCTTACCACTTTTCTTTCCTCCCACTCCCTCCTTGACCCTTTTCAGTGCGGCTTCCGTTCTCTCCACTCCACTGAAACTGCCCTCACGAAAGTCAGCAACAACCTCCTTGCTGCCACATCCAAGGGCCACTATTCTCTTCTCATTCTCCTTGATCTCTCTGCTGCTTTTGACACTGTGGACCACCCTCTCCTGCTGAATATCCTTCACTCCCTTGGTCTACGTGACACTGCCCTCTCCTGGTTGTCATCCTACCTCTCTGACCGATCTTTCTCAGTTTCCTCTCATGACACCTCTTCCCCCCCACAGCCTCTTACATTATGTGTGCCACAAGGTTCTGTTCTTGGACCTCTTCTATTCTCCCTCTATACTTCCTCTCTAGGTGAACTCATCAGCTCTTTTGACCTCCATTATCATCTCTATGCTGATGATACTCAAATCTACATTTCCTCCCCTGATCTCTCCCCCTCTCTTCTGACTCGTATCTCCAACTGTCTCTCTGCCATCTCTTCCTGGATGTCCCAGCGATTTCTTAAACTTAATATGTCTAAGACAGAGCTGATCATCTTCCCACCCTCCCACATAACCTCACTTCCCACTATTTCTTTATCAATTGATGGTATAACTATCTCATCTAGCCCCAAAGTGCGCTGTCTTGGAGTTATCCTGGACTCATCCCTCTCCTTCAAACCACATATCCAGAACCTTTCACAGTCCTGTCGTTTCCATCTCAAAAATATTTCTAAGATCAGACCCTATCTCACACAGGATGCTACAAAAACCCTCATACACTCAATGGTCATCTCCAGACTGGACTACTGTAACCTCCTTCTATCTGGCCTCCCCAAATCCCATCTCTCTCCTCTCCAGTCTATCCTTAATGCTGCTGCACGGCTTATCTTCCTCTCCAAACGCTCTACATCTGCCTCCCCTCTCCTACAAACCCTCCACTGGCTCCCCTTCTCTTTTAGAACCCAATTTAAGGTTCTCACGCTCACTTATAAAGCCCTCACCCAATCTTCCCCCATATACATCTCTGATCTCGTCTCCCTTCACTCTCCTCTCCGCTCTCTTTGTTCAACTAATGCACGCCGCCTTTCATGCCAGCTGATTACTTCCTCCCACTCTCATCTCCAAGATTTTGCCAGCACTGCTCCCCACCTCTGGAACTCTCTCCCACTCCACATCAGACTCTCCACCTCTTTGCAATCCTTCAAACGGGCTCTCAAGACCCATTACTTCATCAAAGCCTTCCAGCTGTCATTCTAACTCCCTGATACATACACCTTCCTCTCCATCTGTGTCATCCCTGTTTGTCTTCCCCTCCCCTTTTAGAATGTAAGCTGTTATGAGCACGGCCCTCTAACCTCTTGTACTTCTCCCTACTTTAGTTTCATCTACTTCTTACTCACCACTAGGGCACCTAACACTTGGCTGCTTATGCTCTGTTGCTTATCTGGGTGTTATGGTCACTAATGTAGCAATATATATTATCTATGTCCTGGTCCTGTATTGTATTGTATTGTTCTGTAAGTCGCTTGTCTACAACTTGTTTATGTGCTTTGTAAGGCGCTGCAGAACATTTGTGGCGCCATATAAATAAATTATTAAAAATAATAATAAAATGGCATCTGCGCAATGCTGATGTGGAACTCTGGAGAGGTAAGTATACTAAATGGGTGCAGAATGTGCAGTGTGGGTCTCCCTGGACACCGCACACCTTGCACCCATTATAGATACAACACTGTCTTACATTAGTCCATGCTGTGTTCACAATCATCACACGTGTAAAGTATGGCTATTGTTCATAGGGGCCCTGTTTTTTTATGTCAAAGCTGCAGTTCTTTGCAGTGGAACCCACCATGGGGGAAATGTAATGCCCTGCACATTTTTTTAAAGTGCATTAATTTAACCTTAAAGGCAAAACAAGCCTGCAAGATCCAGGCATCTGCGCGATTCCAGCGAGTCTGCCTGAATTTTTAAAGACGCAATAACTTAACCTGGTTTTGCCTTTTAAATTGTTGGCGATTGAAAAAAAAATTGGACAGATTTGTCCTCAACAGTGCATATTTTCAAGATCTCCTAGTTGGCCCACAGGTGTATTCATTACTGGCTGACACATTTTAAGAGATCTACAGGTGGTGCTAATTGTTTTAGTTGCGATACTGAGATCTGTAAAACATACACTGTTCGAGGTCCCTGAGGACCGGTATCCAGATTGCAACTCTGCTAGATGCATTTTGTGTAGTTGTCACTGATATATCAGACAAAATGATAACATTGATATTATTATTATTATTTATTTATATGGCGCCACAAGTGTTCCGCAGCGCCTTACAAAGTACATAAACAAATAAGTAACCAGCAACTTACAATACCATGCAATGCAGGACACGGACATGAATAATAACCATAGCTATATATTAGCGACCTTTACACCCACACAAGCAGTCAAGTGTTAGTTGCCCTACTGGGGAGTAAGAGATAAATGAAAATACAATAGGGAGAAGCACAAGAGGGTAGAGGGCCCTGTTTGAAAAAGAGCTTACATTGATATAAATGTATTTTATCTTATTAAAAAGGTAAGCATGTTTATAATTTTTTAAAATACATCAGATTGTGGGGGAGATTTATCAAATCTTGGAGAGAGATATCGTGGAGAAGTTGCCCATACCAACCAATCAGCTTCTAACCAGGGGAGGATTGGGCCACTGGGAGCACTTTCCCACTGGGCCGGACCCACTGGCGAAACGACGGGGCGGTCTAGGTGTGCACAGAACCATTCCTTAGGAAGAGGAGTGAGGACGAAAGTGGACAACATTGCTCTCTGTATTGCACAGAGCCGCAGTGTCATCATTGGTGGGCTGGAACCGCATATGTACTGCCTGTGTGGCTGTATGTGTGAGCGGAGGCATGGGCCGGAGATGTCTAGAAGATGGGCGGGTAATTTGCGCATCTTTATTTAACTATGAGTGGACTGTGGGCCTGATTCAGAGCCGAACACTCTGACCATAGCGCTCGCTCTGAATCAGGGCCCTCCTCCATGAAAATGGAGCGTCCTCCTGGACGCTCGCATAGCTGTGGGTGACCACCCACAGCTTATGCGAGCGTCCATGATGATGGTCGCGATGGTCAAGACCATCGCGACCATCGGGCTTGCGACAGAGACCCTGCGGTAGGGTCTCGCTGCCGCAAGCCCTGGAGTGATTTTGGCTCTATCAGAGTCAAAATCACTCCCACTGATATCACTAGTGATGTCAGTGGGGCCGGCTTCAGACGATAGGCGTTCCCATGGGAACGCCTCCGTCTGGCAGCCACGCCCCCGGCACGCCCACCAAAGGGGGGTGCTGTCAATCAACATCGACAGCACGCCCCCTTTGGTGCGAGACCCGGAGCGACGGAGAGCCCGTTGCTATCCGGGTCTCGCACATGCGCATGACGGAGCTCCCTCCGTCGTGCGCATGCGCAGTGGGGCAACATCGACCCCCTTGCGAGCGTCCTGCGCTCGCGAGCGGGTCTGAATGACCCCCTGTGTCAGTGCAGCCTCTATAGATACAGCGCATTGCCTCTACCTTTCCTTACTAGTGGCTACTTATCACAGTGCAGCAGAAGCGGGACCCACTCCTCCTCCACAACGCCCACGTTGTGACTGTCGGAGCATTGAGCACCAGCATGAGAAAACAGGCTGGTAAATGACCCTCTGGGGAGACTGTAGAGTGGCAAGGATGGTAGATGGCGGCAGTATTCATTTAATTATCAGCTCCCAGCACACACTGAAATGGGCTTTATTTTTATTATTTACAGTAGAGGAGACTGTACAGTGATATGAAGGGGTATAACACAGCTCTCAGCACACACTGATATGTGGGAGTATTATTATATAGAGGAGAGGGGACTGTACATTGGTAAATGATGAGGAATAACATAGCTCTCAGCACACACTGATATTTGGGATTATTATATTAGTATTTCGGACTAGTCATTTTCCAGGTCACTACCTATTGTAGGTTTTTTCCTCTCTGTCCACCCCTTCTCTCCATCTCTCTATCTCTTCCCCATCTCTCACACTCTCCCCCATCTCTCACTCTCTCTCCAATCTCTCACTCTCTCTTCCATCTCACTCTCTCTTCCATCTCACTCTCTCTTCCATCTCACTCTCTCTTCCATCTCACTCTCTCTTCCATCTCACTCTCTTCCATCTCACTCTGGGGGGTCATTCAGACCCGGTCGCAAGCACCGATGTGCTCGCAACCGGGTCGATGCGCAGTCTTGCGCATGCGCAGCAGCTGCACTGCTCGTGCGCAAGCCCCGGAGCGAGAGGGAAACTCTCCTGCTCCGGAGCTCGCTACAAAAGGGGCAGCTGTCGATGTTGATCGACAGCTCGCCCCTTTTTGTAGGCAGGCCGGGGGTGGTTTCCAAAACGGTAGGCGTTCCTTAAGGAACGCCTACCATTTTGTGGGCGGCCGCATTGACATCATCAGTGATGTCAGTGGCGAGCTTCCTGCTTCATCAGAGCAGAAAGCTCCCAGGGGCTTGCGAGTGCCTAGACCCAACCTTAGGGCCTGGTCGCAAGCCCCGATGGTCGCGATGGTAACCCACAGCTTAGCTTGCGACCAGGAGGCCACACCAAAAAAAAAGGAGCGCCCGTCCTCATTCAGAGAGAGCGATCTCTTCTTGCGACCGCCTCTGAATGAGGTTCTCTCTTCCATCTCACTCTCTCTCCTCCATCTCACTCTCTCTCTCATCTCACTCTTACCCTGTCTATCGCTGTGTCCGTCCCAGCCTCCCCCATCTCTCGCCTCGTCTCTCTCTGTTCCATGTCTGTCTCTCGCCCCCACATCTCTCTCCCATGTCTCTCTCCACCATACTGTATATCTCTCTCCCCATGTCTCCCCCCACTTCTCACTCTCTCCCCGTCTCTTTCCCTCATGTCTCTCTCCATCCATAAATCTGTCTCTCGCTTTCTATCCCCAGTCTCTCGCGCTCTCTCCATGTCTTGTTCTCCCCATCTCTTGCTCTCTCTTCCTGTCTTTCTCACCCCTACTTTTCTCTCTCCTCGCCTATATCCATGGCTCTATTCCACACTCCCCCCCATATATCTCTCTCTCACCCCTATGTCTCATCAGACCCATCTAGATTTGCCATCAAACCCCGCCCCCTCGCCAGTCTCTCCCCCCCCCCCCCCCCCCATTTTGGGCTGCTTCAGAAATGTCCTGGGCTGGTTTTCTATCCCATTCTGCCCCTGCTTCTAACTGTCATTTTACAGGCTGTGCTAGGAAAAAACAGAAGTTGATTGGTTGCTATTAGCAACTTCTCCAGTTTATCTCTCTTCAAGATTTAATAAATCTCCCTCTCTTTTTCTGGCAGCCAATAAACTAACATATAAATGTAAGGTCAAACGTTACAATGTGTGTTTTTTTTTTTTTTAAACATTGTTTTATACACAGATTGCATAGAGGAAATGATTCACATGCTCCTTTAAAACAGGCTGCGTGATAAAATAAAAGCCCTTCCCTTATATAGCAGAGCAGTGTGGACTGCTGGAATACCTGAGTAATAACCCAAATACATGCATTCTCCAAACATACAAATATGGGGATGTTCGCCCATATCATATGCTGAGTTGTGCGCATCTCTGCAACTGCACTGCTCCTATCTGTATGCTTGGCTTCATAGCAGTCATCAGCATCAGTGCACACTTGCACCAGCCCTATACTGGGTGCAATCAGTCTGAAACTACAACTATGCCGATGGCTCAGCATTCACAACTAAGCAGTGGCGTAACTACGGCCCCCGTGGTGGGTTGGCGGCTATTGCTTCGCTACTGCAACTGTGAATGCTGGCCTCTGAAGTGATAAGAGGCTAAAGAAGCCTCAGATTGCTTCAGAGGCCAGCGTTCCCAGTGATGCAGTGCGCGGATGACATCACCCGCGACGTGAGGAGCCTGCGTGGCCACGCCTCCTTGATCTAGTTAAATCCACTCAACACGGCAGCGAGAGTGACAGCCTGGATGACGGCCGCATGGAGTCAGGTAAGTACTGGGGGTGGCACAACTACAGGGGCACTACTTTAAGGGCACAACTACAGGGGGCATGGCATATGGGCACAACTATGGGGGCACTGCATATGGGCACAACTATAGGGGGAACTGCATATGGGCTCAACTACAGGGGGCACTGCATATGGGCTCAACTACAGGGGGCACTGCATATGGGCACAGCTACAGGGGGCACTGCATAAGGGGCACCACTACAGGGGGCATTGCATAAGGGGCACTACTACAGGAGGCATTGCATAAGGGGAATTGCTGCAGGGGGCATTGCATAAGGGGTGCTACTACAGGGGGAATTGCATAATGGGCACTACTACAGGGGGCATTGCATAAGGGGCACAACTACAGAGGGAACTGTATAAGGGGCACTAACTTGATACACGCAGTTTACAAGTTATAAACTATGGCCCTCATTCAGAGCCGTACGCTCTGAGCAGAGCGCACGCTCTGAGGGCCGGGCTCCATGAAAATGGAGCGTCCTCCTGGACGCTCGTATAGCTGTGGGTCACCACCCACAGGCTATACGAGCGTGCATTGTGATGGCCGCGATGGTCGTGACCATCGCGACCATCGAAATTGCGAGCCGGAGCCTGCGGTTGAGGTTTTCAACCGCAAGCTCCGGAGTGATTTTGGCTCTATCAGAGCCAAAATCACTCCCACTGACATCACTAGTGATGTCAGTGGGCCGGCTTCTGACGGGAGGCGTTCCCGTGGGAACGCCCCCGTCAGGGAGGCACGCCCCCGGCACGCCCACCAAAGGGGGCGTGCTGTCAATCAACATTGACAGCACGCCCCTTTTGATCGGACACAACGAGCGAAGGACTTTCCTTCGCTCGTCGCGTCTGGCGCATGCGCACGACGGAGCTCCCTCAGTCGTGCGCATGCTCAGTCCATAACATCGACCCACTTGCGAGCGGACAGCCACTCGCGAGTGGGTCTGAATCAGGCCCTATGTTCCCAATAATCTGGTTCTACACGGACATAGAAACTGTGCAACCTGTCTTGAGCTGAGATTTCAGACTGGCAGGAGCGGAGAGGAGGGTTGGTGAAGTAGATCTGTCAGGGTGGGATGTAATGGGCATTACTGTGTGGCATAATGTGTAAGGGGCATTACTGTGTTGCACAATGTGCTATTAGGGGTATTACTTAGTGTGGCATAATGTGTTAAAAAGGGCATTACTGTGTGGCATTATGGCCCTCATTCAGAGCCACTCGCTATTTGCGGTCGTTCGTTCTAAAACAAGGGGTGGCTATTCAAATGAACCGTTCGCTGTTTGCGGTCTGTTCACGCCTCTATGTCTGAACGAGCGAGCAAAACTTGCGTTCGTTTTTTTTTAAAATACGCCCCCTGGCCGCTCGCATCCTACGTCATGTCCGCTATTTATTAGATTAATCGAGTACATCGAACAGGATATGAACTGCTCGCTATTCTTGTGGTTGGTTTTTTCAACCGCTATTTTGCGAGCAGTTCTGAGTTAAAAAAAACCAAATGATGTGGTCATTGACGCTGCTATATTAATTATGCACACCCATAAAACGCCCGTTTTGACCTTTAAGCACGCCTGCGTTCTGATCTCCACTCCCCGTTTTCAAGCACCTTCCCCTCTTACCACCCACATACGCCTTATTCTGTCACTCAAAATAGCAGGCACTCGCTATATTGCGTACAAACGATTTTCGGCCGCACTGACTGGTTCACGCATGCGTACTAAAAACCGTACGCATGCGCAGATGTGCGAACATCGCTCGGAACGAGCGTACTGCCGCTAGTGAGTGGCTCTGAATCAGGGCCTATGTGTTATAGGGGTATTAAGGTGTGGCATCATTTGTTATAAGGTGTGGCATAATGTGTAAGGGACATTACTGTATCATGAAACCACACAACTTAAACGTCGTCTTTGGGTGTGTTTGTTTTTTGGATGTGGGGGCCACCTGAAACTTTTTTAGCAGGGGGGGAGCATATAAATTTATAGTTACGCCACTGCAACTAAGCATACTGGCAGAATTTACTGTAGCAGGGGTGCAAAATTATTCAAAATTGTAATACAAACTCATTCCTGCCCATGTTCTAATGCAGTGGTTCCCAAACGCAGTGCTCTATCACCCTTGTGGTTCAGGTTTTAAGGCTATCCATGATTGAACAGAGGTGAATTAATTTGCACCTTGTAATTTTTAAATTAACCATTTGTGCTTAGCCATGGTAGCCTTAAATCCTGTACCATTAGGAATCCTGTACCATTAGGGTACCTTGAGGGCTGTTTAGGAACCACTGTTTTAGTGGGTATGCAGTAGGGACGTCGACGGTCTAAATGCCGACTGTCGGCATCCGACTGTCTAATCCCGCCAAGGGTCTAATGACAGGCGTCCACCTCCCGACGCCTGTCATCTTACCTACGCTGGCAGCCCGGCATCCCGATCGAAGGTAAGCCGGGCACCGTGCGCGAAGGGTTAGTGGCTCCCGGGGGGGGGGGGGATTTAGGGTTAGGCACCCCCACGAGAGGGTTAGGCTAGGGGAAGGGAGGGTTTGGGTTAGGCACCCCCTGAAGGAGGTTAGGGTTAGGCACACACGCCCGGGAGACTTAGGGTTAGGCTGCGGGGAAGGGGGGGGTTAGGCTTAGGCACCCCTAAGGGAGGGTTAGGGTTAGAGGGGTTAGAAAGGTTAGTGATACTTATCTTATTTTACAATCAGGATTTTCACCCTTGCCGGGCTGCTGTCGGGATTTGAACCATGCGGCCGGCGGTAAATCATACTGATTCCTTTTAGTGTATTATCTCAATGTGTATTCAGTACCTCTAGTGGAGTGCTTACAGAAAAGCTCAGTTATTTTCAAAAATATCAAATTCATTGAACTGCACCACTTCGTACACAATATATTCTGATTGGCCAACCAGAAGATATGGTATACGACCCGCGGGAGTGCGCAATAGGGCGTACACACTGTACGAGCCACACAATGGGCCTGACTCAGCAGTGCACGCTAGCGCATGTGCAGAACGGGTTATGCGATCCCGCTCGCAGACTGGCAGTGATTGACAGTCTGCTGCCGTTTGGGGGCGGCGATGGCCTCCATTTCCTTATCAACTCAACGATTTTCATTAAGGGAATATGCAAAAATCGTTTGTAGTTTATAAAAATCGTTCATTACACTTTAAAAAATCTGACAGATAATCTGACAAAAAATCGTTCATAAAATCGTTGGTATCAAAATCGCGTGTGTTTGTATGCATCTTTACGCAGATTATCCGATGCTGCGTTGAACAACGCAGCTTGGATAAGTAATGCACAGAAGGCGTGATGCCTTCTCCTTCATTACCATATCTGCAAGGATCGCAATTGCAAAGTTGCCTGTGTGCAGCTTTACAATTACGATCCTTGCTGAATCAGGCCCACTATGTTGTTACAATATGCCTGGAAACAATATATTGTGCAGATATCGTCCTAGTGTGTATGAGGGGAATGAGAAGTCTAACAAGGATGGGTATGGGGCAGGTAAAGTGGGGATGTGGAGTTGAAATATTTAGATTAGTGAAGAGGGGGAAGTAAAGGAAGCTATGTATGCATAATGCAGGGCCGAAACTAGGATATCTGTCACCCGGTGCAAGGCAGCAAGTTTGTGCCCCCTCCCTTCCTGTACCTGAAGTTTGTCCTTGCTCGTCCATGCGGACGGCTGGCATAAACCCCCTGGCAATTAGCATAAACCCCCCTGGCCAGTAAGGACCTCTAGCATTTGTCTCCTGTTTGGCGGCGGCCATTTTTGGATGGCCATTTTCTGAGTCTGCAGCCCCCAAAGCCACCTTGAGTCAGCTTTTTTCACCCCCTGCAATCTGGCACCCGGTGCACGTGCACCTCTAGCCCCCCCCCTAGTTGCGGCCCTGCATAATGATATATGTATGCATTTGTGTTTTTGTAATTTTATGGTGTGAAATAAAAATATTGCAAGCAAATTCACACTAGGGTAAATTTACTAAAGTGAGAGTTTTTAGAAGGGAGTTTCAGAAGAGATGTTGCCATAGCAGCCAATCAGATTCTACTTAACATTTAACTAGCACCTACTAGAAGATAATAGCTAGAATCTGATTAGTTGCTATGGGCAACATAAATTTACCCCTAAGTGTAATTAAATAATTACATTTAAACAAGGATTTATGGACCTCATTCAGAGTCGGTCGTACGCATCCGATGTTTCCAAACCATGCATGCGTACGGTTAGTTGTGCGCATGTGCGTATGAGACCTTGTGATCCAAAATGCTGTCAATCGTGCGGCTTACGAGCAGGAAGTGGCTTCCGAGAGTTGATTGACATGAAAAGGCCGTTTGTGGGTGTTGACGGGGTGGTGGTCTAAAAACGCAGACGATCCTCACCGTTTTCATGGCATTTTAGGGGCATACATAAATTTCCTGCTACGACTGACATAGAAGGCCGGAAGTAGTAAAATGTCACTCTGCTAGCAGGTTAGAGGCCTGGCTGATCGTACAGCTTGAGTTTGGGTATGTGCTCTCTCAAGCACCAGAGTACAATCGATACTATCGAATGTGACTGATGTAATGTTTGATGTTTCTATTTTGTGTCACACAATGCAAGCAGCTAATAATCGTTTGTTGTTGCTAATAACACTGCTAATTGGCTTGTAATTGATTCAGTTGCGTTTGCAATAGAGAATACTAAGAATACATATATTTCATGGGGATGGCTTATTCTATGCGTTTTTTTGTTAATTTTTTATGTAATTTGCACACAACACAAGCGGCCGCAACCATCAGAAGAAAATTACCATACAGCGACTGACAACGATTGACTCGATCGCTAGCTGCTTTCACTCGCTAGCTAGAGGAGGTGCATTGTTCACGTATGGGCGTCACTTTGGTTGTGACCGACCGGCCGTGTGATTGCTTCCTTTTTCAGTTTTGCGGTCTTTAGGCGTACGACCGAGCGGCCGCTTACGACCGACTCTGAATGAGGTCCTATATTTCCCAGGTGCTATTGAGGTTCTGTTGAAGGGAATCATCTTCAGGGTAAAGCGCCAAGTATTATATACACTCTGTTTATCTTATAAGTAAAGGAAGTTAGGCAGATAGAGTGCGAAGGACAAAGACACCCCCCTAAATTGTTTTTCATTTCAGAGTTGGCAACCCTGCACACAATGTGCAATGCATCTTGTCCATCACATCATGCAACCCCATCACAAAGTGTTCGCCACCCACATTGGGGTCGCTACCCACGGTTTAGGATCTGCTAACATAGTGGGACTGATGTAGAGTTATTTAAAAAATACATTTTGTGCAATATTCAGAGCGACAGCTGTTTTAAATTTCTACAAGGTATGCTATTAGTGACAGATGCTAATGCTGGGTACACACTTAACGATGTGTACTCAGCCGATGTCTCGTGCGGAAGAACCCGGCAGCGTGACGCACAACAGCGGGGGCCATGCTGCATTTGTCAGCGACATAGCGGGTACACACTGCCTAATGTGGATGATATTGTCTAGTGTGTACATGGCTTAAGAGCAATATATATGATTTAAGTGTGCAAACTATAACTTCTATTGCTTACATTGAGTATTTCCCATGGTCTGACCAGAGCACACAGAAACTAGTTATTTGGTTATACACATGTTATCTAGGAATCATATGATTTAATAACAATGTAATATTAGACTGGGTTCTGTAAAAAATCTCAGACTGAATATATGTAGTTACAAGCATGATGTAATAAAAACAGTAACATACCTGCCTATTACTGCAGCAGTTCCTATCACTGTTTATTTTGGACAAGAGCAACACGCCTTATCTGGTGATGTGGCAGTGACAATATAGAGGCTGTATTGGTTTAGCCCTGGGTCTCACAAGCACTAATTAGGAAGTAAATGAACAAAACTGCCAGGGGAATATGAATGTAGTGCACTACATTACAGTGCACATTGGTCTGTTCTTAATTAGTCAGTGAATTATTACTTACTAGCTACTGCTCTGCTAGAGAATCTGAGGTGTTGACTTTTATCTATGCTTTATTATTTATGCCTTTAACAATGCAGGAAAATAAAATGAACAATTACTTGCAATTTCAATAAAAGGATAGAATCGAAGTTGGGAGGTTCCCATTTACCATGGTTTGTCACAAGTGTATGTAACTGTGCATTGCAGAGTTTCTCTACGTTCCTTGAAAACATCTAGAATGGCATGTTTTGAATATTTCCCTGGCAATGAATCAGTAAATTAATCTGACTGACTTGTTAGACAGGAAA
This sequence comes from Taudactylus pleione, assembly GCA_031769625.1. Lineage (NCBI taxonomy): Eukaryota > Metazoa > Chordata > Amphibia > Anura > Myobatrachidae > Taudactylus > Taudactylus pleione. Next base: position 40,505,351 of record JAUIMM010000018.1, read on the forward strand.
TTCTTCAAAACCTAACCATACTGGGGTTTGGAAACAAAGGTACAAGGTTACACAGGGTAAGATTCTGATGTGTGCTACCGTAGTGCTACTGAAAGTCTAGTTATTGATTTGCAGGGGCCAACTGAGGGACTACAGTGGGTGCAGGTGGTGTCCGCTACGTGGCATTGGGGTGAGAAACTACAGTGGGTGCAGGTGGTGTGTCCGCTACGTGGCACTGGGGTGAGAAACTACAGTGGGTGCAGGTGGTGTGTCCGCTACGTTGTACTGTGGTGAGGAACTATAGTGGCTGCAGGTGGTGTGTCCACTACGTGGCACTGGGGTGAGGAACTACAGTGGGTGCAAAGTGTGTGCGCTACGTGCCACTGACGTGTAGGAGGTACATTTGTCAGCCCAGAAATGGCCCCAACTTTACTCATTTTCGAACAAAGTGGGTGACTATGTATGCTGGAGTGACATTGCTGGGCCCCTATCCAAATCATGCTATATATATATATATATATATATATATATATATATATATATATGCCATATCATCACTTTACTTGTTGTTTGTTTTCTTAAATCTGTTTATTAAGATTTTTTGCATAACATACAGTTAACACATAAGTGCACTGAAGTGAAATGGAAGGCTTAATTATTTAGGATTATCCACCCAATTGCGGAAACATCATAATCAATCCAATATTAACATCACTCAATAGTATAGAAAACAACAGTAGTACACAGTGGTATGAGATAAAAAGATACATAAAGTTAAAGAATCAGAGTCCAGCTCTGAATGTAACCCATACCTAGGGGTAACTCCACCAAACATACAACTAAAATAATAGCCCCAACACTCCAATACTTAAACACTAATCTTTTAAACAAAAATAATAAGGGAGACAAGACAAACAGGAAAACACAAAAGGAGGGATGGAAGGGACAGTTGACAGTCGCACTACACAACATCACAAGCAAAATTACAGTAAAAATGTCGATATCTTAGGGGTTCTTGGCATTTCTTATAAATACATTTAAGTGATTTGTCTCAATAAATACCAACTGGTAGTTTCAAATACCTGTAGGATTTGAGATTGTAAATGTTCAATATATGGCCCCCACCTTCTGTAAAACCTCACTACTCCCTTCTCAATGTCTGGGAATGATGCCCTCCTATCAAAATATAGAATCTTGAGTAGTAAGTGCTGTACTGTCGAGAGAAAAGGCAGAGTTTTACTGGTCCATTGGACTAGAATAGCTTTTCTGGCCGCAGTCAGGATTATGGATATTAATGGGATAATAGACACAGCTCGGACCTAGATCCCAGTTAGCATAATAGAGACATAATATAGCTAAAGGATCTGGCTGTAGATGCAATGAAAAAATGTAATTGATAAACATCACTACTTTGTTCCAGAATCTACGAATCTTGCCACACTCCCAAAAATTGTGATTAAAAGGAGCTGAGACATAGCGGCACTTAATGACCTGTTTCGCTAGGAACCATATATTTCCTCTGATGATGTGACTTGTGAAATATATGCTCTATTCAAAACTCTATAATGAACTTCCTGAAGCATTGCTGTACGTAAATGTCTCATCGTGGAGTCAAAATGTGAAAGAAGTATATCAGGGTTAGGGAATGATGGTATATCTTTAGACCAGCTAGCACAAGTAGTTTTCCGGGCGTTGGAGGCAGGGCAGTTTCTAGGGTCTGAGGCTCCCAGTGCGAGCAGTCAAAATGCGCCCCCCCCCTCCTTCAAGAAGCAGTAATATTGTGGAGTGGGCGTGGCCTCATTGTAAGGGGGTGTGGTACCACAGTAAGGGAGCGTGGTCTCGAAAGACCACAGAATGTCAGCCACTGTGACTACTGAGCCCAGGGGTGGCTAACCTGTCAGAGGCAAAGCACTGAAAAATATATGTAGTTAAATCAAAGACAGACAGCATGCGCGCGCCTTCGGTTCGCGCTCAAAAATTGGGTTGCGGCCTAGCTGTCACAAGCCCACGCTGCACTTGTCTCTGCATGCCTTTGGTGTGACATTTGCAGAAGTATGACCTTGTATCACACCCATTTTTAGTCAGGTTGGGGGTCGAGCCCAGCACATTGAAGATACAAGCCATAGCCACATAAAATACACTGAAATAAGCCAGGTCCACATAAAATACACTGAAAAAGCCACTGCAGGATTACACTGCAACAAACCACTTCCACATAAAATATATTGGAAAAGCCAGAGGCACATAAACTACCTTTTAAAATCACATCCACCTCAAATACATTATTAAATCCAGAACCACATAAAACACATTGAAAAAACAAGATTCACATAATACACACTCTTCATTCCAGCCGCCTCAATTGCCATTCCAGCCCGACAGGTCTTAGGCTCCCCCCCCACTGGCTCTCAGGCAAAAGTGCCAATTATGCAGTGCCCCCTGTAATTGTCCCCATATGAAGTGTCCCCTCTATTTCTGCCCCTTATGCAGTGCCCCCTGTATTTTTGCCTTTTATGCAGTGCCCACAGACTATACAGATATTACACACACATGCTGCAGCCTGCACCCCCCCCCAAGTGATATTGTGCACACATGCTGCAGCCTGCCCCTCCTAACTATTACACACATGCTCCATCCTGCCCCCCAGCAGATATTACACACACATACTACACCCTGCACCCCCCCAGCAGATATTACACACACATACTACACCTTGTACCCCCCCAGCAGATATTACACACACATACTGCAGCCTGCACCCCCCCAACTGATATTGCGCACACACATGCTGCAGCCTGCACCCCCCCCAACTGATATTGCGCACACATGCTGCAGCCTGCCCCTTCTAACTATTACACACATGCTCCATCCTGCCCCCCAGCAGATATTACACACACATACTACACCCTGCACCCCCCCAGCAGATATTACACACACATACTACACCCTGCACCCCCCCCAGCAGATATTACACACACATACTACACCTTGCACCCCCCCCAGCAGATATTACACACACATGCTGCAGCCTGCACCCCCCAACTGATATTGCGCACACACATGCTGCAGCCTGCACCCCCCCCAACTGATATTGCGCACATATGCTGAAGCCTGCCCCTCCTAACTATTACACACATGCTCCATCCTGCCCCCCAGCAGATATTACACACACATACTACACCCTGCACCCCCCCCAGCAGATATTACACACACATGCTGCAGCCTGCACCCCCCCCAACTGATATTGCGCACACACATGCTGCAGCCTGCACCCCCCCCAACTGATATTACGCACACATGCTGCAGCCTGTCCCTCCTAACTATTACACACATGCTCCATCCTGCCCCCCAGCAGATATTACACACATACTACACCCTGCACCCCCCCAGCAGATATTACACACACATACTACACCCTGCACCCCCCCAGCAGATATTACACACACATGCTGCAGCCTGCACCCCCCCCAACTGATATTGCGCACACACATGCTGCAGCCTGCACCCCCCCCAACTGATATTGCGCACACATGCTGCAGCCTGCCCCTCCTAACTATTACACACATGCTCCATCCTGCCCCCCAGCAGATATTACACACACATACTACACCCTGCACCCCCCCAGCAGATATTACACACACATACTACACCCTGCACCCCCCCAGCAGATATTACACACACATGCAGCAGCCTGCACCCCCCCCAACTGATATTGCGCACACACATGCTGCAGCCTGCACCCCCCCAACTGATATTGCGCACACACATGCTGCAGACAGCCTGCACCCCCCCCAAATGATATTGCGCACACACATGCTGCAGACAGCCTGCACCCCCCCAAATGATATTGCGCACACACATGCTGCAGACAGCCTGTACCCCCCCCAACTGATATTGCGCACACACATGCTGTACACAGCCTGCACCCCACCCCCCAACTGATATTGCGCACACACATGCTGCAGCCTGCACCCCCTCCCCCCTTTGTGGAGGTTCAGTTACCTGGTGAAGCTGCATTGCAACACATGATGCACAGACATCTCTGCTTGTCCCAGTCCGGACTCCGGAGTGCGGCACTGCGGCAGATCGGAGCGGACAGCCGGGGCCCCTGCTACCACCATGTGACTGTGTGAGAGCAGAGGGCTGAGACCTCAGTGAGGCAGCGGGACACACAATCTCAAGCGGCATACGGAGCGGAGGCAGAGGGCAGGGAAGCGGGCCCTCCTTCAGGAGTCCTGCCACATGACACCCGGGGGGAGTGGAGGACGGAGGTCTCTCCCTCTTAGCCGGCGCCCGGAGTGTCAGTGCGGCGGTGATTGGACGTTGGGCGCGTATTTTGCGATCATTGATAGGGTGGAGCGCCCCGTGCGATTGCACGGGTCACCCGGCCCTAGAAACGGCCCTGGTTGGAGGTGCATCATACTTGCCTACTTTTGAAAAAGTATTTCAGGGAGATTGTGAAAACAACACCTATGAGCACGGCAGTAAAGTGGACGTGTCCTGGAGGCGTATCATAAAATTGACTTACATCTAAATGTAATGAGCCCCAATGCAGTTAGTAAGATCTAATTGTTGATGAAAATACACTGATACTTTTCAGACAATACATGTAGCCACAGGGATCATTGTGCCTATAACCTATGCAGGGACATTATACTAATGATCCCATTTAAATGTATATATCTCTGTTTTTTTTGTAATATAAACAGCTTCATAATTGAGGTAAGGTGCAATCAAGGTGATTGATAGACTCTTCAGAGATACAGGGAGATTGCTAGTATTTTAGGGTGTCTCCCTGACAATGAGGGAGAGTTGGCAAGTATGGGGAGCATCCTTTAATAAAAACAGCATTCAGCAGTCTAGTATGATATGAATGAGATTTCACTTACAACAAAAGTGAGACTATAGGGTCAGAAGTGCTTTGGGAGGAAAAGGCTCTAGGTAGGCTGTGAACATGATGTAATTGGCGGTACATATAGAAACACTTATTTGAAATATTAAAGGTGTCACTAATGTTAGCAAACGACAGTATATTGCCCCCAGGGTCAAATATATAATGAATTAATAGAATACCCTTCTGTTTCCAGTCAAAGAAACCCTTGTTATTCATAGCCGGGGAAAATAACGGGTTACCACAGATAGATGTAAATGGGGTAAAGTGCCAATTACGTTTCAACTTACGGTTCATCGTGATCCAAGCCAGGAAAGTGTCTTTAAATAAGGGATTCAGTAGGATCGGTTGGGAATCGAATTTCTATGGGTATGGAGTAGGACACTCAAGGAGAATGGTGTAAATAGTTATTTTTCAACATTGAGGGAAGTGTAAACGGATCGGTTCAGAAACCAGTAGGATATATAACAAAAAAAAAATAGACAGTGAGAAGGTTTTTAGGTCAGGAACAACAAAGCCTCCCTCCCCATGAGTTTAGTCATAGCTATTATCGGTATACCACGGTTCCAAATAAAAATATTTTTTGGAGTGCATGAAGATCTGTTCTAGTCATAGCAATCGGCAACATTTGCATGGGGCATGAGATCTTAGGGAATACAATACTTTTCAACACGGCAACTCGACCCAGTAGGGAAAGCGGTAGGGACAACCAGTCTGTCAACAGTTTTGAGATAGATCTTAACAATGGGGAGGAATTCACTCCAGGATCAAAAGGAATATATGTCCCTAAATATTTTAGTGCAGGGGCAAGCCAGACATACAGTAGTTGCAAAAATATAGGGACTGAAAGAAAATCAGCATGAGTACCGGAAAGAGCCAGGTATTCCGACTTGGCTACATTTACTCTATACCCATGAAAGTTCCAAAAAGGTCTATCAGACGAAGCACCTCCGGGACCGAGGAAGCCAGGTCAGACATAAAAAGAGCATGTCATCGGCAAATAATGCCACCTTAAGATCAACCTCTCCAACCCGGATTCCCTGGAACACTGTGGATTGACGTAGGGCAATGGCTCTAGTGCAAGGGCAAATAAGAGTGGCGAGAGAGGACACCAGGTCAAAGGCTTTTTCCATGTCAGGTGAAAGAATAATATGCAGGTTAGTGGTACCTGAAGTGCGTATGACCTGCCGCCAGAACCCTACGTATGTTGGCCATCGAATGTCTCCCCCAAGTAAACCCAGTCTGATCCTCATCGATCAACATGGGCTACAACACTTTCATTCGCTCCGCTAGGATTTTTAATAACATTTTGTAATCAATATTAAGGAGAGAAATGGGTCTATAAGAACCATAGCATTCCAGGTCTTTGTCCGGTTTGGGCAAAACCTTAAGAATCGCTGAGTTAAAATGGGAGGGCAGGGATTTAGTAGTTAGAATGCGATTGTACATAGAAGTTAGAGTCTCCGCAATTCTGGGAGAGAGAAGTTTATAAATCTCACCACTAAACCCATATGGGCCAGCTTTTATACCTTGTATAGTTTTCTGAACTTCAGACATGGAAATCGGGGCGGTCAAGGATGCAGCCAAGTCAGAAGGCAAGTGAGGAGGGACAACATTGGACCAGAAAGAATCACGGTTCGTCACATCAGGGACAGAGGAGGCATATAAATTAGCATAAAAGGAGCAAAATTCCTCAACTATTTGTTTACTGGAGGAAGTGTAGGATCCAGCAGAAGGTGTACGCAGCCGCCTAATGAGAACAGAGGGACGTGGGCTCTTTAAGAGATTAGATAAAAGGCGTCCAGCCTTTTTTTTGTTATATATTTATAAAATCATCTTCCTCATGTAAAAGATTATCATGCTTGTAGGCTTGCCAGGTGGACTCAATCTTGTTGCAAAATTTTAATGCTGAAATCAAATGAGAAGGGAACCGCCCTTGTCGAAATGGGCCTCTATCAACATTAACCGCTATTGTAGTCCACACAAGCACATGGTCCGACAGACCTATTGGTTCAATGCAGCTGTCTAGTGACTTCAAAAAGACAGAGTCGGACACCAAGATATAGCCTAAATGGGATAGGGATCTGTGGGCAGTCGACAAGCATGAATAATCCCTGACAATGGGATGTTTGGGTCTCCACACATCCGTCAAGTGGAGCTGTTACATAACATAAGGTGTATCAAACGTAAGCGAGTGTGTAGAACGCAGAGACGGGTGCTGACAATCCAGCTCCCTTGAGGCAATCATATTAAAATCCCCGCACAAAATTAAATTATCATTCCATGGAACCTTTCAAAAAAACATAGCGACCCTCAGGATCGGTCATAGACAAAAGAACTGAAACAGGGAGAGAGCGCTTGGCTATTATCACCACTCCTCTGGATTTAGAAGTGTAAGGGGCCGACGCCAACGGAATCGGTATGATATCCCGGCTGCTGCATGGCCGGGAGTTCGAATCCTAGCAGCGGCAGCCCGACAATCCAGCAGAGCCCGGCAGCGGAAGCCCGACAGTGCTGGAAATCCCGATCGTCCTGAGGTAAGTATCTACTAACCTAACCCGCCTTAGGGGTGCCTAACCCTAACCTCCCCCCCCGTGCCTAACCCTAATCCCCCCTCTAAGTGCTTAACCCTAACCCCCCCTTCCCCGCTGCCTAAACCTATGTCCCCCGGGGGGTACCTAACCTTAAGTTCCCCCTGGGGTTGCCTAACCCCCCCCTCCCTAGCCTACCCCTCCCAGGGGGTGTCTAACCCTAAGTCCCCCCCAGGTGCCCTAAACCTAACCCTCCCCCCCCCCCCCGAGGCTGTCCACTCGCGGCGCCCGGCATCCCTTCGATCGGGATGCTGGGCGTCTGTCTCCCGGCGTCGGGGAAATTACAGGCGTCTAGATATAGAGTACAATAGGAAGGAGACAAACAAGCATCTGCAGCAGAAGTAAAATCTTTATAAGTATCGCCATCGTATAATCTTAGACATGCCGGGAATAAAAGAGTAAGTGACGACCTTGTTTTATCAAATTTTGGCAGATAGGGGAAAATTCTTTCCGGGCTTTGGTGACTTCTGTAGAAAAGTCTTGGAACACAAATAGCCTGTGGTCTTCCCAAGATAAATTACAGTGCCTGCGAGACGCTGACCAAATTATGTCATTGTGAACATAGTTCAGGAACCTAAATATTACTACCCGGGCCTTGCAGTCAGGGGTATTCCTTTGTGGGCCAAAGCGGTATGCTCTCTCTACAATTATATCTTTACAGCCATCAGCAACATCCAAAAGTGCAGGGAGTGTATTGGTCAAAAATTTTACAAGGTTTGGTTCTTTAAGGGATTCCGATAGTCCCACCACTCTTAAATTGTTACGACACAATCTGTTTTCAAGGTCGTCAACCTTATTAATTAAATGTAAATGAGACTTATGTAGTGTAGCATAATCAGCCTTGAGAGTGTAAAGCTCATGAAAATTGTTACCAGAGACATTCGCAGCCGCCGTCTTGGAACCACAGAATATTGCCCACTATTATAACAGGCTCTTCCTTCATGTAGTATTATTTCTCAACTTTCCTTATTGGCCTAATACATCGGAGACTAAGCTGCAAATACATGTACTCCATGAAATTATGCACTGCTGTATTTATCCAGATTCCAGAATATATATCTATGCAGTACTAATATACTAAGAACATTGTGTCTGTCTGTTTTTTCCAAGTTGGCGCAAACACTTTTGAACCAATTTTTCATGCACCTTGGCGCTCACAGAAGTCCCCGTCGTATCTGGGCAATGTGTAAACAACCCTTTACCAATATAAACAAAGACAGTCACTGTAGAACAGATACAAAAACTATAAAACCATTATGTGTATACACAAGCATAAGGGCCAATCATCTTTACTAATATTATAAGAACATTGTGTCTGTCTGTTTGTTCCAAGTTGGCGCAAAAACGACTGAACTGCATCATTTTGTAGTGGAAACTCCTAGAAATAACCTGCACTTTGTTTCGGCTTGATTCATCAAGGTAAAGCTGAGCAATAACAAAATCAAAATTTGTAGATATCAATGCAAGAGATATGTGTGGCACCATGCGTGCTTCCAAAAAGGCATGGGGAACAGGTGCTTTGTGCCCACGTTCACTTAATTAGGATAGGCTACATAGCAGTCTGTGCACAGGGCACATTGGTGTGAGGGGTGCACTGCTGCCACCAGTCTGTATTGCGCTGCTAGTCACGTGGGCCACTCCAACATCAGGGCCCCTATGCAAAGCAATACAACTAGAACACCTCAAATAAAAAAAGAAAGTTGGTAGAAGCGTTTTAATTGTGGGCAAAGCCGCGGGCAACATCTAGTATATATAGTTTATATATTTGTGTTACATTTTTTAGACCAGGGGATCTAATCATCAAGTGCCACCAACAGGTCATCATTGAGGATTTCTTTAATCAAGCACAGATGAGTTAGTCAATTTTGTTGGGTCAGTATTTCTCCCATCTGTTTCAAAAGACTAGACGGTCTATTTACAAACAGGTGTTAAGGGTGCAAAGAGGTCAGAAGCATAGAAAATCCGAGTACATACCGCTTCTCAATATGTACTAATGGATTTTCTGTTTTGTTGTGCTGCTAGCACTAATTCTATGGGCACTTATCGCGCTGCCATAGGCTCCTATGGCAGCGCGATAAGTGCCTCAGATGTTATCAAGCTGTTTTTTTCCCACTTACTGGGGGAGATGTACGAAGCTCAGAAGCGGTATCAGCGCACGTTATGTGCGCTGATACCGCTTCTCCCCGATGTATGATCGGGGGTCTGGGCGGTAAATGACAGGGGCGCTATGCGTTCCTGTCATTATCGGCGCTGCTATCTACAAGATAGCAGCGCCGAGCATCAGTGCCATGTACGAACGGTCATACCGCATGACCGTTCATCCGGCTGTAGCTGTCGATATCGACAGCTACAGCCTGGCGCTAGCCTATCCCCACAGCAGGGACAGCGCTGTCCCTGCTGCGGCAGCTGCCGGCTCCAGGGCTTCACGCGGGGATCTCGCAATACTTGCAAGATCCCGCGCATGCTCAGTGGAGCCGGCCGGGACAGAGACACAGCACATCAGCACTAGGCTGATGCGGTGCTGTCTCTAGCGGGTAGCGCCGGAGGGAGGAGTTAACGCTCCCCCTCTCCGGCCGATGAGATGTTTATACAGCTCATCGGTAGTGCTTCCTGCTTCGCCTCGGTAAAGAGGCGAAGCGGGAAGCGTTATAGCGGCACGTTAAGTGCCGCTATAATACATCTACCCCACTGTGTCCTGTGATCCTCACGTCCCCTGGGTGCCGGTAACACATTTCTTCTGTCTCACTAATGAAGTCCTTGCTGTCTGTTTTGCTGTTTGTGAATAAAGTTGGTTTTGAAAGTCCGAAAAAAAACACAGTGCTGCTGTGCTTGTGACGTCTCCCCGCTCTCTCAGGATGCTCAGCGCACAGAGAAGATGTCAGATGCCGGAGGTCACCAGCCACCACACATTAAGTGCATGAGTAGACCCTTTGCAGCCAACGGTAAGGAGGAGAGCAGAAACCGCTGAGGGGTGAACTTAACGTTCACCCTTTTCGTCAACAGGTTTCTTAGTAGAAAGTGCGGCAGCAGCCCCCTGCTTTGCAGCGGTAGCAGGCGAAGCAGGAGCGGCATTAACTTCATGGTATGTGGAGTGTTATTAAATAGAGCCATAGAAATCTATAAAACATGACCTGTTACTTGAGGATAGTGGTTGAGACCCTTGTTCTAGATTTTTCAGAGAGTTTGTAAAGCCATTCAGCACAGTGGTGTATTAAGGGATGGGGGTCACATATAGGGATGCCACCCGTAGTGTATAATACAGGTTCGGCACTGCTTTCAAAGGAAAATGCTACGTACCGTATTGATTCAATGCATGACACAGTCTATCCCGTATTAGGTCTGTAGAGTTGAGAAGTGTATTTTTCTGGTGCAGAGTCGGTGACTGTGTAGCAGAGAATCAAGTCCAGACAGATAGGCTCAGCCTCTGCGCAGTATGCAAGTTATGTCACGTAACTTGTACTCTCATGCTGCACGCAGCAACGTGCAGAGGCTGTCTGGACTCAGAGCTCCTCCTCACACAGTCACTGGTGCTGCACTACTAAAATTACACCTCAACTCCGCAGACCCATAGTTGCCGACCTTTGGACTGCCCCCTCCACGTGTGAGGTCAGGGGGGCTTATCACGGCAGATGTAGGCTGTGCTGGGAACGTGGTGATGCGATTGCATCAATATGGCCCCAACCCTTGGTAGACAACTCCACAATGACATTATTCAAAGTGAATTGCATCATCGCCTGTATTGTCCACTTTACTCGGAAGTGGGCAGCCGGGTGGCAGGCAGCTCCGGGAGACTTGCCCACTCTTACTCTCGGGAGCAGCACCTAATTTTCGGGAGCCTCCCTGCCATTCATGGAGAATAGGAAAGTATGCATATACAGCAGGTGGTGAGTGTGTGAGGGTGAGCCAAGTGGTGGAGGAGAAGCTTCGGTGGCTGTGGTGTCCCTGGAGCAGAAGGGGCCCGCAGCACGTCAGTGACTGTCAAGCTAACATTGCTGCTCACTGATTTCCTTGGGATTCGTGAAATGCTTCTCACGATGTCTGCAAGAGGCAGAGCATCCCTGAAGCATAAGTAATATTTGTCCTTACACTTATAAATCATAGTACTTTTCATGTGTGTCATTTCCAGTACTGTCCTGTATTTTCCCAGAATAAAGGTGGCAACCCTAGGCCGTATGCAGCTTCCCCCAGAAGCCATCATTTGTGTGATGTTTCCAGAAAGATAGCACGTGCACAGGCGATCCCATAGGCTCTGTGGCAGAATTATTGCCATCTCCTATACTGCTGCCATATTTCAAAATAAATCACTCCAAAAATATTCACAAGTATAGGGGGAAACCCGCTGCTCAGCACACATTTGGGTCTAATCTGGATACACGGTGTGCAGCATGGGGCCCCCCTTAACATAGGGGCCGTGTGCACTACACATCCTACCTGTGCTCATTATACTGTACATATAGTATACAACTGCTTCAGCATACAGTCGAGCCAGACGTGTCTACAAAAATACATCGGGGGTTATGCATAGCCCATTTGTGTAACGTATCTTGCATAAACCTGCACTGCTAATGTACATAAAATGAGCACAGGCAAATGAGGCTATGGAGAGTCATCCAAAATTTGGGCCTAGCGACCTCTTACGTTGACAGAGAATAAGCAAAAATATGCCTGTTTGTAAGCATATCTCTTACACCTAGTATAGGGCAGGTGCAAGTACTGTACCATGCTGCTGACTAGTAGGAAGTATCTCCAGATACGTACAACTCTGCAAAGATATATTTTTCTGTGCATTGTTTTTTAAATATTGTATGCCCGATTTCCAGTTGTGCATCAGACCCATAATCTCCACTCCTACTTCCTCAATTACATATCTTGTTTGTATTTAGATTTTTGTAGATTTCCAGCATTTAGTTGAATCCTGTGCACATTAATAATACTAGTACTAAAGATTTGCCTGCCCCCTGTACTGTTCTGCCTAACATTAGTCCTGAGACTTCCTCATATCTTGTGCAACTACAAACATAGGGCCTGATTCAGCTTGGATCGCGGTTGCTAAAACGCACATAATCAGCCGATTGTTTCGCACCTCATATGCGTACGTATCGCAGTGCGCATACGCAAACCAGCCGATGCGCTCGGCACTGTGATCGCAGAGGGGATGCAGACACATTGCAGAGTGATTGACAGGAAGTGCCGTTTGTGGGTGGTGACTGGGGTGGCCGGACGAACGCAGGCGTGCCAGTGCGTTTCAACAGCGTTGCAGGGGCGTGCATAAATTATCCACTGTGATACCATACGCAGCCTGAGGTCTCATAGCGTGCACTGAAGTTAGAAATTCCTGAATGAGGCAGACCTGCCTTAACTGTGCGTATCGGTCTGATGTTACTTGATTATTTTGCTATGTTGCCAAGGTGTACGGATGTGAGTAAGGGGAATTGGGCGTCCTTATGTTAAGCTGCGATCGCAATGCGATGCAAACATTTGCATATCACCACTGATATTAGCAACTGCGTTGTGTGTGTATTAGCAGAATAGCGATCCTTGCTGATTTAGGCACATATTCCTGTATATGCGTGAACAGGGCCTGTAAATGCCAATTTGTTACAACACTGCTAAGCGAAAGTTACGCTGATACTTTTGGTATTTTCATAATACATGAAGAGTAAATGCCGTTTTGCAGGTGTATTCTGGGGAACAGACCATTTAGGTTAATTTTTTGTCTTACCTTAACTGTTTTGTATGTCTTTTACATGACATCTCACTCATTTCAGATGAGGGGTAAATTTACTAAAGTGAGAGTTTTTAGAAGTGGAGATGTTGCCCATAGCAACCAATCAGATTCTACTTAACATTTAACTAGCACCTTCTAGAAGACAATAGTTAGAATCTGATTGGTTGCTATGGGCAACATCTTCACTTCTAAAACTCTCTTTTTTACCCTTACTTTTTGTTGTATTTGATCCCTGCTGATTTTCTTTCTTTATTTTTTTTTGTTTCAGGTAACTCATTATATGCAGCTAAAAGTAATAGCATTAAATGTGAAGACCTTTTGCCCCAGTTACCGGGGGTGTCCCCAGAAAGAAGCTCTGCAGAGGTCTCCATAGAATTAGCCTGGACACAAACTGCTCGGATTAATAGATGTCATGTTCCATCTTTATCCCATGGTAAGCAGAGGAGTAATCTGTGTCACTGGGCAGTTTGAGCCTTTACCACAAGCATTTTACATAGGCAGAGAGAATATTTAACCGTATATATACACTAGACTGGTCACACAACTAAAAAGAAACCTAATGATTGACACAGGAATATTTGTTATGTTTACTGCTACAGAGCCATGCTAACCTAAAATGTAAGGCATCCCATATCAACACTAATAACAGCTTTTACTAACACTAATTTGTATTTTAATACAACCAAAGTTCATCTGTGTTACATTTATGAAGATGTACATGTAAATAAATCAGAAGACACAACACATTTCATCCAGATGACATAGGTTTTCTCCCATGTTCCTCATTTACTTTGAGACTGAATAAACCAAACTTTGATTAGTTAATTGTTGTTAAAATGTACTAATCTCAATAACAAAACAAACATATAATTGGTTGTGAAGGTGTGCACATAGTTGATAATCTCTATAGTCAGTTAACGGATTTACAATTTTACCCTTGGAATTTTTTGTCCCTGAAGCAAATTCTACATATATTTCTTTTGTAAAAGCTGCATGAAAGTTATTTTGATGAATAATCATACTGTAATCATTGCCAGTATTCATGCTGAATTGCGGTTGTTGTCTGTAGACTCTCATCTTCAGCATCACACTGTATATGGATGTTGTAACTGTTGGAAGGGTGTGCTCTCCTGCGCTGCATCCTTCCAGCATCTGATAGGTAGGACTGAGCTGGCAGTCACTTGGACTTGCCGGAGATCAGTTAGAGAGGTCCAACCTGTGCATGTGCGCCGTCTCCGCGCGTCTTTACTATCTGGCATTCTGCATGGACGGTCGGATCCAGGAGACTCTCACCACTTTGCAGGCCACTAGCAGTCCTGCTGTGTATACCACCATTATTGTACACTAGACCACCAGTGCTTCCATCCACCGATGCCAGTACCAAGATCAAGTCCGGCGCACTATAATGCTCAGCGATACCCTAAGCTTCAGGTTGCCACAATCCATGTTATACCTACCACTGTTACACCTGTGATATTCTCTTTGTTCAGGGGTGGTTTAAGAGCAGGGGCGCCGAGAGGGGGGGGAGCGGGTACAGATTAGCCGGGCCCGGGCTTCCTGAGGGGCCCGGCGGGGGCCCGGGTCCGACGCCGTCCCCCCCTCCCTCACAGCAGCCCAGCACACAGCGTGTGCTGAGCTGCAATTGGAGACTGCTCATGGCTGCTGAGCAGCAGCCACAGCAGTCTCCTGTGCCTGTGCGGGGGAGCGATCACACTGATCGCGCCCCCCCTGGCTTTGCGCCAGGCTGAGGGGGCTCAGAGCGCCCCCCTCCCCGGCGCGCGGCGCTGCAAATCTTTTTTATTTAATTTTTCCCGGCAAGGGGGCGTGGCCACGCCTCTCGTGATTAGGCCACGCCCCCTATTACCGGGGCCCGCCTTGGCTCTTGGCGGCCCTGTTTAAGAGAGGAGAGGACCCATGTTCAGCCTCTGTGTGGGCCTCTTCCTCTCTAGCAGCGCAGTAGACTCTGGCTTTGTGGAATCTACTGCGCATGCGGTGGTCTCTGGGAAAATGGCTCTTATTCCAGTGGGCCATCGCGCCATTTTACATGTGACTTTTGCTGCTCTGCAGCTCCGGGCCACTAGCAGACACAGGACTCCGGACACTGTAGAGAGGTAAGTATAACTATATATGGGTGCGGGGTGGGTCCCAGGGGCCTGTGTGCACCGCACACCCTGCACCTATTATAGATACTCCATTGCCTGTGTCATGTGCTACCTGTTGTTCTACCTGATATAATAAATATAAGAACTGGTACTCCATACACGTGTGGACTAACCACGACCAGCACCAACTATTGCGTTATACACCTATTCAATATCACATACTTCAATTTCACATTCTGGACAGATATATTATACGCTGATGCACCAACATGTCTGGAGAATTACTGCACCCAGCACAATCTGCTTCGCACTTCATATTAACATCAGCACACAGGTATTGTATAATCTGTCTCCAAGACACACCTATGAATGTTTGTTAGAGATGTCCTGACCACCTGCCCGGTCATCTCTAATCCTGTTACCCTATTCCTATATCATAACAATAATATATTCTAGATATGGTGCCTTCAGAATAGAGATGCTTGAACTAAATGAGCCAAGAATTTTATAAAACAAACCGTATTTGACAACTTCAAACTTTTGTATCCGATAAAGTAAGATTAGCTTTTGGATCATTCATCATGGTGTGCCTTTTATGACTTATGCTAAATGGTTCAAACATATTCAAGATTTCGGGCTATACTTTAGAGAAGAACGGGTCCGGTTCTCTGAGAAGTGGACCCGCCTGAACCTCCAAATCCAAGGCGAGAACCGAGCTAGGCCCGGGTTTTCTCGCCTGACTCAGATCCGAAAATGAGGCAAAACGCGTCATCCTCCCGTTGTTGGATTCTCGCGGGTTTTGGATTATATAAAGGTCCCCGTGATCGGCACCATTTTCACTCCGGCTGTAGACAGAGAAGCTAGCAGACGTAGTCAGTCACTGTCAGTCACTCAGTTTGTGTGTCCAGTCGGGGTCTTAGCCTGAGTGTCCAGTCGGGGTCTTAGCCTGAAGGCTGCTGCTGTGTTGTCGATAAAGGGGCTTAGGCTGCAGTATATAAAGGGGAGCTTCCTTCAGTGGGTGCTGCAGCTGCTGTGTCACTTGTCCTGTCAATTAACTGTGGCTGCTGCTGTGTTGTTGTCCTGTCCATCAGGCTAGGGCTGCAGTCCATAAAGGGGTGCTGTGTTGTCCAGGGGGGGAGGAGGTGCTCTGTCAATTAGGGGTGCTCTTCCCCAGTGCAAAAAATATAAAAGTACTTTTTTGTGTGTGTGTGCATTAACGACTTAGCTGCTCTATTATTGTTCGGTGACACTGCTGCAGTTTATCGTCCATGTATTTGTGACTCTGCAGGTGGTCTGTCTGCACCCGGTAGGGGTGCTTTGTTGTCCATAAAAAAGTGGTGCTGTCTGTGTTGTTCATCAAGGGGCTGCTGCCTCATTCAGGGGCGCTCTTCCCCAGTGTCCAAAAAAAATAAAAGTGCTTTTTTTATGTGTGTGTGCGTTAGTAACTTAGCTGCGCTATTATTGTACGGTGACATTGCCGGCCAGACAGCAGTTTGTCGTCCACATATTGTGACACTATAAGTCGTAGCGCATAGTGTGTTATTCTTATTCATAAAAAAACTTGTGACACTAAGTGGTAGCGTAGTGTGTTATTCTTATTCATAAATAATTAATCCCTTGACACGGTGTCACAACTCTCGGATGGAATGTGGATGCGGCCCGTGTTAGGGAGTTGGCTAGACGTATGCCTGAGGCATAGGGTCAATACCAACAGACGAGACAGTACAAATGGAGCAGACGTAAGCGGGTCATGGGGAGTAGCCGAGATCAGAACCAGATATCAGATGCTGTACAGAAGGGTCAGACGATAACATGGTCACAAACAAGCCAAGGTCAAGTTCAGGATAACAGTACGGCAGGAACGCTGGAGTATGGTATGGAGCCTATACTCTGGCACCTGTGTGCTGCCAGAGACTCCCTCCTATAGGGAGGAATAAAAATCCTGCGCCAAACGCGATTAGTGTTTAGCGCACCTGCCCCTTTAAATCTTAGAACAGGATGGCTCGCTGGCTGCTAGGAGAAGCCACGGTTGCTTGTCACAGCCGCTGAGGGGAGCCGGAAGCAGCGGCAGCAGGCGCCCTGGACTCCTCGCCCGCTGCCTGACAGACCAGTGTCGTCAGGCCCAGTAACTGCACCTCGGAGTCGGGTGCACTGTAACACACTGTAAGTGGTAACGCAGTCTAATATTCAACTTTTCACTTCTTTCCTCAATTGTGAATAAATGATTAGTCTATATGCCGACTATAAGACCACAACAAAGTGCTAAATAACTTGCGTTATATATAAAACATAATGACATCACTGTAAGTGACAGCGCAGTGTGTTATTCATAAATAATCTTGTGATGACACTGTAAAGAGGCCTATCCATTACACGATTTCTTGAAGGATCCGACCAAAACCAGGAGGTTTTAGTTGGATTGTTCAAACAGTCGTCTAATGTATAGGCTGCAAACGTCCTGCGCCACGCACTCCCGCGCTGCCACTTGTGACACTAAGTGGCAGCGCAGTGTATTATTCTTTTCTTATTCTTAAAAAGTCTTGTGACACTGTATGTCATTGATACCAAAGTGAAATATTTAAAATTGGTACAAATTGACGTGTGTGCTGTATCCCACTTCATTCGTGTTTGTTGATATGGAGAACGATCAGTTGAGACTTGAGAGGAGAACAGGCACCACATACTAGTGCTGGAGCTGCTGCCAGTGCCACCAGTCATGACGATACTAGTCCATCTACATCATCAACTAAAGCCGATGCCCAAAAGCATACAGGGCTTAAGTCGGTGCATTTAAAATCAAGAACCAATTTTTTACAGTGGTAAAGAAGAAAACATTAAAGGGAAAGTTAGCTGCAGAAAGACATACAATTGGCAATATGCCAGATTCACCACTTGAAGTGGTAAAGAAAGGCCTTGGCCTTTATTTATGACTGGTGGTTCTGCCTCTTATGAAGTCAGCAAGTGAACATGCTGACATAGAAATCGAGGATGCTTCTGTGGAAGTGCACCAGGATGAGCTGGATATTTGTGTAGCTGACGCTAATAAGGATGTTGATGATGAGGATGTTGATGATGAGAATGTTGATGATGAGGATGTTGTTGATGAGGATGTTGTTTGTGTAAATTAGGCACCAGTGGATAAAACAGTTGTTGCCCATGAAAAGGAAAGGCCCATTATCATGCATGGGCACAAGATAAAAAAACTTGGTTGTGTTGACTCATCTGCATCACCAGTGTTTTTTCATGGGAAAGTTTAGTTTTTCTCGGCAGATGCACTTGCTGGAGAAACTGAAGGAGAAGCCACCGCTGCATCATGTGCCACTTGAGCTGACAATTTGCTTACCAACAGCTGTTTGCATCTCTTCAGATCTGTGTCCGTACAGAAGAAAGACACAACGTCTTCATCCCTTCTGGGATGAAAATCCACTCTCAGCAGGCATAGCGCTCAAGGATTCTCAAGAAAGACACAACGTAAGACTTAAACCTTAAATGTTAAATCTTGCATTTGCTCTGTTCAGCTTGTCCACATATCTGTGGTTAAATGGACAGTGGGTACAACGGCATTTTGGAGGCCACTAATTAAGGTTTTTTTATGTCCCTGTTCAGGTTGGGAATTGCTTTTCTAGTGAAGTGGAATCTTTGCAAAGGATTTTTTAACAGTCAATTGTTTTTTAAAACACTACTAGTAGTCTTCCAGATCCCCTTCTGGGATGAAAATCCACTCCCAGTAGCAGCAGCAGGCATAGCGCTCAATGATTCTTCTGGGGCAAGGACTGATGTGAATGAGTAAAATATTTTTTGTAAATGCCTCCCCTCCTACCTCATAAATTTGCTTCGGAATCAAAAAATGAAATAAAGTATACTACTAATCAATCTTTCTTTCCCAGCCTTCAACTACATACATACTCCCTCAGGCCTCTTGAATAATAAAAACATTTGTTTCCTGATGTGCCATGTTGGAAGTTGAACTGCCGCTGCTGCTGCAATCTTTGACATGCAATTGCTGAATGCCAAAAATGTCCAGAAGTGTTTATGGGCACAAACAGCATCTCCTGCATGCCCCTTTAATTTAAAAATAAATATTCTGAACCACCAAGTTGATTTTGTGGGCAAAACATGGGACATATTCTTCACCCATGCTCTCCCCTCCTCCCTCATAAATTTGCTTCGGAATAAAAAAATTAAATAAAATTTACTACCAATCAACCCTTCCTGTCCCCGCCTTCAACTACATACATACTCCAACTCCCTCAGGCCTCTTCATTAATGAAAACATATGTTTCCTTATGTGCCATGTTGGAAGTTGAACTGCCATGTGTATGTGCCGCCCACTGCTACCGCTTAGCTTAGTCAGCCAGCTAGCTTAGTGCAAATATTGGGTCTAAACTGGATGAAAACAATATTGTGAGCTGTGAGGTGGTCAAAATTTACTGGAAATGAGTGGAAATTAATGTTATTGAGGTTAATACTACTGTAGGAACAACAAATCAAAAACAAATTATGTGATATTGGCAGATTTGATAAATTTGGGAAAAAAAAAAAAAAAGAGATCCAAAAGCACTGAGGTCATGGGTTCAGTTCCCACCATGGCCCTAACTGTGTGGAGCTTGTATATTCTCCCTGTGCTTGCGTGGGTTTCCTCCTGGTTCTCCGGTTTCCTCCCACACTCCAAAAATATACTGGTAGGATAAATTGGTTCCCCACAAAAATTAACCCTAGTGTGTGTGTGCATGTGGTAGGGAATATAGATTGTAAGCTCCACTGGGGCAGGGACTGATGTGAATGGCCAAAATACTCTCTCTGTAAAGCGCTGCGGAATATGTGTGCACTATATAAATAACTGGTAATAAATAAATAAATAAATAAAACAGGCAAGGGGCGGTTTTGCAAAACCAAATCCAGATCCAAAACACAGGGGTCAGTGCACATCCCTAGTTAGAAGCCATTTTCTCCCTGAGGATCTGTCAGTGGTGGATCAACATTACCATGGGCCCTGGCCAGTGTTCAAGCCATGGAGCCTCACTTATTTTTCATGCTTAACCACACACACACACACACACACACAAAAAAAATTCTATTTACTTTAGATCACTTTTGCGTAGTTTTCATTATAATATGCCATGAACTTCAGTATTTTTTCAGTCTCTTGCCACATTCACTGAAATCTAGAGCCCAGGTTCTCAAATTCGGTCCTCAGGACCCCAAACAGTGCATGTTTTCCAGATCTCCTCACAGAATCACAAGTGAAATTATTAGCTCTACAAATGGATCTTTTAAAATATGTCAGTAATGAATACACCTGTGCACCTGCTAGGTAATCTGGAAAACGTGAAATGTGTGAGGTCCTGAGCAGGGCCGAAACTAGGATTATTGTCACCCGGGGCAAGGCAGTAATTTGGCGCCTCCCCCAAAAAAAGAAATAAACGAAAAAACGAAAGAGGGTGTTCTGCGTTTGAGAACGCACCCACGTTCACTGACAAGCCCGTGACATAATACAGCCCTTTTTTCAATCACTTTAGCAGCCTCCCAGGAACGCCCAAGGGTTTCTGCTGCTAGCTCAAATGGAAGTGATTCCATACGCAACAGCAGTCTCTGCGTGCACTCAGTGGCATGATTGTGTCGTAGGGGTTTTCAGGTCTTTTTGCACATGTTCACTAACAAATAATCACTCAACTGCACAAACTTCAATACTGCGTCCACCTCTGAATCAGGCCCAGAATGAGGAAGGCCGGGGTCCCTTTAAAATAGGGGTGAGCGGGTTCGGATTTCTGAAATCCGAACCCCCCCCGAGCCCCCCCGATCCGAGGCAGATCCGAGTCAGGCTCGACTTTTCCCGCCTGACTCGGATCTGAAATCGAGGCAAAACGTCATCATCCCGCCTTCCGGGTCTCGCGGGTTTTGGATCCTATATAAGGTACCCGCGTCGGCGCCATTTTCTCACTCGGCTGTGGACAGTGAAGAGGGAGGGTGGGAGTTAGGGCTGGCTGGGCTGTGTAATGTAGTGTAGTGCAGAGTAGTGCTGTGCTGTGCTGCGCTGTGCTGCTGTTGTCCATAGGGGCTGTGTCCACTACTTCAAAGTCCATAGGGGCTGGCTGTGTTGTGCTGTGCTGCTGTTGTTAATAGGGGCTGTGTCCACTACTTCAAAGTCCATAGGGGCTGGCTGGACTGTGTTGTGCAGTCAGTTCTCCATAGGGGCTGTGTCCACTCCAAAGTCCTGTGCAGTGTCCCAGTCCTAAAGGGGTGCTGTAGTGTTGTCCAGGGGGTGCTCCCCCCAAGTGCTAAAAAAATAATATTTTTTCTGTGTTTGTGAATTGTGTGCGCAGTAGCCGCACGTGCATCAACAAAGTAGTGCCAAGCGTGCGCCTGTGTCATAAGTAAAGGGCCGGCTGGCTTGACCGTTAAAGGGTGCTGTAACCCCCAAAGTACACTCCAGTCCAAAAAAAAATTTAAATATTTTCTGTGTTTGTGAATTGTGTGCGCAGTAGCCACACGTGCATCAACAAAGTAGTGCCAAGCGTGCGCCTGTGTCATAAGTAAAGGGCCGGCTGGCTTGACCGTTAAAGGGTGCTGTAACCCCCAAAGTACACTCCAAACCAAATAACAAAATATTTTTTCTGTGTTTGTGAATTGTGTGCGCAGTAGCCACACGTGCATCAACAAAGTAGTGCCAAGCGTGCGCCTGTGTCATAAGTAAAGGGCCGGCTGGCTTGACCGTTAAAGGGTGTTGTAACCCCCAAAGTACACTCCAGTCCAAACCAAAAAAAATAATATTTTCTGTGTTTGTGAATTGTGTGCGCAGTAGCCGCACGTGCATCAACAAAGTAATGCCAAGCGTGCGCCTGTGTCATAAGTAAAGGTCCGGCTGGCTTGACCGTTAAAGGGTGCTGTAACCCCCAAAGTACACTCCAGTCCAAACCAAAAAAATATATATTTTCTCTGTTTGTGAATTGTGTGCACAGTAGCCGCACGTGCATCAACAAAGTAGTGCCAAGCGTGCGCCTGTGTCATAAGTAAAGGGCCGGCTGGCTTGACCGTTAAAGGGTGCTGTAACCCCCAAAGTACACTCCAGTCCAAACCAAAAAAAAATATATTTTCTGTGTTTGTGAATTGTGTGTGCAGTAGCCGCACGTGCATCAACAAAGTAGTGCCAAGCGTGCGCCTGTGTCATAAGTAAAGGGCCGGCTGGCTTGACTGTTAAAGGGTGCTGTAACCCGCAAAGTACACTCCAAACCCAAAAAATATATATTTTCTGTGTTTGTGAATTGTGTGCGCAGTAGCCGCACGTGCATCAACAAAGGAGCAGCGCCAAGCGTGCGCCTGTGTCCCATAAGTATAGAGCCGGCTGGCTCATTTCTTAAAGGGTGGTGTAACCCACAAAGTGCACTACTCTCCAGCAAAAATAAAAAAATATTTTCTGTGTTTATCAAATCGATATAACATAAATGGAGGACCAAACTTTCTCCGATAAAAATAAAATAGAGAAAGATCAAGAACCACTTCCTCCTAGTGCTGAAGCTGCTGCCACTAGTCATGACATAGACGATAACATGCCATCAACGTCGTCTGCCAAGGCCGATGCCCAATGTCATAGTAGAGGGCACATACAATCCCAAATGACAAAGTTCAGGAAAATGACCTTGAAAAAAACATTTAAATCATCTGAAGAGAAACGTAAACTTGCCAATATGCCATTTACGACACGGAGTGGCAAGGAACGGCTAAGGTCGATCCCTAGTAAGTTCATGACTAGTGGTTCAGCTTCACATGACGATGGAAGCCCTCCTCCCACTAAAAAAATCTAAAGAGTTAAGCTGGCAAAAGCACAGCGAAGAACTGTGCTTTCTAAGAAGATATCACAAATCCCCAAGGAGAGTCCAAGTGTGGTGGTGGTTGCGATGCCTGACCTTCCCAGCACTGGACGGGAAGAGGTGGCTCTTTCCACCATTTGCACGCCCCCTGCAAGTGCTGAAAGGAGCACCCACAGTCCACTTGCTGATATGCAAATTGAAGATGTCACTATTGAAGTACAACAGGATGAGGATACTGGTGTAGCTGGCGCTGAGGAGGAAGTTGGCGAGGGTGATTCTGATGGTGATGTGGTTTGTTTAAATCAGGCTCCGTTGGAGACAGTTATTGTCCGTGGGATGAAAAAGCCCATCACGGTCATGCCTGGGCAGAAGACCAAACATTCCACCTCTTTGGTCTGGCAATATTTCTATCCAAATCCGGACAACAACTGTCTTGCCATATGTACCATATGTAAAGGTGGAATAAGTAGGGGTAGGGACGTTAACCACCTAGGAACATCCTCCCTTATACGGCTCCTGCAGCGTGTTCATAATAAGTTACTGTCAAGTTCAGAAACTTTGGCTAAGACCGTAAGCAGTCCAGGGACACCTAAATCCCGTTGTCCTGTTGTATCCAAGCGCCTGCAAACCACACCGTCAACTCCCTCCTCGTCAATTTCCTCCTTAGTCAGGATCGGAAGTAGTCCTGCAGGCCATGTCACTGGCATGACTGACTCTCCTATCCGGGATTCCTCCGGAGGATCCTGCATTGCTACGCCTCCTGCTGCCGCTGCTGCTGTTGCTGGGAGTCGTTCATCATCCCAGAGAGGAAGTAGGAACACCACTACTTTTACTAAACAATGGACCCTCCAACAGTCCTTAGCGAGGAGGATGAAGTACGACAGCAGTCATCCTGAAGCAAAACGTATAACTGAGGCCTTGACTGCTATGTTGGTGTTAGACGTGCGTCCGGTATCCGCCATTAGTGCAGTGGGATTTAGACAATTGATGGAGGTAGTGTGTCCCCGGTTCCAAATCCCGTCTAGATTCCACTTCACTAGGCAGGCGATACCGAGACTGTACAGAAACGTCAGAAAAAGTGTCCTCAGTGTCCTGAAAAATGCCGTTGTACCCAATGTCCACTTAACCACGGACATGTGGACAAGTGGAACAGGGCAGACTAAGGACTATATGACTGTGACAGCCCACTGGGTAGATGTATCACCTTACGCAGCAACAGCAGCAGCGTCAACAGTAGCAGCATCTCAGAAACGCCAGCTCGTTCCAAGGCAGGCTACGCTGTGTATCACCGGTTTCAGTAAGAGGCACACCGCCGACAACCTCTTAGAGAAACTGAGGGAAATCATCGCCCAGTGGCTTACCCCACTTAGACTCTCCTGGGGATTTGTGATATCTGACAACGCCACCAATATTGTGCGGGCATTACATCTGGGCAAATTCCAGCACGTCCCATGTTTTGCTCACACAATAAACTTGGTGGTGCAGAATTTTCTGAAAAGCGACAGGGGTGTGCAGGAGACGCTTTGGGCGGCCCAAAAAATTTCTGGCCACTTTCGCCATTCAGCGACTGCGTGCCGAAGACTGCAAACACTCTTGAACCTGCCCCGTCATCACCTGAAGCAAGAGGTTGTGACGCGGTGGAACTCAACCCTCTATATGCTTCAGAGGATGGAGGAGCAGCAAAAGGCCATACAAGCCTATACATCCACCTATGACATAGGCAAAGGAGGGGGTATGCACCTGACTCAAGCGCAGTGGAGAATGATTTCCGTGTTGTGCAAGGTTCTCCAGCCTTTCGAACTTGCCACACGTGAAGTCAGTTCAGACACTGCCAGCTTGAGTCAGGTCATTCCCCTCATCAGGCTTTTGCAGAAGCAGCTGGAGAAAGTGAAGGAGGAGCTAAGACGGAGCGATTCTGCTCGGCATGTGGAACTTGTGGATGAAGCCCTTCATTCGCTTTGCCAGGATTCCAGGGTGGTCAATCTGTTGAAATCAGACCACTACATTTTGGCCACCGTGCTCGATCCTAGGTTTAAAGCCTATGTGGTGTCTCTCTTTCCGGCCGACACAAGCCTGCAGAGGTGCAAAGACCTGCTGGTGAACACACTGTCAGCTGAAGCGGAACGTGACACGTCAACAGCTCCTTCTTCATTTTCTCCCGCAACTGGGGCTGCCAGGAAAAAACATAGCTATCCTAAGCAACCCGCTGGCGGTGATGCAGGACAGGCAGGACTAAGTTTGGACATCTGGTCCGGACTGAAGGACCTGGCAACAATTTCTGACATGTCTACTGTCACTGCATATGATACTGTCACCATTGACAGAATGGTGGAGGATTACATCGGTGACAGCATCCAAGTAGGCATGTCAGACAGTCCATACCTGTACTGGCAGGAAAAAGAGGCAATTTGGAGGCCCCTGTACAAACTGGCTCTATTTTACCTGAGTTGCCCCCCCTCCAGTGTGTACTCCAAAAGAGTGTTTAGTGCAGCCGGGAACCTTGTCAGCGAAAGGCGTAGGAGGTTGCTTCCACAAAATGTGGAGAAGATGATGTTCATCAAAATGAATTATCAGCTCTTCCAGGGAGACCAGCCTCCAGAACGTACAGAGGGACCTGTGGTGGTGGATTCCAGTGGGGACGAGTTAATACTCTGTGAGGATGAGGATGTACACAACACTGAAGAGGGTGAGGAATCGGTGGATGAGGAGGATGAGGATGACATCTTGCCTCCGTAGAGCCAGTTTGTGCAGGGACAGATTAATTGCCAGCTTGTTTTGTGGGGGCCCAAACGAACTAATCATTTCAGCCACAGTCGTGTGGCAGACCCTGGCGCTGAAATGATTGGTTTGTTAAAGTGTGCATGTCCTGTTTATACAACATAAGGGTGGGTGGGAGGGCCCAAGGACAATTCCATCTTGCACCTCTTTTTTTTCTTTGCATTATGTACAGTTTGGGGCCTAGTTTTTCAAACTGCCATGCTGTCTGCCACTGCAGTGTCACTCCTAGATGGGTCACGTGTTTGTGCCGCCCACTCGTGTCGCTTAGCATAGTCATCCAGCTACCTTGGTGCAACCTTTTGGACATAAAAACACTATTGTGAGGTGTGAGGTGTTCAGAATAGACTGGAAATGAGTGGAAATTAAGGTTATTGAGGTTAATAATAGCATAGGAGCAGAAAAACCTACAAATTCTGTGATTTTAGTGGTTTTTATGCTTTTTTTAAAAAAAATACAGATCCAAAACACAAAACCCAGAACCCAAAACACGGAAGGGTGGTTTTGGCAAAACCAATCCAGATCCAAAACACGAAGAAAGATCCAGATCCAAAACCAAAACACAAAACACGAAAAGTGGCCGGTGCACACCACTACTTTAAAATCATATTATTAGATTTAATTAATATATTGCGGCAGATTCTGTTCTGTAATCTGACATAACCTAACAGATCAGCAGCAACATATTGTATGTGCTATATACACCATCTTAAATAATGCTTTCTATATCCTGCTTCTTAGAAGGACATTATTTTTCACCCAATTTTTTTCATTTGCCACCATATACAGTTCAGGATTAAATATTTTTTGTAATCATTTCCCTATTTCCAGTTTCCAACAAAAGCCACTAGCAGATGATCCCAGCTGTGTTTTAGAGGCAGCATTGCAGTGTTTTAAAGCACCTACTGTAATCCTTACTGGAATAAAAAAGGCACATAATTGCCAGTGCAAGTGACTAAGGCCCTGATTCAGACCCACTCGCAAGCGGCTGTCCGCTCGCAAGTGGGTCGATGGTCTGCACTGAGCATGCGCACGACGGAGGGAGCTCTGTCGTGCGCATGCGCCAGACGCAACGAGCGAAGGAAAGTCCTTTGCAACGTTGTGTATGATCAAAGGGGGCGTGCTGTCGATGTTGATTGACAGCACGCCCCCTTTGGTGGGCGTGCCGGGGGCGTGCCTCCCTGACGGGGGCGTTCCCACGGGAACGCCTCCCGTCAGAAGACGGCCCACTGACATCACTAGTGATGTCAGTGGGAGTGATTTTGGCTCTGATAGAGCCAAAATCACTCCGGGGCTTGCGGTTGAAAACCTCAACCGCAGGCTCCGGCTCGCAGTTTCGATGGTCGCGATGGTCACGACCATCGCGGCCATCAAACTGCACGCTCGTATAGGCTGTGGGTGGTGACCCACAGCTATACGAGCGTCCAGGAGGACGCTCCATAGTTATGGAGGGCAGCCCTCATTCAGAGCGTGCGCTCTGCTCAGAGCATACGGCTCTGAATGAGGGCCTAAATTACCATGATCTTTATTCATTAAGCAGTGAAAAAAAACAGTTTTCTGGTGAAACTACCAGAAAATAGGCTTTTCACTGCTTTGAGCCATTTATCAAAGGGTTAATGTTGGAAAAATCAGAGATATCTCCGGCCTCAATCTACTTACCATTAATTACCGTAATCCCTATAGACCTAATGGGGACAGTAGCTTAACTGTATGCATGAAGCCTAGCTTTCCACTGTAGGTAACGCCGTTTGTATATGTACTTGCCGATAAGGCTTCCATTGCCGATAATGGGGATCCAGTAAAGCCTTTCTGGCTTCACTGGATCCCTGCCAGGTTAAACAACTATATGTATGCACAGATGACTTCCACGAATGCGCATACCACATTGACCATTTCGCCGGCAATGTTAGGTTGCCGGCAACCAAGAATAAAAGATCATTGAGGAGGGAGACACTGCCACACACTGTTGAACAAGTAAGTATTGATAAATACTGGTGGTACAAATGTAAGTTTATACTGCAAGCGACAGCTTTACTGATTGGTACATACTGATAAACAGGATGCTATGAAAATATTTGGGGGTGTGAACATTTAGTGGCCCATTTATAAATAAATATTTGCGGGTTATTCCCCGAAAACACCTGCATATTATGGATGGATCACAGCAGATATCTCCGCTATCTGTTGTTGGTCCATCCATTTCCGCCTGCAGCCGCATCCCCCATAGGTTTCTATGGGGGATGCAATTCCGGAACTGTATCCCCACTGCTTACGCCATCTGAAGATGATGTAAACCGCTGTAACCTATAGGCTACATGCTGCAGAACAAGCCAGCTATGGCTGCGGCGCATGTGTGGTCAGTAGACAGCGCATGCGCAGGATTCCCGGCACAATAGTGAAGAGACTGCTAATGCGGTCACTTTACTCCCAGCACATCGCAGAGACGGGCTCCTTTCAGAGCTCCTATCCCTTGGGGTGGTCTTTGTTACATCCCAATGTTATGATCGCATCCTGCAATGCGATCATGGGCGCTAATATTGCAAATGCGATTTTTAATAAATGGGCCCCTTACTGAGATGCATATTCTTATATTATGAAAAAAGTAACAGGGTAACCAATCTAAATGGTCAAGTTAGCCTGATATTCAGCTATTATCTGCTAATAAATAAGTAGAATCTAATTGGTTGCTATGGGCAACATCTCGACTTTTAATAACCTGCACTTTAGTAAATATACCCCCAAGGCTCCTTTATGAACCGCAATGCCTCTTTATTATGTGCGCTACTTGTCTGTCTGGCACATTTCCATGTGCAATTCCAGCTTACAGTCTTTAGGAACACCCAATATATGAAATCTGCACCTACATTTGTAGGTTGAGCTAGTTATTACATAAAAAGAAAATCTTATATTAGGTAAACAATATAAACATTTCATGTTTTGCATTCATTATTCTGATAAGTGATCTGCCTATTACTGTAGTGTCCAACATCTGTGTGCAAATCAGTGGCTGTCATATATGGGGGCACAGACCTTTGTGGTCACGCCACAAATGTACCCTAGAGCAGAAGCTCACAGATCTCTCCTTAGTGCTTTTATTCCTGAGTGATAGCATGTTTGCATACTGCACTGGGACAGCCATGTAAAGTGTAAATGTTTATAGCTCATAAATGTGTATTTTTACTGTAGTACCTGCAATGCATCAATACTCAAGTGATTAACTGATCCTAAAGGTTAGTCTTAACTGTTTTCTTTCTGGATCTGTTGCATGTCTTTCCTCTACAATTACAGTTTATTCTTTTTGTATGTCCAGTTTTTTTTAATATAGTCAGCTATTATTTTTATACAATGCCTTCTATTTAATATAATTGGGATTATTATTGTTACATTTAATTAATAAGGCGCCACAAGTGGTCCGCAGTACATACAGCAACAGTAGGACAGTACAGGGTACACAGGGCCTGATTCCAGTTTCTGAGCGACCGCTTGCATCCTCCAACCGCCTCTGAATGAGGGCCTAGGTTCTGTGTATGCAGTACGAGGGCAGCTGCGGACAACTTGCGATCACTGAATCGGCCCTGCTGTCTTAACTATAGATATCAAAAACAGTGTAAGTAGTTTATAGCTTAGCTATCATTTTGTTTGTACCTAACGCTCACCTGTTTGCCTTGGTCAGAAAATGTTGGCTCAGGTAAATAATACAGAATGCTTACATCTGACTTCAGTTCTTTACAAGTCATTTTGGAAAATAATTGTTATTTTTCAGTTTGGAACATTTGGAAACCGTACACGTTACATTTTGTATTACCCATTGTACTAAAGATTGAAATCTCAAAATAATAAAATTGCATGTAATTCTTTTTTTATAAATAACATTTTCAAGTTTCATTATACACACTGTATGTTTGTGAGCATCAGCCTGATTTAGAAGTATCATAATATTCCATCACATGACATTTGTTGTACTTCTCATGTGCACATCATGCGCTAGTATTATAGCGGTGTATGTATGGGCATAGAGGGCCTGATTCAGCAAGGAATGCACAGATGCAGACGCACGCACCCGTCCGCTGCGATAATATGCTAATCAATGCATATGCACGGAGACTGCAGCACAAGATGCAGACGCACGCACCTGTCTGCTGCGATAATATGCTAATCAATGCATATGCACGGAGACTGCAGCACAAGATGCAGACGCACGCACCCGTCCGCTGTGATAATATGCTAATCAATGCATATGCACGGAGACTGCAGCACAAGATGCAGACGCACGCACCCGTCTGCTGCGATAATATGCTAATCAATGCATATGCACGGAGACTGCAGCACAAGATGCAGATGCCCAGCCCCATATTAAGCTGCCCAATTCCCTTTACTCACAGCCTGATCAGCACGCAAGATAGCGTAAACATCGGTAACATCGAGAACCATGGGACCCATTAGCATAATAGTGGTTGATCTGACCTGACGCAGGATTTTGTCCGCTTCTTGTGTACAGCTTACGGTATGGCTGCGTATGCTGCCGCAGTGCATTCATTATGCACGCCCCTGTTACGGCGTTATAACGCCTGCGTTCTTCTTACCACCCCCCGTCACCGCCCACAAACGGCACTACCTGTCAATCAATTTCGGATGGGTCTGCGTACACACTGCATGCAGTCTGCGTACCATAACCCAATCGCACTGGCTAGTTCATGTACACACAGTGCGATGCATACGCATGCACAGTGCAAAAACATCGGCCAAGTGCGTGTGTTCTCTCCTTTGCGTTCATTGCTGATTCAGGCCCAGAGTCGCAAGTTAACCAAGCTCCTCTCAGCTATGCACATGTTTCGTGTTATAGCTCTTTCAGAAATGTGTGTTTTGTAGGTGTCATTTTTTGCCTACACAAAGTAGGTGTAAGTTCTATGCTTGCCATGCAAATATACCTATTTGTTCATATTTAGATTTGAGATGCACCTTAATGCAGTACAAATCTATATGTATACTGTACAGTATATGAGCAGTATTCAAGGTGCTTCTATGCGCAGGTCTAAGGGCCTGATTCAGGTTGGTTCGCAAGGCTGCGTTCACACGCAGCCTGCCGATGTTTGCATACTGCGCATGCATCGCAGTGCGCGAATCGACCGCTGCGATCGGGAACCGATTGCAGTAAGCACGCACTCCCACTACACAGTGATTGACAGGAAGTGACCGTTTGGGAGTGGAGGGGGGGGGGGGTTGGGTGAATGCAGGCGTGCCTGTGCGTTTGAACGCCGTTACAGGGGTGTGCATAATTAAGCCCCTGTGATTGTATAAGTAGTCCGAGATCTAGTTGGCGACAGGAAGTTTAGCAGTTTGTGCGGCAGGTCATGGTCAACCGCAACTGTGCGTATGGGTTCGATGTTACCGATGTTTTCGCTGACTTGCTGATGAATGTCATGGGAAGTTGGCAGCTTTATACAGTGGTGGGCATCTTGGTATAGTGCTTCGGTTGCCGCACGATTGCATTCATTAGCATAATTTTGCAGCTAGCGGGATGAATGTGAACACAGCCTTGCGAACCAAACTTGAATCAGGCCCTAAGTTTGCAAACCTTAATGCAAATCTAATGCTGGGTACACACTGGACAATGTATTGTTCGTACAACTGATGAACGATAGAGTATATTGTTCTGACTATGGCTATTTTCTGAAAAAATATGTTCAGGAACTGTGGGTGGAGCTACTGGGGGTGGAGCTATAGAAAAACAATTCTATATATGTTATATATATATATATATATATATATATATATATATTGTATATACATATATACATATGTATAGTATTTATATTTAGAAAAGAAGGCACTCAAAATGGACTTATGGAAAATACATTTTGGCCCAGGACATTTCGCATGCTTGCCTACTCTCTCAAATTGGCCGGGAGGCTCACGAAAATCGTGTGGCGCTCCAGGCCACCCAGAAAAGAGTCAAGTCTACTACACTGCCCGGACCCTCCCCCCCCCTCGCCCCCCCCCTCCACCTGAGCGCATCCACCTGAGGCCGGCCACTTACAGAGAAAAGTAGGCGGTCCGGGGCTTCCAATGACGAGATTTGTGGTGAATCGCGCCATCGTAGTCCTGCCCCCCCGCTATACACAAGGCCTGTTTTCTCGGCACTGTATAGCGAGGGGCCGGGCCTCTATTACGCAATCATGCTTCCACGCCCCCATACCGCCCACTTTCCCAGTTGCCACGCACCCTCTCTGCCGACCTGGCTGCCCCTCCCGGAGGAGGGGGCAGCAAAGTTGGTAAGTATGCATTACGTCATAGTTAATGAGAGGTTCAAAAACCAAGTTCCTGTTTGTTCCTGCTTAAAAAATTAGCTCTGGTTCTGACCGTTGGCTCATGTGTACACACCATATATCTGTGAACGATGTCATTCACAAATATATTGCGTCAGCTGTGCAGCATGGCAGATGTGATATATATTGCAGATATATCGTTCACATCTGCCAGTGTGTACATACAACCAACTGACTTACCCAAATGCTGGCCACAGGAAGCAGTTATAATGATGTCAGCATTGCTTCCTCTGGCCAGACGTATCGGTCGGCCGATTGGTAAGTGTGTATACACAGGTCCATGTCAGCAGCCATGCGGTGGTGGCCTTAAAAACACTGAATGAGTGACATTATGTAACTCATTCAGGGCCTGATTCTGAAGTGCACACAGACGCGGCTTTGAGATGGCCACTGGCAGCGGTGATATTCCCTGTTGTTGTGTATTTAGATGCACCATTGGTCTCACCATCGTCCATCGAAGATTGCACCAGCACTATGGCAGGTGGAATTTCGCCGTCTGACCACAGTGTCCTGTCTCAATGTCAGCAACACACCTGTATCTGGCTAGCCACCCCCAGGTACGCCCACTGAAATGCCCAGCTCTTGCATCCAAAATCATACTGCGTTTCCTGGCGGTAACCATAGGGACACATGACCAGTGTGACTTGGATACATGCTCAGGCTGAAAACATGGACAGCTTGCTTCCGACAGCACTACTGTGTGCACCTCTTTATCAGGCTCTCAATGTTTTAGGCACCCATTAACCATGGGTGGCCAATGAAAAATCCAAAGGTTTACATCAGCCCTGGTTACAAACTGGTTAACAGCATTGCTATGCTTATTTTTGAATTAGGATATCTTAAAACATGGCCTAATGGCTAGCATTGTGCAGCACAGGAAAAAGTAATCATTATTGTGATAAAAAAAACAAAAGGAAACTGAACCGTTATTCAGTTCTTGATGAAACATAAGTGTGCTCCCATGTCCGAAGAAACCGTTAAACGGTTCAATTTTCAAGGGCAGTACAAGAATCGTTTTTACAGGGAAAAACAAATACAGGATTTTCATGAGTCACTTGTACCCTTATTTTATCTTTAATGTATGCACTGCATTTAATATGCGCTAATATAGTCTACAAGCTACACTGTACTAAATAATACAACTTGAATGGAAGTGTTTTGAATTGCCATCCAATGGTCATAAATGGTACTGCAGTTTGTTTTATTTGTTATTTTAGGGCAATATTTTCTGGTTTAGGGATATTCTTGACAGCTGATGACACCCCCGAAGCATAGGAGTTTGTCCGGTAAAGTTAAGTCCCCAATGATGCAAAAATGCAGATGAGTAGCAAGCTGCTTTACACAGATTACCACGTATACATACTGAACATATGTTCAAGAAATAAAGGAGAAAAAGTTATCTTATAAATGGGGTATTTATTTTACTTTACTAGCTCTTACAGAGGTTCAACAGTGAAATATTCTGACCTTTTCCTTATCATCAGAAATTAATACATCAGCAGTACACTAGCCCATCAAAAGATAGAGGGAGATATATAAAGTACCAACCAATCAGCTCCTGTCATTTTACAGGTTGTGTTTGAAAAGTGACAGGAGCTGATTGGTTGGAACGTTATCTCTCTCCAAGGCTTAGTACATCTCCCCCTTATTGCTCCTGTTTCTGTATAATCAGTGTAAGTCAACCATGGCATGTTACACCTGATATTTTTTTTGTATACGCACTTGTGTTTTCTTCTCTCTTTTGCTGGCTAAGTCAGCTAGCATCCTTAGATCTGTAATAGAAATAGACTGCCATACCCTCCACAGACACACTGTCTCCTCCCAGATACAAGTATGGCAGAAGACCCCCACCATTACCTCCATGTTGTTAATTTGCTATAGTTATACATTTGAGTTAATGAAGCTTTGACTGCAGTCAGCACCTTATTGGATGAGTTAAACATGGGATAATGTACCCCCCCCCCCACACACACACACATTTTGCCCACCCACATTCCAGCAAACACTTACATAGTAAGTTTTTGGTTTATTTAATTTACTGTACTTTGTGGTCTCCTCTATGGGGGGAAGACCACAAGGCACTTTAAAGAGAGAATGGCCCTCCATAGGTCATCTATTAGATTGACCTTAGAGGGTAGGGAACAATATCAGCCCATAGCCAGGCACTTTAAAAACATGAAACACAACCTTGCAGCTCTGCAATATAAAATTATAGACCAGGTCCCTAGGTCCCCACCATGGGGAGGGGAATCAGAATCAACTTTATTGGCCAAGTATACTTTCATATACAAGGAATTTAACTCCGTTAACTACTAGCTAAGTACTTACATAAAAGAACACAGCAGACATACTGTACATTCACCATTTACCAATCCATAAATAATACAAATACAATACTATATCTCTCCAGACAGAAACCTCCTAATAAAAATAGTTATTTATACTGACCAAAATATTCTATAGTTAGGTATTTAATAAAAGGATGTCTAGTTGTCTTTACAGAACGCAATCTATATCGCTTACCTGATGGGAGCAATTGAAACAAATCATGACCATGATGTGTTCCATCTTCCTCCGCTTCCTCACCCTGGACAAATATAACTCCTGTATGGAGGTGAGTTCAACACCTATTATTCTTTCCGCTGTTGTAACTACTCTTTGTAGTATAGCCCTATTTCGTTCACTGGCTGCATTAAACCACACTATAATTGAGGTACATAGCACAGACTCAGTCATAGCTGAATAAAAAAAAAGGGTCATCAACTCCTTTGGTAGGTTGAACTTAATAAGCTGCCATAAAAAAATACAACCTACGCTGCACCCTGCTTAACAATAGCATCAACGTTGGACACCCACTTCAAATTGTGGGAGATTATAGAACAACAATCATCTCTACAGTTTTAAGCCGGTTTAACTTCCAGTTGTTCCTACCGCACCACAGCACCAACCGTTCCACCTCTCTCCTATAAGTGGGCTCCTCCCCATCCTTAATCAAACCGATAACCGTGGTGTCATCCACAAATTTCAAAAGTTTAACAGATGGGTCAGCACATGTGCAGTCATTTGTATACAAGGAGAAAAGCAGATGGGAAAGAACACATCCTTGAGGGGCCCCGTACTAATCCTCCATACACTTGATGTAAACTCCCCCATTCTCAAATACTGTTTCCTGTCCACCAAGAAATCTACAATCCAACAACAGGTGGATACCGGAACCCCCAAATTAACCAATTTGGTATACAGCAGTTCTGGAATAATTTATTGAACGCTGAACTTAAGTCCATGAACAGGACCCTAGCATAAGTACACAGCAGATCAAGAAGTTGTAAAATATAATGCCGCCCCATATTGACCACATTCTCCACTGATCTATTCGCCCTATAGGCAAACTGCAAGGTATTTAAAAGGGTACCTGCCCTATTCCCACTACTGTATGCACTTCCTTGGCACGATGGAACTGCCTAAGCCTCGCATTAAACCAGGGTTTATTATAGGGGTGGGCGGGTTTGGATTTCTGAAATCCGAACCCCCCCGATCCGAGGCCGATCCGAGTCAGGCTCGACTTTTGCCGCCTGACTCGGATCTGAAATCGAGGCAAAACGTCATCATCCCGCCTTCCGGGTCTCGCGGGTTTTGGATTCTATATAAGGTACCCGCGTCGGCGCCATTTTCTCACTCGGCTGTGGACAGTGAAGAGGGAGGGTGGGAGTTAGGGCTGAATGGGCTGTGTAGTGTTGTAGTGTAGTGTAGTGCAGTGTAGTGTTGTGCTGTGCTGCGCTGTGCTGCTGTTGTCCATAGGGGCTGTGTCCACTACTTCAAAGTCCATAGGGGCTGGCTGGACTGTGTTGTGCAGTCAGTTGTCCATAGGGGCTGTGTCCACTCCAAAGTCCTGTGCAGTGTCCCAGGCCTAAAGGGGTGCTGTAGTGTTGTCCAGGGGGTGCTCTGTCCATCAGGGGTACTCCCCCAGAGTGCAAAAAAAAAAAATATTTTTTCTGTGTTTGTGAATTGTGTGCGCAGTAGCCGCACATGCATCAACAAAGTAGCGGCAAGCGTGCGCCTGTGTCATAACTAAAGGGCCGGCTGGTTTATCTGTTAAAGGGTGCTGTAACCCCCAAAATGCACTCCAAACCGAATAAAAAAATATTTTCTGTGTTTGTGAATTGTGTGCACTGTGGCTGCACGTGCATCAACAAAGGAGCAGCGCCAAGCGTGCGCCTGTGTCCCATAAGTAAAGGGCCGGCTGGCTTGTCCGTTAACCACTTAACTGATGAATTCTTTTTCCAAAAACCGCTCCAAAATTGTCGGTTTCTTTTATGATTTAATTAGGTCAAGAACATAATTTTAAACTTATCCATCATTATTTTATTTGCAAAAAATGTTTTTTAAAACACAGTATACCATAAAAATAGCGACTTTTATGTTATACTGTAGTGATGGCCATTGACAACTGTACCATCGATGGTTCAGCCAGCGTTAGAAGCCATCAATTGTTTAGCGACTGGTCGAGGAGATCTGTGTAGACCACATCTTCCGATGTTTCCTAAACATCGATTGAGGGTTGCCATCGATGGTGCAACATTGATGGCCACCAGCAATGGCAAACCACTTGTTTTTAGTCAGACCATTGATGGTTTGCAAACCATCGATGGTCGGTTGCCATCCCTAATCAGAGGCTCTGCGATATATATATATATATATATATATACACATGCACACTATTGTGGGCCTTATCAAAAACTCATGGGGGACGAGGGGGAGGAGCTGAGGCCGGGATGGGAGTGTGTGGGGGGCTGCTGGGCTACCTGGGTACATAGAAGCAGCAGCCAGAGTCTCGGCTGCTGCTTCCTGTACATTGTAGTTCCGGAGCCACAGCGGGAGCGTGTCCCGCGGGTGGCCCAGATACAGAGCAGCAGCGGCCGCTCCTCCACCACACAGTGATCACCTAGTGATCACTGTAGTGCCGGAGCCGCAGTGAGAGGGTCTCCCGCTGACGGCCCGGGAACAGAGCAGCGGCGGCGGCTACCAGAGCCGCGGCTGCTGGGGCCAGCTGCCCGATCACTGCTGGCCACAGTGATCGGGTCACAGCAACAGCTGCGGCTACATGAGCCGTGGCTGTTGCTTCAATGGCAGTGCGCTGGGAGGGGGTTGCCGGCGGCGCCCGATCACTGTGGCCAGCAGTGATCGGGTAATGCTCGAGAGGCAGCCATGCTTGCAGAGGGACCAGAAGGTCCCTCTGATGTAGGCGGCTGCAGGAAGATTAGCTTCCCACAGCCGCCTAGAGGGCATTTCTGACTGGTCGTATCAGATACGACCATGTCAGGGAAAGCCCAGCCTGGTGCAGTCATATCTGATACGACCGTGCCAGGCAAATGTTTAAAGGGTGCTGTAACCCCCAAAGTGCGCTCCAAAAAAAAAAATATATATTTTTTTTTTGTGTTTATGGATTGTGTGCGCAGTAGCCGCACGTGCATCAACAAAGTAGCGCCAAGCGTGCGCCTGTGTCATAAGTAAAGGCCTGGCTGGCTTGACCATTAAAGGGTGCTGTAACCCCCAAAGTGCACTCCAAACCAAATAAAAAACTATGTTCTGTGTTTGTGAATTGTGTACACTGTGGCTGCACGTGCATCAACAAAGGAGCAGCGCCAAGCGTGCGCCTGTGTCCCATAAGTAAAGGGCCGGCTGGCTTGTCCATTAAAGGGTGCTGTAACCCCCAAAGTGCACTCCAAAAAAAATAAAAAGATATATTTTTTTGTGTTTGTGAATTGTGCGCGCAGTAGCCGCACGTGCATCAACAAAGTAGCGCCAAGTGTGCGCCTGTGTCCCATAAGTAAAGGGCCGGCTGGCTTGTCCGTTAACCACTTAACTGACGAATTCTTTTTCCAAAAACCGCTCCAAAATTGTCGGTTTCTTTTATGATTTAATTAGGTCAAGAACATAATTTTAAACTTATCCATCATTATTTTATTTGCAAAAAATGTTTTTTAAAACACAGTATACCATAAAAATAGCGACTTTTATGTTATACTGTAGTGATGGCCATTGACAACTGTACCATCGATGGTTCAACCAGCGTTAGAAGCCATCAATTGTTTAGCGACTGGTCGAGGAGATCTGTGTAGACCACATCTTCCGATGTTTTCTAAACATCGATTGAGGGCTGCCATCGATGGTGCAACATTGATGGCCACCAGCAATGGCAAACCACTTGTTTTTAGTCAGACCATTGATGGTTTGCAAACCATCGATGGTCGGTTGCCATCCCTAATCAGAGGCTCTGCGATATATATATATATATATATATATACACATGCACACTATTGTGGGCCTTATCAAAAACTCATGGGGGATGAGGGGGAGGAGCTGAGGCCGGGATGGGAGTGTGTGGGGGGCTGCTGGGCTACCTGGGTACATAGAAGCAGCAGCCAGAGTCTCGGCTGCTGATTCCTGTACATTGTAGTTCCGGAGCCACAGCGGGAGCGTGTCCCGCTGGTGGCCCAGATACAGAGCAGCAGCGGCGGCTACCAAAGCCGCTGCTGCCGCTCCTCCACCACACAGTGATCACCTTGTGATCACTGTAGTGCCGGAGCCGCAGCGGGAGGGTCTCCCGCTGACGGCCCGGGAACAGAGCAGCAGCGGCGGCTACCAGAGCCGCGGCTGCTGGTTCCAGCTGCCCGATCACTGCTGGCCACAGTGATCGGGTCACAGCAACAGCTGCGGCTACATGAGCCGTGGCTGTTGCTTCAATGGCAGTGCGCTGGGAGGGGGTTGCCGGCGGCGCCCGATCACTATGGCCAGCAGTGATCGGGTAATGCTCGAGAGGCAGCCATGCTTGCAGAGGGACCAGAAGGTCCCTCTAATGTAGGCGGCTGCAGGAAGATTAGCTTCCCACAGCCGCCTAGAGGGCATTTCTGACTGGTCGTATCAGATACGACCTTGTCAGGGAAAGCCCAGCCTGGTGCAGTCATATCTGATACGACCGTGCCAGGCAAATGTTTAAAGGGTGCTGTAACCCCCAAAGTGCGCTCCAAAAAAAAATAAAATATATATTTTTTTTGTGTTTATGGATTGTGTGCGCAGTAGCCGCACGTGCATCAACAAAGTAGCGCCAAGCGTGCGCCTGTGTCATAAGTAAAGGGCTGGCTGGCTTGACCATTAAAGGGTGCTGTAACCCCCAAAGTGCACTCCAAACCAAATAAAAAAATATGTTCTGTGGTTGTGAATTGTGCGCGCAGTAGCCGCACGTGCATCAACAAAGTAGCGCCAAGCGTGCGCCTGTGTCTTAAGTAAAGGGCCGGCTGGCTTGACCGTTAAAGGGTGCTGTAACCCCCAAAGTGCACTCCAAACCAAATAAAAAAATATTTTCTGTGTTTGTGAATTGTGTGCACTGTGGCTGCATGTGCATCAACAAAGGAGCGGCGCCAAGTGTGCGCCTGTGTCCCATAAGTAAAGGGCCGGCTGGCTTGTCCGTTAAAGGGTGGTGTAACCCTTAAAGTGCGCTCCACAAAAACGAAAAAATTCTCCTTTTTTTTTCTGTCTTTGTGAATTGTGTGGGCTGTAGCTGCACCTGCATCCTCAAAGCAGCAGCGACAAGCGTGCGTCTGTCTGTTAAAGGTTGGTCAACCCCCAAAGTGCGCTCCACAAAGAATAAAAAATTCTTTTTTTTTCTGCGTTGTGAATTGTGTGGGCTGTAGCTGCACCTGAATCCTCAAAGCAGCAGCGCCAAGCGTGCGTCTGTCTGTTAAAGGGTGGTGTAACCCCCAAAGTGCACTCCAACAAAAATAAAACATTTTCTTCTGTGCTTGTGAATTGTCTGCACTGTACGTGCATCCTCAAAGCAGCAGCGACAAGCGTGCGTCTGTCTGTTAAAGGGTGGTGTAACCCTCAAAGTGCGCTCCACAAAAAATAAAAAATTCTTCTTTTTTTTCTGTCTTAGTGAATTGTGTGGGCTGTAGCCGCACCTGCATCCTCAAAGCAGCAGCGACAAGCATGCGTCTGTCTGTTAAAGGGTGGTGTAACCCTCAAAGTGCGCTCCACAAAAAATAAAAAATTCTTTTTTTTTCTGTCTTTGTGAATTGTGTGGGCTGTAGCTGCACCTGCATCCTCAAAGCAGCAGCGCCAAGCGTGCATCTGTCTGTTAAAGGATTACATCGGTGACAGCATCCAAGTAGGTATGTCAGACAGTCCGTACCTGTACTGGCAGGAAAAAGAGGCAATTTGGAGGCCCCTGTACAAACTGGCTCTATTTTACCTGAGTTGCCCCCCCTCTAGTGTGTACTCCGAAAGAGTGTTTAGTGCAGCTGGGAACCTTGTCAGCGAAAGGCGTAGGAGGTTGCTTCCACAAAATGTGGAGAAAATGAAGTTCATAAAAATGAATTATCAACTCTTCCAGGGAGACCAGCCTCCAGAACGTACAGAGGGACCTGTGGTGGTGGATTCCAGCGGGGACGAATTAATACTCTGTGAGGATGAGGATGTACACAACACTGAAGAGGGTGAGGAATCGGTGGATGAGGAGGATGAGGACGACCTCTTGCCTCCGTAGAGCCAGTTTGTGCAGGGACAGATTAATTGCCAGCCTGTTTTGTGGGGGCCCAAACGAAACAATCATTTCAGCCACAGTCGTGTGGCAGACCCTGGCGCTGAAATGATTGGTTTGTTAAAGTGTGCATGTCCTGTTTATACAATATAAGGGTGGGTGGGAGGGCCCAAGGACAATTCCATCTTGCACCTCTTTTTTTTCTTTGCATTATGTACTGTTTGGGGCCTAGTTTTTCAAACTGCCATCCTGTCTGCCACTGCAGTGTCACTCCTAGATGGGCCACGTGTTTGTGCCGCCCACTCGTGTCGATTAGCATAGTCATCCTACCTCGGTGCAACCTTTTGGACATAAAAACACTATTTTGAGGTATGAGGTGTTCAGAATAGACTGGAAATGAGTGGAAATTAAGGTTTTTGCTGGCACACAGAGACTAATATACAAAGATAGAGCCAAAATTCTCCTTAAATTGGAGTAAGATAAATACAGGGTTGTGTACATGTTACCTAGATACGATGGGGCCTTCTGAGAGCGCCAGGGTGCGCACTACGCTGAGTAGTGACACCACAGAGTTCCGAAAAGTGTAACACTATCTGGATGTCAAGTGCCCCGGGATGATTTAGATTATAAAGGTAAGATGTATTTTACTACTTATTGTTTCTGACCAA
The DNA here is from genome assembly GCA_031769625.1 of Taudactylus pleione. NCBI lineage: Eukaryota > Metazoa > Chordata > Amphibia > Anura > Myobatrachidae > Taudactylus > Taudactylus pleione. The sequence continues at coordinate 40,546,755 of JAUIMM010000018.1, forward strand.
AGTTTGAATATACTGAAACATTGGAGTATGGAGGGAGCCTAATCCCCTGTCTTTACCTTGTGTACAAGGCCTGTGAGTGCTGGCATTGCTATAGTAGTGATACGTACACAGCCATAGCAGCACTGACTGTTGAGATGAACTGCGCTGATAACAGAGGGCCTGATTCAGAGCTGCTCGCTAGATGCGTTCCTTCGCACCCAAATTTGGCTAAGTGACAGCACGGCAAGCGATTGCACGGCAAGGCATAAGCACGCCCACTATGTCTCTGACGTACGATAACTTTGTGTAAGCAGACGCCCACCAGCCTGTCTTAAGACGGCCACTTGCGCACGTCATCTCCAGGATGTGTATGCAACCATCGGTACATCGGGTACCATCGGAAGCGAACGCAGCGCTTGAAGTTGACTATATCCTACCTCTAACACTGCGATCACTTCAGTGTGAAATACAACCAGGTGACTGACGTGTTCTATGACGCTGCCTGTAAATTATGCACGCCTCTGAAATGGTGTTGAGACGCTCAGGCACGCCTGCATTCGCATCTCTACTCCCCCGTTTCTAGTGGCCTGCTTCTGTCACCACCCACAAAAGGCTTCTCCTGCCACTCACTCTGCTTGGCAGTCTATGCGCAACGAGCGAAAGCTTCCCGATCTTTCGCTCTGGTTCGCACACGTAATGCATACGCATGCGCAGAATGCGAACATCGGCCAGCTACGAGCGAACGCATCTTTGCGTCCGGGTCTGCCTCAGGTCCAGAGTGCGATCTGATAGTCTGCGGCTGGAGCTCCTATATGGACTAAGGGGGTCATTCAGACCCGTTCGCGAGCAAAGGACGCTCGCAAATGGGTCGATGTTCCCCCACTGCGCATGCGCATGATGGAGGGAGCTCCGTCGTGCGCATGCGCGAGACCCGGACTGCGACAGCCAAGCTGTCGCTCCGGGTCTCGCACCAAAGGGGGTGTGCTGTCGATGTTGATTGACAGCACGCCCCCTTTGGTGGGCGTGCCGGGGGCGTGCCTGCCAGACGGAGGCTTTTCCATGGGAACGGCTGCCGTCTGGAGCCGGCCCCACTGACATCACTAGTGATGTCAGTGGGAGTGATTTTGGCTCTGATAGAGCCAAAATCACTCCTGAGCTTGCGGCAGCGAGACCCTACCGCAGGGTCTCCGTCGCAAGCCCGATGGTCGCGATGGTCAAGACCATCGCGGCCATCATCATGGACGCTCGCATATGCTGTGGGTGGTCACCAACAGCTATGCGAGCGTCCAAGAGGACGCTCCATTTTCAGGGAGGAGGGCCCTGATTCAGAGCGAGCGCTCTGAATCAGGCCCTAACAACTCTTTTGAGAATTTAATGGACTCTATGATCAGCATAAAAAGAGATAAGCTCTTTTTAATTCTATATACAGTAGGTGCACTACTTTATCTGTTAGTTATTAAAGTGTGATAAAATGTACTACAGTATGGTATATTCCCTTTCTTCCTAATCTTAGAACGTCTGTCTTAGTATATTTGTTTCTGGATTGGAAAATGTCCATGAAAGAACTGTACTAGGAAGATCACCAGAGTTGTGCAAATAAGCCTGAATATTTGTTTACTTTGGTATCAGGCCAATATTATATTATAATATTCATGGGTGATTCATGGGTGATGTTCAAATCTATTGCACTAGAGGTGCATTTTTCTTTATTTTCACAATTATTATGTTAACATATTTTACCACTAATGTATGACACACTAGTTTTCTTTACTAAGTATGACATTCGCCCACTGTTTGTTTTGCATGTCTATATCAGCTGCATAATCACTATGCAAACAATAAACAAAACCATGCAGACTCTGAAGCTGATGTACATTTTAAAAGGAGATGTCCACTGTGAGTTGTCTTAAGTTATGAAAAGCACAGTCCTCCATTGTAGTACCTGAGACCACAAAGAGCCCATCAAGATTACAGAATTTCAGCCCCAATCCATACTGTGTCTTCCAGCAATATCATTACATTTAAACGTTAACTCATCACCGTTTCAAATGTAGGAACTGAGGGTCTCATTCAGATACGCTCGCAAGCGGGTCGATGGTACCCAAATGCGCATACGCACGATGGAGGCTGCTCCGTCGTGCGCATGCGCGAGACCCGGCGAGCGACGGGGAAGCCATCGCTCGGGGTCTCGCACCAAAGGGGGCCTGCTGTCGATGGTGAGTGACAGCACGCCCCCTTTGGTGGGCGTGCCGGGGCGTGGCTGCCCAGACGGAGGCGTTCCCATGGGAACGCCTACCGTCTGGGTCCGGCTCCACTGACATCACTAGTGATAGAGCCACAATCACTCCAGGGCTTGCGGCAGCGATACCCTACCGCAGGGTCTCGTCGCAAGTCCGAAGGTCGCGATGGTCTTGACCATCATCATGGACGCTTGCATAAGCTGTGGGTGGTAACCCACAGCTATGCGAGCGTCCAAGAGGACGCACCAAAAAAACCCCCCCAAAAAACTCCCTGATTCAGAGCGGGCGCTCGTTCAGAGCGTCCGGCTCTGAATCAGGCCCTGAGCTGGATGATGAAACAGAGGTCTGACAGCTGCTGGACTGCTTGAGTTCTTCAAGGCTGGAGACTGAAGAATCTCTCTGGGGCATAAAATGGGTCCAAAGAAATCATGTCCTAAATATACTAGGCTGTCTTTCTAATCTGTGAGAGAAAAAAAACATCTAAAAGTGTACATTATTTTTATTAATAATATTAGATTTTATGTATATATCACAAGTGCCATACAAAGGAAATAGAACAAACAGCAAGTTAAATAAGTAAAAACTGGTACATTTTCACATCTCTACTTAATTTCAGTGTGCAGTAACATATTTACTGAGTCGAAGTCACATTATTATGACCACTTCATACATTTGACGTTGGCAGCTCGTAGCCCATGAATTACATTGCGTGCCATGCGCTGGCTTGGTGGGTATATATGGTGTGCGATAGGCCATCTGCGCACACATCACTCGTTGCTGTAATGGGTAAAAGGGGTGATTTATGCGAGTTGCAAAAATGATGATTATTGGCTTTCGGACTAAGGGTGGCAGTATGTCTGAAACAGCACAGTTTGTGAACTGTTCGCATGCAGCTGTGGTAAAGGTGTATCATGACTGGACAAATGGCACCACTGCGAATAACCGAGGTGGAAAGTGCGGAGCACCACGTGCCATTGATGTGAGAGGTGAACTTCGACTACGAAGGTGCGTGAGGGCCGACCGACACATTACAGTGCAGCAGCTCACCGTCAAAATGAACCTGGGGTCCACCAGACGTGTGTATAAAATGACAGTTCAGCTAACCCTGCTGTGTATGGGGCTCCGAAGCAAATGGGTGGTCTCTGCATCTTCAGAAAAGGCTTCAATTTTCACATCTGTATCAGTATTGGTCCTCCACTGATTGGCAAAGAGTTGCCTTCTCCGATGGCAGAACACAAGCTGGTGGTGGCAGCGTTATAGTCTGGGGAATGTTTTCATGGCAGTCTCTGGGCCCACTCATCCATGTGGAAGGCACCCTCAACCGATTTGGTTATGAATCCATCCTTGAAAAGCATGTACACCCATACATGCCGATTGTCTTCCCTGAGGTGGATGGGATCTTCCAGCAAGAAAATGCGACAAGTCACACGGCTAGAAATGTCCGACAATGGTTGAACAAGATGACCAAGACTTCAAAGTACTTCCCTGGCCCCCTAATTTCCCCAATTGAGCATCTGTGGGACCACCTCGATCGTTGAGTTCACTCTATGGATACTCCACCACGCACCCTCCAGCAGCTGTGGGATGCACTGCAGTCAGCATGGCTCCAGATACCTGTGCCAACCTACCAGCACCTTAATTAGTCACTCCCAGCCTGTCTAGCTGCTGTCCATGCTGCACACAGCGGTTACACTGGCTATTAGCTGGTGGTCATAATAATGTAACTCGACCAGGGGCGGATTGGGCCACCGGGACAGCGGGAGGGTTCCCGCTGGGCCGGTCCCTTCCCCACCCTCTGCCGGCTGGCTGACATCAGCTGCTGGGCCAGGACATCAATGTCTATCACTGTGCCAGGCTGCCGGGCTTCCTGTATTTGCGTTCCGCTATAGTACGCAAACAGGAAGCTGTCATCTGCTCCGGCTGCCTGGCTCCAGGAGCAGCACTGCAGCGGAGTATATGGAGCGCTTGTAAGCGTGTGTGGCTTTGTTAAAAGAGGCTGCCCCCACTGTCAGCAGTGAGGGCAGCGGGTAATGCCGGTCAGGACTCGGGGTGATGCCGGATTTAGCCGGGGGTGGGGCGCCTCCTCAGCTCCGCTTCCCAGCTGTCCAGCGCGGTTTGACTGTCATACCGTGATCCTGGACTCTCCAACCGCCGCACTACTGGAGCTCTAGGTAAGAAGATCGGGTGGCCAGCATTGTGCAACTAGATCATCACTGACTGCACGTCCAGCTATGATGAGACTACAAGTCCCAGCACACTGTGTCAACAATGCGCTGGGACTTGTAGTACCATCACAGCTAGAAAGGCCCTGAAAAACAAGTGTGTATATGTGTGTGTGCACATATATATATATATATATATATATATATACACGCACACACTATACACAAAGTATATAACATTACAAAAGCAGGGTAAATAACACTAAGTGGTTCATATTCATATATAGAGGAATGTAATGAAATGCAGAGAATCTTTAAAAGAAAGAAATTTTTTTATATATATATATATATACAAAATAAATATTTTTTTTTATTTCTGTTAAAGATTTTCTGCATTTCATTACATTCCTCTATATATGAATATGAACTACTTAGTGTTATTTACCCTGCTTTTGTAATGTTATATACTTTGTGTATAGTGTGTGTGTGTGTATATATATATATATATATATATATATATACAGTCAGGTCCATAAATATTGGGACATTGACAGAATTTTCAGATTTTGGCCTCTATTCACCACCACAATGGCTTTGAAATGAAACAAACAAGATGTGCTTTAACTGCAGACTCTCAGATTTAATTTGAGGGTAATTACATCCAAATCGGGTGAACGGTGTAGGAATTACAACAGTTTCAATATGTGCCTCCCACTTTTTAAGGGACCAAAAGTAATGGGACTATAAACTCAAAAGCTATTTCATGGACAGGTGTGAGCTATTCCCTTGTTATTTCATTATCAATTAAGCAGGTAAAAGGTCTGGAGTTGATTCTAGGTGTGACATTTGCATTTGGAATCAGTTGCTATCAACTCTCAATATGAGAGCCAAAGAGCTGTCACTATCAGTGAAGCAAGCCATCATTAGGCTGAAAAATCAAAACAAACCCATCAGAGAGATAGCAAAAACATTAGGTTTGGCCAAATCAACTGTTTGGAACATTCTTAAAAAGAAAGAACGCACCGGAGAGCTCAGCAACAACAAAAGACCTGGAAGACCACGGAAAACAACTGTGGTGGATGACAAAAGAATTATTTCCCTGGTGAAGAAAAACCCCTTCACAACAGTTGGCCAAATCAAGAACACTCTCCAGGAGGTAGATGTATATGTGTCAAATTCCACAATCAAAAGAAGACTTCACAAGAGTGAATATAGAGGGTTCACCACAAGATGCAAACCATTGGTGAGCCACAAAAACAGGAAAACCAGATTAGAGTTTGCCAAACAACATCTAAAAAAGCCATTACAGTTCTGGAACAACATCCTATGGACAGATGAGACAAAGATCAACTTGTACCAGAGTGATGGGAAGAGAAGAGAAGGGATGGAACTGCTCATGATCCAAAACATACCACCTCATCAGTGCAGCATGGTGGTGGTAGTGTCATGGCGTGGGCATGTATGGCTGCCAATGGAACTGGTTCCCTTGTATTTATTGATGATGTGACTGCTGACAAAAGCAGCAGAATGAATTCTGAAGTGTTTCGGGCAATATTATATGCTCATATTCAGTCAAATACTTCAGAACTCATTGGACAGCGCTTCACAGTGCAGATGGACAATGACCCGAAGCATACTGCATAAGCAACCAAGGAGTTTTTTAAGGCTAAAAAGTGGAATGTTATGCAATGGCCAAGTCAATCCCCTAACCTGAATCCGATTTGAGCATGCATTTCACTTGATGAAGACAAAACTGAAGGGAAAATGCCCCAAGAACAAGCAGGAACTGAAGACATTTGCAGTAGAGGCCTGGCAGAGCATCACCAGGGATGAAACCCAGCGTCTGGTGATGTCTATGCGTTCCAGACTTCAGGTTGTAATTGCCAGCAAAGGATTTGCAACAAAGTATTAAAAAGTGAAAGTTAGATTTAGGATTGTTTAGTTTGTCCCATTACTTTTGGCCCCTTAAAAAGTGGGAGGCACATATAGAAACCGTTGTAATTCTTACACCGTTCACCTGATTTGGATGTAATTACCCTCAAATTAAATCTGAAAGTCTGCAGTTAAAGCACATCTTGTTTGTTTCATTTCAAAGCCATTGTGGTGGTGAATAGAGGCCACAATATGAAAATTCTGTCAATGTCCCAATATTTATGGACCTGACTGTATGTATATATATATATATATATATATATATAGCAAGTACTTCACTCCGCAATATTGGTACCTGCCCATGTGCACCCTTAGATGCTATCTCTTTATATACTCCACCTCGGTGTCCCTGCCCTCACCCTCCTTGTGACACCTCCTGGGTGTCCCTGCCTTCACCACCCCTGTAACTCCCCCCGGGTGTCCCTGCCTTCACTCTCCCTGTAATTCCCCCTCGGTGTCCCTGCCCTCACCCTCCCTGTAACGCTCCCTCAGTGTCCCTGCCCTCACTGTCCCTGTAACTCCCCCTCAGTGTCCCTGCCCTCACTGTCCCTGTAACTCCCCCTCAGTGTCCCTGCCCTCACCGTCCCTGTAATTCCCCCTCAGTGTCCCTGCCCTCACCCTCCCTGTAACGCTCCCTCAGTGTCCCTGCCCTCACTGTCCCTGTAACTCCCCCTCAGTGTCCCTGCCCTCACCGTCCCTGTAATTCCCCCTCAGTGTCCCTGCCCTCATCCTCCCTGTAATGCCCCCTCGGTGTCCCTGCCCTCACAATGTGTGTCCTTACCCTGCCTGTCACTCAATCTCAATATTCCTGCCACTCATACTCACTGTCACTTAAGGTGCCCATACACGGTATGATTTTTTACCCGATATGGACAGTTTCGACGGGTTGTACAGACCAATTGTATGAAAATAGGTGTTTTTTGTGTGTACTGTGACCCCGATGCACGTCCCCGCTGTCCTCTAGTTGGATCGCAGATCAGATTTTGCAGAGAGATCTCAACCGATCGTGTATGATGTGACACACGTAGGTACTTTTGTTCATCTGCGATCGGGTGTAGGATCTGTGATGTCCCTGGCCACACCCTGCCGCCATTTCAAATCGTGTACGATAGATCAAATCGTATGGTCTTATGTGGAATTGTTGCATTTTAAACACAAATCGTACAGAATCTAAAGGGAAGAATTTTCAAGGGAAATCGTATGCGACATCAGATGCGATTACAAATTGCACCGTGTATGGCCACCATTAATCTCACCCTCATTGTCATGTCAATCAGTCACATTCATCTCTGTATCACTCACACTGACTCTCAATGTCCCTACACCCATCAATTACAGTATTCCTACCATTCACACAATCACTCAAGCTTCGTACCACACCCACAAAGTTACTATCTCACACTCACCCTGGCTCTGACGCTAAATAATACACAATCACCATCACAAAAAATTAGCCAAAAAGACTGTCAGAACAAAAACAGACACAGACATAGAGGGGCAGGAGAGCGAGAGGGGAAAAAGGTGGAAGACAGGAGGGAAGAGAGACAAAGTAGAGGAATAAAAGATAAGGGAAGGAGAATATCAGAGCAAGAGAGAGAAATTGTGGAGGGAGAAAAAAGATATGGGGAAAAGACAGAGCAGGAAGTGAGAGATGGAATAAGAATGGGGATGAGGGGAGGAAAACGGGCAGAAGAGAGAGTACGAAAAAGCAAAAAAAAGGCACCATCGGGGACAGCAATAGTTAAAAAAAAAAAATAAAGAAAGCCAGGCAACGCTGTGCATTACATTTAGATTTTGTGCGTGCATGCATATACTGTATGAATATGTTTTTAAATGTTAATTTTTGTGTGGAAATGTTTTTTTTGCTATAATATGTATTTTGGGAAGAGAGTAATAGCCGAATCTATTTCTCACACACACATGCAAGATCCACACTGGGTTCTATGTAATAATTAAAGTGAAAAGCATCTTAAAAACAACATTTTTTGGATCTAATTCAGAATCAGGCCCAATGAGGGGGTATCCTGCCCCCTTGACAGACTCCACCCCCACAACAGACCCTGCCCCCATTAGGGCTGCATCCATAAATTTCCCGGGCTGGTTTTCCATCCCAATCCGCCCCTGAACTCGACTGTGTAAAACAAAGGGGAGAGACCCCAGGGATATAACAAGGCAATAATACACCCTGTGCTGGACCCTGCCCCCAAACATGTGACATCATGACTTCACAATGAGAGAGCGATGGCAGAAGCTAAGCGTTTCAAGGATACACTAGGCAGCTCTGTGGTGTATTTAAGCCGGGACTAGATAGAAGCTGGGTGCAGGTGTTTCAGACACCCTACATGCCCAATATAAGTGCTATGGGGCAGCGACGGTGCTGCCTTTTAGGCCATGGGCGGTGGCACCACTTGTTCACTTGCTCTTCCTACCCTAGAGGTCCATGCTTGCAATAACTTACAATCTAGAGGGGATATGGGCAGACACAATAGGGAGAAGAAGGCAGAATAGTGGAGGGCAGAGATGGTAGTATAAAAAAAAAATAGTTTTAACCACTGAATTGATGATTTTTTCCGGCAAAACCCGCTTCAGCAGGAGAGTCCAGAGAGTCAGAGGAGATCCGCACATGTGTAGAACAAATTTCCTCTTCAAAAACACAGCATGGAGGTGCGGTCGCATCTTTTCAGCTGAAGCACAGCTGGCTGCATTTTTATCCCATACAACCACGTCAATTAAGTGGTTACAGCCATGTTTTAAGGCTGGGAGACTGGATATAAGTCTTATTTAGCATGGGAGGGAATTCCAGAGGTTTTCAGTGGCCAGAAAAAATCTAGATTGGAAAATAGTGATCAGGGAAGACATTAGGTGACTCTCATTGGGAGAGCAAAGGGGAAATGAGACTGGAGATGTAGGAAAGAGAAGTGTGGGTAAGAGCTTTGTAGGTCAGAGAGAGGTTTGAATTTAAATGTGAATGAGACAGAGATCCAGTGGAGTGACTGGCTGGAGTAGAGTGACGAAATAGGAAAATGAGGCAGGTAGCTGAGTTAAGGATGGACTGAAGAAGAGCGAGATGGGAGTTTGGAATGTCAGAGAGGAGTAACCTAGGCGAGAGGTGATAAGGACATGAATAAAGGCCCCTATACACGGTGCTATATGCACCTTGCGACGCGACGGCCGATCCGATAGCCGATATATCGGGCGGTCCCCACACACGGAGCGATCTGCTGCCCAATCGCCCAACATGCTGGCAACCCCCTCTCCCCACGCATAGTGCTGCATGGAATCGTACATCGCATCACAAGATTTTATGTGCAGTATGTAAGACCCGGAGGTGCGATGTACGATCCCACAGGAGCGTGCACTGGCCGATATCATGCCTACAGACGGTACAATATCGCTGTGATATCGTACCAATCCGTCAGATCGGCTGCTATATCGCACCGTGTATGGGGGCCTTAAGAGTTGTAATAGCTTACAAGATCAAAATGGACTGATCCTGAAAATTTTATAGAGGTAGAAAAAGCAGAATTGGAAAGGGACTGGATGTGGGAAGTATGATAGGGCAGAGTCAAAGATGACACCTAGATACTAGACTTGGGGAACAAAGGAGAAGAATATGCTATAAACAGAGATATCGGGGGCGGGGAGGGAATGTTGGCTGGGGGAAAAATGTTGCCTTCATTTTGGAAATATTGAGATTCAGGAAGCATTGTGACATACAGGAGAAGATGGCCAACAAACTGATGGTGACATGGGAGAAGACAGGGGCGATATCAGTGGAAAGGGAGTTAAATTTAGATATCATGGGAGTAGTGGTGATATCAGAGACCAAAAGTAAGCTGTCATGCTCCGGCCCTTAAAAAACACTTTCTTACCTCTCCGGTGTGTGTCCAGACTGGCACAGAGGTCCGCTCACATTGCACATCGCTCCCGGCTGGTGCTGAGGTCTGTCTTTGCTGTAGGGATGTGCAGGCTCGGATAGGTTCAAGTTTGCACGCCGAGTTCGGATTTTTCCCTCCAAAAAACGGGACTCAGAAAGAGGCTAAACGTCATCTTGCATGGACAAACATCATCATGATGATTTTTGTTCATGCAAGATGACGTTTAGCCTCTTTTTGAGTCCCGTTTTTTGGAGGGAAAAATCCAAACTCTTCGTGCAAACTTGAACCTATCCGAGCCTGCACATCCCTACTTTGCTGGTCCTGCCCTGTCCGCTCAGTGTCCTGTCACTGAGCATGGAGATGGCTCACTGCAGTCCCTAGCTCACGGCGTGTCTTCCCAGCATGATGGCACACAAGCTGCACGCCAGAGTTCCCTCCTAAACCTCAGTATAGACGCAGCAATGTTGGACTATGTCACCTGATGCTCTTCCTCCACTCAGAGCACTACTCCAAGACCAGTTGATTGCAGCATCCAATCCCTGGGGATCCCCTCCTATAAATTCCATTTCCTGACTTTCCTCGGTTCTGATGACGTTAAAACACTGTGTTGAGCTCCCAGGTATACTTTATCAGAACTGTTCCAGTCCATTATATTCCAGTTCCTAGTCTTATTATCAAGTAACCTATTCCATCTAACATTCCAGTCTGGTTTTACCACGGAGACTTGTTAACATTAACCTATATCGTTTCCAGTCGATACCTCCAACCATCGGTCCCATTCAATACTTCCATCATCAGTTCCAAACTGACCCAGTACTGCAATTCATCATCATCTGTCTCAATCCAGACCAGTATTGCACTTCATCACCATCGGTCCCAAACCGATCCAGTACTGCAATTCATCATCATCGGATCCAAACTAACCCAGTACTGGAATTCATTATCATCGGTTCCAAACAGATCCAGTACTGCAATTCAGCAACATTGGTCTCAACCGATCAAGTTCTTCAATTCATCAACATCGGTCTCAACCCGATCATGTTCTTCAATTCATCAGCATCGGTCTCAAACCGATCAAGTTCTTCAATTCATCAACATCGGTCTCAAACCGATCAAGTTCTTCAATCCATCAACATCGGTCAAGTTCTTCAGTTCATCAATATCGTACTCAAACCGATCAATCTCTCAATCTAGCATCATCGGTCCCAATCCGATTATGCCCATCTCTTCAGTATTATATATCAAGTTCCCATTCTGACCTGCTGTTCAAAAAATACATTTACTTTACTGTCCTTGCCTTCGGGCCCATCTTCCACTACAGTTCATAAGCTCAATACTTTAAAAAGGTGTAGAGGGAGTAGAGAAGGGGGAAAGGACTGAACCTTGAGGGACAGGAAGGGGAAGTGGAGAGGATGTGGTGCTGGGTGTAATGTAAGAGAAGCTGTGATTGTATAAGTTATAGGTGAACTTGGAGAGAGCAGAATCACAGTCCAGGTGGACTGGAGGGTTTGTAGGATGAGAGAGAGAAGTTGCTGTGAAGTTGACTAGTAGAAGTAAATAAAAATTAGAGTATCAAGTTATTTTGGGATGATCTAAAAACCCAAGACCTCAGTGCTGTGAAGCCATGTAGGCCAAGATTTATGTTTGGGGGCACATTCGCTCCCCGTGCTCCCTCTGGATAAGCCACTGAGACCAAACCACGTACAGTGGGGACAGAATGTCAGGTCAAAGTGCAACTACATTTACTGTAGTTCCCACTTGCAAAACACAAAACTGCAGTGTGTCAGAGCCCCCAGGGCCATGGGCACATGCTGGCATTACACCAGATCACAGGAAACAAGGAGGATATATTATAACTAGTCTAAAGTGCCTACAAGCAGAATATAATAGAAATATGTAAAGGTGAAGAATATTAAACCTCAAATCATCAGGAAAATAATCAATTCTCCTTTGTATTCTGATCTGATGTCTGAACTTGCTGTATTTTCTTACTACCGGTAAAGGATCAGTAAATATATATTTTACACGGATGCAATCTACATTCACCTATATAAAATTGCTAGTGGCGTTTAAACTCCAATAATTGTAAGACATACATAGCTGCTGCCAGAGAATAAAGAAAGTGTGCAAATGTTCACAAAAAGAACAACCAGATGTATAGTAGTTGTGCATATATATGAGTATAATTAATAAAATATGTTACTCATAACATCAAGAGTCTACAATCTAGTACCCTGGCTTTGAAGGGCATCAGTCAGATGTCCTACAGAAGAAACAAAGGACCTCATTCAGAGCCGCTCGCAAAAAGCGAGCACTCGCTCTGAATGAGGGTGGCCGCATTTTTTTTTAAGCCGGCCTCCTGGCCGCTCGCTAAGCTGTGGGTGACCACCCACAGCTTTTGTGAGCGGCCAGGTGATGGTCACGACCATCGCGCTTGCGATGAGACCCTTGTGGTAGGGTCTCGTCTGCCGCAAGCTCCAGTGAGCTTCCGGCTCTAATAGAGCCAGAAGCTCACTACTGACATCACTGGTGATGTCAGTAGGGCCACCCACAAAAGCAAGGCGTTCCTTGCGTGCGCAATGCACAACCATCGGCCCGTTTGCGAGCGCATAGCGCTTGTGAGCGGATCTGAATCAGGCCCAATGTCTCATGTAATCATTTTGGACAACTTTAACTCTTTAGCTCTCCCCCCTCCTCTATAGAGGGAGGCATCAGCACTGAGTGATAGAGAGCTACTTATAGACTAATGCCTAATTTCCAGTATGGGAGATTTCACTGTTTGAACGTCCCATGACATGAAGTGTTGTGGAATTAACAGAGGTCTGTTCTGCTGAATTGCTAAGGTTCTTACATGGGTGCATTTAGAATATTAGTTCGTCAGCAGTTAGACTGTATAAGATCACCCAATAGAGTATGAGAAGCATTGTTCATATACAGAGAGAGGTTTGGTGGCTATTGAAGGTGGAGCCCTTACACTAAGAAGGCAGATATCCCTATGCAGAAATAGTACATTTATCTGTAACTGAAAAAAATATTTTTCATATATAAAAGATGAGTAGTCAGGTTGCTGTCTTATTTTCCTCCATGCTGAAAGAATAATTCTGTGCTTTGTGTATTCACCTCCATGGCAGGTGCCCAGCACACGCTATTATAAGTGTTTAGCATGTTAGTGTCTGGGGACATACAGACAAGTCAAGTGATGGAGAATGTTTACAATTTTCCATGTGCAGTACAAACTTTCCCCAGGGGTTCTGTAGCTCATCAGTGCCACAGATCATATTTGACCCCACTCCTAACCTAAGGACTAATCTAGAACACTGGCTTTATACACAGGAAATGACACTTTCTCCCCATGAAGTTCAGGAAATCAAGCTGTTTGTTACTGAAAAGCATTGTTTAATACAGCAAATTATTGTTTTATGCATGTATCAACAGCAATTTAAAAAAAAACAACAACTGGTAATTAAATAGCCAGATGTTGGAGAATGTAATGAAATTATAGAGTAACAGTTCAAGAAGTAAAAGAGGAACACTGAAGGTCTGATATACCACAGCACATTTTTTGTTGCAAGACTTTAAATATATAAGGTGAATTTGTAATAACCTATTGGCAGATCCTATAATGTTAATAGGTGTCAGCGGTGTGAGAGGAATGGGTATGATCGGCCGCATAGCCGGCGGTTCGATTCCCGTCAGCGGCAGCCCGACAGGAGCAGAGTGCGAAGCAGCGGAAGCCCGACAGCGCTGGAAATCCCGATTGTGGTTAGGTAAGTATCTGCTAACCTAACCCCCCTAACCCTAACCCTCCTTAGGGGTGGCTAACCCTAACTTCCCCCCTCTAAGTGCCTAACCCTAACCACCCCCTTCCCCGCTGCCTAAACCTAAGTCCCCCAGGGGGGTGCCTAACCCTAAGTCCCCCCCGGGGGTGCCTAACCCTAACCCTCCCTCCCCCTAGCCTAACCCTAACCCTCCTGGGGGGGTGCCTAACCCTAAGTCCCCCCCGGGAGCCCTAAACCTAACCCTCCCCCCCGTGGCTGTCCGCTCGCGGCACCCGGCATCACTACGATCGTGATGCCGGGCGCCGGTCTCCCGGCGTCGGGGAATTGCGGGCGTCTACATCTAGACGCCCGGCATTTCACCCATGCCGGGATAAGACAGTCCAGAATCCGGCTGCCGGTATTTAGGCAGTCGGCTTCCCGATTGCTTCCCGTGTGAGATGGAGGTTAGTCTGCACGGCAGATAACTTAACCAGGGATTGGTTTATTAACCAGTAGAAAGCAGGTGCAGAATAACAGGGTTATGCAGTATCTCTAGGTGCAGCCAGGAATGTATGGGGTTAATGCTGGGTATTGTAGTACACACCTGTATGCACATATACACAGTGGTGGCAGCAGGATGTATAATATATGCAGCAGTGGTGATGCAGTGGTATAGTGGGGTCTGCCTGTAGTGTACAGTCTCAGTTCTAAGGAGACACTCAGGAGCACGTCCTTCACTTACACATGATGGAGGAGAGAAGATGCGTGGAGAGACGCACATGCACAGTAGTGCACATGTTAGGTCGGAGTTTGCACCTCTGGCGGTCCAGGGTCCTAATGCTCAGGCGGTAAGAGGAGACTGCATGCTGAGCGCTCTCCTCCACCAAAACCTACATGGAGAAAAGGAGCAGCTTCTAATAGAGAACAGCAAGGGGTACAAACTGTACTTCATATGTTGGAAAGGTACAATAACAAACTAGGTCAGTAACAGGTTAAACAATGGTATAAACAAATTGTGTACAAAGGGTAGGATATAAAAAGGCGAGCACAATAGTTTTGATTACTAATAAACCTGAACAAAAATAGGCTTATAAATGAAAACCAAGTAAAAAAAACTAAGTATAACATGCAATATAAACAAGAGTGAACAGGATTCACTTCTGCACTGTTGCACCAAGGGGTGAATAGGTAAGGGGAAATCACTGCGTGCTTGTGCATTTGCAATGTTCTGGAGCTAAGTTATGCAGTATTCAGTGGGGGGTTCAGCTTCAAATTAATTTGCACAGGGAGACCACGTTTTCTTAAAGCTGTCTGGGGATATGTGTAGTGTAGTTGTAATACTTTACATATGGTAATCTGGCTATTGATTATTTAGGTATATGAAGGAAAGTTAGTTTTTTGCGACCTGGCACTTAGCTGTGTTTAGAATGTGTTTAATCAGCTTCTGGGTGTGGCTTGAGGAATTAGGTAATGATCTTGGGAGAAGGGAGCTTTTATCCCATTGTCGTCAATTTATATAATACATAACTATGAAATGACCTTAAATCTACTAAAAGATGACAAATAGTATTATTGCTTGCTCCTGTGTACAAGCAAGTTGGATACTACGCATATTTGTGCATAAAGAAAAAGGATTGTATAAACATATATTTGTACTTTAGTAATTTACCAGCATTGTTACTGAGGACAAATGTGATACTTCCCAAGATAAAAGAAAGAGCCTACTCAAACACTGGTGAGCATACATGGGTATATGGGGAATGGAGATGACTGGAGGGACTAGTAAGGAAACTTCTGTCAACTGGCTAAGTCCCTTTTGGCTTTTTTTTACTGGTAGGCCCTTCATACCACAGTCCTTCAGATTTACCTTTGGAAGAGGCCCATACATCTAGCTGCTATTGTGGCAATTCCCCACTCTGCTGATGGCAGGGTCAGGTAATCTGGGAAATTCAGTATGTTGGTAATCCTCGATTCACCGTTCCCGACCAAACAATGGTTGGGATCGGCGAGTTGGGTGTTTTTAACATGCACTTTTTCAACTATAACGGATCATCGATCATCGATGACTGCCGATTCGTGGATCAAATTAGCAGAGTGGGGAATTGTGCTGCTGATGTGTTACCCCCAAAACTACTTAAATCACTGGCTATATTTTTATTACAGCGTAATTAGTTATATGGAAAAGTGACAGTTTAATTATAGTTAACAATTGTGAGAGAAATATATACTGTATGTCTGGGATCATTTGAGGAATATAACTGGTTTACTCTCTGTTACTAAGGCCTTAGCTTATCGATAACAAATAAAACTGAAGCATTGTTTTGTATGTAGGCCTATATTTTTTTTTCTAATGTGGCCAAAAAATATATAACTTATTTAAAGTGTTTAGCAGCAGGATAAAATATATATATATTTAGTGAGTTATGAGAACAGAGTTTCTGCTGACTAACTCCTTTAATTATATCACATCCTTGATAATGTTAAAATTAGGGGTATAAAAAGACCTAAAGTGCAATTTGTAGTGTTTAATGCAGCCATGTTTAAGCTTGTCAAGTGTCAAAGATTATGATTCCTCCAATACTTTCACTTACATGTAGTACAAGTGGAGGATTATTCCTCCACTTTCTAATATTTTACCCTATACATAGGGATGGACCTTGGTAGGGTAAGCAGCTACCTTGTGTGCATCTGTCTCCCATATTTGCATCATGCCAGCTGTCCTTCTACTCCCAGTGCTGTTCACTTCATCATTGAGCACACTACCCAGTCACCTCCCTTCTCAGTTAAGATGTTGACTGGTAATATTTCTATGCTGCCAGTGATCCTAATGGCAGCTTTGAAATAGCATAAGAAATAGATTTACTGCAGGATGGGAAGGCTACTTAATGCCCAATCATTCAGTGATTTAACTGGCACACATCGAATAGAGGTTTGCAGGAAAATGTGCAATATTGGCCAATCGTAATTATTGTGGATGTGCGTCAGTGGTGGAAAATATAATGTATAGTGATATAAAGTAACCTGGCTACGACAAAGCAGCTGCTATGTCTCAGTTTTGATCATCAGGCATTTGATGGCAAGTTTGCCTTTTTGTGGTGTGGAAAGTGGTCCACCATGCTGAAACCCTTAGGGGACAATTTAATTAGCATTGGTAGACACTGTCACCTTGTGTCTACCAACATTGCACATTTTTTTTTACACATCAAATAGAGGTTTGCAGAAAAATGTGCAATATTGGCCAATTGCGGTGGAAAATATAGGAGCCCTCTGTGTTGGAACATTTAATGTGGCACAGTGCAGGCATCCTCAATGGGACTCAAGTCCTGGCATTATTAATGCAGACAGTGTTGCTATAAGCAGGTGTAAAGTGCGAGAGCTCAATTAGTGAGAATGGTAAGATGGCAAAGGGAATAGTTCCCCACAAGTCTGTTAATGGTTTCCAGGTCAGTGTCTGTAAGCTGTTTCCTAGCTCTTTAGGCTGGAGCCGGTATGAAGCGAGCTGACGTGTGTGCAGAGTGTGACTTTCCTATGGTAAATCCAGGGTCGGACTGGGGCATGAAGGGCCCACCAGGGAATGCAGTGGTAGGGTCCCAAGCTTAAGGAGTACAGTATGTCCAGCTACCAGAGGGGGTATGTCCAGCCACCACAGATGGACTTGGCCAACCATTAAAGAGGACAGGCAAAGAACAGGACCCCTTTATAAAGAAAGGTACAGGGGTGTGTCCGTACCACTCACTTTGATTGGAAGTAGAGTTAATCTTGGTGTAGTTTCCATAGAAACCAAGCACCCAAGTTCATCCATAATCCTGTTTCACCAAGTTACTGACCCCTACAGGATGGGAGGGAGCCACTGAGGATTTCCCCTGTACACCTGTGGGCCAGTCCAACATTGGGTAAATCTAAGGCATTTGAGTTTCTCTTTGTATGTACAGGCCTGTCCATGACTGTGAAGCCATATAGCCCAGGACTCTCTTCTGCTACTATATAATTAAAAGGTGTCCTGCTAACCAAATCAATTTGATTAAAAATATTCAAAAATTTGTTTTTTATTCAACTGAATTACAGCACACTACCCCCACAGCTACAATGTGTAACATTTGACAAATGTACCAGTATGAGTACAATAGATTCTATTGATCTTAGCACACTACATAAAATGTTTCATGAAAACATGTTAAAGTACATAACTAAAATGCGCCTAAAAAGTGCATGTGTATATGTGAATTATCCCTGAGTATCAAATATTGCGATATATCTCGACCCTATAGGCATGCATACTGGCGTTTTTTTAACACCGATATGCCTAAATACTTACCTGTCAGTACTGCTCTTGTGATACAAAGCTACCCTGGCAAAGAAGTTATTTCTGGGTTTATGACTAAGCAATACGCCGGCTCTGATCCCTTCCCTTGGGAGTGGGGGAATATGGTCTATAATTCTATATTTTAAAGTTAATAAATTATGCTTTAAAGAGCGCGTGGTACTACCCCGCACTGCTATATGAACTGCTCTCATTAATGGCAATAGTGAATAACCAGTAGCCAGGCACTTTGCCGTAGCCAAGCATTATAATTTATCAGCTTTAAAATATAGAATGATAGACCATGTGCCCCCACTCCCTAGGGGAGGGGACAGAGCCGGCTTATTGCCTAGGTGAGAAATATTTTGGATTCATAAACTAGATGTTATCACTCCTAGAGGGTTAAATGAATCTATCTCCTTTACCTGTCTAAATTAAAATGACTGTGGGTTCCTCTGCGGAAATCAGGTCATCTTATATTTGATATTTGGTTGTTTTGCATTATGATAATAGTGCTTTTCTCTCTCTTGTTTATGATTACCATCTGCATAATAATTATTATGCTTTATTTGGGGTGTTTTATATGTATATCTATATTGCTGGGTTTATAATATTTATAATATTGCAGACAATATTATCTGTATTGGCTTGAGAAAGGGGGTTGCACCCCGAACCTGTTTCTAATACACATTTATACCGATTTAAGTCTCTGAGTGCCGGTCATTTTTGTGGAAATATATATATATATATATTTATATATATATATATATATATATATATATATATTATTTTCAATTCTGCGTAAAAGTAACATGATTACTATGCAGTGTTTTGGTAACCATCAGTAATTTGTTGAATACCAAAATGTTGTAACCAAACATCCATAAACAATACATTACCATACATACTTAGGCCATTCAATTCAGCATGAGCCATTACTAACCTACTCTCCTAGAAGTTGCAGGAGGCTTCCAAATTTTCAGGTAGCCCCCAGCACCCCTGGAAGAGTGTCCCAATCTCCCGCATCCCTCCCACTTCCCAGTGAAGTGGACATGATGTGGAGATAATTACTGGGTATCACGGCTCCGTATGGAGGGGGTGGAGCTAAATGATGCAAAACTGCATCACTTAGCCCTATCCCCTCCTCGCCATGCAGCAGTTCACTGCCCTGTCACCATGCAGTAGTTCACTGACGGTGACAGGGCCTAATGACTTAGGAGTCCATCCCCCGAAGTGGCCACCAGTTGAGTCTCCTCTCTGGGCTTCTTCCGGAGAGGAGATATAAAATGTCATTAAGTATGGCATGAGAACAGGGCCACATGACCTTGGGGCTGAAAAATATCAAGGGCCTATTATGAGAACCGAAGGAACTGTCCAGTCAGTTTTCAACTGTTTCTGTCAACACTTGCAGTGGAAAAGCTACCCAGGAACTGTTCAGTGGAGGAGCAGATGTATCATCTGTGGGCACTTCCTGAGCACAGCAAAATGCTGTGCATGGGTTGCCCCTGTGTAAGCACAGTTGACGCATGCTACCTTTATATGGGAATAGGCAGCATGCATCCAATTGTGCAGGGAAATGGGAGCGATCCCGATGGAGCACCCTGCAGGGTGCAGAAATGTAACAGCCTCAGTGGCTTCCTGGCTTGAGCAGCAGGCAGCCGACCATGTGGCCAGTTGAGCGTCTGGTCATTATCATGCTGTAATAAATATGACCATATTTTTATGTTGTTAACAGTTATTAGCCCCACCCACTGGGAAAGATAAGGACACATGAAATTGCATATGGCCCGCGTATGGCCTCAACACCGAAATATCCATGAGAGTCACGAATTCCAGGGGTTTTCCTGGATTCCCGAGAGAGTGGGCCTGCTTACCGCTTGCCACTTACTTCACAAGTGCACTAGGCAGTAATGGGGTTGATGACGCATGTTAATACAAATTGCCTCATTGTTCATTGTGGCCCTGCCCACCACTGTACAATACAATACATCGTGGGGGGGGTGGGGACACAATGGCGTGATTGTAGCACCCCCTCCTCCAATTCCCCTAAATTCAACCTACAAAACTGCAAGTTAGTAAGCCTTGTGGTTTGGGGCTGAGAACTGCATAAAATTTGTAGCAGTTGTAAAACTGCACACAAAAACCGGACATTAGTACATTTCCCCCAGGTTTTTGCAAAGACAGATGGCAGAGATCGGGTCTTGTACTAGCCTTTTAATGGATGTAGTTTGCACCTTCCAGTTGCTCTTGTGCTGAGAAGTGCATTTCTTAGCATACTTTCTTTAGCCAATATAAAACAAAGCTTACACACAAGTGCCACATGTCATGAAGACAACATCAATGTCCCCTCACTATCGTGAATATTTCAAGCCATATAAGAGGCAAAACCCAGCTGTATTTTAAGAGAAAACTGACTAGTTTTATTTGATGAGAGATGGTTATACAATGGTAGTAGGTTGAAGTTTTGGTCTGACATTTACAAATTTGCTCAGTGCAACCCTCCATATTTCCTGCTTTTCCAGTCTATGCATAAATCTTACGAGATTGGAGAGGGAGTGTGCAACTTATTCTGAGCAGAGCGGACAATCTATACAAATACAGGTGCAACACCACGTTAAGTGCACTTCAGAAGAGTTCCAATATTAGGTGAAACCAGAGGTTCCCAAACTCCACCATTGCAGTCCATGTTTTAAGGATCTCCATGTTTAAGCACATGTGACTTAATTAGTACCTCAGTCAATTTGATTTAACCATCTGGACACAAGCATGAAGATCCTTAAAACCTGGACTGTAACGGCAGAGTTTGGGAACCTCTGTGTTAAACTATCAGTGCATGCTTAGATGCTAAATGGTACGGGTGGAATGCCAACAGGCCTTTTTGGGATGCTGAAAATGGGGAGTAACACATGAAGCACCACATATATTGATTGATACACCTATATTGCACATATGTGATACATAATATAATCTCCATCACTTTTTGTCACTAAGAGGAAAGTTTTGATATATGGAAAAGCTTGTTCAGCCCCCTCATTGCTAAGTGTACCATACATGTACATATGTCTTTATTTACAAAGACTCTACAGAGTCTGTTACTATTTACCAAACACCTCGTATACGCGCTTCTGTGTAACTAGTACCCCCTATGCTATATATTGTATTCTTTACTAATTCAAATAAAATGTTGATCTCAGATACATTCCAAAGGCTGATGTGCCATGTACATGTGTCTGTGGTTCTCCATGGAGTAAACGTACCATAGGTTGAGAAATACGTATTTAGCAGCTGTATATTTGCCTACGTGATATGTAAAACAATGTAATGCAACAATGATAATAGTTAAATAAAAACAAAGATCTCCTAAAAGTCCACATGCCTGGTCATAGTAGTGACACGTGCCATCATTTGATGAACTTTAGAGCAAATGCAAACTGCAGATTTAATTAAATAAAAAATTGTGCTCTCTGCTGGTCTCCCTTACCTCTCAGGTTCATAACCAGCCTGTAGTCGGGTTGCACTGTACCTCTGAGCCGCAGTCTCATGCCCATGAAGATGCCCACTGTGTACAGGTGAACAGCCATTCATTAAGGAACGCCTGTGTGAGGAATGAGATGGGGAAAGTGGGAGCTCCTTCACATCACCTACAATGAGTCGGTAGTCATAAAGTCCTTGTTGAGCATCACCTTCATATCTGTACCCATCCATGCCCAGCAGGAGAGGGAGAGCTGCTGCTGGGTGAGAATAAATGCAGAGGCAATATATATGAGAAAGTCACTTAATCATATCCTGTGCAGGTTGCTACAACCAGCAGCTCTGCAGAGTGCTATGTAGTGTAATTGTCCTTATAAGTTTTAAGACAGGTTGCCCTTGGTGCTGAACTCAGCTTGAGCAGACAGAAGGCAGGCTAGTCTGAGCTGTGTTCTATCTGTCAAAGAGGATCGGAGTATTTAACATCCTGATAGCTGGGGAATTTGCACACTTGCAGATTCCCTGCCCCCTTCCTCACTGCATGTATCTGTCTCCAGGAGCTGTCTCCACCCAGAGGACAGATTGTTGGTGCTGCACTGGGTAACCGTGAAGTGGCATGTCCTGCCTGATCCTGGGTACCTTTATCGCAGGCCCCATGCCCCATAGCTAATAGTGCTGATGTGAGCATGCTGCTTTTCCTGTGCTTATTGTAGATAACAGCACCAGCAGCAACATAATTATTGTACAGCACTTACCTATAGTAGTTCTCTAGCCCAAGTACAAAGCTGCACATTTTCAGTTTTGAATAGAGAAAAGATAAAAAGTTTGAGGATGTAGCAAATTTTCAGTTTTTGAACAAAAATGAAAGCATTTATTACTTAAGCTGCATACACACACGATTTTTTTTGAACGATTATCGTTAAACGATATCATTTAACAATAATCGTTTGAAGAAATCGTTCACTTTCTGAGTCAAACGATGAACGATTATCGTTCATGCGCGTTCACGTTTGTAGTTTGTAGTTCAGTCAGACTTGTCAACTGAACGATTTTCATTAAGGGAATATGCAAAAATCATTACACTTTAAAAAATCTGACAGATAATCTGACAGAAAATCGTTCATAAAATCGTTGGTAACAAATCGTTGTGTGTGTATGCAGCTTTAAGGTGCATACACACACAACAATTTAGTAAATGAACGATTAGTAAACGATTTTCGTTAAATTTTTGAATGTAAAAATGAACGAAAATTGTTTACTAAAATCGTTCATTTACTAAATGTAATGAACAATTTTTTTTAACTACAAACGATTTTTGCATATTCCCTTACTGAAAATCATTGAGTTGGTCAGTCTGACTGAACTACAAACTACAAACGTGAACGCGCATGAACGATAATTGTTCATCGTTTTAACTCACAAAGTGAACGATTTTTTCAACGATTGAACGATAAATGATATCGTTATTGATAATCGATCAAAAAATCGTTGTGTGTGTATAAATTAGAAAAAAAGTTAAAACCTAATTTATGCCTTAAAGGTGTCTTTTCCCAATTGCAATATCCCCTGTTGTGCACTGGACAGGGAACATTGCAACTTCACTGTATGACTGTGAGACAGAACAGACTGACTAGTGATTAGGACAACAAAATATTTTTTTTTACAGCAGTAAATGTATTTTAACAAATACATCTGTTGATACTACCGTGCATTTGCTCTGCAGCTAGTGTCAAACACAGGAGAAATTGTATTTTGCTGTATTCAGGGTGTGGTACAAAATGAAAATGTATGCTTCCAATCAAAGTCGTATTTAGACATTTTAGCGCTCTGTTCTATTATCCATAATTATGATTTAGTGCAATTCCCTCTCCCCTAACTCACTGTATATATTTTACATAAATTTTGCCCCTATTGGACAAATATTTAAATAAATCCAAGAACAGTTACATTTTAGATCAACATTTCAGTCCTCCTGTGGGACCTTGGTCATTATCATAGCTTCATAGACCCCAGTATATATAGCCAAATCTGTTCTCATCCACTGCTGTCCCCACCAATCGGAGGTAGCTCTCAGCTGCATTGTATAATCCCATCAGCAGCTTCTTCACATAATGTAAATCCAGGCTCCAGCTAAAGTTAATATTCATTCCACTGGCCACCATTATGTTGGAATAACTTAGCAGCATGTATATCAAGCACCCTGCTGATCGAGGTCATAATATCATTTAATTAAAAATGGCTACCAATTTCATATGGATTGGTTAGAAATGTCCATTGATAAAGATAACTAAGTAGAAACATTTTTACCATCTGGCTCCCTTATATAAATATCCTTGACCCTTCTGTGAAAGCCTCTCTCCGATCAGTGGTCCAGTTAACCTCATGGTACAATTTGGAGTTCTTAAAATTTGGAACACCTCTATTTTAGAATTGTCATATACCAGGTTATTATATTATGAGGGAATACAGTATTACTGCAAACCGATGCATTCAAATACTCCTTCCATCTCGTTCCCGCATGTTGTCTTTATATTATAGAGACTATTTTGTTCTTCTATATCTATGTATATTGTTTGTTTTATAAATTTAGAAAATTGTCTATATACAGTCAGGTGCATAAATATTGGGACATTGACAAAATTGTCATATTTTGGCCTCTATTCACCACCACAATGGCTTTGAAATGAAACAAACAAGATGTGCTTTAACTGCAGACTTTCAGATTTAATTTGAGGGTAATTACATCCAAATCAGGTGAACGGTGTAAGAATTACAACGGTTTCTATATGTGTCTCCCACTTTTTAAGGGGCCAAAAGTAATGGGACAAACTGAACAATCCTAAATCTAACTTTCACTTTTTAATACTTTGTTGCAAATCCTTTGCAGGCAATTACAGCCTGAAGTCTGAAACGCATAGACATCACAAGACGCTGGGTTTCATCCCTGTGATGCTGTGCCAGGCCTCTACTGCAAATGTCTTCAGTTCCTGCTTGTTCTTGGGGCATTTTCCTTTCAGTTTTGTCTTCATCAAGTGAATTGCATGCTCAATCGGATTCAGGTCAGGGGATTGACTTGGCCATTGCATAACATTCCACTTTTTAGCCTTAAAAAAACTCTTTGGTTGCTTTTGCAATATGCTTCGGGTCATTGTCCATCTGCACTGTGAAGCGCCGTCCAATGAGTTCTGAAGCATTTGACTGAATATGAGCATATAATATTGCCCGAAACACTTCAGAATTCATTCTGCTGCTTTTGTCAGCAGTCACATCATCAATAAATACAAGGGAACCAGTTTCATTGGCAGCCATACATGTCCACGCCATCACACTACCACCACCATGCTTCACTGATGAGGTGGTATGTTTTGGATCATGAGCAGTTCCTTTCCTTCTCCATACTCTTCTCTTCTCATCACTCTGGTACAAGTTGATCTTTGTCTCATCTGACCATAGGATGTTGTTCCAGAACTGTAATGGCTTTTTTAGATGTTGTTTGGCAAACTCTAATCTGGTCTTCCTGTTTTGTGGCTCACCAATGGTTTACATCTTGTGGTGAACCCTCTATATTCACTCTTGTGAAGTCTTCTCTTGATTGTTGACTTTAACACATATACACCTACCTCTTGGAGAGTGTTCTTGATTTGGCCAACTGTTGTGAAGGGGTTTTTCTTCACCAGGGAAATAATTATTTTGTCATCCACCACAGTTGTTTTCCATGGTCTTCCGGGTCTTTTGGTGTTGCTGAGCTCTCCGGTGCGTTCTTTCTTTTTAAGAATGTTCCAAACAGTTGATTTGGCCACACCTAATGTTTTTGCTATCTCTCTCATGGGTTTGTTTTGATTTTTCAGCCTAATGATGGCTTGCTTCACTGATAGTGACAGCTCTTTGGATCTCATATTGAGAGTTGACAGCAACTGATTCCAAATGCAAATGTCACACCTAGAATCAACTCCAGACCTTTTACCTGCTTAATTGATAATGAAATAACGAGGGAATAGCCCACACCTGTCCATGAAATAGCTTTTGAGTTGATTGTCCCATTACTTTTGGCCCCTTAAAAAGTGGGAGGCACATATAGAAACCGTTGTAATTCCTACACCGTTCACCTGATTTGGATGTAATTACCCTCAAATTAAATCTGAAAGTCTGCAGTTAAAGCACATCTTGTTTGTTTCATTTCAAAGCCATTGTGGTGGTGAATAGAGGCCAAAATATGACAATTCTGTCATTGTCCCAATATTTATGCACCTGACTGTATGTACTGTAAATGTATAATGTATTATTTGCAGTTCTATAATAAAAAAAAGAAGAAAAGAAGCTCTCATCTTTGCTGGGGCACTCTTTGACAAAATATTAAAATATAACTTTTATTATGTATGTTAAAATGATCTTAACAACAAACAAATAACGTACAACACATAAAAAGTATCAAACGATGATACAGCGAAAATATGAATAATAAATAGTATGGTATTACTGAGTGTTAATATCCAGTAGTATAGGCAGCAGTCATGTTCAAGTAAATAGGCAAGTTTCTGTATATAATCCGTAGTAAGAAAATATATAGTACACGGTAATTGCTTAAATAGAATTACCTAGTATAGTCTTCTAATAGACCAATATTTAGTCTCTTTAGCACTCACTGCTTCTTAACTCCAGCATATAACTACATATACATTTATATACAGTTTTTTAAAATATAGTGATAGCTTCCACCAATGGTACAATATGTATTGCCGCCCATCAATACCAGCAATAAATCAATACAAATAAATGGTTCCGCTGTACATACTCTGGTATAGGTTTAGTAGTACAGGTAATTGGTATGTCTGCTAAACAATCAGCCTATAGCCACAAAAACAATTTATATATCAATTAGAGCGGATCAATAGATGGTATTGAAAAAGATGTAGAAAGGTTGGTCTAATGTGTCAAAGTATCATGTAATAGTTATGTTGGTTTCTATACAAAAATAGTTATTGGCTATATATAGACAAAAATAGCTTTTGCCAAAAATATGGTAGCGTGTAGAGGTATCGCCAAAAAAAATTAAATAAAGCTACTCCATTACAGACATATCAATAAGGCTGCTGCTCTTTGTGTGACATGCATTTATACAAAGAGTGAGCATGCCCTCTGATCGCCCTAGGGTGTGAATACGTTTATAGGGCATCTGCTTTTGTGCAATGAAAGAGGGTGCCTATGATTTGTTGCAGGGATCTCCTAAATCATCGACCCAATGAAAGTACCCAAAGAACTAAAAGAATGTAGTTTAGAGAATCAAAGTATGAATAAAGAGAAATAATGTCATAATCGTGCAGTGGTGTGTACTGCTGCTCCCTACTTACTAAAAAGCATTGATGGGGAGTGAGGGGTACACCGCTGTAAGTGGGATTTAGAAGAGATAAGATATAGGTCGGGTGGATCGCTAAATGGGGCAGTGAGGGGGCCCTGTTCTCAAAAGGACATAACACATGTACTCTCAGGGGAGCACCTCCACATGAGTGACTATTGTTTATTCATAATAGTAATTACCTCTGCAATTGTGGATAACTATAGAATTATTACATATAATTTGATATACATTTCGGACCAGTTCCAACCCACCTGTGCTCAGGTCTCCCAGCTTTTCCCTGATATCCCTGTAATCCTATAACCTCCATATGATATATAGAGGGGTATTCAATATGAAACGTAAATTTCGCTGTCGAAGTTTATGTTTCATATCGGAGCTTTTACCTGGGATAAAGTATCGGGCGCGCGCCCGCTTATCCCTGTATTCAATATGAAAGCTACGAAAACGGGAGCCTGCGAAGTGGGATTTGCGTTAAATTACGAAATTTTCCTTAAAATTGTAGGACCCCCGTAAAGCTGTAAAAACATGGGGGATCACTATGGGTACCCCCATTTTTAGCCTGCAAATGAAAGTCGGGGATTTAAATAGCCGCAGCAGGTGTTTTTTTCCCGACATTGAAGAAGTGATGCAGAAGAGCACTTAGGTTTTTTTTTTCGTTTTTTCAAGTGGTCCCATCAAATTTGAGGTACATGAAAATGGGTACTAGCATATTTTTATGTCCCTAAAGTATTTTTTTTTAAATTCTGCAACTGTGCACCTGCCGCTATAATTCTATTCTAGAATACACCTGCCGCATATTTGCAGAATAGCTCTGAACCTAATACCCTATTGTTAAACAATTTTTTCCCAATTTTTTTTTTCACCCCAATTTTTAAATTAATTTTTTGGAGTGTCCCTATTTTTTTTTTTTGACACAGTTATTTTTAAAATGTCATTCCCAGGGGTGCAGGCTATTTTTTTAAGCCTGCACCCCTAAACCCCAATTCTGCACTTTTTTTCGCCACCTATTCAATGGTGAAAAGTTATCCCCGTTTTTTTTCAAAGACTTTTCGAACCTGCGAAAAGTCTTTGAAATTGAATACAGTGTAAAACTAAAACCTGCGATAATGACGTCATAGGTGCGATATTAACGCAAAAAACGGACTTATCGCTCCATATTGAATTCCCCTATTAATTACTATCAGAGAGGAATTATTTTATAACAATAGCACAGCCTTGAGGTACACACGGGGAGGGCAGAGTCCCATAAGAGTATGGAGGGGGCACAAAGTCCAACATGGAGATGGGGGGGACAGGGTTACTCATGGGTATGGGAGGGCACAACCACACATGCGTATGTGAGGGGCAGAGTCACACATGGTTGTGGGGATGCTGACACAGAGGATGAGAATAACATGTAAGGGAAAATGGAGTCGGAGTGGACAGTGCATAAAGGGGAAGTCAAGGCAGGTGGGTGGGCTGACTGTGTATGCACCAGGGGGCTGCAATGAAAGAGGGTGCCTATGATGTGCCCCCGTGTTTTCCTTAATTCAGCTCCAGTCAGGGCTGGATTAACAATGGGGCGGATGGAGCTGCAGCTCCATGCCCTCCATGAAAATAGGCTCACACAGTCCAGGGGATGGGCTGGCCAGGTGGGGCAGGTTACTACCTCCCAGACAGCTCCCATTACAAGATCTTTGGGCCACTGTTGCAGCAGGAATCAGGACTGTTAGGTGTGTATGACTAAGAGAAGAATAGGGAATGTGAAGTCTGAGCATGGGTGCCGGGGGTGTCTTGCATGTGAGCCCTTGTATGTGATTGATTGGATAGAATTAATGAATGGGGGTGCTTGGGGAGGTCAAGGGCATGAGCGGGCTCTGAGGCAGGAGAGGAGCAGTTTGAGGTGTGAGGGGAGCAGTGCCAGATAGTTTGTTGTACAACACTGTCTGGGGTATTTGGACAGCTACATAAGAACAACAAGAACAGAAACAAATTTTTTTGGATTAATTACAGTACATGCTGTATGTGATTTGCAATTTCTCAAGCAGTGGTCCAAAAGATCATCCTGAATCAGATGGGTACCAAATACTACCTAAATAATAATTTGTAAATGTTCTCTCAAATTCTTAACTGTTCTGTAATAGGAGTCCATTCCTTAATGTCCAACATCTCCCCTATTTCCTTTTCACACTTGATTTCATGTGGGTCCTTCATGGTAAAACTTCGATAACAGTTCCTTTGAGCAGAAAGGCTGTGTTTGAAGTACTGAAATAATCTGTTGGTACAAGATGACAGAGGAGTTTTATTTTGTGCTTGAACCATTTCCCCAAACAATTTAAAATCAGTGCCTGGTGGGAATGCTGGATTACTCTATAAGGAAGTCATATTCTTGTTTGTTTTTTTGTCATAAATTTGAAAATGTTCGTGTAATTATACAAGATGGAGAGTGCAAACCTTAAATTGGGGAGGTTGTGTTAAGGGAGGTCTGTATTTAGGCAAAATCCAGAATAGCGAGTATGGCTGTGGTCATTTGCCACATTGTCTAGCCCATTAACTTCAGCTTTGTCCTTCATGACTTTTCCTCTCAGGACTAACCAGCTTGGCTGGACATGGTGTGTCTCTGATAGCTACCCTAGCCAAGTCGTTCTCTCCTGGGAACACCCAATACATTAGGGAAAGGAGACCCAGGGCCATCGAGACATAAATGGAAAATACTTTGTGAGCCTGCAATGTGGGGTATTTGTTCAATGTACCAGTAGGCCCAGGCCCACTCCAGGCCCTTCAAACAGCCTGGGTAATTAGTACCTGCGCCCCCACTCTCTCAGCAACCCTGAGGAAACCTAGCAAGGTCCACCCATAATCTTGTGCAGGACAAAACTAGAATGAAACACAATTGGAAACAGGCCAAGGAATAGGATGGGTACCAAAGATTTCAAGATGAACACAGGTGAAAAGTCAGGGTACTGAAAAGGTTGGTCAGAAAAAAGAGGGTCATTAGAGAAGGTGAGGAACATGCTACGTGAGTAGTAGATAATCATATAAACGAAATAGCACAGAAAGCTGAGATCATTTTTCACTTCTCTATTTGTTTGTATATTATTTATGTCATTTTAATTCTTTTATATTTCATTAACACTTATTGATTTATCTTTACACAGCTATCCTTTTACACTTCACTATCACCTTTTTTCCACTTTTCGTGTGATGCCCTGGGGATGGTCCTTGGCTAGAATTTTTTGGGGTGCCTTGCTTCTCACACGTGCACCCCTTAATGTTAGGGACGCTGGTATAGAGGAGCCTTGACGTTGGCCCAGCGCTTATTCATATATTTGCAAATGTATGTAAACCAATACCTCTGAATTTCTATTATCATGTAGGATTCAAGTATTTTTGATTTATCTGCAGTGTGCTGGAGGGCAATTTTCTTTTTTCTGTGTTCAGTGCAAACCCCGCCCTTTACAAGCACCTGTAGCATATCATTAAGCTGATTGAGCAACTACCATATTTTTTGCTTGCAGTCTGGAGGCATGAAGGGAGTCAGCATTAGGAGGAGGTGCTGATCCTTATAGTGCCATGTGGAGGTTTTTGGGGTACCTCCAAGGTAAGTTAGCTCTCAGCTCATACATGTACTGTTATTATGCAGTACATCAATTTGTAATTATATGACCCAGAGTGGGTGCTACTATTATGTAGCAATAATTATTTTGGGGTGAGCGTTTGGGAGTGGGGCCCCCGGGGTTGTTCTGGCTGGACCTTTCTCATGGCATCGCCACTTAATTCACATAGAATATTTTTTCACTTCTCTATTTGTTTGTATATTATTTATGTCATTTTAATTCTTTTATATTTCATTTAACACTTATTGATTTATCTTTACACAGCTATACTTTTACACTTCACTATCACCTTTTTTCCACTTTTCGTATGATGCCCTGGGGATGGTCCTTGGCTGGAATTTTTTAGGGTGCCTTGCTTCTCGCACGTGAACCCCTTAATGTTAGGGACGCTGGTATAGAGGAGCCTTGACGTTGGCCCAGCGCTTATTCATATATTTGCAAATGTATGTAAACTAATACCTCTGAACTTCTATTATCATGTAGGATTCAAGTATTTTTGATTTATCTGCAGTGTGCTGGAGGGCAATTTTCTATTTTCTGTGTTCAGTGCAAACCCCGCCCTTTACAAGCACCTGTAGCATATCATTAAGCTGATTGAGCAACTACCATATTTTTTGCTTGCAGACTTTAAAATATGCTAGCACCCATTTTCAAGTACCCCAAATTTGACAGGTCTACTTATTTTCACAAAAAAAAACTGCTTAATGCCATTCTTCACCACTTGTGCAAAGACGCTAAAAAGAAGCTATTGAAACAACTTAAGGACCCTAAACAGTTTTATTAGGGATATTCGGACACATCTACATTGATCCCCAATGTAAGTGTATCTTTTTGGGGGGTTCAGACTGGTTTCCTCAATTCTGACAGTACTTTCCGCCTGTTCTGAATTCGCCACTTGCTGTTTTCATGTGTTTTGCAATTGAATATGGTGAATAGCGGGGAACGTGCACGATAAGTTTCCACGTCCAAAAGACGCGATGTCGGCGAAAAGTCCGGCAGGCAAAACTTTTCCGCGGTGCGAAACTAATTGAATACAGCCCTTTGTTTGGATTTCAAGGTGCATGTCACAGTGAACCGAAGTCCTGCAGCGCTGGTCTCCCGTGGCTGCTGTGGTCCAGCTGCAGGCAGGTGCCCAACCGGCACCCACCACAGTAATCTCCCCCACTGGCCGGTGCTTCCTCCCTGTTACTATTGGGGTCCTCTGGGTTACTCTCTCTGCTCCTGCTGTGTGCAGGTGGCCGCGGCTCTCATAGGGGTGCATGCACTGCTCTGCTTGTAATTTAAAGGCACAGGCACGCCAAAGGACTGACATCACGCTGGTGCCACATTTAAATCTGAATCCTGTGAACCTCCTTAACTTGTAATTAGTGTATTTCTGGTTCTGACCTGGGCTTTCCTATGACTTGATTCTGCCTGCTCCCTGATACCCTATTTGCCTGTCCAGTTCTGATCTATTCCTGTATGAGCATGCTCCAGTTCGCCCCAAGGTGACTAGCCTTCACCTGACCTTATGTCATTCACACACTAGCCCATGCATTGGTATTCAGACTGAGGGCTGTGACCTATGTATCAGGTGCAGCGAAGTCCAAATCCCCTTGTGGGGGTCCCTGGTGAAAGCCACTCATAAGTTAGACTCCGCGCCTCAGTTCTGGGTTTCCGCGAATTCCAATTGTACAGTCAGCATCCATGTAATCCACCCAAGAGTTGTCACAGTGCAATACTGCAATTAATTACAGCCCTTTATAGCACCCCTATGGCCTGATTATTTAGTAATGGGTTTCTATAAGTGGCGGATCCAGGGGGGGGCGATTGGAGCGATCGCCCCCCCTAGCACAGTTTGTCTGACCATTATCATCTCTCTCCTCTGCATCATTAAGTTCAAAGGAGAGAGATGATAATGGCTGGGCTGTGCTGTGATCGGAGCTCCCGTCTCCCAGTTAGGGGGATATGTCAGTGACAGGCTGTCAGCTGACCCGGGAGCCGGGGAGGAAGCAATCACAGCCGGCTCCTCACACCCTGTGATCTGCTAAAAAAAACGTACCTCTGTCCAGGGACCGAAGATCGGGGTTCCAGTGAAGTCCTCCTTCCAGTCAGCTGGTCTCCCGGCTACTGCACTGTGACCCTGGTCAGCTGCTGCATTAAACAGCTGACTGGGTCACAGTGCGGGATGGGAGAGCAGCTGACCGAAGCCCGGAGGGAGAATATCACCGGAGCAGCGGAGGTAAGTGTGAAAGTAAAGGGGGGTTGTCGCGGGGGGGGTTTGCTGTGAGGGGGGGTCGTGGGGGGGAGGGGTTTGCCGCAAGGGGGTTCGCAGAGAGGAGGGGGGGTTGCCGTGAGGGGAGGTGGAATTAATCATTAACTCGCCCCCCCTAATACAACAGTCTAGATCCGCTCCTGGTTTCTATACTCTTCCTTTCCTATTATAAATGGCAATGGAATGTCCCCTCTCTCTTTTAATCTATGTACTGGCCGTTGCGCCTTTGGCTGCCACAATCCGAAATCTCCATACATTCCCAGGTACAGTGTACAGTATCACAGTCGGACCCTACTCACACAAATTATGTCTTTTTGCTGATGATATTGTTCTGTTGTTACCTGCCATGAGGCCTTCTTGTCTGTCCTCCACGCAGTCCTAGCGAGCTAAATCGCAGCCTCTTTATAAATAAAACACTACAAAGACAGAAGCTTTATCTTATAATTCCTCTGGGGAAACGCTTTCACTTCTTAAGATCCATTATATGCAGGGGCGGATTGGGCCACCAGGACAGCGGGAAAGTTCCCGCTGGGCCGACCCCTAAACCCCTTTGCTGGACTGGCCGATTCTGCTGGGCAGGGCTGGCACTGACTGCCGGATGCAGCGCTTCCGGGGTTTAGGTTTCGCTATGGAACGCAAACCTGAAGCTCCAGGCACCACAATGACTGTGCGGTGGTGGTGTCCCCTCCCTCCCTCCCTCACACACTCTCATACTGCACAGCGATGACTTCTACCTGCTGGCATACTCATCCTCCTCTGCCCACCATCAGCTTCGTGGGATGTGTCGGAGCAAGGCTGCGGGAGATGAGCCAGGGGGCGGGACCATGCAGGGGGGCGGGGTGTATGCAATGGTCAGTCTGCCTGGGATGGAGGAGTAGACAGCAGGACACGTATGGCAGCCGGAGGAGCGGTGCAGGATACGGAGGCTTACTCTGGCTGTGCGAAGCAGCCATCAGGGAAGAGAAAGGGACAGCGGCCAGGAGGACCCATGAGCTGAGGTGACCTACTCCTATCCTACCAGCTTCCCACAACTACTCCCATCCTGCCCTGCTTCACATTATTACTCCCTTTCTGTCTCCTGTTTTGAAATACTACTACTCCCTGACTGCCCCACACTACTACTACTCCCTGACTGCCCCACACTACTACTACTCCCTGACTGCCCCACACTACAGAATCGGTATGAAATACCGCAAGCTGCATGGCCGGCGGTTTGATTCCCAGCAGCGCCTGGCCGACAGATGAGAAGAGCCCGGCAGCCCCCCCCCTGCCCCGCTGCCTAAACTTAAGTCCCCCGGGGGGTGCCTAACCCTAAGTCCCCCCCGGGGCTGCCTAACCCTAACCCTCATTCCCCCTATCCTAACCCTCCCGGGGGGGTGCCTAACCCTAAGTCCCCCCCCGGGTGCCCTAAACCTAATCCCCCCCAGCAGCTGTGTGCTCGCGGTACCCGGCATCCCTTCGATCGGGATACCGGGCGCCGGTCTCCCAGAGTCGGGGAAATGTCAAGCGTCTACATCTAGACGCCCGGCATTTCATCCTCGCCGGGATATGGCAGTCGGGAAGCCGGCTGCCGGTATTAAGGCAGCCGGTTTCCCGATTGTATACGCACACTTCTACTACTCCCTGACTGCCCCACACTATTACTACTCCCTTTCTGTCCCCACTACTACTACTCCAAACTTACACCTGATTTGTGTTTTTATTTTTTTCCAGCAGGGACCAATGTGTTTTTTTCCTGTAGGGACCAATGTGTTTTTTTTCCTTGTAGGGGCCATTGTGTTTGATTGATTTCTGTAGGGTTGAGCTTATTTCCCCTTCATTGTAAGGACCTGGAAGTGACGTGAGGTGAGGGCGGAAGTGCGGTCCCATACCCATAAAGGCCACCAAACAAAGAAATTTGTCCCCTCGTGGGCTCGGTTCGCTCGCCATGCTTTGGGGACAGTGGCTTGCTTCGTTCGCCACAGGATTATATTCTCCATCTATGTCCACGTGACAAGTAGGGAATTACTGTACATTGGACAGTAACTGATGACGTCAGGGTCCTCTCCATGAAGGGCATCTAGACCCTACCATTTTGGTAGGGTCCACTGTTTGCTTATCCAGTGGGGACCATTGTGTCTTATTCTTTTCTGTGCGGGCCAATGTATTTGTTTTATTCTGCGGGGCCGGTGTGTATTTTATTTTTTTATTGTTGAGGCTAATGTGTTTTTTCCTGTGGGGGCCAAAGTGTTTTCTTTTTTTTCTTGTACATTGTTTGTCATCTGCGCATGGGTCTGAGTTGCAGTGCAGATTTAGACGCATGCACCAAGAAGTGTATTAGAAATGTGTTCGGTATTCCTAGGTAGTTACAGGGGGTTGTCTAAAGACTTAGGGGCCTATGTATCAAGCTGTTTGATACATAATATTATGCAAAAACTGTAGTTTCTGCATAATTTTATGTATTGTACTAAAAGCACAATGCAGGTGATTTCACAGTAATCTCCAGCAAAGTGCTAATTAGCGCTGCAGATCGCAGTCCTCATTATTATCAATGGGGACTACGATCTGACCCCTATGTACTGAACTCCAAAAAGCGATGCTATTCAGAGTTTAGCCCCGTTAGTTTATACCATCTTCAGATGGTGTAAACTACTGTAAGCCAATGGGGGCTCCAGGGGCAGGAGAGAGATCTTTTGATCTCTCCCCTGCAGCCCCAGCCAGCTCTGGAAGCTTACGCTGTGCCAGCTTCCCCCGTGAAGTCTTTCATAAACGTGAATTCTTCTATAATTTGCTGGTGATACAACTTGCAGGGACAGTGGTTACCACAACCTCTGACCCTGCGAGCTCCCCTTGATACATAGTGGGGATATTTTCATTAAAAATGAAAATATCCCCATGCAAGTTGAACCGATAACAATCGCGGCAGTACCGCGATCATTAGTACATAGACCCCTTAGACACTGACAGTTGGCATCTCAGTACTTGCATATTCAAACACATGGCTATACACCAAGGAAGGGCATTGTAGTGTTTATAGCCTAAAGTCACAGACGCAACTGCAGCAAAAGACACAGGACAGCCGCTACTATGTCCATCTCAGAATCAGACCCTATATGAAGGGATCAGCCCCTAGACAGACCCCACCTCCTCAACAGACCCCGCACCTATTGGGGCTGCTTCCATAAATTTCCCGGGCTGGTTTTCCATCCCAATCCGCCCCTGATTATATGTATAGTTGGAAGGCTGACTCTATTCTGTATTTCGGTACCTTCCGCACTATTCCCTATTCTATTTCTAAAACATTTTTACTCCATGGGCAAAATTTACTAAGCCGCGGGTTCTAACCCCCAGGGGTTTGGTGGTGGTTTTGCAGCGGCTTCTAAATGACAGCCCTGTTCTATTCTATTCTAAATGTGTTTTAACTGCAGTTTTAGAAATGTATATGTATATTTCCTATACATGGAAGCGCAAACCCCCTCATTTAGTGTACTCTCGCCTTACTAAACCTAGAAGCCATGATTGGTTGGAGATTCCCAACCTGTTTGCTTAACACTCTGTATGCTTGATTTCTCAGATTAGTGATTGGGTTCTCCCTCCTCCTACATCCAAACCCTGGGTTGACAAACATGACTACCCTCTTAGTGACTTCCTTTGGACTCCCTCCCAGCTTCGCTCTCTTCCCTCTGGCACCTCTAAAGCAACTTTGGCTTCTCTTAAGGAGCGGGAAGCTATAATCAATAGGTCTCAGTATATCACTTTACTATCTGGTACCCTCTCCCTACATTCACTCTCTTGACTGATTCCATACCTCAGGATTACGCCCTGGTGTTATACATTACTTGTTGCGGACCTTATAGGTATGACTTCTTTGGTCCCCTTTTCTCATTTACAGTCCCAATCCTCAACATTTATGGGAAGCTGTTGTACATCTAACTTTTACACCTCAACAATAGGAATCCTATTATATAAAAGGTCATCAACTCTCTAAATCCTTCAACTCTTGTACTATACTCTGGCCAAAGTACATACCATATGGGCTGCCTAATCAAAATTTTGTTGGAGCAACTGCATGGAGGAGGGCAACATCTTTCATATCTTTTGGGAGTTTCCTTCCATTAGATCCCTGAGGGATAAAATGTTTGATCTGATATATAAGGGATTTGAATGTTAGACTATTTTCCTCCCCCTTGCTTGCTCTGCTCCATGCAACTTGCTTTTTTGATGGAAACTCTTAATATACATTATTCTACCTCTGTCCCCTCGCCATTGATGAGGTGGTTTAAATGACACAAATTCAGCACTAATGGCGAAGGGGCACCCTTATTATTGAGGAATGACTCTTTCTCCTCCAGACTTACTTTCCCCATGTATGTCACGGTTTTTAATCAGAACTCGTGGTACTAACTTTTGCTCTTCATTTATTGTCTTTATCTATTTGTATATGGCATTTGCTTTTTTTTTCTCTGCAATATTATTGTATTTTACCTTAATATGTGGACTTTGGGCCTGATTCAGCATGGATCGATATTGCGTTCGCAGCTCCGTAATCGCACACAGGTCTGCTGCGAAAATATGCTAATGAATGCAATCGCAAAGCCGTTGCACAGTCAGCATAGAGATGCACACTACTGCTATCTTACATCTGAAATACCTGTCATTCCTGCGTATACATCGGTAACATCGAGTAACATCGGCCCCTCACGCAGAATTGCAGCATGTCTGACCTGCCGTAGACACTGCAAGTCTTGCTGAACGCAATAAGTACTCAAGCTGCATATGCCGTCTCAGTGGCTAATTTATGCACGCCCAGGAAAAGGTGTTCAAACGGACAGCCTCCTGTGTTTCTCCGACCACTCCCCGTCACCACCCCCAAACGTTCACAGCCTGTCACTCACTCTGCAATGGCTCTCCGTGATCGCAGTGATGTCTTCGCGCACTGCGATGCATACGCATGCGCAGTACATAACAACCAACCATCTGCGTACGCTTTTGCAGTTGTGATCCATGCTGAATCAGGCCATTTGTACTCTTTCCACCCCAGTAGCCTTTCTCTTTCCCTTTTTATTCCATTAAAACTTTTCAATGTGGCAGAGATAGCATGCCTGAGGTGTGTGAGTTGCAGGGTTGTAGCTGGAGAGAATCCAGGCCAGGTGTTTCTTTTGGCCAGTGTTGAGAAGCAGCTGATTGCAGACACCTGTCAGCTTGTTTTAAAACTGTGGCCATGATTCA
This sequence comes from Taudactylus pleione, assembly GCA_031769625.1. NCBI lineage: Eukaryota > Metazoa > Chordata > Amphibia > Anura > Myobatrachidae > Taudactylus > Taudactylus pleione. Next base: position 40,584,886 of record JAUIMM010000018.1, read on the forward strand.
GACCCGCTCGCTGCCGCAGGTAACTCGCAGGGTCTGTGGGCGGTTTTTTTTTTGTGTCTCCAGGCCGCTCGCAAAGCTGTGGGTGTCCACCCACAGCTAGTGCGAGCGGGCTGGAGACCGTCGCAATTATCGCGACCATCGGGCTTGCAACGAGACACCTTCCTCAGCCAGCCCCTCAGCACCACAGCTAGCCTCAGCATGGGCAGGGATGACATGCAGTGATGTGACTTTCGATGTGACCTTTGACATCATGCCACTGCATCGCCGAATTTGTGACCTGCGACTGAGCCTGCAAGAGCCCAGTAAAGTGTACACTGTGTATGCATTGTGGTAGCCCTACTGCTTTTGGCCATGATCCCTGATATCACTCCCTGGCCAGGAATCTGAAAATAAAAAGTGGTAATCCTCTCCTCTTCCCCAGGCGCAAGATTTTTGGTATCCAATTGGGTGCAGGGTTTTGATTTTGTTTTGAGCATTCAAGTTTTTTTTGAGCGCCTCCAGAGCGGGTGTAATTTTTCCTAAAATCCATATTTTAAGGAAAAATTGTCTGTACCTACTCTAAAACCCTTTGTACAGTCCTCCTAATGACTAATTAAGCAATTGGAAGTTTCCAATTAGCTTAATTAGTCCTTAATTGCTCACTTCTGCAGCGCTGTTCTCCTCCTCCATCTCTCTTCCAGTGTCGCAGACAGCTTCCATGGACTGACCGGGCACAGGACAGGTACGACCCCTAACCCTGCACCCCCTCCCCACACACACTACCTTCACTACACTACCCCTAACTCGGCTGCCCCACACACACTACCTACACTACGCTACCACTGCTAACCCTGCACTCCCCCCCCCCCACTCATGGACCTAACTTTTATGACTAATTTCTGTTTATGTCAATGTGCACATATTTTCCCTGGCTCCTTGAAAGACACTACTGCCTCATAGAGCTTTTGAATTCTTCATCTTGTCCACATCAAACATATTGGGCCAAATGTAATACTTGCATGTTTTTCAGACTCAAAAAAAATCATGATTTAAAATCTCACCCAGATGTTTTCCCATTTTGAAGATAAAACACCAATGCATGAGTTTACTGCTAAGCTCTCACTTTTTCTAAACTCTCACCCTATTACATTTGGCCCATTGTGTTGGGATCTCTAGTAATACAGCTATAAGCTCTAACAGATTTGTCCTAAAGAACAGGTTTTAGCTTAGTAGATCATGCAAAATGGTTATGATTGGTAGATACCACAGAGGAGCTAGTGTTCACTCTAGGTCCGGCGCCAGGAAGGGACACTTCTGTGTGCGTGCATGAAAAGGGAGCGTGGCCACGAGAAAGGGGGGCATGTCTTGAATCCCCCCCCCCCCCCCTGTTCATCACGCTTGTACTCACTACACTACAGCTGGTAACCCTGCACACACTACCTACACTACACTACCCCTATCCCAGACAGGAACTAAATCTCCCATAAGCCCCTCTTCCTCCTTGTATCCTACGCAGCAACTTGCCCAACAGTAGGGGGGCTGACAGGGAGGGTGAGAGACCAGGGAGCATCTGTGCCTGGTGTTCCATGCCGCAGCATTTTTGGAGAGCGCATACCCGAGGCGATCCAAAATTGGGGTGAGGTGCGCATAGTGTTTTACAGGCAAAATCCCGCACCCAATCACAACAGTATCTTTGTGCGCACACACTGTGTAATGCATGCACCATAGTTTTTGCACATGCGCAATAGCAACAAATCACTCCACTACAAGAACATAAGCATTGCATCAGGCCCAATAATATAACATTTTAAATTGTGTAGTTTCAAATTTGTTATTTTATGTGCAGTTTGGCCCTTAATAAATAAATCTCTCAAATCCCTGTAATATTTTAGACCATAATAAAAATAAAAATGCAACATTGCTATCTATAATATCCCCTGTGCTTGACTGAAGATGTTTCAATAAAACGTAATTAGAGTAAAAATGTCTTACCAAAGTTTGTCAGACATGCCACACACTACATCTTGTTACGTGGCTGCATGCATTGTTTACATACAAATAACCTTGTGTGACACCTTCTTATCATGGCAGCTGTTACAGTCATTACTGAAATAATAGATTATCAGCTTCACTTTCATCAGCAAATTGGTTGGCATCCTACATTAACTAACTCATCTGTTTTGAAAACGGTCTTTGGATGTTGCCTAATTTCTAACAACTAGCTAGTGATATGGATATGCAGTATTGAAAATCTTAAACAATATCACAAAGGTACTATAATGGGGCACATCCACTAGATGATCTACTCCCTGTCCAATCTCTAAACAATTTTCCCTTGATTTTTTCCTTTGAAATTTTATCTTTCAGTCTGAACGATTTGCAAACGATTTTCAATCGATTTGCAAACTATCTTTAATAGATCAAGTGAAACTGACCTGCATGTTCAGTCGACTGACGAGACGACCAAACGACCAGCGAGAGCGCGCATCGTTGATCGTTAATGACCAAACACTGCACGATTTATAAACGATTTTTAAACGATTGAACGATAACGACGTCGTTATCATTCAATCGCCTGCTAAAATCGTGTAGTGGATGCCCCCTTTAAGTGCCAGAGACAACAAATTCCTGCCTATCAATATACAGTACAGGAAAAAAAACTTGCACAAAACAGACAATATTCTAATTTACACATCAAAAATATTACATTATAAGGACTCAGTGATTGTCCAGTAATCCTTTAACCCTGGTAGCAGCACACCAACACAACCCTTTCTATCAGGTACAAAATGCTCTGCTCCTGGACTTCCCTCTTAATCATACTTACCTACTTTTGAAATGTTCTCTCTGGGATACAGGTGGGCAGTGATGGGGGTGGGGCTGGACTATTTTCGTTATTAGACCTCGCCCCCTTATGATGAAATGCCCCATACGATGGAATGCAGATTCTGTGTCATTTTCTCTGCATTCTGCCCACTTTACTAGGAAGGAGCAGAGTCAGGGCCACAGCAAAGCCCTAGGGATGGCACAACCATTGCCCGCCCTTGTTCAAACTGGCTGTTCAGCCCACATCATATTGCCTGCAGGTGCCTTTTTTATATACTGTAGTGCAACTTTGGTTCATTTTTGGGGTGTGGGTCCCCCTGGATTGCCTTGGTTTATCTTTTTCAGGGCACCGCATTATAACACATTTTTCTCTTATAACACATTTTAACCCTTCACTGTTTGTTTATTATACATGTACCTCACTTTTTAATTTTCATTCTTTATATGCAGCTGTGGCTGCTCTTAACTATGTCTTTTACACTGCACTTTTCTTACTATGGCGGTGCCCTGTGGCGGCTTAGCTGGGCCAGTTTGGGGGTGTCCTGCACTCTGGATTTGAATTCTAGTATGTTAGGGACCTACCCTAAAGAGGTTACCTGGATATGGTGGGTAGGCCCATAACCTTGGCCAAGATTATGCTAAAAACCTCTATTGATTGCAAAATTCTATTGCATTTATATATTATTAATAATTTGGAGTTGTGCACCCGAGATTTGTCTGTTTTTGTGCCTGTCACAATGATTACGTGAATGGCTAAGTGCATGTTCGTCTCTGCTAGCTTCCCTTATCCTTGCTCCTCGGGTGATGTCAGCGCTGTGCTAGTGACACTGGGGTATGAAACGTCTTGACAAGCCTGACAATGAGGTGCTTTGTGAAGTGGTTCTGGCGATTCCTGTGATCAAATGAAAATCTTTTCTTTTTGGTATTTTTCTCCAAAAAATATATGAAAAATAAAAATAAATAGAAAATATATAGTGTAAAACCGTAACAATGTTTTATAAATCGTGAAAGGTTGATATAAACCGTGGTCCTGCGGTGGTTGCAAAATGCAATGCTGGCCTTTAAGGTGAGGTCTTCAATTCCTCCCACATGTAGTGTTGTAAATGGGGAAATAAATACAACAAGCCTCCATGGTACAGATCAATTTACCCAATCCAAGATTTTATACAATGTACAGTGTACGCACTTTGAATGGGTTATATTATATGCCTTGGACATTCATTTTCTCATCCCGATGTCTGTCGGTATATTACTATCGGTCCATATACCCAGTCCAAACATAATTGTGGATATAGACTAATTTCTTTATAAAACAGTAAATTTATTTCTTAATCTGTATATGATAAAAAGATCTTAGCAGTATGTTGTTAATTTCACCAGACCTGAAAAAACATACAATTTCTATTTAAATAAAAATTTCAAATATATAAAAATGCAAAAATAAATAAATAAATAAATAAAGCAAAGATAATTCCAAATCTTAAAAGTAGAAAATTAATGAGTGGAGGATTCTAATAATGAATATTAATGCTGGGCATACACTATGCAATTATCTGTCAGATATCTGTCCAATCTGGCTGGTTGGAATGAAAATCTGGTAATGTATGGGAGCAAATAACAATAGAAATTTGCTCTCAAACACTAGAAAACGGACCAGCGCTGCGGTGTTCGACCCGTCAGTAAACATAGATAATAAATACAGAGAACAAAAAGGTAAATACAATAGGACTGTCACCTGTACAAATTCAGTCTGTAAGGATAAATATAAATCTTTGAGAATATAAGGGAGAGAAAAAGGGAAACCAGAGAATCTAAAATCTAGGATAAAAAGTTTAGAGAAAAGCTATCAAGTCTATATCAATGTTCAATCCTAAAGGGAAGAGTGTCTTCATTTTATAGATCCAATAGGTTTCTCTTTGAGACAATTTGCTCTATCATCTCCTCTCATCCTTAGATGGATCTGGTCGATGCCAATGACTTTTAGACCTTCTGGATTACTTGAATGAACATCAAGAAAATGTTTGGAAACACTATGGGTGGCCAAGCCCTTTATATTTAAAATGTGTTCCCTGATCCTGTTTTTCAGAGGTCTGGATGTTTACCTAACATACTGTAGTTTGCATGGATATTCAAGTAAATATATCACATAGTCACAGTTACAATTAATATTTTGTTTAATAGAATATTCTTGTTTGTTCACGTTTCAAACAAATTTATTAGTCTTTAGTCCATATTTACAGGATATACATGAGGGGCATAAAAATAAGCCTTTTGGTGAATTTTTACCAGTGTCTAGAAGTTTTATTAAGTGATAGTGGAACCGTAGGGGAAAGAATGCTTTTAATGTTGGGAACTTTTCTGAAAATCACTTGTGGTTTGTTTGGAAGATGGGTGCCTAAAATTGGGTCACAAAGAAGAATGGGCCAGTGTCTGTCAATGATTTTCTTTATATTTTTGGATTGATCATTAAATCCTGTGATAAAGGGTATTCAAGAGCTCTTTAGTTGTGGTGGTGATCTTTTTTGATAGTAAATCTTGTTGGTCTAGTCTTTCACAGTCAGTTCTGTACTTTTCCAGAAGTGGTTCGAGATACCGTTTCTTTGAACCTATTGGATAAATGTGGCCTGTTCTTTATATACTTCTAGATCTGTGCAGTTTTTCCTGATGTGCCTGAATTGACCCTTGGGATATTATGTACCCATTGAGGGTTATGGCAGCTGGTGGGCATTAGATAATTGTTGGAGTCCACAGGTTTGAAATTGCACCCTTGCACCCACGGTTGTTAAGCCGCTGTTTGCATGCATTTTAGCAAATAGTGGGGTCAATGGAATGGGGTTATAGGTAAGGACAATGTAAACAAACAAATAAAGGCTGCAGGTGTACTTCAGGGTCCAGTCTTCAACCCTGGCAACACTGGGTGTCCCAACTAGTATTAAATACAAAACAGGCATGGTTTCCTATTTAATATTATTGCCCTTTTAAATTAGGCATTTAAAATCACCAAAGATGCAGTATATTAAAAAGCACCACAGTAAATTGATGTCGAGATAATTGTGCTTTGAAGGACAATAACTGTGGTCACTTCAAGTGCATTCTATATGCATATAGGGAATCACATCAAATAAATATTGATCCTAATTCATACCTTCATAGTTCTCTATACGAATTCCTGAACAGTGTAAAAAGGTCCATGAGATATAGAAATTGAATATTGACTGAAATAATTAGTATTTCCTATTCATGTTTAGTATGCTTTGTATAATGAATGTAATATTATGATTCTGGTATGTTCCCAAAAAATGATATTATAACTTACAGATAGTCTTACACAAAAAAAAAATGTTAGGAGGGTCCTAAATTATGATTCATCACTAAAAAAGCCAGCAATAGCATAAGACTTACAGTATGCCTCCTCCAATGTGCAGAAAATGCTCTGCTTTGTGGGCAACATTGTAATTACCCACCTCTCCATTGTAACTACAGACAATGACACTGTCACTCAATGTTACTCTGGCCTCCATATCATTTTATTGCTAAAAAAGATAAGCTCACTTTACTGTTATATTGCCTCTTGCTATGAGTAGCTAGTATAATGCTGATGTGAGAGGCTAAGAGGATAAGTGTCCCTTCTCCTAAGTAACAATACAATGAACCCTATAGCCCCGCAATCCACATACCACCCCCCCCCACACACACACACACACACTCAGCACTATAAAAACGCCTGGAAAATGACCACCGCGGCCATTTTCCCATCGTTTTGCGCATGTGCAGTACAGACTATAAGTGCAGCACTGTCTGTGCTGTGCTCAGTGTGCTGCCGGCCGCCGGACTGAGAGGAGGGGGCCTGTGATGGAGACTGGACATGGGCCCCCTCCTCTCTTGAAACACCCCTGCATCTCTCAAAACCAATACAGCATCATACTTATTTATTATTATTATTTATTACCAGTTATTTATATAGTGCACACATATTCTGCAGCGCTATACAGAGAATATTCGAACATTCACATCCATCCCTGCCCCAGTGGAGCTTACAATCAATATTCCCTACCACATGCTCACACACATACACACTAGGGGTAATTTTGTTAGGTGCCAATTAACCTACCAGGATAACAAACAAAAAATATTTTTGGAGTGTGAGAGAAAATAGGAGCACACCCACGCAAGCACAGGGAGAATATACAAACTCCGAACACAGTTAGGTCCGTAGTGGGTATGAAACCAACTACCTCAGTGCTCTGAGGCAGTAATGCTAACCATTACACTATCTGTGCTGCCCAATAGTTATTATTATTAACTACTTGGCTTCAAACTCCGGACCTGATTCAGAGGCGGTCGCTAAGTTGCGCTTGCTCACTCTGAGTGATTTTCGTCCGTCTGCGCATGCGTATACTTCACAGTGCGCATGTGCAAGCCATTCTATGCGATCTGTTCTTGGTTGCTCATAAGCCACTATCAGGTCGCTACTTTGAGTGACAGATAGTGCCGTTTGTGGGAGGTAACAGGGGAAGGTGCTTGTAAACGGGGCAGTGGTGTTGCAGATGCAGGCGTGTCAGGCCGGCAAAACGCTGTTTAAAGGGCGTGCATAATTAGCAAAGTAGCGTCATTGTACACGTCACCTGCATGTATTTCAGGCTGCACTGATCGCTGTGCTTGTGGCGGGTTAAGGCTACCTCAAGGGCTGCAAGCTGCTCCGATGGCTCTCGAAGGTCCCGATTAATCCTTAATTTCCCGGAGATGACGTGTGTTGTAAGTGGCAAGGGGACGTCTTTATACACTTGGCCCCTTTTTGCCAGCAAGCTGTTGTAACTTGCGAGCGTGTCTGAATGAGCTTCTCTGTCCTATGTGCTCTGCATCTTCTTTACAGTCCTGGTGACTGCTCCCTTCCAGTTCCTTTACACTGACATCTGCCAATGTCACATATATATAAACATAGATAATGGTATATATTGTCCTGGAGACACATTTCTTCTCGCACCTCAGGTTTAAAACCCCTAGAGCATAACCACCACCCCACCTCGCTCACAGCGCACACACACCTCTGCATATATAAACACAGCCGGCTTAATTTTAATAGAGATGCGCAGCCTACTCCCCCCCCCTCCCCCCGTGCGTGTGCCACATGCAGGGGCAGATTGGCCGTTGCCTACAACGGGAAGACTCCTGGTGGGCCGATTGGTGTGTGGGGCCGCTTGTCATCTGTGGTCCCGCCCCCTTTAGCAAGTCCCCGGTCATGGTTATCTTTCATAACAGGCAGCCCGCCGGCTGCCTGTCACAGCGAACAGTGCGGCCTGCGGCTGTTATCACGAGAAGAGGCTCCAAGTCCCACCCAGCTGAAAGAGAGCAATGCGCGCCACAAACGCCGACCAATGACGTCACGCACCTCGCAGGCAGAGCGTGTCCGGGACCGGCAGCCACAGGAAAGGTAAGGCACAACTTTCTGATAAACTGTAGGCACAGAGCGATCACATCATCCACGGGGGAGACAGCAATGCTGACAATGCCCACTTACTGTCTCCATCTGCTCAACTAGAATCTGGAAGATAGTTCAGCAGCACTGGCTGCACTGCACTTCCCAGGTCCCCAGCAGCTGCCAGTGAGCCGGACTGTACCGAGGACTCGGAGGGGACAGGAGTGGAGATAGTTGGGGGTGGCCAGGAGACTCAGACAGGGCAAGAGTCCCTGAGTGACTCTGATTGCAATTTGCAGGCCAGAGCTGTCATCGGCACCTGCTGCAGCCACTCTGTCAGTCTTTAAAAAAAATGTCCTGAAAGCTGCAGGACATTTTTTTTAAAGACTGACAGGCTGCCTGCAGAGCTGCACTGGCTGATGGATTTCTATCAGGGGGGCTAGTCTCTACTAGGGGGAAAATGATGATCTGTTTGAGGGAAGGGGGGTTATTCTGTTCTAGGGGCAAATTACCTGTCTGGGGGGGAGGGGGGTTATTTAGTGCTAAGGGGAAATGATTTATCTGGGGAGTGGGCTATTATGTGCTAGGGCAGGAAGATGGTGCTGGAGATACGCAGGATGATGGTGCTGGAGATACGCAGGATGATGGTGCTGGAGATACGCAGGTTGAAGGCGCTTGGAAGATGCAGAATGATGGCGTTGGGAAGACGCAGGGCGATGGTGTTGGAGAGGCGCAGGGGGAAAGTGCTGAAGGGACACATTGGGGGGGATTGGCAGGAGATGCACCAAGGCGATGGTGCAGGAGACACACATAGAGGATGGTAGCACCACTGGTACTATTAGAAGAAAAGACTGGGAGAGAGTAATCTTCAGTAAGACAAAAATTCTACTGAAATCATATTACTGGTGCAAATGGTACCAAATGAGCAAATATATTTTATTAATATACATTTGTTTGATATAGAAAACTCATTAGTCCTGCCCAAAAACTTCTGTTGCTATGGAGCGTATTCATTATGTTAATTATCAGGGTCCAAACGGATCCCGATAATTAACATTCCATCTCGCTGCGAGCACCAGAGCAATTCATATTTCCTCCGATGCGAAGACAGCTGATCCGAAAATCAGCTGCCTCTCCGAAGTGTTTCACTGCTCCGAAAACAGCAGTAAATCTTTTCACTGCTCCTATCAGAGCAGTGAGACAAGTGTACATGCGCACAAGAACCCTGACGTCCGTGAGAAGGAAACGGACAGGGGCAGAGGGATCCAAAAGGATCCCTCTTCACAAGTAGGGATCTGAAGATGGCAAATGCTCCTACAGTCAAGCTCCGAAACTATTGTATTTTTGGAGCTTGATGAATTCTGTCCCCATACTAGTGTATGGGGACAGCGGGCCATTCCGCAAGAGGAAGGTAAGTAGGAGATATCTGTGCTATCTCCTGCTTTACCTTCGTGATGAATGGCCCAATAACTTTATTTCTGCAATTGCAGGTGAAAATTTAAATTTTCACATGCTTTTGTAGAAATTCAGTGATGATGAATAGACCCTTAAGTATTATCTGGTTGAACTACTGTTGCATTATGGTGACATTATCTTTATTGCTACGCAAACAGGAGGCTTCCATACTACATGATTTTCTGCATGAATAGTGAATACCAACTCAAGACGCTGCCTGTCCAGGATCAATTTCTGCAGAAGTTTCCCGTGGCAGAGAAATCATATAGGTAAGATAATACTCATTCACATGCTGTGTTTATTCACTTGAGAGAGGGGCTGTGGGCATGCACATCAGGTCCTCGAGCGGTGAGCATGCCCCCAGCATGACGAAAATGGTGGGGAGAGGCTTGCAGGCATGGCATTTCATGTGAGGCCACACCCTTTGCTACAAGGCCACGCCCAGTTTTTCCATCCGCGCGCTGTAGACGTGCGCACATAGGGCCACTTTCAGCGTTTTTCCAGGGCCACTTTAAATTCCCAATCCGCCCCTGGCCACACGCATACTCACAATGCACATTCCTGCGGACAGATTCGGGAGAGAGCGGAGGGCAGTGACTTTAAGTGGCTTGCGGCACCCGGCCAGCTCTAAGCCCCATGGGAACTGCCTGGGAGGAGCTGCACTCACCCTGGATCCAACCAGCCAGCCTCTCTCAGTGTGGATATGAGGATACAGCTGCCGCTTTATAGATACAGCAGCCCCCTCATATTGGTCATCTGCGGCGATGGATCGGCAGGTGGGGAGGGGATTCTAGGTACTCAGAAACCCCCCTTCTTGCGCTAGTGCTTGTAGTGTCTTTCTTTTAAGTTATAACTAACTGGTAAACTGACTTCTAGATAATAAAGTAGAACAGAACAATACATAGCGACTAGATACATTAAAGGATCTTTGAAGGATCTTTGCTTGCTCAAGATTGGGCAACTAAGTGTTAACGTATCGTCATAAAGTCTAATGGGAAATTCTTAAGGTAGTCGGAAATAACACAAGATTGCATAACTGTGTTCTCCAAACGTGATCAAAACAATGTATACACCAGGGAGAAAAGTAATGGTTACATCATCCAAGATATTATATTACTTTTATGTATAATTAGCTCTATTTTGTATTAGTGAACATAATGATAACTATAATTACTGCAGTAGTTGTGATTACAGATTACCGGAAAATTATTTATCCTTATTCAATTTAAAGAATTGCCAGTATTATAACAACTGTATTCCTGATATAAATGACTGCAGTCGATGTGGGTTTGCCAAATGTTGGCGTTGTCATGGTCTGACCATAGTGCACCCATTCATTTCAATGGTAATGGCAAGCTTGAGTGTTGTAGCAGTGTTTTTTTATTTGTTATGCTGCCAGGGCGTGAGCGTTTCTTAAAATGAAGACTCTAGGGAATGGGGGCTGTCTGGGTTTGCACCAAACCTTACTCCTGCAGCCTATGGAGAGAAAAGGGATTCCCATCCAACCCTATACAATAGCAGGAAAAAGGAGGAATAAGGGAGTATTGGTATCCTATTCGGTGCCGCCCAGACAGCCCACATTCCCTATAGTCTTCAGTTTGTAGCTGCACAGCTCCACAAGTGGGCTCCCTCTATTGCTGTCACACTTTTCCACATAGAGTGGGCTGCAATGAGAGACACATGGAAGAAGGGGCTGCAAAGGGAGATACATTGAGGAGGACACATCTTGGTACATATTTTTTTACTTTGTTTGATCTTATTCCTGTTAAAGAGTGCTTTAAATTGTTATTTGAAAGAAATATGATTGAAATATCTATCTATCTATCTATCTATCTATCTATCTATCTATCTATCTATCTATCTATCTATCTATCTATCTATCTATCTATTCTTTTCCTTGGATCTGTATTATTTTTGCAAACAATTTAATAAGTATCTCTGTCCTGACCTTAATATTAATTACGTTATTTTGACCCAACTACTTAAAAAAAAAAATCATTGAGACCCTAAGGATGCCTGGAACTGAAAAAGTTTGGAAACCACTGATCTAAACTAAAAAAAAACAAACTACAGGGGTCTGGATAAGAACAAGGGGGTGACCTTAATTAACAGAGGTGACCCCATTTTATGTGGCATCACATTAGTGAAGGGGCTGGCTGCCATAGTGCATGTGTAATACCACTTGATATTTGGGTAACTCAGCACTATGCTGGGGGCCCAGGGGACACGTAGGAGGGGGGTGTCAGTGCAGCAGCCTACATTGTCATCTGACAGCAGCCCCTACCTCAGCCATCACAACTCCAGTCCAAGCCTGTGGGGCTGGCGATGCTGCAGTGCAGAGGTGTCACAAGGGGGGTTTGAGTCGCACCCAGGTGTCACTCTTCCAGGGGGTGGCACCAAAATACCGACTCTAACGTCTCCACAATTACAGGAGCCGGGTGCTGCAGTGTGACATAATCCTGCAGCACTCTGTCAGTGAGAAGAAGCCGGCAGTGCAACCAGAGTATCTGGGGGCAGACCGCACGCCCCCAAAGTGAAGTAATCGGGGGATCCTGGCATGGCCACATCCCATTTAATTATGTCAGTGGGGCTCCTGTGAGGCCATGCCCCTTTTAAGACACAGGGGGTCTCTTAGCAGCACCGGGTGTCACTGACACCAGTGCCGCCACTGCTGCAGTGTGCCAGGTATTGGTAGCTGGATCATGCTGGGGAGAGGGATGTGCTGCCGCTATAAAGGGCCTACCTTCAGATAAGAGATGCCCAGCTGGCTGCTGCAGGCGCTGACAGCAGGAGAGTCCCTCTTTGATTGTAAACAACACACTGACCCTTGCGAATTGGTTTTTGTATCCCTTCTTCTCCAGTACACTAATGACAATTAGATTGTTCTTAGATCAGACACAAATAGTACATGTTCTGTGTCTGTTATAATGGTTTTGCCATTCATTCTTAATTGTACAGTAATTGTCATGACTTTTGTGGCATTTAAGACTTTGTCTCCTATTCCTCTGATATTCACTGACTCACGGCTTTGGTGACTTGAACCAAATTCTCATTGCAGCTAAAGTGTCTTGTGGCTCCTGAGTCCATGTACCAGCAGACTGTGGCTGTCTGCTACATTCAATGCTGACTCTTTCCTGCTGTCATGCTTATGTGATGAGGTACCATTTAGTTCACTTACAATGCAATGGCATTTGAAACATCTGTACTTTGGCTTTTTGGGCTTTGCGCTCTTTGGCCGCAGTACAGAATTCTCAGCATTAGTTTTTACAGGTATGCCCTCTTGAAACTGCAGTAGCTTGGCCCAATCTCTGTTGATGGGTTTGTAGCAGTATGCTCTAAAGCTGCTGCTAAGAAGTTGTGCTCATTGCAGCATCACCATTGTAAACACCTACTGTAGTCAATATGTATCACATGAGCCACTCTTACAAACCAATCTCCAGTAACTCCAGTCACATGATTCTTATCAGTTCTAAGATCGTCTTATTTAAACCAGGAATGGCTGACTGCTTATTTCCAACAATTTATCTACCTAGAGATTTGTACCCTGGATCAGTGGTTCCCAAACTTATTTGTATCACGGCACCCTAGAGTATCAGTACTGTTTTCACGGCACCCCTAAGTTTAAGTTTGTTAATGAGAAATTCAGAAAAAAATGTACTGAAGTAGTAAAGTGAAGTAAATTGTGCTTACCTGGCATCCTTAGGTTCAGTTATGTGGTGTTGGACAGGTTTGCGCTTCTGCTTGTCCACATATTTACATTACATTGACCATAAATAATTTGATTTGGTGCTGGACCACCAACCTGAGGCACCCCTGCAAGTGTCCCAAGGCACCCCAGGGTACCACGGCGCACAGTTTGGGAACCACTGCCCTGGATCCTGGTTCAGTTTGTATCCTGCATATATTCCAGTCATCAGTCTCTTGTATTACTAACAGCATTTTGTGCTTGTTTCAGTTACCAGGCTCCAGTATTTGCTTCATAAGCATTTTGCTTCAGTGTGTTCCAGCACACCTGCTCCAGTGATTACTTCACAGGCATTCTGCCTCAGTCACAAGCGTTCTGCCTTAGTGTGTTCCAGCACCACTGCTCCAATTATTGCTTCACATCATTGAGCGTCAGTACTATCCAGAAAACCTGTACCAACATTGCTTCACACCATTCTGTTCAGTGCTATCCAGAAATCCTGCAGCATGCTTCTATTGTGCATAGCACTCAGTTTCAACACTGCCTGCAGCCTCCTTCTATTGTACAGGCAGTTCCAGCATTACCAGCACCCTACGCAACTCTCGGGTAGATAATGTATGCAACTGGTATTTGGGGATTGGCGAGAGCTAATTCTGAGGCGCAGAATCTAATGTGCCGGCAGTTTTCACCAGGGACCCTCGCAAGAAGGTATGGACTTGGCTGCGTCCGACACATAGAATAGGTTCCCCTATATAAGTGCTGGTGAACGGGGAAGACTTTCAGCATAGTCAACAGGTCGGGTCAAAACCAAACGGACAAGACGGCATCAGGGAGCAGGCATATGCAGGTCACGGACGATAGCCAAGGTCAGAACCAGATTGACAAACGCAGTACCAGGGATCAGACAAAAATGGGTCAGGAACAAAGCCAAGGTCAGAAACGGATAGCAAGTACACAGGAACACTGGAGTAAGGTAATGGAGCCTATACTCTGGCACTGGAGTGCTCCCAGGGACTTCCTTATATAGACAGAGCTTGAATTTAGGCGCCTCCTGTGAGGTCACCAGTAGGCTTGTATGGCCCTTTAAATCAGTGACAGGATGGCGCGCGCGTGCCCGTAGGAAGCCGCGACCACTTGCACCATGCTGGAGGAATGAGGAAGCAGCGTCTAGCAGCAGGCGCCAGAGACTCCGCGCCCGCTGCCCCGACGCAGACCAGCGCTCCTGGACCCGGTAAGTGTGTACCAGTGTCCGGCTCACTGTGACAGTTACAGCGTCTAATCCAGTAATTCTACAGCCTAACTCAGTCGTGATACCGGCACCCACCTCCTATGTTTTTTAAGTCTGTTCCAAATTTTCACTATTACTATCTCCAGGTTATTCTGATACCTGCATCAGTCCTGTATTTATTTGTTTTAATTATCTGTCTATAAGAGTGGTCTGCATGAGGAGAAGCATTATCAGGCAATCTATATTCATCTACTCTCCTGAACTTGTAGATAGCCCTAGTGGTCCTGATCCTAATCATCAAAACTCTAGTGAGCTACCAGATCAGCCATTGCCCAATATAGGCCGTGGGGTAATTTGCAATTGAGAAGGACCTGAACTTTTAAGAGGTATTAAGTGACTTTAAAGTTGATCCAGACAGCTGTAATTTTACCATCCATGTGCACTTTTTAAACCTCATTTTGTTTAATTTTAAAAGAGTGTTTTATGTTTTTTAAGTGGAATAAATTATATTTTGCTGCATATAACAACGGGATTATCATATATTGCATAATTAAGAGTGACCTGGAAAGATACCTATATACGAGAAATCTACACGTCAGCTATGTGAGTAAGGTATGCAGCCCTTTTGAAGATTTTCTGCCTCCTCTAATGATAAGCATGTTACCACAATGGTGTTAAGTGAGTAAGGTATATTAAATATTGATAGGAGCATCCAGGTCAGCGCTGCTTCTGGAAATAGCAGATGACTTCAACGTCTCACATCAGTTTAGACCACACCCAACCGGTTTCGTCGATGACTTCATCAGGGGGTGTCGGGTGACGAAGTCATCGACGAAACCGGTTAGGTGTGGTCTAAACTGATGTGAGACATTGAAGTCATCTGCTATTTCCAGAAGCAGCGCTGACTCGGAGGCTCCTGTAGCGATGGCGACTAAGAGATTTGCCAGCTGAGTAGAGCTGATTACTGGACTATGTACAAAGTTCTTAACCTTGATGTATGTGAGCATTATTACAAGTAAAATTATACTTTTTATACTATTCTCACGAGTGCGCTATTTCTACTAGCTGCATCTTTTAGAAATTCTGGGATCCTCCTGGCATGAGGAAATTTAAGGATAAAGCAGCAAATACATCTTGAAATTTTATCTGGAGATCTATAGGATTACCTGCGCTGAAGTGCATTGCTGTATATGTGATTGATATATATATATATATATATATATAAACAAAACAAAGCCCTTGTTTTGCGCTATTCCTTTAGGTATAACTATAAGAATCCGAAATAATGCAGGTTAAACAAAAAGTGGCTACACCTTTCTCTTTATATCTCTGTTAGATATACAAAAGATAAACACCAAAAAAAGATGAGAATGGGCGCTCATATAAATAGTTAAAATATGCAAATACTGTAAAACCAGATGTAAAACAGTCAATATTGACAACAAACTGTGTACACCAAATATAATGTAATAAATTTTGACAGCAATCAGGGTGCTTCAATCATCAGTCCCAGATACAAAAGTAGATAGTAGATGTCCTCTCCTTTTCAGGGATGTTGTGAAACTGAGTTCCTGTTGATCTTTAGGTATTATAGGATCGTTTTCAGGAAGTGCACTCGTTACTTGAGATTTTTACTGAAAAATACCCTCACACCAGAATTACACCCAAACAAAAAAGGGCCAATCGGCCACTATCAGTAATAGGTAGAAAACAACCACAATGATATTAAAATGAAGTGATATTTGTTTCATGAAATAGATTCCATATGGAATAGCTTACATCAAATGTAAAATCACAGTGATAGATGAAAACCAACGCGTTTCGTCCCTAAGGTGGAACTTCATCAGGGGTACATCATCATGTGACTGAATCAACAGTCCTATTGTTAACCTGGAAAAACCATGGCACAGTACACAGTTAATGGGAGATGTGATGAATAGGCACACATCTCGATAGCTGGGTTTTATTTAAATCGACAGAAAAAGTGTGCTTAAACACAGTGTTGCATCCAACTCTTTCAGGATGCTGCTAGTGTTAGCTCAGCATGCTGCAAGTCGATATAATATATATATATTCTAAGACTGCTGCCATGCGTTGTCTTAGAATTTCTTGAAAGTACCGTGAGTGCCGCACCTTTGTTGGATATATATATATATATATATATTATCCATAAAGTAAGTAGGGTACATCACCTTGCTATCTAATCCTTGTACAAATATATTACCCACTGGTGGTATATTACTACTTTACATTTATTTGGTGTGGCGGCTTGAATTCCACTATATACAACTAGAATATTGTAGAATCTTCACTTTTGGTTTTTGTTTCTTTTTCATGTGGATAACCACATGTAAAAAAAGAAAAAGAATGCTACAAGATTTGCTGGACATTCAAAAATTGATTGCTATATTGATATCGGGAGCGCTCTTTCATTCTGTCCTGAAGTGTGTTTTCCAATTTTGGAAGAATCCTAACTCCCCAGCTATTTCAAAGATTGTTACCTATGGGCCTGATTCAGACCCACTCGCGAGCGGCTGTCCGCTCGCAAGTGGGTCGATGGTGTGCACTGCGCATGCGCACGACGGAGGGAGCTCCGTCGTGCGCATGCGCGAGACGCGACGAGCGAAGGACTTTCCTTCGCTCGTTGTGTCTGATCAAAGGGGGCGTGCTGTCGATGTTGATTGACAGCACGCCCCCTTTGGTGGGCGTGCCGGAGGCGTGCCTCCCAGACGGGGGCGTTCCCAAGGGAACGCCTACCGTCAGAAGCCGGCCTCACTGACATCACTAGTGATGTCAGTGGGAGTGATTTTGGCTCTGATAGAGCCAAAATCACTCCGGGCCGTGTGGTTGAGAAACTCAACCGCAGGCTTCGGCTCGCAGTGGCGATAGTCGCGATGGTCAAGACCATCGCGACCATCATCCTGCACGCTCGTATATGCTGTGGGTGGTGACCAACAGCTATACGAGCGTCCAGGAGAACGCTCCATAATTATGGAGGTGGGCCCTGATTCAGAGCGAGCGCTCTGGTCAGAGCGTCCGGCTCTGAATCAGGGCCTATGTCCAAAAGAGTTATGACATGGAAACTCTATGATTTAAATATGCTACTTCCACTTCTTCTCCTTTGGCTAAGTGGAGATTATGGTTTGAATATTATTCCTCATTTAGGCCCTCATCGAGCCACCATGCGAGCAATGTATCCCTATAATGTTCTATGGGTTTTAGTTCTCCTGGGGATGTATTGTTGGATAGCATCTGGTCGCCATTGTTCTCCTTTTTGCTAAACTCTGATTTTGTATGATATGAACATAGAGTGTTTTAATATTGTTATTGTCTCTGTATAATTTCCCCTTTTATTTTCCCTCCTTGTCCTACCCCTATTTTTTTTTATTTTTAATTTTCAGACACAGAGTGGCTGATGCAGAGCTGAATGCATGTAATTGCTGTCACATTGTGTGTGTATTTGTTTGTATGCAGTGTTGTGCGCAGTCAGACTGCCTCTTTCAGTACTCTTGGGGGTATATTCAGGGCCGGCCCGAGCCCAATTTTTTAGGTAAGCGAATATTTTTGGGGGCGCCCCTAGGGGTCCTGTTGTGCTCGCTGAAACTTAAAATATTAAGGGGGCGTGGTCCCGTGGGAAAAGCCGTACACATACCTAAAGCATGCTCACATATGTATATAACTATGCAACTACATATCTACAGAAAACTTGCTAGCTGAGTTAAATAAAGAAGGTTGGCTATAATTGTGCAACAGCTACATATCACATATATCCTTGTTCATACAACAGAAGTACTGTACATGTTTCAGCAAACTGCAACTCTGTAGTAGAGATCAGGGGCGCCGAGAGGGGGGGGGGAGCGGGTACAGATTACCCGGGCCCGGGCTTCCTGAGGGGCCCGGCAGGGGCCCAGGTCCGACGCCGCCCCCCCCTCCCTCACAGCAGCCCAGCACACAGCGTCTGCTGAGCTGCAGTTGGAGACTGCTCGTGGCTGCTGAGCAGCAGCCACAGCAGTCTCCTATGCCTGTGCGGGGGAGCGATCACACTGATCACGCCCCCCCTGGCTTTGCGCCGGGCTGAGGGGGCTCAGAGCGCCCCCCTCCCCGGCGCGCGGCACTGCAAATCTTTTTTATTTATTTATTTTTTGCCAAGGGGGCGTGGCCACGCCTCCCGAGATTAGGCCACGCCCCCTAATACCGGGGCCCGCCTTGGCTCTTGGCGGCCCTGGTAGAGATAGGAAGCAGAGGGTCTTCTTCACCAATATACAAGGGAGGTTGGGTAGTCATGATAGGGATATCAGAAAAGAATATATTTTTCCCTTTTTAAAAGTTACTTTATTTTTAAAATAAGGTGTGCTGTCCGTCCTTGATGTTGCTGTACCTTTAACAGGAGGCCCTCCCCCCCCAGACAGATCATCTTCTCCCCGAAGCACAGAAGATCCACCTCCCCGTCAGATCATCATCTCTCCCTAGCACAGAAGATCCCCCTCCCCGTCAGATCATCATCTCCCCCTAGCACAGAAGATCCCCCTCCCCCTCAGACAGTTTATCATCTCCCTCTAGCACAGAATACCACCCACCCATCCCCCTGATACAAAGGGCCGGTCCCAGGTCTACCACTGTTTGGAGTCCCCCCTCCGCCTCCCAGTTGAACTAAATTCGCCCCAGGGGCTGCACAATTTTTCCGCATTAAATACAATCACTCTTCTTGTTATGTGAAACGTTCATTTACTTATTTACATTTTTGCACATTTCTACACACCAGTATACCCCCTGCATACCTGTGCATAGGCAGCCCATGGGTAAAAGTACAGTATAGATGACTACTATTGTCACAGTGTTTCCAATAATCCTTGCGTTTCAGCCCATCCTCAAAAATGTGTGTATATGTATATATATATATATATAAAAAAAAATTTACATACACACAAAGACAGGATTTACTATTATTTTTACAATGTTTCTAATAATGTCCACCTTTACTTGTCCTCTTCATATCTATTCATATAAAAGTTGCCTCTGTACTCTCCACTATACCTATACTCCAACACCGCAAACCCCCCCCCCACACACACACCCAACCCACTCAGGTTGTTATTAATCCCTGGTATGTCTCCTGCTTTAATGTACTTACTGTACATTAGGGTTTTTCTAATGCTTCTGCCCTCCTCTCTTCTTAGTGCCTTCTCCCTCTCTCCTTCCTTCCTGCTCCTCTGAGCACTGACAGTAGGATGACGTCATTAGTTGCCAGCTGCCTCTACCCCTGCAGTACGAGTTCTGCTCTCACTGTTTTAGGATAGGGACCAGGATTTTTGAGCAGCAGGGTTCACAGGGGATTACATTGGCAGCTAGGTGGGTGAATTAGACACTGACTGTGACCTTCACTTAGATAGCATTGCTCTGCTCCCTCAGTTCTCACATGACTACAGGAGCCCTGTAGGACCATTGCTTTGTTAGGGAATGATGCAGCCACACAGGCAGGGCAAAGGCAGAACCTGGATGCCGGCTATGGCCGCACTGCGCCCCCTATGAGAAGGCGCCCATGTGCAGCTGTATTGCTGGAAAGGGCGACCCTCAAGCTGAAGATCCAGTGCAGCTCTGACACTGTGGATGCAGACTGTTAGAGTTAAAAAAAAATAAAAGGTCCTGCAAGTGGCAATGACTGTTTCTAACTAACAACAAAAAAAGATTGCATGCAGACAGCTGATGGTGGCCCTGGAAGCGCTTATCTTACTGCTGGAAACGGAACAGCTCTCTTTCTGAGGTACATCACTGGCCTGTTGTTTCGTGAGAGGACTGCTCCTACCCAGGCGGGCCGCTCTACTTGCTAAGAGCCGCCTGCCTGTCATGAAACCACAGGATAGCTGGGTCGGGTGATGTGTTAAGGGGGCGGGGCCAATTGTGACAAGCGGCCCCACAGCCAATCGGCACACCGGAATCTTCCCTCTAAAGTTAATGGCCAATCCGCCCCTGCCTCCTATCATCACGGTTCAGAGGAGTCTGTCAGTGTCCGGTGAGCGTGCCTATCAGGACCTGCCTCGGCGCCTTCTTGAGTCTGGCGCTTTACGCGGCTGCGTACCCGGCGTATAGGTCAGGCCGGCTCTGGGTATCTTTACTAAAGTGCAGGTTTATAGGAGTGGAGTTGTTGCCCCTAGCAACCAATCAGAATTTAGCTATTATCTTCAAGAATGTGCTATATACATGATAAGTAGAAGTTGATTGGTAGCTATGACATACCTCCCAACTTTTGAAAATTCAGAATCGGGACTGCCGCGTGCCCGAAAAGGGTGTGTGGTCTCATGATGAAGGGGCGTGGCCTCACAGAACGCCCCTTTTCATCACTCCGAGGTTGAGTCCAGCATCCTCGGAGATGCTGGGCTGCCCCCAGGGCTCTCCCCAAATAGTGAAGAGATGTCATGCGCTTGCGCACTGTATCTATTCATCTGCTGCCCTGCTCTGCAGAACAGCAGTGAGATTTATTTCCCCCAACTTCCCCCCACCGCGGGACACTGTGGCCCGCATGTGAGATGGCGGGACAGTACCTGAATAGCGGGAGAGTTGGGAGGTATGGCTGTGGGCAACAACTCCACTTCAATAATTCATATTCTGTGCACACCAGCACCAGCTGTATATCTGGTATATTAGTAAACACACCTCTGCACACTCTGCATTTACACATCCTCAATGAACACTGCTTACGTGAGAACTCCATGTTACCACTTAGTTATGTCCATTCAGCTGCAAATGGAGATGTGACTGAGTTGCCTAAGATGCTGCATCGCTTTTTATTGTGTAATCTCTACATACAATCAGTGGGTGCAGCTTTTGTTCTGTTGTAATTTAGTGTGCTAATATAGTCTTATAAAGTGAAGTTAAAACAATGACTGTCTTCAAATTACCTCCCAAGCTCTTCTTATATTTAAATATATATTTATGAATGTTAGAAGTTGTGTTAACATTTAAAATACATTGACTTGGTCTTTGTGGCCATTTTAATAGTTTAACATTTGTTCATTTTTATTAGGAACTACCCTTCATAGTCTAGAACAGTGGTGGCGAACCTATGGCACACGTGCAAGAGGGGGAACTAAGAGCCCTCTCTGTGGGTACCCGCCGTTGCCCCAGTACAGCACAGCGCCGGGCCGGGCTGCTCCCCTCCGTGTGCCTAAAGACATCCAGCCAGCACTCTACACAACATAGGTTGAGGGAAGCAGCACAGGAGGTGACATCTGTCTCTGGATCAGGTTGGTGGTCTCGGGTTATGGATGACGTGGGGCCGGAGGCCTGAGGCCACGCTATTTTTTTTTTTTTTCTTCAATTCAATTTGGTGAGCGCGGGTCAGAGGGACGGTGCGGGGGCTGTGGCGCGATGAGCGTTGTGTGTGTGTAACTAGGGATGGGGCTGTATAGATGTCTATGGGGCATAATATATTATAACTATATTGCAGAACATGAACTGGAGGCACAACTATGGGGTATTATATGACTTGGGGCATAACTATGGGGCATAATATGATTTGGGGCATAACTATATTGTAGAACATGAACTGAGGGCATAACTATAGGAAAAACTTCAGTATTCAGGTTAAATTGCCGTGTTGGCACTTTGCGATAAATAAGTGGGTTTTGGGTTGCAGTTTGGGCACTCGGTCTCTAAAAGGTTCGCCATCACTAGTCTAGAAGATCATTGTAAATTGTGGTCCCTTTTACTTGTCCTCATTTCTTCCTTTATGCTCCCTGCACGTCCCTTGCTGTTACCTAGAGCTTATTGAACCATGCTATAGATACATACTATCCACATTGTGTTTACATTTCTACACTATAACAAACAAAATCAAATTACAGTAACACACAGCTCAAACAAAAGTGAAATATAATTGCATAAACAAATACTTAGAAATTCCTCAGATTGCTCAGTTTGTTAGAAGGGCACATAAGGAGTGCACAGGGTCATGTGAGGCTAATCTGGGAGATAAACATGACATACTGTAGTACCTATCCTCAGTATTATGAGGGGGTAGCAGCAAGATAATAACATGCAATGTATGTACTATCTGGAATAGTTTGGACCTAGGAGTTCTCTTCTGTTGGGTCACCATGTCTAAGACATTCTAAAATAAAATGACTCCTGCCTTTTATTATACTTTCATTGTTTAATATTGCACTTTGCAATAACTACATATACAAAAAGGAAAAAAGAGAGTGCTTGTCTTTCAATGGCGCACCAAAAAAGAGTTATATGTAATATAATAAATATTTTACTTTCATTGAGTATACTTTAAAATTACCCCAGTTGGACAAATACCAGCAAAATATATAGACAATACAGAGATGTGTGAAAGATGGAAAAATGAAAAATAAAAACAGAATTGTTCCAGCTGTGTGTCACTCTTTATATACTAGCTATAATATATTTATTCTGCTTTTGGTATATCTAAACAAAGTCCCTTGTCTTGAGTTCAACTCCCTCTGACAATATGATTAGGTGGGATACTGGTATTTATTTTACTCTGGAGATACAGATATTAAAAATTAATTCCCAAGCATTCAGTAGTATCTGTTGTTAATTGAATATTAGTCCCACAGTGAATAGGGATCAAATATTGATATGCGCGTAATAGTATTGGTCTTATTGTCTGTAATTATCCATTACAATTATCATGGCATACAGATATTTTAGACCAACTAATGTTATATGTAGTTTGAACTTATAGCACACAGATCCCAATTATTCAGATAAATATCCTTTTAAGACATGGATATGAATTATTCAAAATTGTCCTTCATATGGAGAGTGTTTACCCTGGGATATAGGTCTGTATTTATGTATTCAACTCTCCAGACACAGTCTAATATGAATTAGTAAAATCACAATTCTGGGATTCAAGTTAAACACTCTGCATTTAGCCTCAATTGGGCAGATTGAATATGCAATGAGATTTTAGACTGATCTCCTGTATCTGATAAGAAATTGTCTATTACTACATGCATGTAAAATTGTAAATCCACCTAAAAATCTCAGCATACTTTATTTTAATCTAGTATTAACCATAGAGAAAACATGTGTAGTTTATTATCACCAGTATTCTATTATATCTCAGGGGGTATTATCAAAGCGCCTTTAATGTAATTGGTTACAACTCACCCACATATACATATAAATATAGATGGAGGTGTGACAGGTCCCGTATTGTTTCCTATGTAACATTATGGGATTTGTAGTACCCCTTATAATGCAAAATCTATAATAACCAGCTCAGAAATAGTCCCTTCTGGATATATTATTTTTTATCTCCTTGCCATTGTGTATTACAATATATTGATTTGTGATTATTCATAGTGGGCCCCCAAATGTTTATCATCTACAGTGATATTATGACAAAGTTGCCATATTAATACACTCTTATATATGGTCGCCTATATAGATGTTTGCACTCAATATAAGGGTGTGCTGCTAAATGAGTCTTGTACAGCAGACCAAATTGCTCTTTGTGTCTTGAGTGAACTAGAGCCATAACCATCTTATATATATAGAAATGGATATACATATATGGATATTCATGTAATATATATATATATATACATGCCTACTATCCCTATTTGCCGCTCCTGGCCCTCCGGAAAAGTAGGCAAGCCTCCCGGCCTCTCCAGTCCTCCCTGCAATGCAGCCACAGACACCTGCAGTGGGGGACTGATGACGTGATTCGCACTGAATCGTGTCATCATGACCCCGCCCCCTGCTTCACAATGCCAGAAATAGCGGCATTGTATAGTGGGGGTGGGGCCAAAATGACATGTTCACATAACCACGCCCTAGCTCCACCCCTAAATGCTGCATAATGTGCCCCTCTATACTGGCCTCGTCCCCTGCTAAGCCGACCCAGCTGCCCCCTCCCGGAAGGGGCAGCCAGGATGTTGACAAGTTCCTGATGGTCAGATAACGATATCTGACATCTGATCTGTTTGCAGTCAGATTTGGACGATTCCATTCATTTTAATTCAGTAAAAAAAACGTTCATAGTTCAAATCGTTGGTCAAATCGTTCATCAAATCGTTCAGATCGTTGATCTGACATATCTGACCGTGTGTATGCTCCATAACCTAATCCAGCAAATCGTCCACCGCCCAGGGGAACAGAGCAGGAGATACATGAGGCCGGGGGAGGGACATATGGAGTTGTGCACCAATCAGGAGTCAGTGTCTGGGCAGTTGGAGACTGAGTGAGTTCCAGTGACTCACTGTCACTGACTACAGCGGCGTAGCATGTCCGGTTGCTGCGCCCTTCTCAGGCATTTAGGAGAAGTATTTCACAAAAATGAAAGAATTTACCCGGGAATACTGACACTAAGCATGCGCTCAGTGTCAGCCTCAGGAGCTGGCCAGGGACTGCGAGAGGGAGATTGAAAGCTCTCTCTCCTGCACTGGGAGCCCTCATAGGCCTACAGCAGTTTACAACGTCTGAAGATGGTGTAAACTACTGGGACTAAACTCCGAAAAGCTTTGCTTTTTGGAGTTTAGTACATAGGGGTCAGATCGTAGTCCCCATTGACAATAATGGGGACTGCGATCTGAAGTGCTAATTATCACTTTGCAATGTGCAATGCAATGTGCTATTAGTACATAGGAGCAATACATAAAATTATGCAGAAACTGCAGTTTCTGCATAAGTTTATGTAAAAATCAGAAAGATACATAGGCCCCTTTGTCTTTGTATTTAGTCCAAAACTCTGTATTACTCTTTTTTTAAATTGTGTGACTTTTGGGCAAAAACTCCCAATGGGCCCTTAAAGTTTCTGTTGGGCTCCTAAATGTATTAATCTCATAGTACAGAAATACTGTGTCACAATTGTGGTTGTCTGTTTTTACAGCAATGTGTCCTTCATACAAGAAGTGCATGGATCTGCGACATCTGTGGGGGTGCAATAATTTGCATCCTGATTGGAGGAGGTTGGGCAAATTGGGGTGTTGCTTGCTGAATGTGTGCAAGCATATTAATGCATGGCGTGTTTTGCAGACCTGGCACCAATATATTTTCTTTTACACAGAGAGATATATTTTCTTTTACACAGAGATATATTTTCTTTTACACAGAGAGATATATTTTCTTTTACATGGAAAGATATGTAAAAGAAATTCAAGGGGTGGAGGGATCATTTATGGAGCATATTATAGCTGATTGTGAAGACCAGGATTTGGCCCATCTGTTTCCTGAGATATCTTTTACACCGTTCCAGTCTTTATTTAATATTATGATTAATTTCAGGCATACATTAGAATAAACCCAGCAGCTTTTGTAATAGAAAAATGAAAGGTTGATATTAAAGAAGAGGTAGTACTAAAGTGATAGTAATGTGAGTTAAATGTATTTTTCCTTTCTACAGTGCACGTTTGCTGCAAAAATAGACGTAGAGTTTACAGGCATCTCCTGAAAGTGGAATGTGGGTGTGTGTGTGTCTATACATGAGATAGGCATACATAACATATAATCACATTTGTGCATAGTGAAAAGAATGTATATCAGATTTATTTAGAATATTACATGTTGCACTTTTAGCATCTATAATAAATTCATATTGGTATAGTAATGGGAGGGAAGATACATCTCAGTCCTGCTGCTCTGAACTTCTTTTCAACTACTGTAGCTATTGAAGTGTCTGTGAATGGGTGATATTTGGCCATGACAATCCAGGAGATTGCGGGTGACAACCAGGAGAGCAGGGTGCAGAAGGTCACAAGTCTGTGGGAGAAGCACCAAACATTTGGGGCAGTTGACAGATTCTTGTTTATGTGAAACTTGTATGTAAACCATTTTTACTTGTATCCATTCCCTGGTTCTTGAGCTGCTATTTTAAAATGTGTACAATATGTTCTTCCCTGATTTGGGCCAGCTTCCAGTAGGATTGTGTCAGTATATGTTTGTGTGCCTGTTGTAAGTAAATAATGGGTAAATTCCACTGAAGGGTTGACTTATGTGCCTGAAAAACGTTATCTGATTGTATAGTATTGAGGAATACATTAGAACTATATAAATAAAGGATGGTAATATGTATATGTGAGTTTATGATCAGTGAAAATATCATTGATACTAATATTTGGTTGGTGGATGTCTACTCTGGGATAAGTGTCAGCATCTTTAATATTTTATGTGGTATATTTTGTCACCTAAATAACTTGTTACGAAACTACATTTAAGCTGCTTACAATACAACTCTTAAAAAATGGGTTTGCCCAAGGTTAAAAGAATGTCTTACTAAGATAACAGCTGTTGCTAAGGTCAATGTTTCTGCCTCAAGCAGATGTAGGTATTCTTTATAAAACTGTAAGTTTGCTTACGTAGACATTTAAAGGTCTGTAATGTATAGATAGTTTCATGTAAAATAGGTTTCCAATGTGTCCATGGTCTTGGGCGCAATGCCCATATTTTCAGCCCTTAGTGCCCTTTTTTTGGTTTGTATCATAATAAATATTTATGACTACTAGGCTGGGAGTTTCCAAGGGTAGGGGAGTTGAAAGAATTTAGATATTAAAAGTAAGTATTAAATATGTGTTTATTATAATTTATTGTAATACTTTTTGCATTATTAGAATATAACACAAATATTAATACTTGCAGAACATATTGGGTATCATTTAAAAGATAGGTATTGTTGGTGAAAGTGCAGCTCATAATTCTAAAAAAATATTTTTATTTTTATTTATTATCTTGTCTTTTTTTAACGGTTTATTGCAAAATATTAACATTTTCTTTATCAAGACTATGGCTCTGTATTTTACCCCATTAATGTAAACACCCTATTCCTATCTATTGAAGGGTTATTAAGTACGTGAACTTGTTATATTGAGTTTGCATTCAGAATATATGGGGAATGTCAGTCATTTGCAAAAACAGTTGGGCACAATACATTTTTTTAGAGCATACTGTAGGTACATTCTGCTTTTTAATGGGCCATCTGAGCAGACACTGCATTGTATTCATCAGATATAGGGCCTGATTAGGAGCCGGACGCTCTGACCAGAGCGCTCGCTCTGAATCAGGGCCCTCCTCCATTAAAATGGAGCGTCCTCCTGGACGCTCGTATAGCTGTGGGTCACCACCCACAGCATATACGAGCGTCCAAAAAGATGGTCGCGATGGTCAAGACCATCGCGACCATCGGACTTGCGAGGGAAACCCTGCGGTCGGGTTTCCCAGCCACAAGCCCTGGAGTGATTTTGGCTCTATCAGAGCCCAAATCACTCCCACTGACATCACTAGTGATGTCAGTGGGGCCGGCTTCAGACGGTAGGCGTTCCCAAGGGAACGCCTCCGTCTGGCAGGCACGCCCACCAAAGTGTCAGTCACATCGACAGCACGCCCCCTTTGGTGCGAGACCCGGAGCGACAGCTTGGCTGTCGCAGTCCGGGTCTCGCGCATGCGCACGACGGAGCTCCCTCCGTCGTGCGCATACGCAGTGGGGAACATCGACCCACATGCGAGCGTACTGCCGCTTGCAAGTGGGTCTGAATGACCCCCTATATGCAGACTTTTTTGGGTCAGCACATACATATTAATTTCCATGTTCTGCAGCCTCATGATCCCTTTGTGCATATTATGTCTGTGATCATTGTGGTTTGAAATTTGAACAACACTGTGCATCACTAGTGATGTCAGTGGGGCCGGCTTCAGACGGTAGGCGTTCCCATGGGAACGCCTCCGTCTGGCAGGCATGCCCCCGGCACCCCCACCAAAGGGGGCGTGCTGTCCATCAACATCGACAGGACGCCCCCTTTGGTGCGAGACCCGGAGCGATGGGAAGCCCGACGCTTGCCGGGTCTTGCGCACGACGGAGCTCCCTCCGTCGTGCGCATGCGCAGTGGGGAACATCGACCCACTTGCGAGCGTACTGCCGCTCGCGAGTGGGTCTGAATGACCCCCATAGAGTGGTATATATATTCCAAAATGCGGGTTTATAGAAGTGGAGATGTTGCCCATAGCAACCAATCAAATTCTACTTATTTATCTAGCATCTTCTAGAAGATAATAGCTACAATCTGACTGGTTGCTATGGGCAACACATCCACTTCTTAAAACCCGCACTTTAGTAAATATATCCCATAGACTAAGAGCATAATGTGCGTACCTGTATATGTAAGATTCTCTTAAAATTACAAATTAGTTATTTATATTAATATATTTGTTCCCTTATAAACTGATGCTTATGAAATCCATATTAATGTATTAAATGTCACACCTGCGGGTTGGTTTGGGTTGGAACAGGCATGAAAGGCTGAAGATGAGATTTGAGAGCATGGATGAATTTAGGTTGTTGGAGCCAGGGTCTCCTCATGTATAGATGTGAGGAGGTAGACATACAACAGTGGATGATGGGCATGAAGGCGAGAACAGGAATAGAATGTCTTTTACACAGCAGGTTGCAATGGAACTGGATATATAATACTGAATGAATGAGCAGAATCGGATTGGGACTGATCTTGCTGGATTGAGAGCTAAATCGGTTTGAGACCGATGTTGATGATTTGAAGAAATTGATGTATTTGAATCAGATGTTGAAGAATTGATTAACTTGATCAGTTTGAGGGCCTGATTCAGACCCGCTCACGAGCGCTGAGCGCTCGCAAGCGGGTCGATGTTGCCCAAGCTACGCATGTGCACAACAGAGGCGGCTTCGTCGTGCGCATGCGCGAGACCCGAATAACGATGGCCAAGCCGTCGTTATGGGTCTCGCACCAAAGGGGGCGTGCTGTCGATGGTGATTGACAGCACACCCCCTTTGGTGGGCGTGCCAGGGGCGTTGCTGCCCAGACGGAGGCGTTCCCATGGGAACGCCTACCGTCTGGGGCAGGCCCCACTGACATCACTAGTGATGTCAGTGGGAGTGCTTTTGACTCTGATAGAGCCAAAAGCACTCCAGGGCTTGCGGCAGCGAGACCCTACCGCAAGGGTCTCGTCGCAAGCCCGATGGTCACGATGGTCTTGACCATCGCGACCATCATTTTGGCCGCTCACTATAGCTGTGGGTGGTCACCCACAGCTATGCGAGCGCCCAGGAGGCCGATCCAAAAAGAAGGAGGGACGGCCCTGATTCAGAGCGAGCGCTCTGTCAGAGCGTCCAGCTCTGAATCAGGGCCTGAGTCTGATGTTGAAGAATTGAAGAACTTAATTGATATGAGTCCGATATTAATGAATTGATGAACTTGATTGGTTGGGACTGATGTTTATGAATTAAAGAACTTAGGGCCTGATTCAGAGCCGCTCGCTATTTGCGGTCGTTCGTTTTCTAAAAAGGGGTGGCTATTCAAATGAACCGTTCGCACTTTGCGGTCTGTTCACGCCTCTAAGTCTGAACGAGCGAGCAAAACTTGCGGTTGTAATTCTGAAAAATACGCCCCCTGGCCGCTCGCACCATACGTCATGTCCGCTATTTAATAGATTAATCGAGTACATCGTACAGCGTATGAACTGCTCGCTATTCTTGAGGTTGGTTTTTTCAACCGCTATTTTGCGAGCAGTTCTGAGTTAAAAAAAACCAAGTGACGTGGTCAATGACGCTGCTGGATTAATTATGCACTCCCTTAAAATGCCCGTTTTGACCTTTAAGCACGCCTGCGTTCTGAATTTCACTCCCCGTTTTCAAACACCTTCCCCTGTTACCACCCACATACGCCTCCTTCTGTCACTCAAAGTAGCAGGCATTCGCTATATAGCGAACAAACGATTTTCGGCCGCACTGACTGGTTCGCGCATGCGTATTAAAATCCGTACGCATGCGCAGATGTGCGAACATCGGTCAGAACGAACGAGCGGCCACTTACGAGCGGCTCTGAATGAGGGCCTTAATTGATAAGAGTCCGATGTTGATGAACTTGATCGGTTGGGACCGATGTTGATGAATTGAAGAACTTAATTAATATGAGTCCAATGTTGGAAGCATCGGATGAGATTGATGGTTGGAGGTATCGGCTGGAACCGATGGTGACTGTAAGAACAGACTGGTATGGCTTGTTTCAGCAAGGAACGCATTAGCTAATACACACGCAATTGGTCGATTGTTGCGTACTGCGCATGCATATGCATTGCAGTGCATGTGCGAGAACCAGTCACTGCGATCTGGACTGCGATCGCATGATTGCAGTGACTACGCAGACCCATCGCAGAGCGATTGACAGGAAGTGCTGTTTGTGGGTGGTGACGGGGGGGTAGTCGGCCGAATGCAGGTGTGCCAGTGCGTTTGAACGTCGTTGCAGGGGCGTGCATAAAATTATCCACTGCGATGCTCTACACAGCCTGAGGCCTCATAGCATGCGATGAAGGGCCTGATTCAGACCCTCTCGCAAGCGGCTGTCCGCTCGCAAGTGGGTCGATGTTGTGCACTGCGCATGCGTTCGACGGTGGGAGCTCCATCGTGCGCATGCGCCAGACGCGACGAGCGAAGGACTTTCCTTCGCTCGTTGTGTCTGATCAAAGGGGGCGTGCCGTCGATGTTTATTGACAGCACGCCCCCTTTGGTGGGCGTGCCGGGGGCGTGCCTCCCTGACGGGGGCGTTCCCAAGGGAACGCCTACCGTCAGAAGCCGGCCCACTGACATCACTAGTGATGTCAGTTGGAGTGATTTTGGCTCTGATAGAGCCAAAATCACTCCGGGTCTTGCGGTTGAAAAACTCAACCGCAGGCTCCGGCTCGCAGTGGCGATGGTCGCGATGGTCAAGACCATCGCGGCCATCAAACTGCACGCTCGTATAGGCTGTGGGTGGTGACCCACAGCTATACGAGCGTCCAGGAGGACGCTCCATAATTATGGAGGGCGGCCCTCATTCAGAGTGTGCGCTCTGCTCAGAGCGTACGGCTCTGAATGAGGGCCGAAATTAGCAATTCCCAGGTAAGGGGTTGTGCAAGTGTGCGTGAGGCTGCGATGGTTGTATTGTACCCAGGGCCGGCGCTTCCACTAGGCAGCTTCCTATGGGCGCCAGCCACTAGAGGGCACCCCTCGTTTGCCGGATGCCCGCTGAGATCGTGTTACCAGCGGGCGCTCCTTCTATGCCCCCACAACACCCCCCCCTCGGCTCCGTCTTCTGGGTCCCGCAGTGCACTTGACACAGTCATTACGTCACTCCCATAGTTCCAGGGAGTGGGCACCCGGGACGGACGGCAGCAGACACTGGAGCGGAGTTTAAGGTAAGTATTGTTTTTTTTTTATGTGTGTGTGTGTGTGTGTGTGCGGGGGGCATACTACTGGGGGCATTACAGGGGCCTTACTATTGGGGGCACTACAGGGGCCTTACTACTGGGGGCACTACAGGGGCCTTACTACAGGGGCCACTACAGGGGCCTTACTACTGGGGGCACTGTTGGTTGCACTACAACTGGTGGCACTACAGGGGCCCTTACTACTGGGGGCACTTCAAGGGGCATTACTACTGGGGCACTGCAGGGAGCATTACTACAGGGGGCACTACAAGGTCATTACAACTGGGGGCACTGCATGGGGCATTACTACTGGGGGCACTACTACAGAGGGCATTACTTTTACGGGCATTACTACAGGGGACATTATTACTACTGGGGGCACTGCGTAAGGGGCACTATTATAGTGGGCATTGCATAAGGGGCACCATTACAGTGGGCATTTAGTGTTTTATGGGAACTACTACTGTGGGGGCCCCGTAAACATGTTGCTATGGGGCCCAAACAGTTCTAGTTACGCCCCTGATACTGTGTGTGTGTGTATATATATATATATATATATATATTGTGTGTATATATACATACATCTGTCTTCGCCCCCCTCTTCGTACTCATTTAGCCCCTCAGGTTAAAATTACTTTGCACAGGTGGAGTGGTGGATAAGTTTTGTGTTTTATCAATCATATATACTGTATATATATATATATATATATATATAAATATATATATATATTTAACACAAATCTTATCTGCCACTCCATCTGTGCAAAGTAATTTTCACCTGAGGGGCTAAATGAGTACAGGGGGGGGGGGCGGGAGCACATGCAGAAGGTTTGCCTAGGGTGCCTAGAAGTCTGGCACCGGCCCTGGTTGTACCGATGGTTTTGCAGTCTCGCTATACAATACAATGTGTGTAAAGTAAAGTGAGTGGCTTATGTAGAGCAGCGGCGGCATTGCGATCGCAATGAATTAGCATACTATCGCAGTTGAACTGCGTGCGTAATTGCTATTGCATTCGCAGTTGAGTTCCATAGTGAATCAGGCCCTGGAACCTTTCAGATACTGAGTACCTGGAAGCTCAGGGCCTGATTCAGACCCGCTCGCTAGGATGCGTTCTCACGTAGCTTGCCGATGTTTGCAATCTGCGCATGCGTAAAAGACGCAATGCGCGTGAGCAAACCAGTCCATGAGATCGCGAAGCGATCGCCCCTTGTACATAGACGCCTCGCTAGAATGGGTGACAGGATGAGCAGTTTGTGGGTGGTGACGAATTGGTCGACGGTAACGGGGGTGTGGTGGTGCGAACGCAGGCGTGTCTGTACATCTGAATGCCGTTTCAGGGGCGTACATAATTAAGACACAGCGTCAGCATACATGTCACATTGCTGAATTACATACTGCAGCACTCGCAGTGCTTGCGGTAGGGTATTGTCAGCCACAAGTGCTGCATATGTGTCCGATGTTACTCGATGTTACCGATTCTTTAATACACTTCATGGACATGACATATGTTACTAAGGGAAAGTGGGCGTCTTGTGTCAGGCTGGTGGGCATCTACATACATACCGCGATCGCACGCCAAGACATAGTGGGCGTGCTAATGTCTTGCCGTGCGATCGCAGGATTTGCATACTTTGGCAGCTGATGGCTGCGTGCAAACGCATCTAGTGAGCGGGTCTGAATCGGGCCCTCATCACCAAGCTGTAACGATGTTGTACTGGCAACAGAGCAGTGGCAAACGCAGGATTTTGAACGGGGGGTTTCCAAATAATTGGTTAGAGACCCAATGACAAAACGTCTAACCGGAATAAGCCTGCAACATACACCTACCATCACCCATGCATGCAGGCTAACATAGTCGATATCGACCATGTTAACCTGTTTACTATAGGGACCAGCGATCAACAGTAGTGGGGGGGGAGTTACTGCATGTGTTGTATGATGCTCGATCCAGCACATGCAGAATGGTCAGACAACGATCTTCTGATCGTTGTCTGAGACAAGCAACGATACCCCCAGCATTACTACTGCACAATCAAAATAACCCCTCTCCCATAGCTTGCACACTACACAATATGACACAGACAGATACACATAAACACACACATTGACAGAGACAGATACACACACCGCAGCGCTCACCTAAAAAACATGAATGTAGAGTCAAAATACATACAGCAGTGATAATATTTATTAGATTATGCCACATACAGCTGTCTGCTGTATGTTATTCCCGGGGGGGAGGGGGGGGGGGATGGGAGGATAATAATTGGCATAATTTATTAAATATTATCCCCCCCCCCCCTGGAATAACATACAGCAGACAGCAGCTGGCATCATCTAATAAATATTATCCAGCCACCCCCCTGGGATAACATACAGCAGACAGCTGAGTTGGCATAATGTAATAAAAATGATCCTCTCCCCCCCCCCCCACACCGCAAAAACATACTCGAAATGCAATGGTATCATTTTAATACATATTAGTCCCCTGCCCTGCCACCCGCCCCTCCACCACCCCATACACACAAGGCAGAATGGCATAATTTAAGAATTCACCCCCCGCCGCCGCCCGCAAGACTCCCGCCATAGAGCAGTGAGTCATACAGTATTATCCCCCCGGGCGGCATCCGGCCACCTACGGCAACAGTTCTTGCGGCTCACCTCCACAACTACACAGCGCTGGCAGTGTCCCGGCAGCAGCAGCGCTCTCATGATCTGTCTGGCCTATGGGAACTGACTGGGAGGGGCTTGCGCGCTGCCACTCACCCTACAGCCAGCCCAGGCAGTCTCAGCGTGCATGCAAAAAAAAATAAAATATTTATTTTGTTCAGCTCTGCTCGCTGGGTCAGGCAGGGGGGTTTCTAGGTACTCGGAAACCCCCCCTGCGTGCGCGGGTGCAGAGGTCAGTCTGAAAATGGAATTTATAGGGGAGGATCCCAAGGTATTGTATGCTGCATTCAGCTGGTCTGGGAGAAGCGCTCTGAGTGGTCGGAAGAGCATCAGGTGACAGAGTCCAACATGGCTGCGCCCCTACTGGTTTAGGAGGGAACTCTGGCATGCAGCCTGTGTGCCATCATGCAGGGAAGACACGCTGTGACCAAGGGGCTGCTGAGAGCCATCTTAGTAACAGGACACTGAGCGGACACAAGGCAGGAGCAGCACAGACAGACCTCAGCACCAGCCGGGAGTGATGTGCAGCGTGAGCGGACCTCTGTGCTATCCTGGAATGATGCATAGCATGAGCTGACCTCAGCGCTAGCCTGGGCAGGCACCGGAGCAGTGAAAAAATTGGTTTTAAATTAATAGAGTGTGGCATTAAACAACTCAAGACATAAAATGGGCATCAGGGCTGCCTTCACTTCCACTGTCAACATTTTTTATTCAAGTATTTTTATAGTGGTTGATATGTGCAGGTTTCTAAATGAAACCAAGAAAGAGCAAAAGGTATCCTATTGCAAATATTGGTGAACTACTGATTTCTGTCGTAGAGTTACAGCACAGGACTACTGCAACTACAGGGAGTGTGGCTACTATGTAGCCTAAAGGTGAGAGGTGCCCGGCAATACGGATCCATTCCACACCACAGTGTTCCCTACTTAGCTCTTCTGAGCATGTGCAGTGCCTCTGGCAGGGGGACCAGCATTGCTGGGCACTCAACCAAATATATCCAGCTCTACCCCTGTTTGCCCTTTAGAGCTTTTGATAATTCTCATCCATTAAGAGGATTTACGATTATCTATAGATTAAAGTACAATGACTGAAATACACACAATCTTCCCCTGACACAATATTATCATATCCCATTCCACACAACTAGATTTTTACATTAGTGGGCATAAATAAACCAATCATTTTAATGCCTATACATCATTTCACATATAACCCTACTACTCAAAAATGTACTATCTCCGACCTAGAGCAAAAACTACTTTAGATACTATCTTGTTGCATGAATCACTGTACACACCTATTGCCCACAGGTGCACTGGGGGCATAATTAAATAGGCAATTGGCACCATTATACATATTAAGTGGCATTTGGGTTCCATCTGTATTTTTCCACTGTTAAAAGACCCTTATCATAGTTTTACAAAACCACTTGATATCAAAACTATATCAGCAACAAAGTGATTTTCAATTGATTTAGCTTGTCTGCACATGTGTACATAATAAAATTGTTTACTTATTCTCATCTATTGATAGGTTTGAATTATCGCGCTTTTTAACAACTTTTTTTCCATTTCACCAAATTCAGAAGGCCTTTTGCTTAGTGCAAACAAATATGTTTCATTTATTTGTACAGGTTGAGTCTCCGATACCCAAAATGCTTGGGACCAGGGGTATTTTGGATAACGGAATATTCCGTATTTTGGAATATTTGCATATCATAATGAAATATCTTGGGAATGGGACCTAAATATACACACAGAATGCATTTATGTGTTATATACACCTTATATAGACAGCCTGCAGGTAATTTTATACAATATTTTCAATAATTTTGTGGCTCAAACAAAGTTTGTGTACATACATGAAATTCAGGTATGTTTCATATACACCTTATACACACAGCCTGAAGGTAATTTTATACAATCTTTGTAATAATTTGTGCCTTAGACAAAGTTTGTGTATTTTGAACTATCAAAAATCAAAGGTTTCATATTCTCAGTCATGTCAAACAATTCTGTATTTCGGAATATTCCGTATTTCGGAATATTTGGATATGGGAGACTCAACCTGTATATGACTTTATATAACAAATAAAGTAAATTGGTGAAATATATATATCAGTAACATGTTTCTGAATTTCTCCATGTCTATAATGGTCTATTACACCTGAGTGCTATCCATAGCGCAGTTATTGTGCAGGCGTCACATACAAACCACAATTTATCTGACATAAGAATGGTTGATCCTTATAATAAATGTTTCAGGAGGTTCACATCTTTCAGCAATAAATACTATATTTAATGTTTCCAGCGCACAAAAACAGAGTAGAAGCCGTTATCATAGATATATAATCGCTGCATTTTATTTGCAGTTATAAAAAATACTTGTCTGCTGTGGATGTACCATGGGCATCACTCCAATGTAAGTAAATACTTAAAAGATAACACCATCCAAAAAAATATATTTTAATAATTCTCTCTATAACTAGCCAAACTGTCAAGTCAAATGACAGGGATACAATATCAGTTGCTTATTTGTAAGCTATGGCAGTTTGGATTTAATTGCAGATTGTTCATGCTGGGAGACGCAGCATTGGAGCCATAGGTAAATGCAGGGGTGGGGGGTTTACAGTTGCCTAGAAACCCCCTTCCCTAGCCCACACCATGATAACCACAATAGAAATAGCATATAATACCAAAGTTGCCTGTTTTTAAGATCCCCTCAGTGTCAAAAATGAAATAATTAGCACTACCTGTTGATCTTTTAAAATGTGTCAGCCAGTAATGAATATACTTGTGCACCAACTAGGTGATCTGGAAAACATGCACTGTTAGGGGTACAGTGATATAGACCATCTATAGGATCAATTCTTAATCATGTATAATATTACAATATCCAGTACATAAGGAGACCAATCTGCACATCTATGTCCAGGGCAGTGCAAGGTTCTTTTTCTGCCAACCCCCAGATTCCCGAACTTGCTCAAATGATCTGGAATGGAGCGCACATCTGGAAAAAAAACATTTAGCTCAGACAGGATGGCCCTACTCCCGCATATAATAGCATACTGTAATTGCTGGTCCTCTATACTGTATGTCAGAATTATTTCATATCTTTGTATGACTTGTATATATACTGTAGCTGGTTGACTATGACATATTCATGGACTGGCCACACTTGCTTTAAAATCAAGCATTTGGAAACCCCTCTTTAGAAATCCTGCGTTTGCCACTGGGGCACCTGCAGTCGCTGACATGGAACCCTTACAGTTGTGATGGTTGGGGAGGAAGTATGGAAATGATAATATATATATTTATTTTTTTTGGGGGGGGATTAGCCTTTATGGATAGATATTATTTTTAAAGAAAGTGCAGTTATTTGTTCCCTGATTATAATTTTTATTCATCATCCCGTTATATTATTTGTGGAAAAAAAAACATCTTTCATATCAAGTGTAACATGTTGTACTAAACCACAGCAACCAAACTTACATTTGGTTTAAATGTATCACTTGCACTAGACCAGTGATGGGCAACAGATGTCCCTGGCACCGCACGCAGCCCTCTAAGCCTTCACTTGTAGCCCCCAGCCTATTCCTGTTTTGTTGTCATACTTGTTATACATTGTAATGCTTGTTTAAAAGGCCTGATAATATGTTATTGCTGATAGGTGCGGAATGTGAAGTGGAGGTTAGTCCACACAGATGTCCTCAACCAGGATGTTGGGTTTATCTGGTAACAGCGGTGTACAGAATAACAGCGGGGGGCACAGGGTTAACAGTGGTGAAGCAGGTAAGGGCTGTTGCCACTGTAATAACAGTAGGTGACTAGAGTGTGCAGTACTGCAGCACTCTATACAGTGGCGTGAACAGAGTTTGCGCATGCTCACTAGCACGGCAGAGACGTCATATCGCCAACGTTTCACTCCTCTCCCACAGTCTCTCTCATTGATTGAATGTATTAATATAATTATCTACAGAGATTAAGAGTAATGTGTGGCCCTTTTGGGGGTTAGAGGACAGTCCAATGTGGCCCCTGGAGTGTATCAGGTCGCCTATCATTGTATGAGACAGATAAATCTCCAATTGCTGATTGATTGCTCTGTATTAGTGCAAAGTTTGCACCTATATGCAATGAACCCTTCTGTATTTAAAAGGTAATGAATGTGGACATCCTTTTCCTACTTACAGTATGAAAAGATTATTACGTACTGTACAGATGCTTTGTGTGCTGGGTGTGGGCCTCTTATGACATCCTGCAGGCCAATGAACACCACGTGGCTTTTAAGGACACACTGGAACTGTTATCTCACAGATACCTAGTGGAGTTGAGCGAAACGAGATTGGCATCTGGTGTCTGCACAAAGTGTCACATACTTATCAAGAATAACCCAAGTTGACCACTAATTATGTAACTTTATTACTTATGAAAAGCAGTAACACGAGTACAATTTAATACAGATGAATTGTGACAAAATAGAATTAAACTGATGCAGAAGGAAATCATTTATTTTTTTTGTGGGACGTTTAAGCATTCACGTTTGTGTTCTTTTACAATTATCATGTGCTGACCGATATTTAGTTGAATGGAAAATAATAAAAGAACACAAAAATACACCCAGTACAGTAAATTTAAGAATAGTGATTTAAAGCCGTTTTAACAAACAACTGTTAATCACAATCTGACTGATTTATGCTGTGGCTGATCGTGGTTTAGAAACTGTTTGTGTAACTAAAAGCCCACTCATGTGTTTTGTTTTGTTTATCTGGCTGTACGTAAGTGGAAAAAGAAATTGGCTAAATATGCTTTGCTATGTTTTAGTCTGCTCTCTATGTAATAATCTATAAAACATTAAATAAAAACATAGGAATGCTGAACATCAAGATATAGGGGCCTATTCATCAACACTAAAATAACGTTTTTAAGGACATTTTCCTTAATTAACGTTATTTTAGTATTCATGAAGTATCTTAATGCAGGAGATATCACTGATATCTCCTGGTTAAGTCCCCCTGCGTTAATTTCCACACTCTCCATACATTAGTATGGGGATTTGGAAATTATGGTATTCATCAAATTCCGAAAATTATGTATTTTCGGAATTTGATGGTGTTACCATATACCACTGTGAGGTGGCTTATAGTAGGTAACACTTACCTGCTTTTAGCTGGGCAGGTCCCCCGGCATCTTCCTCAGTCGCTCTGTTCCCTCCTCTGGCTCCTGTGGCTGCTCTGACACTGTGTTCTCCCAACAGAACACAATAAAGTTTAGAGGAAAAAAAACATGTTTTTTTTTCTTTTTCTAAACTGTACTGTGTTCTGCCGGGAGAACACGTGTCAGCATAGCAGATGGAGCCGGAGGCTGCTGTGCTGGCAGGTAAGTCGGGGACGGGGGAGAAGTGAGCGGAGGGGGGAGGGTGGGTTTAGGGGGGCACACAAAATGACAGCAGCTGTAGGCAGTGCTGCGCATGCGCTGGTTTTACAGATGTAACAGCGCATGCGCAGCTCTGATTACAGCTGCGATAAGTTAGAGTAGAGGGGGAAAACGATCTATTTCATGAAAAGCTGTCAACGCAAAAATGACAGCTTTTCTAAATAGATAGTTATATGGAGGAGGAATTATGAATTCCTCCGGTAATTACGTAGAACTCCATGCGAGTTCTAAACCTAATTACCTCCAGAGAAAGTTTAGGTATGATGAATAGGCCCCATAATAGCTTAAGTATAAAAAGGGTTCATGTTTACATTTGTTTCCATAAATACTCATAGGGAGAATACATGTACATAATTACATGTATAGAGCCTTCCTTATTCAACATTGATGTTTTAAAACAGTTGCAAGAATATTGTTTACTGTGTCTGCAAAATAATCAACCTATTCTGAGACAGAAACAGATCAGTGGCAGCTAGCATCAGTGGCATAACTATAAATATTGCTCCCCCCTGCCAAAAAAGTTTCTGGCGCCTCCTCCCTCCTTATAGTAATGCCCCTTCCACATTATGCCACACACCGTAATGCCCCTTACACATTATGCCACACACCGTAATGCCCATTACACATTATGCCACACACCGTAATGCCCCTTACACATTATGCCACAAACCGTAATGCACATTACACATTATGCCACACACAGTTATGCCCCACACACATAGTTGCCTACTTTAAGCTTGTCCTCCATGGGAGAAGGCTAGGGAGGACAAGCAGGTGGGCTGTGACGGGGGCGGGGACTGACGGTTCTCGTCATTAAGCCCGCCCCCTTCACGGCAAATTGCCGCGATTGGTTTAAATTTAATAGGGGGTGGGGCTAAATGACACAACTCATGGAGAATCGCATCATTAAGCCCCATCCCCTACATGGAGACCCGCGATCGCCACAGAAATTCTCCCCATTCTGCCCACTTCACGAAAACTGGGAGGGTAGGCATTTATGCCCTGACACCATTTTATGCCCCTCAGTAAGGCTTCTAATTACTTTCAAATTACCTGCTCGGTGTCAGGAGTTTTATTCTCTGGGTTCG
Organism: Taudactylus pleione; assembly: GCA_031769625.1. Lineage (NCBI taxonomy): Eukaryota > Metazoa > Chordata > Amphibia > Anura > Myobatrachidae > Taudactylus > Taudactylus pleione. Next base: position 40,625,846 of record JAUIMM010000018.1, read on the forward strand.
ATGCTTGTTGCTAGGGGTTTCAAGCAATGGGTTTCCATGCTCGTTGCCAGGGGTTTCATGCTTGCTGTCAGAGGTCTCATGCTTGTTGTCAAGGGTTTCACGGCAGAAGATGCAACTTTCTGCATCTTCTCCTGGCGGCTCCAGTGTACCCGGCACTTCCGGGTAATGCTATACGTGCTGTGCTGACAGATGCTAGAGGTCAAGTAGGACCTCTAGCATCTGTCTCCTCCTAGGCGGCGGCCATTTTTTGAGGGAAATTTTCAGCAGATTCCATTCAGACTGCTAGACCACATGGAATCTGCATAAACACTGTCCCCAAGCCTCCGCGGGGGCAATTGTTATTCCCCTGGCTAGCGTAGGTGTTATGGTGGTATAAAACATCAAACTTCTCAATATCAACAAATTAGTGGTACTTGTGTAAACACACTGGGCTCCATTTAAGAATGGTACTTATTACAGTGATACTAACAAATATGCTGGTGTTATTGAATAATACCTGTTTGAAGGTCCCACATTTCCCCTCTCCTCAGTGGCGTCTTCTGCCGCCAGCCTCCCACTGTCGGTAATGGGTTGCTGGTGAATGCACATGCAAGACAGATGTATGCGAGACATTTTGCTTTAACCCTACTGTGACAACATGAGATGTGTGTTAAAAATGAATTTGCAGGATCTCAGTCCCTGCAGCAATTAATTAACTTTTTAGCCCTTTGTGTTCCCCTACCCGTCTGCTAGTGTACGTGTGTTCATTCACAGGACCTATACTTTTGCAGTAGCAGGTATATTCTATACTGTAATAATGTAAGGAAATGTAATGTCTGTTTTATTCATAACCAGTAGAGCAATGTAACACCTCACAGAACAAAAGACCTTGGCCCTCATTCAGAGCCGCTCACAATAAGCGAGCGCTTGCTCTGAATGAGGGTGGCTGCTTTTGGTTTAAAAGCTGGCCTCCTGGCCGCTCGCTAAGCTGTGGGTGACCACCCACAGCTTTAGCGAGTGACCAGGTGATGGTCGCGATGGTGCTTGTACGTTCAATCGGGACAGTCCTTAATAACGGAGGCAATCTCTGGCAATAGGAGACTCCTTTCTCCCCTGCTCTCCGGGAATTAGCCGCGGCTTAAAGCCTCTGATCGTGCTCAATAATGTCTTGCACGGTGAGCGGAGCTGGGTGTTGGAGGTGAACAGCAGCTGCAGTCTGCAGGACACCTACCCAGATTTAGCTTGATACAATGTAGTTGGTCCGGCGTACGGGCAGCAGCTTCCCCACTCCAGCTGATATGTATCCTATACACAAAGGTGCGTGCAATGTCCGTTGGTTGCCGGCTATAGGAACGCCTCCGTTTGTCCGGCCACCCCCCACCCTGCCTACAAAATGGGGCGAGCTGTCGATCAACATCAACAGACGCCCCGTTTGTAGTGAGCCCCGGAGCGAGTGAATTTGTCACTCGCTCCGGGGCTTGCACACGCACACTGCGAGCGCTGTGCGTGTGCAGGCCCTCATCATCGACCCGCTTGCGAGTGGGTCTGAATGAGGGCCATTATGTTTAGCCTTGTCCATATGTCTTTTTTATTCATAACCAGTAGAGCAATGTGACACCTCGCAGAACAAAAGACCTCCTGAGTTAATTTCCAGCTCCGCAGGGGACACTCTGGACTTACTCCTCCTTCCATTGGCCTGCTCTTGGCTCTTACTGGAGTCTGGCAGACTACATGGAGCCAACCCAGCAGATGTTCGCCAGGGAAGTAATATCTGGGGGAGGTAGGAGGAAGTTAGAGAATAAGTGACTCACACCAATCAGGGAACGGTGCAACTCCTCTGCGTGGTCACAAGGAGCGTGGGAAATTGGAAGCTTTCAAAAGAAGTCACCAAAGGCAGCTTCGCATGTTAGTCACTGACCTTGGCTAAGAATGGAATTTCTGCCAAGGTGCTTAGTGGAATGCATCACCAGTCCTGTGTGGACCTATACATTTGAAAATTCTGTGTGGACGAACACTCTAGTACTGCTGCGTGATCGGTGATAGTTTCTATTGTGTGGGATCCTGGAAACGCTTAGGTGGACCTTTATGCTATTCACTGCTATGTGATCGGTGATAGTTTCTACTGTGTGGGATCCTGGAAATGCTTGGGTGGACTTATACGCTATGAACTGCTGTGTGATCGGTGATAGTTTCTACTGTGTGGGATCCCTGGAAACGCTTGGGTTGACTCAGATGCTATTACAGCTGTGTGGATTTTGTAATAGTTTCTCCTGTGGGGACTGAGGGTCTCTAGCTATTTTGTGGAATTGTTCTGGGGAGTTATACTCTACTGGGACTGCCTCTATCCGGACTGCTACCTGTTTATTACCTGTTCGCGGTATTTACCCCTTTGCCATTGCATATTACCTATTCCTGTATCACTTTGCTTTCATCTGCTCAGTGTCTGGGTGATTGAGAGAACCCTGTATCCTCACACCGACAGAGGCATAACAAAGCCTGGAATGCTAAAAACTGCATAGAGCTGATAACTCTTTTATTGAGTTCTAAAGGGGTTATGGCTCATTCTTAAATAGAAACCATTGTATAAACACCCCATTACTGGGCATGCGTCAAGAACTCATTTGTAGCCTTTGGGAAAAAAATCACATTAATGTGTAAACATCCCATCAGTTTGGTATACATTATAATACTGTGTGTAAACCTTACCTCCTAACCATCGTGTTTGTTTTGGGACTTTCCATCTTTTTTTATGTCTGTGCCTTCAGCGCCCACCCACTGAAGTCTTCAATTGATCTGTTGTCCCTGCAATGTGGGCCACAAGACTGTCTAAAAGATATGGCCATTAACATTTTGGGCTTATTTTAAGAAAGCTACTTATTATCAGTGACATATTTTGCTTAGCATCACAGTGCTACTAACGAATATACCATGGTATTTCACAAAACATACCTGTCCGGCGAGGTAGTGCGATGTTCCCTTCCTTGGCGGTGTCTAGTGTACAGAGAGCTCTTTTCTATTTAAGAATGAGCCATACCCTTTTAACACTCGCTAAAGGGATTATGAGCTCTGTTTGGTATTTAGTATATAGCGGTAAGCTGTTTAGATGGCATTATCAGTACAGTCCCCATTGCCAGCAATGGAGACCCAGCAAATAGCTTTCCAGGCTCTTCCACTGGGTAGAAGCCCATACGCATATGCAGATGTCCAGTGTGAATGCATGTTAACCAGCAACCCATTGCTAGAAGAGGTGTGCTGCCAGCAACTCAGCAGAATATCCCGTCAAGAAGAGGAATGTCGCAGTACCTTGTTGGAGAGGTACATTTTGTTAAATACTGATGCCATATTCTTTAATATCACAATCTAAACTAAATATGCCACGAGTAATAAGTACCATTCTTAAATGGGCCCAGAGAGGGCGAGTGAGAGTGAGCTAAGGAATAGAAAGCATTAAGAGCTGTGAATAGAGTGGTGGTGAGCAAGGTATTGGCTAAGGATGCTGGATTAATATTTGTTGGAACATCAATGCAATGTATGAGCCATCCAAGGACATCTGAAAGCTCAGTGACTGTATGTTAAAATTGAAAAATGGACTGCCGGTTTCAGCACTGATGGGATAGGAAGCCAGGTCCCGGAGCTCCATTGCTGCCACAGCTACAGTATATTTCACACAAATCACCAGAGTCCCGCATCCAGACACTGGTGTGTGTCCATTGTTCAGTGGTTTGCATCCTGCCTCTTCTGGAGAAGTTACTCTCCTCTTCTATGCCTGCTAAGTCACAGAAGTCCTGGGCAGAGCGGCTGCGCAAATCCAATATGGCCACCGCAGCAGAAGTGCTGGCAACTTCTAAGGAGGCTGACTCACCCATGCCTTCCCCGTAGACCCAGGATCAGACATTATTAGCCTTTGATAACCCCCAATAACATACTCTGTCCTGGTGCAAGCCATTACATACACTAGTAGGCCCCTTCTGCAGAAACAGGTTGTACAGTTTGCCCGGGCTATTCACCAAGCAGCTACAGCAAGACCTGGAAATCCAGGATAATAGGGTTGGGCGAATTTTCAAGATATCAGAGAAGTGCAATCGCTAGTCTCTACACGCCTCCAGAAGGATACATACCAAATCTGGAACAAATTTGACAACCTTGAAAATCGCTCATGGCAAAATAATTTATGTATTGTGGGTCTGCTGGAAATGGTGAATGGTCCTGCTGTTTATCACTTTTTGAAAGTTATCTTGCCTGAGCTCTTGGACATAAATTACATTTGTTAGTTATTGAAAAAGCCTATCGGTCAGCTATGCAATCAAAATAAGCAGCAGCACTGTGTGGTGATATTCTGCTGTCTGTATTATGTATTCAAAGAAGCTATTTGGTTTAAAGCTAATCCTGCTGGTAGATCTATGTCCATGATATGCTTTATTGTTTTAGCTTTCTTTCTCATGTTCTTTTATGCTTTTCCATAAATGTTCTATTCATTTTTGTTATTGTTGTATGTATCCCCAAACCCTCATTTCCCATCATTGTCTTGCAGGTGCATTAATTTTTTTTTTTTTATGTACATTTTGGAATGATTAAGTTATTAACTTTATATGTCTTCCCTAGTGGTTGCTATCCATAGCTCCCACAAAAGTATGTTCCTAGTCCTAGAACATAGGAGTTAAACTCCCCAGTAACACGGAGAAGGGTTCTTGCATACCTCCGAAAATTGCAGATTGACTATGCTATGTAATAACAGGAGACCCACCTGAAACAGTGAAATTAACTATGTTTAATAGAGTTGTGTTATCCTCAGACTCTCTCAATTCTAAGACTAGAGGGGTGGCTATTCTTTTAAATAAATAAGAGCTTTACATACACAGTGCACTCATCTATATTAGACCCAAATGGGCGTTATGTTATTGTTGATTTGACAATTCAATCTATTAGATATGTAATATGTAATGTCTACGTCCCCAATGTTTACTTTAAATATTTTTTTTCAACAACTGTTAGCCAAAGTGTTTTTTTGCACTTCCTCCTCTTTGACTGTAGGGCAGCGGTGGCCAACCTGTGGCTCTTGAGCCACATGCGGCTCTTCCGTTGTTCTGATGCGGCTCTCCTGACCGACACTGACTGCCTCCTCTGATAAGCGTGCAGCTGTTCAAAGGAGTTTCGTCCTTTGTTGCAGCAGTCTGCTCCGCTCTGGAGGCATGTATGGGCGATGTGGTGATGTCAAACAGAAGGCGGAGCTCAACTTGTGAGTGACTGAACCAGCAGGCGTGGGTGCAGATGTTGGAACCTACCTACAAGACACAGACAGTCACAACAGGGTAAGAACTGTAGGGTTTTTCTATTTGTTGTTTAATTTTATCTGTGACATGTGGGGGGCTGGAGTGGCCGTGGAGTGGGAGGGAGTGTGGGTGAAGGTGGCTGTACTGGAGAGGGGGGGGGAGGCTGTTGTGACACATGAGGGTCTGCTGGAGTGACAAATGGGGGGTTGCTGGAGTGACACATGGAGGGGCTGCTGGAGTGACAAATGGGGGGCTGATGAGAGACTGCTGAAGTGACAGATGAGTGGCACTAGAGTGATACATGGAGGGCTGGAGAGACACCGGGGGCTCATGCTGGTTTTAGTTAGGGATGAGCGATTTCGGATTTCTGAAATCCGAACTCCCCCGGGCCCCCCCCCCGATCCGAGTCGTATCTGAGTCAGGCTCGACTTTTCCCACCTGACTCAGGCCTGAAATCGAGGCAAAACGTCATCATCCCGCCTTCCGGGTTTTGCGGGTTTTGGATTCTATAAAAGGTCCCCGCGTCGGCGCCATTTCTCACTCCGGCTCTCTACAGTGAAGAGGGAGGGTGGGAGCTAGGGCTGGCTGGGCTGTGTTGTGCTGCTGTTGTCCATAGGGGCTTTGTCCACTCAGTCCATAGGGACTGACTGGGCTGTGTTGTGCTGCTGTTGTCCATAGGGGCTGGCTGGGCTGTGTTGTGCTGCTGTCATAGGGGCTGGCTGGGCTGTGTTGTGCAGTCAGTTGTCCATAGGGGCTGTGTCCACTCCAAAGTCTATAGGGGCTGGCTGGACTGTGTTGTGCAGTGTCCCATAAAGGCTGTAGTCCTAGAGGGGTGCTGTAGTGTTGTCCAGGGGGTGATCTGTGCATCAGGGGTGCTCCCCCAAAGTGCACTCCAAAAAAAATTTTTTTTTCTGTGTTTGTGAATTGTATGCGCAGTAGCCGCATGTGCATCAACAAAGTAGCGCCAAGCATGCGCCTGTGTCATAAATCAAGGGCCGGCTGGTTTGACCGTTAAAGGGTGCTGTAACCCCCAAAGTGCACGCCCAAAAAAATTATTTTTTTTTGTGTTTGTGAATTGTGTGCGCAGTAGCCGTACATGCATCAACAAAGTAACGCCAAGCGTGCACCTGTGTCATAAGTAAAGGGCCAGCTGGCTTGACCGTTAAAGGGTGCTGTAACTACCAAAGTGCACTCCACACAAAATAACAAATTATTTTCTCTGCTTGTGAATTGTGTTCACTGTGGCCGCACGTGCATCAACAAAGTAGCGCCAAGTGTGCGCCTGTGTCCCATAAGTAAAGGGCCGGCTGGCTTGTCCGTTAAAGGGTGGTGTAACCCCCAAAGTGCACTCCAAACAAAATAAAAAAATATTTTCTGTGTTTGTGAATTGTGTGCACTGTGGCTGCATGTGCATCAACAAAGGAGCAGCGCCAAGCGTGCGCCTTTGTCCCATTAGTAAAGGGCCGGCTGGCTCATCTCTTAAAGGGTGGTGTAAGCCCCCAAAGTGCACTCCAACAAGAAAAAACATTTTCTACTTCAGGGTCCATAGGGTATCCACAGGATACCTTGGGGTATAGGTGTGACGTCAGTCGCAGGGCACCAAAGAGTTAAGCTTTCAGCCTCCCAGGATGCACTAGGTCCCCCTCCTATACCCCGCCCCCGGGCCAAGGCACCTCAGTTTAGTTTGGTGCCCGGCCGGAGTCGGGTGCACCTGTTGGAGTGGGGGCTAGAAGAGCCCCTGAAGCTTTTTCTTCATGCAGCTGTGGCTGCACATCTGGATGAACAGCATGGACAGTCAGTCCTGACGTCCATGCTGTCTTCCCTACACCCCGCCGGTACCAGAACGCCGGTACTGATCCGGGGATGCTGGTGGGCGTCTGGGGTCACAGCTAGCGGTGACCCCAGATGCTCCGGACCATGGCCGGATTCAAGGGGGACAGAGGTAAGCAGCGGGGTCCCGCGGTGGGTCCCCGCTGATCACATGGTCCTAAGTCCCCAGGCAGGGGGCTCCCTGGGGACTGGCTGCAGCGTGGAGCCAGGCGACCAACCTGCGCTTCCACTACCCCCTGGGACAGCGGACCACAGCAGAGCGGTAGCGCTGCGGCGTCCCAGGGGTTAAATGCATGCCAGGGGAGCGCGCCTTCCCTGTCTCACAGCCGGCGCCTCCCCCGCTGCACACAGCCCTCTCTGCACTGTGCTGACTGGTCCTGTGTCAGCGCTCCTCCCCCAGGCCAGCTTCTCTCTGCTCCTCGGCGGCCATCTTCTCTGCAACGCATGGTGAACGCTGCTGGAAGTCTGGAAGGAAGCATCGTGGTCTGGGTCCCCCCGCATACCTCTCCTCCGCTGTGGCTCAGGTCTGTGTATGCAGCGCTGTGTCCTACCAGGCCCTGTGTCTGTGTAGTTGAGTGATCAGCGCTGTTAGTGCAGGAATTGTTATTTCTCTGCATTGTATGTGACTGTGCTAGCGCTGCCTGTAACTTTTCTTCTCTAAACTGTCAGCTTTATTACTGTCCCTGTTCTTTCTGCTAAAGCCCTTGCGGTGCGGTGCTGCAGGGTGGTCTCTCGCCTATTTAATACTTAATTGGTGAGAGAGGTCACATACGTGGTGCCATCATGTCTGAAAGTGATTTTCCCCTCCGGCTACAGTGTACCACGTGCAAAGTACCGTTAGCGGAGGGGGAGGGTAGCGCGGAGGGCCTTTGCCGGCAGTGTTTGTCCATGGCGCGGCCTATTACGGTTACAGCACCGGTACAGGAGCCGCCCTGGGCTTGTTTCGCTCAGGCGTTAACAGCTTTAGTGGGCCAGTTAGCTCCGCAGCCCGCGTTTACTCCGATGGGTTTGTCCCAGCAGTCTGTGGTGTCGTCACCCATGCAGGGGTTCCCACGACAATTGGTGGTACCCCACAGTCTCCCTATTTCCCCGCTCCCGGGTTCTCAGGAGCCAGCGTGGGTTAACTCCCTGACGAGTTCTGTACAGCACTTGTCGGATGTGTTGCAAGGGGAGTCTGTGATGCGGCCTCATAAAAGGCCGGTGGCGTCTCTGTCCGCTCCTTATGAGGATGACGAAGGGACGTCTGATGATGGGGAGATTCTGGATCCTTACGATCAGGAACCTTTCCATACTAAGGACGCTGATGCTAAGTCCAAAGTATATATTCCTGGACTTATTCGGGCGGTCCGCACAGCCTTGGTGATTGAGGACGAAGTTCCCCCAGCGGCTAAATCTAAGTATGCCTTTTTCAAAGATGTGAAGGGCGATGCCACAGTCTTTCCTCTTTCGGGTCAGTTGGTGGACCATTTAGAGGAGGCGTGGAAACAACCTGGCAAAAGATACCAGCCGCAGAGACGCCTGGCGGTGGCTTATCCGTTCGCGGATAATTATTTTGCTAAGTGTGAATCCCCTCCACAGGTGGATTCTCACGTGACCCGTCTTGTCCGTAGTGCCACATTGCCGATGCCATCCATGTCCTCCCTTAAGGATGCTACGGACCGCAAGGTAGAAATCTGCCTGAAGTCCGCTTATTCCCTTGCAGGGGGGGCAGCACGGCCGGCTATGGCCATTTGCTGGGTTGCCAGAGCGATGGAGCGCTGGGCGGATTCATTAGAGGCTTCTTTTGAATCCGACTGTCCGGCCGAACAGGCGGAGTTGATTGGCAATCTCCGTGATTCGGCCACCTACATCAACGAGGCGGCTCTAGACATTAGTACTCTGGTGTCTAGAATTTCTTCAGCAGCGGTAGCTGCTCGTCGCACCTTGTGGCTGTGATCCTGGAAGGCGGACGCAGATCCAAGAAAGGTCTGGAAGCATTGCCGTTTACCGGAGAAGTTCTCTTCGGTCCGGATCTGGATAAGATTGTGGCCACGCTGGCGGCAGCCAAATCTGCTTGTCTCCCGTCGGCCGCTGCTCCTTCTGGTTCTGGACCATCGTCCTTTCGGTCATCTAGGGCCCAGGGCAGGCCCAAACCACAGTCGTTTCCTCGACAGGCTGGCCCTAAGAAATCGGTCAAGCCCCGGAAACAGGCATGGAGTACCAGACGTCCGGCCCCCAAGCCAGATGACAAGCCTGCGGCCTGACGGTCTGGGTCTCCCCTTGGGGGATCCCAGGGTGGGAGGCCGCCTGCTGCAGTTCTCCCGGTGTTGGTCGTTCACTACGACAGACACTTGGGTTCTGGAGGTGGTCTCTCACGGGTACGCCCTCTCCTTCCGGCACAGACCCCCGGCTCGATTCTTCACCACGGGTCTACCATCAGACCGGAACAAGGCTACGGAGCTGCGGAAGGTATTGCACACTATGCTCCAGGCTGGAGTTATAGTGCCTGTTCCATTCTCCCAGAGGTGCCAGGGTTTCTATTCAAATCTATTTTTGGTACAGAAACCCAATGGGTCATATCGTCCGATTCTCAACCTCAAAGCACTCAACAAGTCTTTGCGGGTCCCGAAGTTTCGGATGGAGACCCTACAGTCCATCATTCTGGCGCTGGAACCTGGGGACTACATGGTGTCATTGGACATACAGGACGCTATGGCGGCTTCTCTGCGGCTGCAAGGAGTCCGCATGTTGCCGTACTTGGACGACCTGTTATTGGTGGCAGGATCTCCAGAGCTCCTGTTACACCACTTGGACCTGACCATTGCACTGCTGCAACGGCACGGCTGGCTAATCAACTGGCAGAAGTCCACTCTAATCCCGTCTCGGAGGATTCTGCATCTTGGAGCCTTATTGGACTCGGGACAGCAAAGGATCTTCGTGACGGAGGACAAGATCTCTGCTTTACAGTCAAGGGTGCGCAGTTGTCTGCACAGCCGCCGGGTGTCCTTACACTCGGCGATGAGGTTACTGGGCTCCATGGTGTCTGTGTTCGACATGGTGGAATACGCCCAGTTTCACTCCAGACCTCTGCAGCACCTGATCCTGTCCAAGTGGAACGGGCTGCCTCAGTCTCTGAAGTTCCAGACGATTGTGCTCACCCCGGAGGTTCGCCTGTCCCTTGCGTGGTGGTTAAAGACGACCCACCTCAACAAGGGACGTCCGTTCTGGGTTCCAAATTGGGTCCTGTTGACAACGGACGCCAGTCTTCGGGGCTGGGGAGCAGTTTCGGGTCCACACTTGTTCCAGGGCAGGTGGACACCGACAGAAGCGGAGCTTCCAATAAATATCTTGGAACTCCGTGCGGTCTTCAATGCTCTCCTGCAGGCACAGCGGTTTCTCCAGGGTCACCCGGTGCAGGTCCAGTCGGACAATGCTACCACCGTGGCCTACATAAACAGGCAAGGAGGAACTCGCAGTCGGGCGGCTCTCGTAGAGGTCTCTCGGATCCTGGTTTGGGCGGAGCGCAATCTTCCGGCCATATCAGCAGTCTTCATCCCGGGAGTGCTAAATTGGGAGGCGGACTTTCTAAGTCGCCAGGACGTTCATCCAGGGGAATGGTCCCTGCACCCGGACGTTTTTCAACTACTGGTGGACAGGTGGGGTCTTCCAGAAATCGACCTCATGGCGTCCCGGCACAACAACAAGTTGCCGGTGTACGGGTCTCACACAAGAGACGAAGGGGCGTCTCTGGTGGATGCTCTGTCCGTCCGGTGGACGTTCAGGTTCGCATACCTGTTCCCTCCGGTCTCCCTTCTTCCACGGGTAATCCGGAAATTCAAACAGGAAGGAGGGACGCTCCTGTTGATAGCTCCCGCGTGGCCCAGACGGCACTGGTTCTCAGACCTTCAGGGTCTGTCCGTGGACAGTCCTCTGCGGTTGCCGCTACGACCGGACCTTCTGTCTCAGGGTCCTTGTCTTCACCCGGACCTGACTCGGCTGTCTTTGGCGGCGTGGCTGTTGAGATGGCCATGCTGAGGTCCTGGGGGTTTTCCAGCTCTGTGGTGCGTACCATGTTACGAGCTCGGAAACCGTCTTCCGCGAGGATATACCATCGCGTGTGGCATACGTTCTTCCAGTGGTGTCGACCGAGAGGTTATGCACCGCGGGAGTTTCGTCTGTCTCGGATTCTCGCCTTCCTGCAAGCGGGACTAGATCATGGGCTTCGCCTTGCTTCTTTGAAGGTACAGGTTTCGGCCCTATCTGTCTGGTTTCACCGTAGGATTGCTACAATCCCGGATGTGCGCACCTTTATGCAAGGTGTTCTCCGTATTCAGCCGCCCTTTGTTCCACCTGTTGCGCCTTGGGATTTGGCTGTGGTCCTGAGGGCTCTCCAAGGACCGCCGTTTGAACCACTGGGCTCAGTGGATATTAAATGGCTAACAGCTAAGACTGTTTTCCTTCTGGCCGTTGCTTCAGCCAAACGTGTTTCTGAGTTAGGGGCTCTTTCTTGTAGACCCCCTTTCTTGGTTTTTCATGGGAACAGGGCAGTGCTCCGCACTCGGCCCGAGTTTCTTCCCAAAGTTGTTTCCCAGTTTCATGTTAACGAGGAAATAGTTGTTCCGGCCTTTAACTCACCGGGTCTTTCCGTGGGTGAGGCCTCTTTGGATGTTGTGCGGGCCTTAAGGACTTATGTTGACCGCACTTCTTTGTTTAGGAAGTCGGACACTTTGTTGTCCTCTATGGCTTCTGTAAAAAGGGTTGGCCTGCTTCAAAGCAAACTTTGGCAGCCTGGATCCGTATGGCTATTTCTGAAGCTTATCTTCATGAAGGCCTACCGGTCCCTCCTTCTCTGAAGGCTCATTCCACTAGGTCTGTGGGTCCTTCGTGGGCAGCTCGACGTGGTGCCTCGGCAGTTCAGATCTGCAAGGCTGCTACGTGGTCTTCTGTCCATACCTGAGGTATTACAGGTTTGACACCTTCGCCTCTCAGGATGCTTCCTTCGGGCGGCGGATTCTCCTTTCTGCACAGGAGCGTCCCCACCCTTAAAGGATACTGCTTTGGGACATCCCCAAGGTATCCTGTGGATACCCTATGGACCCTGAAGTAGAAAATATGAGATATGGTAAGAACTTACCCTTGTTATCTCTATTTCTACGAAGTCCATAGGGTTCCACAGGACTCCCGCCCTGTCGCACCTGTGCTGCAGATGGGCTTTGCTCTGGTCACCGGTTTTCCGTCTCCCTCTGGTGAGAATGTGATTCTTGTATGTGTCCAGATCTTTGTTCTCTCTCTTCCTTCTCCTCCTCCGGCCTATGGCTTGGTAACTAACTGAGGTGCCTTGGCCCGGGGGCGGGGTATAGGAGGGGGACCTAGTGCATCCTGGGAGGCTGAAAGCTTAACTCTTTGGTGCCCTGCGACTGACGTCACACCTATACCCCAAGGTATCCTGTGGAACCCTATGGACTTCGTAGAAATAGAGATAACAAGGGTAAGTTCTTACCATATCTCATATTTTCTTCTGTGTTTGTGAATTGTGTGCACTGTACGTGCATCCTCAAAGCAGCAGCGCCAAGCGTGTGTCTGTCTGTTAAAGGGTGGTGTAACACCCAAAGTGCGCTCCAACAAAAATAAAATAATCTTCTTTTTTTCTGTGTTTGTGTGTGAAATGTATGCGCAGTAGCCGCACCTGCATCCTCAAAGCAGCAGCGACAAGCGTGCGTCTGTCTGTTAAAGGGTGGTGTAACCCCCAAAGTGCACTCCAACAAAAATGAAACGTTTTCTTCTGTGTTTGTGAATTGTGTGCACTGTACGTGCATCAACAAAGGAGCAGCGCCAAGCGTGTGCCTGTGTTCCATAAGTCTGTTAAAGGGTGGTATAAAACCCAAAGTGCGCTCCACAAAAAATAAAAAATTCTTCTTTTTTTCTTCTGTCTTTGTGAATTGTGTGGGCTGTAGCCGCACCTGCATCCTCAAAGCAGCAGCGACAAGCGCGCGTCTGTCTGTTAAAGGGTGGTGTAACCCCAAAAGTGCACTCCACAAAAGATAAACGATTCTTTTTTTTCTGTGTTTGTGTGCGAAATGTATGCGCAGTAGCCGCACGTGCATCAACACAGCAGCAGCGCCAAGCGTGCGCCTGTGTCATAAGTCAAGGGTCGGTTTGGACATCTGGTCCGAACTGAAGGACGTGCCAACAATTTCTGACATGTCTACTGTCACTGCATATGATACTGTCATCACTGACAGAATGGTGGAGGATTACATTGGTGACAGCATCCAAGTAGGGATGTCAGACAGTCCATACCTGTACTGGCAAGAAAAAGAGGTAATTTGGATGCCCATGTACAAACTGGCTCTATTTTACCTGAGTTGCCCCCCCTCCAGTGTGTACTCCGAAAGAGTGTTTAGTGCAGCCGGGAACCTTGTCAGCGAAAGGTGTAGGAGGTTGTTTCCACAAAATGTGGAGAAGATGATGTTCATAAAAATGAATTATCAACTCTTTCAGGGAGACCAGCCTCCAGGACTTACAGAGGGACCTGTGGTGGTGGATTCCAGTGGGGACGAATTAATACTCTGTGAGGATGAGGATGTACACAACACTGAAGAGGGTGAAGAATCGGTGGATGAGGAGGATGAGGAGGACATCTTGCCTCCGTAGAGCCAGTTTGTGCAGGAACAGATTAATTGCCAGCTTGTTTTGTGGGGGCCCAAACGAAAAAATCATTCCAGCCACAGTAGTGTGGCAGACCCTGGCGCTGAAATGATTGGTTTGCTAAAGTGTGCATGTCCTGTTTATACAAAATAAGGGTGGGTGGGAGGGCCCAAGGACAATTCGTTCTTGCACCTCTTTTTTTTCTTTGCATTATGTACTCTTTGGGGCCTAGTTTTTCAAACTGCCATGCTGTCTGCCTCTGCAGTGTCACTCCTAGATGGGCCACGTGTTTGTGCCACCCACTCGTATCGCTTAGCATAGTCATCCAGCTACCTCGGTGCAACCTTTTGGACATAAAAACACTATTGTGAGGTGTTCAGAATAGACTGGAAATGAGTGGAAATGAAGGTTATTGAGGTTAATAATAGCATAGGAGCAGAAAAACCCACAAATTCTGTGATTTTAGCTGTTTGTATGCTTTTTTTTCAAAAATATACAGATCCAAAACGCAAAACCCAGAACCCAAAACACGGAAGGGTGGTTTTGGCAAAACCAATCCAGATCCAAAACACGAAGAAAGATCCAGATCCAAAACCAAAACACGAAAAGTGGCAGGTGCACACCCCTAGTTTTAGTGCATTTTATGTGGATCTGTTTTTTTCAACATTTTTATATTGTTCTGGCTTTTTCTTTCCCTTTAATAGTTACCTCCACGGTGATTGTGTGCATACGCTTTTACATGCTCCTACAAACATCATTCTAGGGGCGTGGCCTAGCTGACCATGCCCCTTTTTTAACGTGTGCATGATGGTACCTAACACTTGGCTGCTTATGCTCTGTTGCTTATCTGGGTGTTATGGTCACTAATGTAGCAATATATTTAATCCATGTCCTGGTCCTGTATTGTATTGTTCTGTAAGTCGCTTGTCTACAACTTGTTTATGTGCTTTGTAAGGCGCTGCGGAACATTTGTGGCGCCATATACATAAATGATAATAATAATAATAATAATAATCTCGGCTCTTTGACATACCTACAAGCTATTTTTTGGGCTCTTTGTCTCTGACTGGTTTACCTCCCCTGCTGTAGTGAGTGATTGTAATCTAATATCTGTTAGTTATTGGAATGTGGCTCTGCCAGATTCACATTGTTTAATGCCTGCAATACCATGTCTCACCAATGTGTTATTTTACAGTATTGCTTTACAGCCACTGAAAAATGTGTGGCTTTATGTTTGTTCTCAATTCAGTAAAGGTGTTAGCTAGGGATGGCCATCAGTATGGTTACCATCGATGGCAAAATATAAAGTGGCCTTTGATGGCAACCAACTATACAATGGATGACCATCGATGGCTTCACCAACCGATTGTCATACCTGTCCTATGACTGATTGGCCCGAGGCTTGGGGCGTGGCTTCACAGGTGTCAGGGGCGGAGCTATGCTTCGTTGCCTGGCACCTTGAAAAAAACAAAACTATTCGGTTATGTTCTTCCATCGATGGAGGGAAACCATATGGTTCTCCCCCATCGATGGAAAAACATTCAACATCGGCCATAAACCATCGATGGTTATGAATCGTCGATGGCCATCCCTAGTGTTAGCATGCTGACTGCAGCTCCTGATCTCCTTGTATGTCTGTATGAATGAGCACATACACAGACACTGGAATTGGTGATGAGTGGCTTATGAACCCAGGTCACATCTTCCAGACCAAAAGGGAAGTGCAGTGGCAGCATTTGTAAGGATAGATTGACCCCTAGCAGGCAGCAGTATGTTCCCCCTCGGCTATGTGTCTCTTTCTTTGCCCAACAACTCCTCCTCTCTGATGTTTGGAGGGTTCATTATCCGTTGGATCGTGAATTTACTTGGCTATGTGCTGCACATGGTACCGTGTCATGTATATTGACTATTTACTGTTATCCGCTCAATTGCTCCCACATGTCTCTAATTCTGCTATAGAACCTATTTGGCGTTTCCCCACCCATCTAGCTATCTCATTAAAATTTTGGAGCATTGTGGAGTCTGCCTGGCAGACTTATTTTCATGATAATTCTGAACATGTGCAGCAGAATCCTTTATTGTTTTGGCAGGCTTACAAAATGGTAATACGTAGTGTGAGTATCTCCTATGTCACATAACACACTAAAAATGTCTCTGCCTCCAATGTGTCTGCACAGCAAGCATTCACTGCCGCTTACCAGATGTATAAAGTTACTCCCATGAGCTCCTGTAAGAAACAGTACCTCCTTAAAAAACTGGAACTTGATACAGTCCTGTATCATATTGGTGAATTCTTACCAATGTCATTACCGATTACATGTCCATGGCAATAAAGCTGGTGATTGCTTACTAGTTTGCTTAGAGGTGCTTGTTCTCCCATGATTATTCAGTCTCTCAAGACAGAGGATGAGAGCTGAGCACACTGAAAAACAAATTACAGATATATATTTAGGGAATTTTATGAATGTGTATATGCCACTGAATCCATATATCCTGTCAAGAACTTGATTTTTGGAAAGATGTATCCCATCCACAAATATCCCCTCCTCAACCTGTGACCTTAATTGCCACCAATGAGCGGTTGCCATCATTGACTTCAATGGTGGGAACCGCTAGGTTACTAAAGTGCATTCCCACCATTGAAGTCAATGGTGGGAACCGCTCATTGGCTGAGAGAGGCAGAGGCTCGCCTCACTCAGGCAATGAACGTTCAACCAATGCATTTCTTTGGGAATTGCTGCGGTTGTCGCATCATTTGCGGAGTACTGTCCTTAGAGGACAGTACTATGTCCAGAGGTCTCCGATTTTTGTTTTTCTATTTTAAGAAGACAGTGGATGCCTACATGGAACGAAGAGGATCGGTACCAAGGGGTAGGTGAGTAGGGTTTTTTTTTTACAGGCCCCAATCAGTATTCTACTGTACAAGGGGACAAACCAGCGTTAGGGACAAGGTAAGTATGTATTGTGAGTGCAGGTGAGTATGAGTGAGTGCATGTGTAATAAAATAATAAAACCTTTGGTGTCTGTGTCCTGTGGTTTTTTAAATATTTATTTTGCAAGTGAACTAGAGGTACCACCGGGCCCTTAATGCCCCACATGCTGGTACTTATGATCCTCCAAGTACCAGTATGCAGAGGAGGCTTGCTGGGACTTCTAGTTCTCTTGTAAAGGGCAATATTATTTCTTCTATGTTTCACACAGTCAACCCAGCACCCACCGCCCAGGGGTATCGTGATATCCCTGAGCTATCAGCCCAGGCCTGGGTTGCCCTGGAGAGGGAAATCCCTTTATTGGGAGGGTTCCCACCTCACCAGGAATCTCCAGACTGGACTGACTAGTGTGGGGTGATAATGCTTTGACCTGGGGACCCAGTGGAGCACGTCCCACAGCTGTAGCATTACATCCCTGCTCTAAAGAGTCTGGTGCTGGTTGTGGTTAAAAATGGGGGACCCCTTCTTCTTTTTCCCCCTGTATTTTCACAACCAGGACTGGCTCACTGAGCCTGGTGCTGGTTGATGAAAATATGGGGGACACCTACTTCTTTTTCCCCCTGTATTTTCATAACCAGGACTGGCTCAGAAAAGCCCGGTGTTGGTTGTGCTTTTAGGAGGAGACCCCACATCATTACACAAGTCACATTACAAGGTGCGAGTTTAACTTTAGTTTAATTCGCATGCCAGTCAAACTCGGAGCCTCAAACTCGCACCCTACAAGATTTGTGAGTTTAGGAATAAACTCGCACCTACAAAATGTGCTAGAAGGTGTGAGTTTGAACACGCAAAACAACTCGCACCCTATTACATTTGGCCCCGTATGTGAACCAGTCCTGGATAGCTTTGGCCCTGGACTATTGATGTTCAGTGAAATTTATTATCAAGGTTATATAGGATCATCCTCTATTATTAGTACAATGTGATGTGAGGAAATTCAGGAATAAGTCTATATAAAAGGCGAATCCATACAGATTGAATATTTTTACAACTCTCCGACCCAATAGTTGTCCAATAGATTCTGTAATTATTTACTACTAGTGATATCATTAGTACTGGCTCCATTGCTTAGGTTACCTCTAAGGCATATACTGTATGTGGGACATACTTATGATGAGACATATACCGGAAAATAAATTCATAGAAAGCAGATTTATTAATGATCAAAATGACAATACAATCTGCATTTGGTAGTTGTATAAAGATATAGGGGGAAATATATTAATGTGTGGTTTCGTCTACCAAGCTGCTGGATTTATTATGCAACGGCTAGCAGTGTCTGAGTGTAAATCACCAGAGATGTGCTGCAATTTTGTGTTCTTTTACCATTATCATGTGGTGACCGATATTTAATCGAATGGAAAATAATAAAAGGACACAAAAATAAACCCAGTACAGTAAGCTTAAGAATAGTGATTTAAACTGTTTGTCTGTGTAATAACCTAGTTATTTAATTTTGCTTTGTTTATCTGGCTGAAAGTGAATATAGAAATTGGCTAAATATGTTTTGCCATGTTTTATTCTGCTTTCTGTGTAATAATCAATAAAAACATAGGAATGCTGAACATCAAGGTATAGCCTAAGTATAAAGAGGGTTCCTGTTCACATTTGTTTCCATAAATCTAAGTAAAACATAGGGAAAATATATGTAAGTAATTCTGTATAGATCCTTCCTTATTGCACATTTATGTTTTAAAACAGTTGCAAGAATATTGTTTACTGTGCCTGCAAAACAACCTATTCAGAGACAGAACAGTGGCAGCTAGCGTCAGTGTTATGGTATAAAACTTCTTAAATGGTATTATTGGCTGTTGTACAGTAATATCCCTGAGATATGGAAGCACTCGGCATGGGGAGCCATACAAAACAAAGTGGCCATGTGTAGACATCACATTAGGCATAGTATAAAAAACACATTTATGGTAGAGATCAGTGCAGACTCCCGTGTTTTGGTTTTGGCTCTAAAGCATCGTCATGTTTTGGTTTTGGTTTAGCAAAACCCCCTTCAAATATTTTGGTTTTGGATTTCTTTAAAAATTTATAAGTTATTTGAGCCTGTGTTTGTTCCTGTAGTACACAGGTTCTCAAACTCGGTCCTCAGGACCCCAAACAGTGCATGTTTTGCAGGTCTCCTCACATAATTACTAGTGAAATAGTTAGCTGCACCTGTAGATCTTTTAAAATGTGTCAGTGAGTAATGCACCTGTGCACCTACTGGGTGACCTGCAAAAAGTGAACTGTGTGGGGTCCTGAGGACCGAGTTTGAGAACCACTGCTATAGTATGATTACCATCAGTAACATTAATTTCCAGTCATTTGCAGTCACCACACAGCTCACAATATTGTTTTCACCAATACTGGCCAAAGGCTGCAGCGAGCTGGCTGACTAAACTAAGCAACAGAGCAGTGGTACAAACACATAACAGTTTAATAGAATATAGCACATCTATGAAACATAGTGACACTGCAGTAGCAGACAGGATGGTAATTTCATAAACTATATGACCCTATACAATGTTTTAATTAAATCAAGAACTAATAGCCTAAAAGTAGAAGCCTAGTAGAAAAGTGTTGACCTCTTCCATCTGTGAGGATGATTATCATCTTCATCATCACCCTTATCACGGTCATTAATATCACTATCACACAATATTAGCTTATCCCCACAGGACTCCACTGTTACTGTCTCTATTTGTTGTAATTGGCGGCAAAGGTTGTCCTAATAGAATTTGTAGTTAATTTTGACGAACATCAGTTTTTCGACATTTTTGGAAGTAGCCTCCTACGCTGATCTCCTCACAAGGTTCCTGGTTGTGCTAAACACTATTTCTGAGTACACACTGGAGGGTGGGCAGCTTAAGTACACCATATCTAGTTTGTACAAGAGGGTTCAAATTGCCTATTTTTCCAACTAGTATTTAAAGGGACTGTCTGACATGTTAATTTGTACATTACCATTAAAGTAATCCTTCACCATTCTATTGATGCTTATTGTATCATATTGAGTCATGGTAGAGGTGTCTATATATGTGGGCAAATCTTTTAAATCTGACCAGATGTCATAATGTTTCACTTTGGTGAGTTGACTTATCATCATTACCAATGGGTCTCTTGGAAAAGGTCAATTTTTTTCCTGGCAGAAGCATTTCTAAGAGAAACTGAAAACAGGAGACATTGGCCCTCATTCAGAGCCGCTCGCTATTTGCGGTCGTTCGTTCTAAAACAAGGGGTGGCTATTCAAATGAACCGTTCTCTAATTGCGGTCTGTTCACGCCTCTAAGTCTGAACGAGTGAGCAAAACTTGCGGTTGTAATTTTGAAAAATACGCCCCCTTGCCGCTTGCACCATACGTCATGTCCGCTATTTATTAGATTAATCGAGTACATTGAACAGCGTATGAACTGCTCGCTATTCTTGTGGCTGGTTTTTTCAACCGCTATTTTGCGAGCAGTTCTGAGTAAAAAAAAACAAGTGACGTGGTCAATGACGCTGCTGTATTAATTATGCACTCCCTTAAAATGCCTGTTTTGACCTTTAAGCACACCTGCGTTCGAATTCCACACCCCCGTTTTCAAGCACCTTCCCCTGTTACCACCCACATACGCCTCCTTCTGTCACTCAAAATAGCAGGCATTCGCTATATAGCGAACAAACGATTTTCGGCCGCACTGACTGGTTCGCGCATGCGTATTAAAATCCGTACGCATGCGCAGATGTGCGAACATCGGTCAGAACGAACGAGCGGCCGCTTACGAGCGGCTCTGAATCAGGGCCCTTGTGTCATGTGCCACTTGAACTGACAACTTGCTTTGAATAACTTAATATCTGTGTCAGTTGGAAAGAAAGACATTACATAGCACTTAAACCTAGGATGAAGTATAGTTTCCAAAATGTAGTGATCCAATTCCAAGTTGTTGCAAACTATTTGGTCCTGGCAAAGCAAAAAAAGAACTTAGCTCAATCGCTTAGTTTCATCTCCTCCTTCAACTTCTCTAGCTGCTTTTCCAGTAGTTTAATTAAGGGTATTACCTGATTCAGACTGGTAGTTTCTGAACTCAGGCCCTGATTCAGAGCCGGACGCTATTTGTGTCATTCCTAAAAAGGGGCCGGCTATTTAAATTGAGCGCTCGCTCATTGCGGTTTGTTGACGCCTCCATGTCTGAGCGAGCGAACGAAAAACGTGCTCGCTATTTGTAAAGATGCCCCTTTGCCATTCGCATCACACGTCATCTCCGGTATTTATTTGATTAATTGGGTACATTGAAAGGCATCTGAACTGCTCGCAGTGCTTGTGGTAGGTTTATCCTACCGCAATCACTGCGAGCAGTTCAGGCTAAAAGACAACCAAGTGACATGGTCGATGATGCTCCTTTACTAATTATGCACTCCCATTAAATGCCCTTTTTACCGTTAGGCATGCCTGCGTTCGGATCTCCACTCCCCCGTTTTCAAGCACCTTCCACTGTTACCACCCACAAACGGTACATTCTGTCAATCAAATTAGCAGCCCCTCGCTGTTTGCGAGCGCTCGATTTCTGACCGCAATGACTGGTTTGCACATGCGCATTACAACCCATACACATGTGCAGTTGTGCGAACATCGCTCATAGCGAACGAGCGGCCGCTTACGAGCGGCTCTGAATCAGGCCCTCACTTCACAGGTTACAATTTCAAATGGTTTCTGTAGCTTACAACATAAGACTGAGAATATTTTCCAGTGTGCTGTAGTAAGGTGTTACTATCTCATTGCTTGATCTGTACGTACTGATGGCTTGTTGCTGTTCCTCCAGTCACTGAAGCATACAAAGGGTGGAATTCCACCTGATTACTGCCTCTTGCTTCATTTGGTGGCAAAGCAAATGGAACTGTTCTTGCAGATGCTGCAATCTTCTACAAGTGGTTGCTAAATGCCAAAAATGCTCTGAAATTCATGGGCCACAGCCAGCATGTCTGCATGGACCTGTCATTTTTTAAGACATTCCAAACCATTAACATTATTCTGTGCACAAAACATGGTATTTGTTGAGATTCACCCAGTTGTAATGCTCGTGCAATGTTACTTGCGTTATCGGAAATTACAAATCCTGAGAAACGTCTTAGCATAGTAAGCCATTTTGCTATCACATCTTGAGTTTTTCCTACAGATTGACACCGGTATGCTTCTTAGTGAAGCCAGTGATACAGAGAGTAGGCTGCATGTGAATGAGATTACATTGTGTATTAGATACTGATGTTGCTGCTGAAGGCGATACACCCACCCAGTGGGCTGCCACAGTCATGCAACCTTTATTTTGACCAGTACCTCTTGTCCAAATATCTGTAGTTAAGTGGATAGTAAGTACAATGGTATTTTCAAAGGCAAAGAATACCTTTTTGTCTAGTGTTCTGGAAGTGCTGTTCTGGTAAAATATAATTGAGATGAAATTTGTTAGCGAAGACACATGACCGGCTATAATCGGCTATAACCAGATACATTGAGGACGACTATTGAACCAGATATCACACTCGGCTAACAAAGCTGTTATGGCTTCAGTGTTCTGCTGTGTAACAGGTTCCTCTTGAAAATTATTGTTTCACAGACAAATGTTGTGTGAAACTACTAGTCTGCTACTTGGTCTCCTTCTGTGATGAAGATTCACCCTCCTGCAGCAACATCCCTAGTGCACAAGGATTCTTCTTAGGAATCATGGATTGCCTTTGCAAATTGGATGCAGAACTTAGTGTTCATTCTAACATCCTGCACCTGTCACAACCCATACAGTTCCTCTTTCCTGCTTGGAGTGTCACTCTCTGCTGGTGCTTCTAGGACACTGTGGTCTGTATCTCAGAAGTTTGTTGCATCAGCTGAGTGTGCTATAAGCACCAGAGGAGAGTGTGACACCCCAGGCAGGAAAGAAGAACTGCACAGGCTGTGACAGGTGCAGGGTGCTAGAATGAAATCTAGGACTACCTCCAATCATGAGGAGGTTGATGAAGGTGTTGGCGATGAAGATTGCATATGCTGGTAACTAGCCATGCTGATGCTGGACTGGTTGTTATTATTTACATGATTTTCCAGATTTTGATAAATAGTTTGAATTAACTCACTGCAAATGACGTAACAGGGAGGAAGTACCAAAATGGTTAACATCCCTACCTCTACTTAGTTTGTCACTACAAATGGTATAGATGCCTTGACAAATGCTGTCAGGATTTGGATAAAAATGATTCCACACGGAAGAGGTGTATTTTTTAGTCTTATGCCCAGGCATGACAATATCCTTCTTATTATCACTCCTGAATTTTATCAACATGTTCTTGTAGAACACATTTATTATCAACATCCTCATTAACAGTGCTATTTTTGTAGAAAAATAGGTTCAGGAACCCTTTGGGGGGCAGAGGTGGGCAGAGCTACAGTGGGGTTGGGGCATCAATTGGTGCGTAACCAATTTTAACAAAAAAAATTTCAAAGTTTGGGCTGTGGTAGTGGGTGTTATTATAACATGTCAATCTATCATATAAGTATATATAACTACAAATACAGAAATACAGGAATGAAAACTGCTGTAAATTCACACACACACCCACAGAAAACCAGAATCCATGCTAAATATATAGGGAAAGTCACATTAAACCACAACAATACATATAGAAGAAAAACGAGAAAAGTCAGATCCACAAAAATAACTTTGAAAAAGCCAGATTCACATAAAATACATTGAAAAAGCCAGATCCACATACTGTAAAATACATTTAAAAAAAAAAAGATCGACATGAAAACATTGAAAAAGCCAGATCCATCTAAAATACATTGATAATGCCAGATCCACATAAAATACTTTGAAAAAGCCAGTTCCACGTAAAATAGGTTTTATGGTGATATAAGTACCCCTATAACACTTGTACAATTTATATGGGCAAGCCTTCACTGGCAAAAATTGGCAAATTTTACTGCCGTCAGGGTTTTCACCAGCGATAGCAGCATTAGAGGGAAAAAAATTAAATCAGAAGATTGTGCTTACCTGGCATGCTCAGGTCAGGTTTCTCCGCGTCGCTTTTGATCGTCAACCAGCAGGACTCCATCGCTTTCAGCTGAAGAGGAGGATGGTAAGTGATGAGGAAGGGAGAAGTGAAAAATGAAAGTGGGTGACAGGAAGAGGTAAAATGGTTTGTGAAGGGCACAGGGGGAAAGTAGGTGGTGGGGATACAAGGGAAAGGTGGGTGGTTGGGCACAGGAAAGGTGGGTGTGGGGGAAATATATGGGAGACCAGTGATGTCTAGTGGATATGGGAGTGCTGCAACTGGAGGGTCACAGGACAGGGAAGACTGGACCTGGGAGATTCAGGGCAGGGACGGCTGGACCAAGTGGGTATGCAGGACAGGGTGGGCTAGACTTACAGAAAGTGCAGGATAGGGTGGTCTGGATGTACTGGGGCAAAGGGATGCCTAGACATGGTGGGGGTGGCACAGGTCAGGGAATGCTGAATCTTAATGGGGGCACAGTGCAAGCAAGGCTGGATGTGACGGGGCACAGGGCAGGGAATGTGGGACTAGGGAACATGGCAGGGAATGCTGGACTGGAGGAGACACAGGGCAGGGAATGCTGCTCTAGGGAAGCACATGGCAGGGGTAGCTGGACTTGGGGAGGGCACAGGGGAGGGAAAGCTAGATTGGGGCACAGGGCAGGAAAGGTTGGACGTGTGGGCACAGGACAGGGCATGCTGCACTAGGGGGGCACATGGTAGGAAATGCTGGACCTGGGGGAAAACAGGGCAGGGAATGCTGCACTAGGGGGGCACAGGGCAGGGAAGGTTAGATTGGGGGCACAGGGAAGGGAAGGTTGGACCTGGGGGCACAGAACAGGGCATGCTGCACTAGGGGGGCACATGGCAAGGAATGCTGGACTGGAGGGGGCACAGGACAGGGAGGCTGGGACTAGGGGACTACATTAATCCTTCCTGTGCTTTGGGTAATCCCCTCCCTAACCTTGGGACACAAAGTTGTATAAAGATAGAAGGGGAAATTTATTACTGTGTGGTTTTGTCCTCCAAACTGCCAGGATTTATTATGCATTGGCTAGGAGTGTCCGAATATAAATCACCAGGGATGTGCAGCAATTGTTAAACCCTTAATTCGCTTTAAGTAAAACCTCCATAAGTAAAGTTAAATTTACCCCGTCCCTCCAGTTCATTTGGACTCTAAACCAAAAGCTTCACAGCCCAATGCTATGAAGCCTCCTTGCTAACCCTAGACTTTTGACACAAGGGAAACTTGGTAAATAATATTTCAGGAGAATTTGGGAAATTCAGTACTGGTTTATTTACTACCAGCACTCACTATGATAAGGATCATTTCTCTTTGCATTTTATATCCCTTAAAAAAAAATCTTGCTGTTGAAAGAAAGGAATCATTACACTCTGCAATAACACTAGTTGGGTGAGGCTTGGAAAGCACCAGGGATGGATTGGCTGCCACATGATATACAAAAAACAATTCAGAGGAAATACTGCCTAGGCTTCTTAAGGTGTATAAAGGGCGTTTCAGATGGGTCAGCATAATGTACAGATCCATACTTCTTTGAGTTGTTCCAATTTCTTTGTTAACATTTGACATAGAAATAATATCTAAATCGCTTGCACCAAGACTGACATCTGTGATTATTTCTATAAATCAGAGATCAATCCAGCTTTATGTTACCCATGGCCACCAATATTAGGAGGCTGATTCTAGAAAATCCTTGTAGGACCATTCTATTTTGGCTAAAACCTAAGCATTTAATTGTGTGGAATTACCCTATTTGTGTAAAATCCTAGACGAATGTAGACAATACATACATTATTTTCTACTCAAGGGAGAATCAGGGCAAATGGCCTGGAAGTTTAAAGGGGGACTTGTCATTGCTCCCCCTGGCACCAATATGGTCTGTCACTGTCATGAAAGTCTCTGGTGCCCTTTATTCTGATAGTTATAGAGTTTTAGTTTTAATTTGGGCCATTATTTAGAAAATGTTATCTTTATGTAGATCATGTTTCATTATTGTTACGAGTATACTGTGGTTAGCCTGTAGGCGGGTGGCTCTTTTGTTGGAATGGACAAGGCAGTCAACATACATCAGCTCCTAGTGACTTTTGCCTTCAACACAGTAAAGGATTATGTTATGCTCAATCTGTCCTCTCTTTTGTCTAAATTGAATGTACAATATTGGTGTAAGATTCACTGGGGGCGATTCAAATGTTTTTTAGGTCGTGATAATTAATGAGCACCCAGTTTGCTATTCAATTGTTCTGGGCGCTCATTAATTATCACCCTCTTCGCCGCCTATGAGATGAGGTTTAGCCGTGTAAAACGGCTAAGCTCATCTAAAATTCTGGTTAGGGTGCGCTAACTGTGATTAGCACGCCCTAACCAGGGGGTTTCTCACACATTTCTGCTTGCACCCTCCTGAGTGCTGCAGAAATGCCGGCGCCGGCGGCTATTGCACCCTGACAGAGCAACAATTGAATTGCTCTGTTGGGCGTCTTAAAAAAAAAAGCCGCCGGAAAAACATTTGAATCGCCCCCAGTGGGGGGAATTCAATTGTTTTATCACTGTGTTTTTACCCGTGATAAACATGTGTTTAGGTGTGATAAAATTTAGTCGCTATTCAATTGAACATTTTTTGGTCGTGAAAATTGTGATTTATCATGCCTAAATTTCAGCCTGTCTGTAACATGGCCAGGGCTATTCAATTGTTGGAAATTAGGCATGATAAAAAATATTGGAACTATTAATCAAGGCGCTTATTTATTGTAACATGTAAGATGTGAGATGACAGAAAAATAAATTCAACAATCAAAGCTCCATTATTCACAGGTAAATTGTTTTATTTACTCGCAATTATTAAATATAACATAGAAATCTCTCATGCTATATAGACATGAATAATCAATACACAGTAAGTACCAGAATTAATATTAAAAATAAAAAAATAGATGTTAAAAAAATGTATATACAGTATATGGTATGTATATAAGTCCATACAAGAATAAATATTGAATAGCTGCATGTATATTGTAATGATGATAATTATAGAAGAATGTCTTTGTGTGCACACATCATTTATATTGCATGAATAATGTTATAGTACAAATACTTAATCCAGTTAAAAGTTCCACATTTGATATCCAATTGGGCTGTTTAGTAAGTGAACAAGCTGAGATGTGGCTAAGGAAATTTCCAAAGTACCTGCTGTATTGTAGTGTAGCGAGTGTCTCAAAGCACTAGTAAGAGCTGAGAGTGGATCTGGCTCTCATATCTCCAGAGGCAGCTGTGGGAGCCGGGTCAACGCTGCATCAGCAAGTCCTGCATCTCCCATGCTTACCAGCTGGGCATGCCGTGTTGTTCGGACCGGAGCTTACATGGAGATCCAGTAAGCTGATAGAGGTGCTCGCTTCTAATTGCACCGCTTGGTATAGGGTAGTCCGGTATCAAAGCTTGTCACATCCAAAAGTGCTGACAACCAGGGGTTAACTGACGCGTTTTGCCCCTATAAAGTGGGGGCTTTATCAAAGAGTAGCTATTGTCCAGACTGGTTGATCTTATATAGCACCACCTATTACTCCATTGGAGCGTCTGATGTTAATTATTAGTGGTCTTAGGTGTAACTCACCTGAGATTATGCAAATTGGTTTCATTACGCATTCAGGTGTCTAAAAACACATTATTTATAAAAAATAAAAGCATGCATCTTGTGCTGATTACCACTTGCTTATCGAAATTTTTGCATATATAATGAAGATTATACAATTACACACACACATATATATATATATATATATATATATAAAAAGTTTTTCTTCATATATAAAGAGAAATATAGTAAAAACTGAGAATTTGATTGCTTAATCTATTATTTCAAATTTCCAATATATTGACAGAAAATAAAATAAAACAGAGAAAATACATATATACATAATCCTTCCTTATTTGGCGTCTACCCGGGAAATTGAACTACTAACTCTCCAAACATAGACCACTAGCCCTTACCTCTACACTAAAGTTTCCATACAGATTTCCTCATAATAATAAGTCATCCATAATATACTTCACATAGGTTAGTATAAATGATTTAGATAATGCTAGATAAAAAATATTGGTCAACCTATTTTTCACTTTATCACCTGTTATTTCTCACCACCCCTAAGGGGTGTGAGTTTTTAATAAAAAGTATTTAAATATTTAAATTTTATTTCTATTTAACTGGTATGTAATTGTCAAGGGTTATTATCAATTATTCATCAAATATTTCAATAAAATATTTTTTTTTGCCTTTTTCATCCCCTTTTTTTGCAGGGGATGAAAGGTTTCTTACAAGAAGCTGCAGCTGTGAGGAGGGTTGCGGACAGACCCCAACAGCTTGGGGACACAATTTTATTTTATTTTTTTTTTGGGGGGGGGGGCGGGGGGTTGTTTGCAGATAATATTCAGACAAAGGGGATTCCTGTGGCTTAAAATACCGCCGCTGGTTACCAAAGGTAAGTATCGGGGTTCAGGGGAAGGTTAGGGGTTACACACACACACATATATATATATATATATACACACATACACATATATATATATATATACATACATATACTGCTGACAGACCTATGTGCATTAACCCTGGAAGGACAGGTCAGGATGCCCCCTCCCAGCGCACAGGTGCACCATGCATTCTATAGGGGGCCCATGTCCACCCAACACTGCTGCAGCATACACAAGCCTGCCTCCCCTCCTACCCGTGCCAAAGCCTGGAACACTCGTCTCCTCTCCTGAGCAATAGTAGGAACTTGCAGTAAAGTGGGGTCCCTTGATGGGGACTTAAATGCATTGATCAATTCATGAACCAAAACCCCCCTGTTTATTATTATTGTTAGTTAATATGGTGAGTGCAGAGCCCCTGTGATTTCTATTTAAACAATGTGGTCACATACCATGTTGCACCCCAAATCTAGGAATGGTGAATGCAGTGGATTAGTGCTTTATAAAGTTTTAAAGTTTATATATAATCTCCACATACACACACTTGTTGAGGTTCTTCTGCCCCATTCACAGACAGCTGAACATTCTACATGTGAGGTTGCTAAGTAGTTCTCTTGGGAATTGCGCAGCTGTTGGAAATAAGCCGCAGGGCAATTCATTAGTGGAGGACAGGAAAGTGCAGAGGCACTGATTAGAAATAGGAAGGATATTAATCAATTTTCCATTCCACAGTTCATTTATGTATAATAAAAAAGACATACCTTTAACTAAGGCCAACCCCCACACAATGCAATTATTACAAAGTTTAAAGGGAAACGGAATGGGAGAACATGAGTAAAAATAATAATTTTGATTGCCTGACCACTTCAGATATTTCTAGGCATTGTTTTGTGTGTGATTATGGAGGAAAATCTGCACTTGATGCTTCACACATTGAGGGATATATGGAGTTACCATACTTGCTGATATTTTACTAAAACCCTTTGGCAGATGGATGCTGCAAATCAAGACAACGTTGCCCTGCTGCTCAATGGCATGATTTGCAACATTTAACAATGGGAGGTGGGATCACAGTGGTGCTATTCATTTCAAGTCATCAAGCCATACACAACTACTCTCCCGAAACAGTCGGGAGCCTCCCGAAAAACGGGTGGCACTCCTGACCACCCGGAAGACTAGGCAAGTCTCCTGGTTCCAGCCGCAGCCGGCCCACACCCCCCGTTGCCACCCGCACTCCCCACATGATAGCCCACTTACTGTGCAAAAGTGGGCAGTCCGGGGGGGGTGAGCGATGACGTGATTTGCGCTGAATCGCGTCATCATAGTGCCGTCCCCGCTTTACAGTGCCTGTATTATCGGCTCTGTGCAGTGGGGGGTGGGCCACAATGACTAGATTGAGCCACCATGCCCCCACTCCGCCCACCTGCTGTGAGGAGAGAGCCGACCTGGTTGCAACCTAAAGCCTAAAAGTTGGTAAGTATGCATCAAGCCGCGGATCGCCCACATCCCCAGTGGGGTAGGTGAATCCAGGAGGCTGGACTATATTCCTGGAAATCAGGGACAGATAAACCAAATCTGTGAGTTTCTCAGACATTCTTGGAGAGTAGGGCAACTATGGGCATGTGGGAAATTGAAACAGTTTTTCACTAACTTCCAGATCCTGGAGTAATAATAATAATAATAATAATAATAGCAATATCAGCAATTACATTGCCTGCATCACACAGCAAATTAAGATGACATGACATGTATTAACTAAAAGTTCTTTATATATTTAGAATATTTTATATTATGATGAGACTGTATGGCAAATACTAATCCGAAAGTTTTTTCACATAGCAATATGATATGTCAAGATTATTATATTGCTATGTAAACCCTATTACATAGACTACACCAGTGATTCCCAAATACGGTCCTCAAGGCACCCTAACAGTCCTGGTTTTAAGGATATCAATGACTGAGCTCACAATGGTGTCCCTCCACTGGGTGGCACCCGGTGTGGCCAGTAAAAAGGGTGTGTGGCCTCATGGGTAGGGGTGTGGCCCCATGGGAAGGAGGTGTGGCCACACGGCCCAAACCTCTGTTTTAGTCACTCTGGGGGTGACGGAGATGCGGACTGCCCCCAGGGACCAGTGTATTTGCAGTGTCGGCTCCCTCGCTGTGTCAGGAGCCAAGTGCTGCATGTAGTTCTACAGTGCAGCACCCGGCTCCTGTCACTGAGGAGTCGGCACACCCTCAGCTGCCCCCTTGTGATGCCACTGTGAGCACAGATGGTTATATCAAAATGAATGAGGCACTAATTAAGTCACTTGTGCTCAAGCATGGATATCCTTAAATCATGGACTGTTAGGAAGCCTTGAGGACCTGTTTTGGAACCTCTGGACTGCACCCATAATAGTAGTATGGGTCAGAAAAAGGAAGAGGGGAATTAGTACATAGAATATAGACAACTGTAATTAAACCATTGTTCTATAAAATTCTAAGTTTTTACATGTATAAATTATAAATGGAGGAAGAAGTTGTTTGACCTCAAAGGACATTATGACTTGAAAACAAGTAAGTCACTAATTTAAGTAAGTCAATAATTTATAGAAGCCCAGAGGACCTTTGGTTGATGTGAAAGCCATTCAGCCTTTTGTGCAATTTCTCTCACTGAAAGCTAAAATGAGCCATTTGTATGACCTCAAAACATCAGTATTTTTTGAAAAGTGAAGTTTAATTAGGGAGACTATTATCCTTTATTTATAAAGCACTAACATATTACACAGCACTGATTTGTGTAGCTAACTACAAAAGTAACCTAGTTATTGCCCTGTACACAGCTTGGTGCTGGAAAGTATATACACATCCTTCGGATCTTCTGTTTGCTACATTAGACTAAATATATGTGTCGTCAGTAAGGCAGGGCAGGATAGTGAATCTCTTTTCTGAATTGATTCTAGCATATACTATGTTACCGCTCTAAGTCATATTTTGGTCCTTGTCATGTTGATCTATTTACATTCACTGGATAATTTATAAGCAGTGGCCTTAGCATGCTTTATTATACTTAGGGCCTTATTCAGGTTGGATCGTCAATGTTTGTGCTCTGCGCATGCATCGCAGTGCGCGAACCAGCCACTGCAAATGGGTAGCAATCGCAGCGAGCACGCAGTCCCATCTCATAGTGATTGACAGGAAGTGACCGTTTGGGGGTGGAAAGGGGGGTGGTCGGCAGAACGCATGCGTGCCTGCGTGTTTGAACGCTGTTACAGGGGCGTGCAAAATTAAGCCCCTGCGATAGCATATGCTGGCAGAGGTCTAGATGGCGACAGGAAGTTTAGCAGTTTGTGAGGTAGGGTCAGGTCAACCACAACTGTGCGAATGGTTCCGATGTTACAGATATTTTGCTGACTTGCGGATGCAGGTCATGGAAAGTGGGCAGCTTTATACAGAGATGGGTGTCTTGGTACAGTGCTGCGGTTGCCGTGCAATTGCTTTCATTAGAATATTTTCACAGCTAGCAGGTGCGTGCGAACGCAGATGTGCGATCCGTGCTGAATCAGTCCCTTAATTCATTGTAAATGTACTTTTTCTGTAATACATATTTATGTTTTGATATTTACTTGTATTATCCTATGACATAATTTAAATAATATATTGGACATTTCTCATGGAGGAGTTGGGGAATCACTTCTGTATAAACGTTTCCCTTAAGGCTTTAATTCATGGCACACAACCATTTCTACGAAGTCCTCCATCATACTTTTCTAAGAATTCTATAAAGAGACACCATGCAATTTATTAAAAAACTAAAAATATCTTATTACAATATTAAGGACGGAAGGAATGCTATTAAGTAACTTAAATCTGGCAATAATCTGGTTATACGTGCTGTTGACAAAGAATGTGGTAAAAAGGCATTGGGACTACATTCAAGTAATACAAAGAGAATTGAATGACAGCAATCGTTATATATGAAACAGAAATATGACCTTACTTTTACATACAAAAAATAAATTGAATCTATAATCCAGTTAGGGGCCCATAATCGGTATATCAGTTCAGAAACAGGAGACCTTTTGACGCAGCCATTTCCAAAAATTACAATTATATACATACTCCCCAATGTGCATAAAAGCCTCATTGATCCCCCTGGCAGACCAATCATCTCATCTAGGGGCTCTCTATATCAACCATTGTCTCAATTGGTTGACTTCTACCTCCAGCCACTTGTTCAGATGACTTGACAGCTATATTTCTGACACAACTGACTTTCTCTTGCGCATTTCGAAAATCCCAGCAGATACCTTAATGGTAGCTCTGGATGTGTCTAGTCCTGTGGTTCTCAAACTCGGTCCTCAGGATCCCACACAGTTCACGTTTTCCAGGTCACCCCCAGCAGGTGCACAGGTGTCTTCATTACTCACTGACACATTTTAAAAGACCCACAGGTGCAGTAATTATTTTACTTGTGATTCTGTGAGTAGACCTGGAAAATATGCACTGTTTGTGGTCCTGAGGACCGAGTTTGAGAACCACTGGTCTAATCGATACACTAACATACCTCATGACTTTGGTATGTCAGCTTGTCATAAAGCCATTATCTCCAATGATTTTCATTAATGTGATATTACACAATAACTGCTTCTATTTGAGAACTGCTTATATCTCCAGAAGTAAGGGACTGCAATGGGTTTGAACATGGTACCCTCATATGCATTTATGTTTGATTGTTTTCTTCTTGCTGTAATACTATATCTCTGTGCTATGCATTTGATGTTTGTAAAGTGACTGAGTCCTGCTGGAGAAAAGCGCTATATAAATAACATTTATATTATTATTATGCCAACCTCTTTATGGCCGATTACAAAACAAAATATATGTTTGACTGTCAGAACTACTCATCCAATATAAGTCTATATGTACACTATATAGATGATATTTTTTCTTTTGTGGCACGGATGTGAGAAGATACTCTTGGAATTTATTGATCACTTGAATCAACTACCCAGCTCCATTCACTTCAGTTTGTCCTAAACACTACCATTAATTTTTTGAATGTTACTATAAGCATCAAGGATACTTTATTATCCACTAAAATATACACCAAACCACCGGACAAGAATATGTTGCTAAACTCCAACTGATATCCCCACAGAATCCTCTGCCTCCAAACTCCTTCATTTGGCCTCTCCCAATGGACCTCCTCACCCTCCCATGTGAGTGGGTATTCGCTTGATGTGATCTTCACTCACCGTTGTGATATTTCTGATTACTCCAATTCCCCATTCACCTTTTCTCTTTTAAACTATCCATCTCTTCTTCCCCTCCTCTACCTCCTAAAGCCACCATCACTAAGCGTAACATTAAGGCTATCCACACCATTTCCTTTTCTTCTCTCACTTCTTTCACCTATCCTCTCTCTCCTGCCCTGAACAGGCTGCTTCCCTATACACTGCCTCCCTTACTTCTGCTCTTGACTTTGTTGCTCTGGCGATCACTACTCACCCTCGCAGATCCACACCTCAACCCAGGCATTCCAAATGCACCAAATACCTGCAAAAGTGTTCATGAACCGCCGAGCGACAGTGGAGAAGATCACGCTCTAAGGCAGATTTTCTCCATTTCAAATTTATGCTCTCATCCTACAGTGCTGCCCTTTCCCTCTCTAAACAGTCATATTTCAAGAACCTCATCTCCTCACAGTCCTCAAATCCCCAGTGTCTCTTCACCACCTTCAACTTCCCCTCCTCGCTCTCTGCCCTTGACTTTGCTACCTACTTTACATCCAAAATTGATTCCATACGTCAGGACATCATATCAAACCAGTGCCCCACCTCTCCACCTCCTCTTTTCCCGGGTCACCATTCCCCATCAAATTCACTGACTCTAACATCCTTCTGTCCTCAGTTACACCCCAAACTGTATTTAATTTAAATTCAAGGAATGTCGGTGGCATGATGGTATGTTGTCAAAACTTCAAAATAAAAATTCAAAATACTTCAGACAATCTGGAGAGAGAGAAACGGAGACCACAAACTCTTGCATCCTTAACAATGTCTTAACATCAACTGGGGTCATAACACTGTTCATAAAGAAGTCTTTAGGTCCAGGACCCAAACAAACCTATCTCGAGAAAGGTGTAGCTTACACATTGAAACAGAAGGTGGGCCATGCTGAAAATGTATGAATTGTTCTGTCCTGACCAGCTTGATTAGTATGATTGAAAGAAGATGGAATTAAGGCTTTCTTTATTGTTTAATCAAATCATACTATTTTTGCATGAAGAGGTGAGCAGATTTGTTTGGGTCCTGGACCTAAAGACGTCTTCTATATACAGTATGAACATATGCGCTCCACTCAGTCCTCTGCATTCAGGTATTAATTAGATGAATAAAGTATGTATATTGCACACCAAGGGTGGGATGTAATAGAGATCGAGTCTGCCAGCGGTGCGGTATGCAAACTAATCTTGATCGTTTTTTTAAAGTTGCAGTCATTTACAAGGCAAAGCCAGTTCGGATCTCAATCTCTATTACATCCCGCCCCAAGTTTTGTTTTAACTTTCAGGTGTCTGATCAAATTTGAGAATATAGGAATTTTTCTTTAGTAGTAAAATAATCACCAATATCCTGTGGGCTCTGTTACTCCCCTAGCCTGTGACATTGAGTAAACATCTTCTCAATCTGCAGCGGGTGAAGAAGATATGGACATCTGCAGAGAAGTGAACATGAAAATATGACATATACATAAGATGTATATTAAAAACAAAGGCAGCGCTTTAAGTCTGCTACCAAGACAAGGATATAATACACTAAAGGCATCGACAGCCGCCCCGCCTTGTAGCGAGCCCCGCAACGACTGAATGTCAGTCGCTCGGCGGGGCTCATGCATGCCGGAT
Source organism: Taudactylus pleione (assembly GCA_031769625.1). Taxonomy (NCBI): domain Eukaryota; kingdom Metazoa; phylum Chordata; class Amphibia; order Anura; family Myobatrachidae; genus Taudactylus; species Taudactylus pleione. The sequence goes on from JAUIMM010000018.1 coordinate 40,660,912, forward strand.
GCGGTGCGTGCGCAGCAGGGAACCATTGAGCCGCTTGTGAGCGGCTCTGAATTAGGCCCTAAGTCTCTGGAAGAGCATTATGTGTAGACAAGCAAAAATCACTAAATATGAAATTACATATTGACATGTATATAATAAACTTTATATGATTGTTCTACTATGAAAAACCTTCTACTGGAGAACAATGAATTAAGTAAATAAACTGTAGGTTAGATTTCTAACATCAAGATCACAGTGCATATTAGAGGAAACAGTGTAAACCAAGTGTTTCATTTAATCCCCGTGGGGCCAAAGTCCCTAGTCTGTGTATCCATATGGATTCAAGCTGGAGCTAAATTTTACCTCGGTTGCCTCCCCATGGGAGTGGTGGAACATAGTCAATGACATGATATTTGATCGATGTAACATTATGAATGGCTTGCATGAAGTGGCGTGCCACTGGTTGTTCACTTGTGCCCTTCGTGATGGCAGTTCTTATGGCCGATCTATGGAGCGTCATGCGCTCCTTAAACTGGTGCTCCATTTTGCCAATGTTATGTTGGGCACAGGGACATGTTATCATATAGATAACAAACTTGCTGGAACAAGTAAGGTAGTGCTGTATCTTAATTTTTTCACCTGTGAGTGGATGACAGAAATGAGTCCCTTGTTGCTAATATCGGCAAGTTAGGCAATTAGGGCACTTATAACATCCTGGTTTTGGTTTATCTAAAAAGGAAATGTTCTCCTGTTTGCCTCTATTAGAGATATCGGTTCTTACTACAACGTCTCTAATATTTTTGCCCCTACGATAGCATGGCACCAATTTTGTGTGTTGTAGTGATGGCAACTCCGGGTCAGTGGTGATCATTGTCCACAATTTTTTGGCACTACGGGTAATATGCGTGCTTTTGCTTTGCGTCCTTGCGGGAATTCATAGAGATCCCAGAAAATTATCTATTATGTATGTTGGATGTATGTCATTTATATACGTGTATACCCCACCAAATGGGTCTTTTGGCCACTAAGATCTTATTCACCAACAATCCATGATATACTGGCCCTGATTTATATACAGTATGTATTAGTCCGCAATTACTTTTATTTCAACGGTGGGCATTATTTACAGGTATCTGGCTGTGCGATGGGGTAAAATGTGGCCCTACCGTACGCCAATATGTTCATGGTTGAACAAGATGTCTTTTTTACAGATAGGAATATTTCTAATAATATATTGGCATTTTTTCAGGTACATAGATGACCTGTTGATCTTGTGGACAGGCACAGAGGACAAATTTAATGGCGTGATCAGGACGCACAACAATACCAACAGCCCGGTTAAATTCACCTACCAGGTACATAAAGAAAAGGTGAATTTTTTGGATGTCACCATCACCAACAGTGGTAACAAATTCGTCACTGTACTCCAAGCCGACCGATCGTAACAATCTACTCCTTGCTAGCAGTGCACACCCTGAGTCACTCAAAGCAGGTTTGCCATATTCACAATTTCTATGCATCCTGCGCATTACCTGTAATATTAAGGAAGCAGTTAACCAAATAGACAATATGATTAAAAAGTTTGAAGAACGTGGGTACACCAATACGATGCTTTTAAAACTGAAACAAAAAGCCCTATCTATCCCTACAGAGGAATTACATAGATTCAAGTCTAAAAAGTCTATAGGCATAACACTAACATGGCTTAATATATATGACCATATGAGCATGCTGTTACAATTCTCTTGCAGAGGAGAGATCGCTGGACTGCTGACCAGGGCTAGGTATGATGGAGGAGTGGCAGTCCTTTCACAACTAGGGCTAGCTGGAGTGTGACTGCGGTAAATGACACAATAATATGGATAATGTTACACTAGCAGCAACAAATAATGGTCTGGGTACGTCTTGGGACTAAGGGCAGGAATGACCAGGAATGTAGTGAATAGCAGGATACAAGGCAAGACTAGACTGAACAAGACAAGAAAAGACTATGACTAAACTGACAGACAAAACAGACAACAACTCGACACAACAATATAAACAGGGTACTAGATGTGGCCTAGAGGCCGTGGTGTTGTTTAGACAGCTGGAACGTGTCTTGGAGAGTCGGGTGATACTGAGTAAGCAGCCTGCAGACTGAGGTGCAGCTAAGATAGTCGAGGTGCGGCTTTGAGAGCCGGGTAGTTCTTGGCAAAGAAGCAGCCTGCAAGCTGAGGTGCGGCTTTGAGAGCCAGGTATTTCTTGGCAAAGAAACAGCCCGCGGGCTGAAGTGTGGCTGAGACAGCCGAGGTGCGGTTTTGAGAGCTGGGAAGTTCTTGGCAAAGAATTAGCCTGTGGGCTGAGCTGTGGCTGAGACAGCCGAGGTGCGGCTTTGAGAGCTGGGTGGTACTTGGCTAGGGGCGGCAGCAGCTGAGTAAAGTTGTAACAGTCTCTGGTGTTGGTGCGCAGGATAGCGGCCTGTGTCGCCAAGTTGAAACAAGCAGCTGACGCTGTAGAGCGGCCTATGCTGCCAGGTTGACACAAGCAGCTGAGATGGTCTTGGCAGGGTCCAAACAACAGACAGATGGATTCAGATACTGCTGTAACACATACTGGAGGCAGCAAAGTGGAGACACTGCAGGTAACAAGCTGAATGCAGACAGACAGGACTGTGGTATAATACTGCAGGGCTGATTGGTGACAGGATCCAGATACAATAACAGAAGAACTCAGTAGACCGGCAAGCACTTAAGAACTGAACACAGCAAACATACACTGCTAATGACACAGTTTAACAGACATGGAGTGAAGGGCTGGTTGAAATTTAACAGAAGCAGGGTCCAATCAGAACCAATACCTGGAGAGAGCAATTCATAATCAAAGACATGTGTGCACCTGCTCTGCACACAGACAGCTAGGTAATTAGTGAGCACATGATACAAAACACACAGACAGACATGAATGACAGGCTATTATATAAACACAGACAAGACAGGATTTCTAGCTACCTGCAAAAAGCCAGAATGAGGACAGCACATGATGCAGTATCCCAGTAACAACTATGAATGGGCACTGCCACCAAGATGATCTGCGAACCGCAGATCCTAACACACGCATATTAACCGTAGTGCCAAAAAATTGTGGCCAACGATAACCACTGACCTGGAGTTGCCATCACTACAACACACAAAATTCGTGCCATGCTATCGTAGGGGCAAAAATATTAGAAACTTTGTAGTAAGAACATTTCCTTTTTAGGTAAACCAAAACCAGGATGTTATAAGTGCCCTAATTGCCTAACTTGCCGATATTAGCAACAAGGGACTCATTTCTGTCATCCACTCACAGGTGAACAAATTAAGATACAGCACTACCTTACTTGTTCCAGCAAGTTTGTTATCTATATAACATGTTCCTGTGCTAGACATTACATTGGCAAAATGTAGCGCCAGTTTAAGGAGCGTATGACGCTCCATAGATCAGCCATAAGAACTTCCATCATGAAGGGCACAAGTGAACAACCAGTGGCACGCCACTTCATGCAAGCCATACATAATGTTACATCGATCAAATATCATGTCATTGACTATGTTCCACCACTCCCATGGGGAGGCAACCGAGGTAAAAAATTGCTCCAGTTTGAATCCATATGGATACACAGACTAGGGACCTTGGCCCCACGGGGATTAAATGAAACACTGGGTTTACACTGTTTCCTCTAATATGCACTGTGATCTTGTCTTAACCATGTTAGAAATCTAACCTAGTTTATTTACTTAATTCATTGTTCTCCAATAGAAGGTTTTTCATAGTAGGACAATCATATAAAGTTTATTATATAAATGTCAATATGTTATTTCATATTTAGCGATTTTGCTTGTCTACACATAATGCTCTTTCAGAGACTGATGGCCGTATTCAATTTGGCTCCGAAAAGTCGGATTCGGTGATAAATTATCGCCGAGGACATCATTTTCGCATGTTTCATTTATCCGCGTATTCAGTTACAAAGATTTTTCGCCGGTGCAAAAAGTCTTTGAAAAAAAACGGGGATAAGTTTTCACCATGTTTTATATAGCAAAAAAAAGTGCAGAATTGGGATTTAGGGGTGCAGGCTTAAAAAAATAGCCTGCACCCCTGGGAATAGCCCCTAAAAATGAACTGTCAAAAAAAGTTTAAAAAAATGTGGACACCCCAAAAAAATAATTTTAATTTTGGGGTTTAAAAAAAAAAAATGGGGAACAAGTTATTAAATAACAAAATTAATTCAGGTGGGGTTCCCAAGTATGCGGCAGGTGTTTAAAAGAATGTGGGTGGTAGCGGCAGGTGCATTTTTGAAGAATTTTCAAATTGCACTTTAGGGACTTAAAAATATGCTTGCACCCATTTTCATGTACCTAAAATTTGATGGGCATAGTTAATTTTTGCCCCAAAAAAACCGAAGTGCTATTCTTTATCGCTTCTTCAAAGTCGGGAAAAAACACCTGCCGCCGCTATTTAAAAAACCTAATTACCTTCTGCAGGGAAAAACGGGGGTACCCACATTGATCCCCCATGTCAGGATATGATTAGGGTGGTCCTAGGATGCATTCCCGAAAATTCCCTATTTTTCCCCGATACTTAACTTTCCGCCGGGTCCCATTTTCGCCGCTTTCTAATTGAATGCGGGGATAAAGCAGGCACGCGCCCGATACTTTATCCCCGGAAAACCTCCGATGTGGAGCGAAAAGTCCAGCACAGACTTTTTGCTTCAAATTGAATATGGCCCTTAGTATAGTATTGTCTCGGTAGCAGACTTAAAACGCTGCCTTTATTTTAATATACATCTTATGTATATGTCATGTTTTTATGTTCACATTTGGGTGTTTATACTGGTTACCCAGCAACAGGAGGCGCTGACCACTGACGTCACCCCCCCCCCCCCCCCCGCGCGACCACCGCTCCCAGGTCCGGCGGCGGTGACGAGTAGGCGGTCAGACGTCTTGAGGCTTATAAAGGTAAATGTGTTTGATATTTTGTATATGGATATATTGCGCCTGACGAAGGCACTGAAATAAATAGCTCTGAAACGTTGCAAATGAAGCAAACAATGACACTTTAATTGTAATTTTTGTTGGAGGTTGAGTGCCACTATACCCTACTACTATACTACACTACTACTGACGAAGTCCTGACTGACGAAACTTGTTTGGGGCAGCACCAGCTGGACACTTGCTGTATTCATCACGCTATCACCAAGACAGGAGCTTTGGTTTATGGTGTGTCTGGATGTCCATGAGAGAGTCGGCTATAAGCAGATGATTCTTCGTCTGAGTACTTGATACTGACACACAACAGTTCCAGCAGTGACGAGATTCGGTGGTTATTCGGTGATGTTACATGCAGTTGTTTTAACTGAGATGTACGTGATTTTATGCATTTATTTATATAAAGATTTGATTCTACAATGTGCGCTCCTTTCATCTTTTTCCTAGAATAATTGGTTCCGGTTTTGGTAAAGCCGCAATTTGAGATAGCAGCGCTTCTTTGGATCCATTCACATTGGACTTTTAATAAAACACAAGTGGACTGATTCAGACCAGCTCGATAGCAAGCGGCCGCTCGTTGCAGACGATGTTCGCTAAAGTGCGCATGCGTGTAGTTCGCAGTGCGCGTGCGCAAACTAGTACGAGCGATCGGAATGTGCTCACTCGCCCTGCCAAGACAGCCCAGTGGAATGAGTGACAGGGGAGGCCATTTGTGGGTGGTAACAGGGGCAGGCCAGTAGTAACGGGGGAGTGGAGTTGAAGACGCAGGCGTGCCAGAGTGTTTCAACGCCGTTTCAGAGGCGTGCATAATTAACTGGCAGCGTCGTAGTACACATCACCTGGTTGATTTTTACACTGAACTGCTCGCAGCGCTTGCGGTAGGATACAGTCAACCGCAAGCGCTGTGGTCTGATCCGATGGTTCCCGATGTACTGATGGTTGTGTATACTTCCTGGAGATGACGTACACTAGTGGGCGGATAAAGACAGGCTGGTGGGCGTCTACATACACCAAGTGATCGCTCGCCAAGACATAGTGGGCGTGCTTATGCCTTGCCGAGCGAGCGCTTGCCTTGACATCACGTAGCTGAATTTCCATACGCTGGGAGCGAGCAGCCACATCTTGCGAGTGGGTCTGAATCAGGTTATTAATGCACAGCAAACAACTTATCATATATATATATATATATATATATATATACACACACATTAAAAGAAAGTGGTAACGGCGCTTAGTCTCAGTTCAATCAAATCAATGTCTAAATGATCATCAGTTGATGCACTCCCCAAATCTCAAGGGTGGCAGTTCCTTCTCCCAAAGACTGTTGTTCAGACAGCGTATTATCCTATAAGACAAAAAGGTGGAGAGAGAGCGCCTCCTAGTGCAGTATTTTATATTCGTGGTAACCTCCACCAAGTGTGAACACCTCTATATGAATGGGGGTGTACCTTAATAAGTGGAATACACCACTTTTGTATCAGCATAAATGACCTTATGAATCCTTGGACCCAAATCCTGTGAACAACCCGGTATCAATTCTGACCTGCGGACAGAGAAAACAGAATTGATACCGGGTTGATCACAGGATTTGGGTCCAAGAATTCATAACGTCATTTATGCTGATACAAAAGTGGTATATTCCACTGATTAAGGTACATTAAGGATGCGGACGGCAGCATCTTCTCCTCCAATCGGTGTCTGAGACCTCCGCATCCTGGTCACGTGGTGTCGCCGGGGTCTCTCTCTCTCTCTACTCAGCGAACTTCAGCTCCTGTTCCCTGTGTCACCCGGCATGCATACGACGGGCAGAACTGGCTTACATAAGACTCTGTGGCCCGGGCCTCCATGCTGAAGTGTGTGGCTAGGTGATGCCGGTTCCCCCTTCTCCCGGGACCGATCCTCTTCTGCAAGAAGCACCTGGAATGTGAGTAGCTGCTGTCCGGTGCTTCTGGGCTCTGAGACTTCCCTCAGCTGCTGTGTGGTGGGAGCTTTCTTTGCGGCGCCACTGTGTTTGTTGGGACCCATCTGTTTGGTGACAGGGTGCTGTCAGTGTTCACTGGGTAACCTCTGTGTAGTACCAGTGTGTGGTGGGGCCCTTCTATGTGGTGCCAGGGTGCTGCAAGTGTTTGCTGGGACCCTTATGTGCAATGCCAGTGTTTGCTGAAACCAGTTTGTGCAGTGCCAGGGTGCTGCCAGTGTGTGTTGGGAACCTTCTGTCCACTGCTTGTAAAAGCCCCTAGCCCCCTCCTTGCCCCCCTGTACTGCGCCAGAAGCTGTCTACCCTTGACCCCTAGCACTGCCTGCCCTTACTCCAATCTACAACCACCTCTACCCCATTTTTCCCTGTCTTTACCCCAGGCTCTACCCCAACTGCTGCTTGCCCTTAACCCCCTCTACCCCAACTGCTACCTCCCCCAGTAATGTCCCAACTGATGCCTGCCCTCACCCCCTGTAATTTGTAATGGGACCCAGAAACAGTGGAGTAGGACCCCAATTTGTCAAAGTGAGGGGTACCTGTTCAGCACGACACTGCACACATTATATATACAGATGTGTCCACATACAACTATCCTCCATGTGCTACAAATCTCGCCACACAGTGTGCGAGTGCCGTGTGACTAGGTAGCGCTGAGCGTCTTTTTGTGCAACTTTTTACCTTCAAATGCGTCTTATTTGCATAAGAATAGAACACCCAAGCAGCTTCTGCTGATTAAAATGATATGCAGCATGCTTATGTTCTGTGTGCAACTGCGGGTGTATCTGCATGCGAAACGCTACATTACAGTGTCACAGCTGCTGACACTGTAATGTAGCAATTTGCATATGCATACAGGCCCCACCTCGCAACTTAAAGGATCTGCTCCTAACATCTTTAAGCAATTCAAATGCAGTGAATAAACTGCTAGAAGTTAAAAATAGAAGTTTGGAGATGTATACGGCAGAATCTCAATTCTGTTGGCGCAATAGTGACATGATTGGAGACATCATGCATGTTTTTTGGAGTTGCCCTTATACACAACCGCTTTGGGTGGAGGTATTTCACCTGATAAACTCTTAGTTCTGATTCTCAATCTAACTCCCTCCCCAAAATTGGCACTCCTGCATTTATACCCAGAACAGGTGCCTAAAAGTGCCCAAGCATGGAAAAACCTGTTGCTAAAATACAATTAAATTTTGAAATGGAGACTATGGGTATGCCCAGGAATATTTTTCTGGAAAAATAAGTTCAGGAACTGTGGGTGACGCTATAGAAAACACACATATATGTATATATACGCATGTATTTAGAAAATAAGGCACTCAAAAGGGACTTTAAAATGAAACTTATGGAAAATACATTTTTGCCTAGGACATTACTTCATAATTAATGAGAGGTTCAGGAACTGAGGGCCTGATTCAGACACGGTCACAAGTGCATTGTGCTCGCAAGCGGGTCGATGATGTCCCAGTGCGCACGCGCGGCGTGCGCGAGCCCCGGAGCGAGCGCAAAAAGCGCTCGCTCCAGGACTCACTACAAAAGTGGCGGCTGTCGATGTTGATCGACAGCTCGCCCCGTTTTGTAGCCGTGGCCGGGGAGTGGCTTCACAAACGGTGGCGTTCCCAAGCGAACGCCTGCCGTTTGTGGGCGGCCCCACTGACATCACCAGTGAAGTCAGTGAAAAAGCTTCCGGCTCTATTTGAGCCAGAAGCTCTCTGGGGCTTGCGGCCACAAGACCCTATCACAAGGGTCTTGTCGCAAGCCCGATGGCCGCAATGGTCTTGACCATCGCAACCATCATCATGGCCGCTCGCAATAGCTGTGGGTGGTCACCCACAGCTATGCGAGTAGCCAAGAGGCTGCAACTAAAAAAACATGCGCCCGCTTTTTGCGAGCGCCTCTGAATCAGGCCCTGAGTTCCTGCTGAAAAATAACACTGAATATACCCTGTTCCTCACCCATAATGAAATAGTTCCAGTGGCATGAATAGGTCACTGAAGGCCCTGCAGCCCCAGTCAAACATCCTCCTCCCTTAACAGCGTCCCCTGACTCACCCCAATTGTTTCCACCTTAATCTACTTTACAGGGTGGTTTGTACATTCTCTATAGAAGCTTGACCTGGTTATTGTGTGCTAGCTGAGATCTATGCAATTTATTGTACCATGTCTTCTCTTTATGTACCCCTTGCTCCTGTACCCATTTCCCCCTTTTTCTTTTCTGTATCCATGTTATAGGTTTCTAATAATTGAATAAAAATTGGTTAAAAAAAAAAAATACTTTTATGATAGACGAAACAATGCACATCGGGTGTTCTAAAAGTTTTGACCGGTGGTGTCTATGTGCACGTATAGCTCTATATGTAACTTTATCCCAAATTGAATGTTTCAGAGTTGTACACTATGCTGATGATTTAGCAGTTGAGAGATTATCGCCCATCTGCGCATGCTACTGAGTCGCACTGCGCACGCGCTAAGGTACATTACTATAGTCGCTTGCAGCAACTTTTCACAGTGTCATTGACTGTCAGGGTGCATTTGGGGGAGTTGTCAGCAAGGAAAGCAGATGTGTTGTGACAGTTTCGGGGGCGTTTCTTGCCCTTCATGCCTGTACGCAAGGAATATGGAACCTGTATCTCAATTCCAACTTCCATTCTGCTGGACTATAGACTCACTCAGGACTGCAACAAATCAAATGATCTGCGACCGATGTTGCATCTTTGTATGCTAATGCTTCAAAATTTTACACAGATGATTGGATTTCCAAGGCCTCAGGTGGGCGTCGCAATATATCTCTCGGCAGCTGCAACATTTGCATATTTTCGCATAGCAGCTGTGCACACAGACGCAGCAGCGGCAGCATTAGTGTACAACTCTGAATCAGACCATAAACCCTCTCTGTGAGAGGACTGCAGTTATTATGGCGATTGTGACCAGTCATACGTCATACTTAGTGTAGCATAATTAAATGTCATAAACAACAATAGAATGACCAAATTATTTTGAAACACGATAGAACATTTTAGCATCTTTACAGGATATTATTTTATAAAAGAAATTCTGAATGATAATACATAGGGAAATGTGATAATTAGTGTGATGTAAAGTTGTCTTTATTAGAATACAAAAATATAAATAATTTGCACAACTAGTATACGATCCATTTTAAGCATGCCTTCTTAGGGCTCCTGTAACACAATAGTCCCATGGCCAGTAAAATCTTATGTACAGAGACAGAAAGTTTTGCTGACATCAGAACGAAATATTTTGGGATTTGTTTAGAAAGTGGAAAATAGTAAAAACTTCCCATTGTGATTTACTATAATCTGATGCACAGGTTAAGGAGTCTGGTCCTGGCAAATGTTATCTTCTGGTTATGCTAACTGTGCGTCTTGCTCCACTAGAGATAAAGGCTTATCTGCGTCATTGTCTATTTTATCAAAATCAAAGTGCTGCTCCCCCTCAGATGCAGAACATCCTTTCCCTTTAGAATCAGAGCACCTCTTGCCCTCTGCGTCAGAAGGTCCTCTCTCAGAATCAGAGCACCTCTTCCCCTCTGAGTCAGAAGATCCTCTCTCAGAATTAGAGCGCCTCTTCCCCTCTAAGTCAGAAGGACCTCTCTCAGAATCAGAGCACCTCTTGCCCTCTGTGTCAGAAGGTCCTCTCTCAGAATCAGAGCACCTCTTGCCCTCTGTGTCAGAAGGTCCTCTCTCAGAATCAGAGCACCTCTTGCCCTCTGTGTCAGAAGGTCCTCTCTCAGAATCAGAGCACCTCTTCCCCTCAGAATCAAAGCTCTGGTCTACCTCTCCAGTCTCCTCCGTTGATCCATCCAACTGTCCTTGGCCTTCTTCTTCACTTTGAGATTCATCTGGTTCTTCAATCTCCTGTGCAAAGCTGCATATCATTTGAGGCCAGCTAGGAGAACTGTCATCTTTAACATGGAACCATTCTATCTTTCCTCCTGCAAGCGATATGGATCATTGTTAAATCTATTCCACAAATGTACAATTAAATGTACTACAAAACATGCTATATGTTTACATGAAGCACAAGTGGATGGAAGAATTGGCACAGTGGAATATATAAGGAAATGAGAGTAGTTTGTGCTTCCAATGAAGCAATGGGGAGGTGCATCAGCATCAGTAGAGTAATCTGACAACATTCAATAAAGGCAGCTAATATATTCCTATCTTGCTATGCCGACACAGCTTATACTGAATAAAGGCACATACAGAATCAGTGTATAATTTAAAAAACAATTTCAATATAAATTTACAGTGTTTAATGTTATCAATACGTGTATGTTGTGAGTTTACTTAATCTATATAATAAGCGAGAAAGTGTGTCTGTCTGGCCAGAGTTTTTGGACCTAGCTCCAACAAATTTGGCATGGTGCTGTAGTTGGACCAGGATTAGGTTTTTGCTTATGACTGAATTTCGACAGACATGGACAGACAGCATCAGCTTAATTTGAATCTAGCGCAGGTCGTGAGCCAATCCCGGGTTGGCAGCCAACCAGGAGTCGCCACTGCTGATTAGCTGCCGGTCCCCCAGCTCAGATTGCCTCGCGACCGGCGACGCTGTCTCCCCATGACTGCCTGCCAGTGCGCCAGCTGAAATCAACATCGCTAACACCCGGCCCCCCTTGATGGCCCTGACTGGACGACCCATCTTGTGTGCGTAACTGGGTGCAGAGGGACCGTTGGGCCACAGAGGAGGCTCGGGAACCATAGTAGCCGCTCCCCTTGCACCCACGGTAGTTACATTACTGTTTGCATGCATTTTAGCAAACAGTGGGGTCCTTATCTGAATCAATGGAATGCGGTTATATCCCTTTCTGTCCGGGAACGGGACTCCATTCCTGTGCTTGCGTGGGTTTCCTCCGGGTGCTCCGGTTTCCTCCCACATTCCAAAAATATACTGGTAAGTTAATTGGTTCCCTACAAAAAATTAACCCTAGTGTGTATGTGTGTGCGCATGTGATAGGGAATATAGATTGTAAGCTCTTCTGGGGCAGGGACTGATGTGAATGGCCAAATATTCTTTGTAAAAGTGTTGCGGAATATGTGTGCGCTATATAAAAAATCAATTCCTGGCATTCCCCCTGATGGTAGACCTACAACACATGGTCTTTAATATTGGTCTACAGAGTGATTCAGCTGGAGATGCCAGAATCTCTGTCGGCTGACGGAGATTTCCTGGCCTCTTTTACTCATCTGCGGCAGCTGGCTTGTGTGACCCTATGGTCACTCGGCCGGCCAAAGGGATCGCAGCTGATCCCATGCTGCATCCTTGGATGCAGCTCGGACCAGTACTGCATGCACGAGGCGTGACGTCTCCTGTTGTATTTCCATATTACAGTTATCACAGCTGCAATAGCATATCCGTCCGCAGCTACATCACACCATCTGCTCTGCAGTGATTTCTGAAACTCAAAGCTATACTGATATATTTTCTGTAAGTCAGTCTGCTCCTGATGTACCCCATTCCAAACTGTATGAGAATACCCCTGCCTGCACTGTCATTTACTCCTAATTTGTATAGTTATCCAAGTTATAGGCGAGGACAATGTAAAAAACAATGAAAGCTGCAGGTGTTCTTCAGGGTCCAGTCTTCAACCTGGGCAACACCCAGCTAATATGAAATATTTCTTAATTTAAACATATACTGACCACCTTCATCCCCTTCTTTCTTTTCTGTCAAAAATGTTCTGGTCATATTCAATTTCTTTACAGTATGGCATTTGTACTTCAGCTGTGGTTTTGGATTGTCACCATCTGCTGAATAGAAAATAAAAATGCAGTAAAAAAAAAATTATATACCAGTAAATCCATTTTAGTTGACAAATTTTTAATACTTTTACTTTGTGTTCACTCTTGGTGCAGGGTGCTGATCAGCGAGGTGGGCATTTTTTGATTTTGAGGGAAAAATTTTAGATCTGATGAATTGCTACAGCTACAGGAGCTGTAGTGGTGCATCACATCTACAGTTTTGCCCTTCAAAATAAAAATATGCCCTCCTCGCTGATCAGCACCCTGCACCAAGAGTGAACACTACTTTTACTTATAACCACAGTATTTGTTTGTACTAGTAACACTGTTGGTACATGTTCATATGTTCAGAACAAAGAGGTCATACAATTGGTTTAAGGGAGGGCACATGCTTAAGTTACTGCGCGTTGCACCTAAGTTTCAAAACTGGCATCTTTGGATGCAAAAGTATTAAAGGGCATACTGTATTTACCAAAACATATATCATCAGAAAACACCCACTAATAAGAAGTACCACCAGGATGCATGTACGGTGACCCCAGCAAATATCAGAGATACCTGCTGCAATCCCCTGTATTGGAACGAGAAGCAGCCGCCATAGGGCTGCTAACATGCAGAATTTACCATTCAGCATTGCAGAGCTTGGCCCCAGTAGCTAATGCTATCTTCAGATGGCGCTAGCCATTGTAGCCTATGGGCTATACATCGCAAAATGAATGCTTGCACATGCGTGGTATGATGACTACATAGGTGCAGGAGCATAGCTGGGTCCTGAACTCTTATACCCACAATATAATAACAAACATTTTTTTTTTCGGGATATTATTATTAGGTGCATTTCTGACAAATCATGGACAGAATATCTATTTGCAAAAGGTCTACGCATATCAGACACTTGTAATAATCACTAGTGTATATTGGTGACAAATAATTTCTTATAATAAAATAATGTTATTTCTTTTTATAAGTATCTACCCATATTACAAAATAATCATGTTTGGAGTATTATCAGGTATGTCCTGTGATAAACAGACTCAATCGGTCTACAGCAGGGATAGCCAACCCTGGTCCTCGAGAGCTACCAACAGTGCATATTTTCCATGACTCCTCACAGAATCACAAGTGAAATAATTAGCTCCACCTGTGGATCTCTTCAAATGTGTCAGTGAGTAATGAATACACCTGTGCACTTGCTAGGTGGTCTGGAAAACGAGAACTGTTCGTAACTCTCGAGGACCGAGGTTGGCTACCCCTGGTCTACAGCACACAACAATTTACTTCAAAACATATAATGTGTGTACAAGTTTTATAATTAAGTACCTTTCTTTTACATATGTTAAAGAAATACACTGTTGCATACAACCCTTTAGCAGGCTAGAAACCACCTCATAAACTGCAGTACTTTACACAGATAAATCATAGATGCAACCTTAAATTGGCACTAAGCAGGTGCACAGAACCTTTATTTTTAATAATACCCTGTTTGTCTGTACACTCCCTCTGTACCAATATTTTTATTTTGCTGGTTTGTTTCTTTATATTTGTAATATACTGCTTAATAAAGGCTAATGCTGGGTATACAGTGCCCAACATATCGGGCGTTCATATCGGGACGATATAACGTGTGCGCGTCGGGCAGTGTGTATCAGCGATATGTCTGTAAACGACGTCATTCACAGATATATCACGTTGTCTGTGCTGCACAACCGATGCCCAATATATCTGCAGACATATCGGGTCATTGTGCTGTGTATACGGGCGGTAGGCCGACCGCCTGTACACTTGCACTTGCTGCACGGGTCAGCGGTGATTAACAGCTCAACAAAGCGGGCGTATGTAAATGCCCGCCCAGTTCTGACGTCAGTCACAATGAATCGGGCAGTCTGTATGCAGAACATATGTTCTCCACAGTCTGCAGATATATCGGTGTAGTGTGTACCCACCTTAAGTTTAATCCTTTGTGTATTACTATGAGATAATCTTTTTTTTTCGTAACTATGACTGTACCCAGATTTCTGGGCTAGTCTGGCGCTACCTGAATCACCCAAATATGTTTTTTTTACCTTTTATAGCAACTGCAGAAGCATCACGACCTGATCAAATGGAGGCCCAAAAGGAACTAAACTGGGTATAAGAGAGGCACCTGCCGCACAGACCCCGCACTGAACAAGGCTTTTACCTAGATTAATATTTGTTAATTGTCCAATGTTTCATGCTTAATCTAATATCTACTCTCATACACCGGTTTGCTGTAACATAGTTGGTTAACTATACGGAGTGCTCCTGCTGAACTCTGGGCCTGATTCAGACCCACTCGCAACCGGGTCGATGGTGGCCCAGAGCGCATGCGCACGACGGAGCCAGCTGCGTCATGCGCATGCGCGGGACCTGGATAGCGACGGGCAAACTGTCGCTCCGGGTCTCGTACCAAAGGGAAGTGCTGTCGATGTTGAGTGACAGCACGCCCCCTTTGGTGGGCGGGCTGGGGGAGTAGCTGCCAAAACGGAGGCGTTCCCATGTGAACGCCTCCGTTTGGGGGCGGCCCCACTGACATCACGAGTGATGTCAGTGGGAGAGATTTCAGCTCTGTTAGAGCCGAAATCTCTCTGGGGCTTGCGGCAACGAGACCCTACCACAAGGGTCTCGTCGCAAGCCCAATGGTCGTGATGGTCTTGACCATCGCAACCATCTTCCTGGCCGCTCGCTATAGCTGTGGGTCGTCACCCACAGCTATGCGAGCGGCCAGGAGGCCGCTCTAAAAAACAAGAAGGCCGGCCCTGATTCAGAGCGAGCGCTCTGTCAGAGCGTCCGGCTCTGAATCAGGGTCTCTGTACAATATGTATAAAGGGGTTTGGTATGAGATCCCGGCTGTCGGGATGCCGCTAGTCAGAATACCGACAGCGGCATCCCGACAGTCAGAATCCTGATACCCATAAAGAAATAAGGTAAGACTAACCCCTACCCCTGCCTCCCCGGTGCCTAACCTCCTCCTCTCTGCACCCTAAACCTAACACTCCCTCCCCGGTGCCTAAACCTAACCTCCCCCCTAGTGCCTAAACCTAACCTCCTCCTCCTCCTCTCTGCACCCTAAATCTAACACTCCCTCCCCGGTGCCTAAACCTAACCTCCCCCTAGTGCCTAAACCTAACCACCCCCTCCCGACACCCTAACCCTAACGTTCCCCCTAGTGCCTAAACCTAAGCTCCCCCTCCCTGCACCCTAAACCTAACACTCCCTCCCCGATGCCTAAACCTAACCTCCTTCCTAGTGCCTAAACCTAACCTCCCCCTCCTGACACCCTAAACCTAACCTCCCACCCTAGTGCCTAAGCCTAGCCTCCCCCTCCTGACACCCTAAACCTAACCCTCCCCCTAACCCTGCACCCTAACCCTCCCTCTAACGCCCGATACTTACCTTCAGGATGCAAGCGGTCAGGATTCTGGTGCTGGGATCCCGACGCTGTTGGTATTTTGGCCATCTGCATCCTGCACGGCAGGATGCTGACTACATCCCCTATAAAAGGTACATCTACAGAAAATGAAGTCCATATACAGTTGCAGTGCACTGTAGATGCTTTTTGTGATGATCAAATTGATACTAGACGTATGTGCAGTGTTGACCAGCATTCTTTATTCCATTCTCATGTATGATCTAGACTTGCACCTCCATAAAGCAAATGGCTGTCTAGAACATTAATAAAAAAGTTGAGCAGGGATTTGCTTGCAAAAAAAAATTAATAAAACACAGCTAACGTAACTTATGGCTAAAATTACAGGTAATTACCTAGGTCTGGTGTTTCTTCAAAGATCACACAGGTACCCAGCACATCTAGAAATACAGCAAACAGATGTTGTTTTTTAGTCACCGGGATTTCTAAATACAGATTTATGGCATGATTAGGCTATGTGATAGTGCTGAAAGAGAAGGGCTGTTATGTCCCGGTCATTGACTGCGGATACCACAAATGCTTTGTGTGTCCCAGAATGCCTACAAAGGCCCTTCTGGAGCACCAAATACAAAAGGGCACAAAGGGGAACGGAAGATCACCTCCAAGCACTATGCTACCAATCCCACTCTCCTGCACGTTAAAGAAGACTGATGTGTTATTATGAGCTGCACCGGGTGCAGAGCTCTGCTCTACTTACATTAACTATTTCCTGCCCAGGGGGAGCTGATCAGTCTCCTCTGAGCAGGAGTTCACATGCTCTGCTACACTCTGCAAATATGTGAAGGGAAAAGGGGGGTTATAATGTTACAAGCCTGGGGCGTAATGATATAGTGAGAGTCATTGGCTAGGGGTGTCTACAGGGGTAGCTATATGGTAACTGGAGTTGGGGGGGGATAATGCCAACAGGAGTGATATCAAAATACTACAGGTATAAGGGGATAATGATGCAGGAGAATCAATGGCTACAGAGAAGGAGGGAAAATGCTACAGGGGTGGGGTGATAATATTACAGCGGGATATAACTCACCATATACACACAGACCTGGCACACTTAGCTTGACTAGATTATAGCCGGCACACTGATATACAAAAGTTTGCCATCACTGGCTTAGAGAATGGAAAGGACTAAAACGTAAACCAGGGCCTGATTTGACATGATCCATCATATCACAGAGAGCTGTATACATAGTGATCAGCAGCTATGGTGAGGAACAGAACAGATGACTGGTTGGTAATAGGCTCCTGTACAGTGAGAAATGATAGACATGGATGTAACTAATCATTTTATTACCTTCATATTCTCCTGCAAACACGTATTTATCAACTTGTAAGAAAGGCTTTTCTGTGTTTATCCCCTGCATGGAAGAGAAAACTGGGTTAATGCTTTATATTTTACCTGTTTATTTTGCAACTGTACATTGGTAACTTAGGATTCGTCTGATGGCAAAACTAGTACTAAGACACAGAATATTGGAATTTACTTGAAACTGTATAGCAAATGTGTCAAAAGTAATTTATTTAAAATAGTATACATCCTCTAACACACAATCACCATTATCCAATACAGTGCTGATCACCACACATACAAACTCCATATTACAGGCAGCATCCCAGACGATGCCGTTTTCATATACATCAGATACGGCCCAAACCTGCTACAGCATCACAACTTCTAATGCTATTCAGAAATACTGATGCTGGCACGAGGAGTCCCTTCCTACAACAGTAGACACAGGGCCTGATTCATTAAGGACTGCAACTGCAACAGCGCCCACAGTTAGCAGATTGTTGCGTACTGCGCATGCACCACAGTGCGCATGCAAAGGCACCACTGCGATCGTACTGCAATCAAGCAGATCACACTGAGCAATTGACAGACAGTGAGCGTTTTGGGGTGGTCGGGAGAAACGCAGGTGTGCCAGTCCGTTTGAACGCCGTTGCATGGTCATGCATAAATTAGCCATTGCGATTGCATGCACAGCTTGAGTACTTACAGCGTGCAACGAGGTTAGCAATTTCTAAGAAAGGTCAGAGCTGCTGTAATTCTGCGTGAGGGGCCGATGGTACTCAAGGTTTGCAGGGTATTACCAATGTGAGATAGCGGTAGTGGGAGGCAGTGGGCGTCTCAATGCTGGCAGCGCAACGACATTGAGATAGAAATCATTAGCATATTTTCGTAGCAGACCTGCATGCAATTTCAGAGCTGCGATCGCAATAACGATCCAGGCCCACTGTCTTTATGTATATCAGGCATAAATTGTATAATAGTTATATTAAAATGTGCCTTTCTCCAGGATTAATAATGATAATTAAACATCAGGGTGCACACAAATAATTCTAATCATTACCACTATTTTATTTGCCATAACATGATAGTGACTTCATCATTTACAATTTTACATGCATAATGGATATATATGCCAGATTAATGGAATAATATATTTGATAGATGTGTAAGATAGATCAAAAGCTCTCTCATCTGCTCGTAAGCCTCCATAGGCTTAAAGCAGTCTACACCATCTGAAGATGGTGTAAACTACTGGTGCCAAACTAAAATAAACTTTGCTTTTTGGAGTTTGGTACATAGGGCAGAGATCGTAGCCCCCATTGATAATAATGGGGACTGCGGTTTGCAGTACTAATTAACAATTCATAAAGGAACAATTGATAAACTTATGCAGAAACGCTTGATACATAATTAATACAGTATGACAAGACAATATAACAGTGCAGTTTCATTGTTTTTAAGCAATGTAAATGTAAAGTTAACATGGTAAAACAAAAATTAACATACAAAATTTACAATAATTGCAGCTTACCAAAATCTTGCATTTATTATCACATTTTTCCAGCATGTCCGAATCAATGATACCGGTTAGCTCTACTAACACAAGTTGTTCCTGAAAGAAAGAATAACTTGTTTTTTTGTAAAAGCAGTGTAATGTGCTGTCAGTTGTACTTTACATCTATATAGGTGCGACTCCACCATTTCTCTACTAGACATCAGATACTGTAGAGTGGCTACAAAGGGAAAACAGATCTACTCATTGTGTAATCTAGCCCAGAGTATAGAACAACGGGCAGAACTACTTGTATATAATGGTAGCAAATGGAGACAACAGTAGATATTAAAGATTATACCAGGTTTTTAAGTGAAAATAATTTTGAAAAGGGTAACTAACATTAACCCCTTTGCTGCAGAAGATGAGTAGTATTCATCCTACTGATATACAGCTGGACAGCGGAGGATGAGCCCCACTCGTCATCTGCAGCGAGGGGCTATTAAAAAACGTTTTTACCTTTGCCTCAGATTGTAAAGTGACGTCGGCACGCACAGGCCCACCATAGGAATTATTGCCTGGTGATCAGTGTGATCACAGACAAAAGACCCATGCACTATGGAAAAAACATGTCCAAGGATGGGGAAGGTCTCCCCCCAAACCAGCATTCAGAAAATCAGAGGCACCCATTTTAGAAAAAGGGGGGGGGGGGGAATCTTTCAAATAATGGGTTCCCTTAGTACTTTTTGGGGGCGATTAAATTTTTTTTTTTTTATTGGGCCCCATCTTTCATCTAAAGAGAAGATTGGGGGGCAATATTCAATTGTTTTTGGGCGCCCATGCATTTCACACATGTCGCTCCTAATTAAAATAGTTTAGCCACATTTTCTCTACATTTCTGCTTGACATCTCAGGAGGCTGTGAGAGAAATGGTGGCGCCGATTAATTGAATTCCCCCCATTGTCTGGGGATGCTCGTCAGGTTCCCCATGTTCCGAGATAGGAGGTCAGGATCCTGCACTGAAAGACGTTCAGTGAACGCCGTTCAGTTAGGGCACCGCACCCGGCGACCTGAAG
Organism: Taudactylus pleione; assembly: GCA_031769625.1. Classification (NCBI taxonomy): domain Eukaryota; kingdom Metazoa; phylum Chordata; class Amphibia; order Anura; family Myobatrachidae; genus Taudactylus; species Taudactylus pleione. Next base: position 40,680,946 of record JAUIMM010000018.1, read on the forward strand.
GACTGAATGCTAGACGTTCAGTCTTTCAGGTCGCCAAATGGATAGGCACCTTTAGGCTACAATATAGCCACATCATTTCTGTTACCCATAGTAGCGGATTTCAGCAGGACATTGCATTTACCAGTGTTTCCAAACTCTATGGACATTTATCAATTCCTTATAGTATTTATATCCGATACACTGTTGCTATTTCAGACGTTGCGAATAGTGCATTTCTGTTGCAATTGTTACCTACACCTATGTACAGTGCATCTGGAAAGTATTCACAGTGCTTCACTTTTTCCACATATTGTTAGGTTACAGCCTTATTCCACAATGGAATAAATTCATTTTTGTCCTCAAAATTCTGCACACAATACCCCAAATGACAACATGTAAAGTTTTTTGAGATTTTTGCATATTGAATTAAAATAAAAAACTAAGAAATCACATGTACATAAGTATTCACAGCCTTTGCCATGAAGCTCAAATTTGAGCTCAGGTGCATCCTGTTTCCACTGATCATCCTTGAGATGTTTCTACAGCTTAATTGGAGTCTACCTGTGGTAAATTTAGTTGTTTGGACATGATTTTGAAAGGCATACACCTGTCTATATAAAGTCCCACACTTGACAGTGCATGTCAGAGCACAAACCAAGGATGAAGTCCAAGTCTCAAATCCTGCCTGGGAGGTCTGTAAACCTCCGAGACAGGATTGTCTTGAGGCACAAATCTGGGGAAGGGTACAGAAAAATATTTGCTGCTTTGAAGGTCCCAATGAGCACAGTGGCCTCCATCATCCATAAATGGAAGAAGTTCGGAACCACCAGGACTTCTAAACTGAGTGATCGTGGGAGAAGGGCCCTAGACAGGGAGGTGACCAAGAATCTGATGGTCACTCGGTCACAGCTATAGCATTCCTCTGTGGAGAGAGAAGAACCTTCCAGAAGGACAAACATCTCTGCAGCAATCCACCAATCAGGCCTGTATGGTAGAGTGGCCAGACGGAAGCCACTCCTTAGTAAAAAGCACATGGCAGCCCGCCTGGAATTTGCCAAAATGCACCTGAAGGACTCTCAGACCATGAGAAACAAAATTCTCTGGTCTGATGAGATGAAAAATTTAACTCTTTGGCGTCAATGCCAGGCGTTATGTTTGGAGGAAACCAGGCACCGCTCATCACCAGGCCAATACCATCCCTACAGTGAAACATGGTGGTGGCAGCATCATGCTGTGGGGATGTTTTTCAGCGGCAGGAACTGGGAGACTAGTCAGGAAAAAATGGAAAGATGAATGCAGCAATGTACAGAGACATCCTGGATGAAATCCTGCTCCATAGCGCTCTTGACCTCAGACTGGGGCGACGGTTCATCTTTCAGCAGGACAATGACCCTAAGCACACAGCCAAGATATCCAAGGAGTGGCTTCAGGACAACTCTGTGAATGTCCTTAAGTGGTCCACCCAGAGCCCAGACTTGAATACAATTGAACATCTGTGGAGAGATCTGAAAATGGCTGTGTACTGACGCTTCCCATCCAACCTGATGGAGCTTGAGAGGTGCTGCAAAAAGGAATGGGCGAAACTGCCCAAAGATAGCCAAGCTTGTGGCATCATATTCAAAAAGACTTGAGGCTGTAATTGCTGCCAAAGGTGCATCAACAAAATATTGAGCAAAGGCTGTGAATACTTATGTACATGTGATTTCTTAGTTGTTTTTTTTTTTTATTAAATTTGCAAAAATCGTAAAAAATTTTTTATACATTGTCATTATGGGGTATTGTGCGTAGAATTTTGAGGACAAAAATTGATTTATTCCATTTTGTAATAAGGCTGTAACATAACAAAATGTGGAAAAAGTGACGCACTGTGATTACTTTCTGGATGCACTGTATATGCTTCATTTTGCACAATAAGACATAAGAGATATACTACTATTTTTGTGATACATTTGCATACATATTTCCAATGTACTAGAGTACTATATAGTTTGTGTGTGAATAATATATTTTTTATTGAATGGTGTTTGTGCCCACAGCACTTTTCCACCATTTTATTGCATGAGTGAGGCATAACAGTAATAAGGAGCAATAACCTAATATGAAAATGAATGGGTAGAAACTAAAGTAGTACATTTGTAAGTACATGACAACTGTTCATTAAAGTTTTGGAGCCAGGCCTAGGAGGGAACGCTCTCACTATCATACTGTACGATAAGAAATAGGCTGTTCAGCCACGAAGCAGAGCTACACAACACAGAACTAGGTGTACAAATACACTTTACTCTAGACGTTGGAAATGGCAATTTAAGTGATTTTATAATTGATTTTTTACCTCCTCTTCCTCATCATTTCCAGGCAAATCCTCAGCTTCTTGACTGATGTGTTGCAGATGAGAGGATGTGAGGCTGTTGCTGGACGTCATACTGTACCCGGCTGCAAGGGTAATTAGCTAAATGAGCTGCAGTTGCTAGTTCCAGGACACAAGGTGGCAGCAGCTACACAAGGACTTGGCTACACTGATGTTTGTTTGATGGATGAAAATGAACTAAGGTTCAGCCTGAACTTACTGTTCTCTCCTTGTCAATTTTGACGGGCGCTCCCCCTAGCACCGTGACAGGGCCGAGAGTCGCGCTGCAGTGACGTCAGCGAAGCGCGTCCTACTCCGGAGCATCACTGCCGGGCGCGTCAGGCTGGAGGGCGGATGTACCTGTATTAGTGGAAGGGCGCGCGGTTAGCAGGTACATACAGCCTCCACCCGCCGCCGGCGCTGAGTGAGGAGAGGTGGCTGCCTGTATGCGCTCCCTGCGTTTCAGTGGTCGAGTGTATGTTCCTGTTCCTTCTTTGTAGTAGCCAGTATGAGGGTCTGTATCTGGGCTGGCTCTGTATTGTTTGTAAATCTGTTAAGCTAGTTATTGGGGCAGTATCTGGGCTGCTCTTAGAAATTTATTTGGGTCCGCTATACTTTCCTGGAACGGTAATGTCTAAATCCCCTTCCCAGAGAGGAGCCCGATGTCGTAAGCCAGTGCCCAGCGTCATACCCTACCATCCACGTGGGCATAGAGGGGGAATATAACCTTGTGGTGAGCCACCGAGCCCGAAGCGTGGCGAGCGGACAACTTTCTTATTTAGGTGGGGACAACTTGCTTCTTTAGGTGGCCCTAATGGGCATGGAACTGCACTTCCGCCCTCACTCATGTCACTTCCAGGTCCCTAGCATGAAGGGGAAATAAGCTCTATCGGCCTGGAATGGCCGGGGGCTACCAAAAATTGTGTGGCGCTACCAGCCACCCAGAAGAGTGGGTAAGTCTCCCAGAGCCGGACGCTGCCACACCGGCCCATATTCACCCACTTACTGAGCAAAAGTGGGTGGTCTTGGGGTGGATGACGCAATTCACGCTTAATCACATAAATGTAGCCCTGCCACTGCTTTACAGTACCTGTGATCTATGCACTGTATAGCAGGGGGCAGGACCATGATGTTGCAATCGTGCCGCCCTTAACTGTCTACCTATGGTGCTGCTATGCAAACTGTCGTGCTGACTTGGCTGCCACCAGCCAGCAAGTTGGCAAGTTTTATCCAACAAACAAGTGTGCAGTATCTGCGACGTTCTTAAAAATGTGTTCAAAAAGCACTATCAAAATAATCTTTCAGGTCTGCAAGAGGGCATTATCTGGGCAACTCTTTAAAAGTATATATATAATCTTCTGGGCCACTCTTTAAAATTGTGTTTATGTCCATCCAGCAAGTAGGCATCATACTCTTCCAGCAATTGGGCATCATTAGGGACACTCCTTAAAATTCTATCTATCATCTTCTGTGCCACTTTAAAATTATATTGGTGTTCCTCTAGCAAGTGGGCAGTATCTGGCACACACTTAAAAATGATGTGTTCTGCCAGTTGTTACCCATAATCAGTAAAGGTGCATACACACGTAATGATTTTTTGAACGATTTAACTATAACGATGTCATTATCATTCAATCGTTAAAAGAATTGTTCAGTTTCTGAGTTATAACGATGAACGATTTTTGTTCATGCGCCTTCCCGTTTGTAGTTCATTCTGACTGACCAACTGAACAATTTTCATTAAGGGAACTTACAAAAATTGTTTGTAGTTCAAAAAATCGTTCATTACGCTTTAAAAAATCTGACAGATAATCTGACAGAAAATCATTGGTAACAAAATCATTGTGTGTGTATGGAGCTTTAGAATTTAAATTAGAAAGCAACAAAGAAAAATGAAACTGAATACAACAGAGACGGAGATTTCTAACGGACATTGCAGGCAATGCTTGTCCCTCTTCTGAATTAAAGTCTGTTTTCCATGAAAAAATGTTTCTCTAAACATTGCATATCAGGAGTGACTGGTTTATAACATTTCAGTGGTTTTTGGTAAAAAAGAATTAAAAGATGTGTTCCATGTGTATAAAATATGGAAAGAGACCAGCCACAAACAAGGAACTGACTTGTTTGACTATTCTGTGCAAAATACTTAGAAAAGAAAACTTGCTTGACCATGAGCAAAGTAAGTTACACACTGATTTGTGTTCAAATATACTTCAAATATGTGTTCTTGAAACTGGGTTAGGAGAAATTGAGCAATGTTTTGGCTAACTTGCAGAGAGATGCTTAGTTGGGAAAATCAAACTACAGCATACTACTTTGTACAAAAAATTACTTAAGCACTGCAACGCTATGAGTGGTTGAATATACTTAGGCCCTGATTCAGAGCCGGACGCTCTGACAGAGTTCTCGCCTTGAATCAGGGCCGTCCTTCTTAATTTTTAGAGCGGCCTCCTGGCTGCTCGTATAGCTGTGACCACCCACAGCTATAGCGAGCGGCCTCCTGGCCGACCATCAGGCTTGCGACGAGACCCTTGTGGTAGGGTCTCGTTGCCACAAGCCCTGGAGTGCTTTTGGCTCTATCAGAGCCGAAGGCACTCCCACTGACATCACTTGTGATGTCAGTGGGGCCAGCCCCAGACGGTAGACGTTCTCCGTCTGGGCAGCCATGCCCCCGGTACGCCCACTAAAGGGGGCGTGCTGTCACTCACCATCGACAACATGCCCCCTTTGGTACGAGGCCCGGAGCGACGGCTTGCCCGTCGCTATCCGGGTCTCGCGCATGCGCACGACAGAGCCGGCTCCATTGTGCGCATGCGCACTGGGCCAACATCGACCCGCTTGCGAGCGGGTCTGAATCAGGCCCTTAAAGCGGAATGGGATCGAAATACCAATGGCTGTTTAGCCGCCGGTTCAAATCCCGACTACGGCAGCCCGAGAGGAGGACATCCCGACGCCAGCTGGTAAGTACCCTAACCCTCCCTTGGTGCCTAACCTTAAAACTCCCGAGGGGGGTGCCTAAACCTAACTTCCCCCTTCCCGCACCCTAAACCTAACCCTCCGGAGGGGGGTGCCTAACCCTAACCTACCCCTAGTGGTGCTTAACCCCCCGCAGTCTAACCTTCCCCAGTGGGTGCCTAACCCCCCCATACCCGGGCTAATTAGTATACTTACCCTGCTCTTGACGATCGGGATGGCGGGGGTCGGGCTTCCGGTGTTGGGATTTTGCCACCTATCTAAAGTCCCATGTCGGGATTTAGACCGGCGGCATCGCGTCCGCGTGTCAATTAACTACATCCCCTTAAAGCGACTTGATATAGGAAAGAGTTTATATTGCACTTAGGAAATAATAATGCACGAATACATAGATATACTTCTTAACCACATAGAAGCAAGATTTCCAGATATGCCAATCATATCCTGTTTTTCAAGAGTTTTCAATACAGAGAGCCATGATCAACTGAGGCTTGTGGCATTCTTATTGAGCATTATTCTAGAAATGGAAGTCCTGCAATTCTAAACTATGAATATTGTAAACCAGAATCTTAATTGTTTGGGTTAGAGTCCTACAAAAATGTAGTTTCAAAACAAATAATGCATACTTTTGCAGCAACAACTTATGGTGCATAAACATGGTCAGATTTTTCTTCAGATCTGAACGATAATGATTTAAAAAATAGTTCAATCGTTCAAATCTGAAGGAAAATTTGACATGCCTGGATGATGAACGATGCCCGTTCCCAATGGTCAGATAACGATATCTGATGTGTTTGCAGTCAGATTTGGACGATTCCATTCATTTTAATGCAGTCAAAAATCGTTCATCTGACAAATCTGACCATGTGTATGCACCATTAGTTCAACAAATCTTTTCCAAATGTAGCAAAACTGCTATTGGACTGACTATACTTGTAAGCACAGCTGAATGTGAAAGAGGATTTTCTACCCTATAATAAATTAAAACCTGTTAAAAGATCTGCATGAAGCAGAGCACACTAAATAATCTGATGCTGATTTCACTAGAGCAGAGGTTCTTAAACTCGGTCCTCAGGACCCCCAACAGTGCATGTGTTCTAGGTCTCCTCACAGAATCACAAGTGAAATAATTAGCTCCACCTGTGGATCTTTTAAAATGTGTCAGTAATAAATGCACCTGCTGGGTGACCTGGAAAAAGTGAATCGTGTGTGGTCCAGAAGACCAATTTTGAGCACTACTGCACTAGAGGGACGAGATTCTCTATAGACTCTGATTATGAAAAAGCTGCATATAATTGGGTCTATGGATCAACCATCAAGGCTGTCTGTGGATGGACAATAGTTTTACCATTGCTGGCCGAAGTACAGATGGTTTCCCGCCATCAGTGGTAGCCGTGGGCCCGACTGCTCTTTTTCATGCTTGCACTGCAGCGCAGAGCTACTAGGCTGTCAGCCAGTAGCCCTTTGCCGCAGCTCAGTCCGGCAGCTTACAAGCCAATTCAATTGCAGAACACATCAGTGATTGACCTGAAGTGTGCTGAGATGCGGACTGGCAATGGCCTGCCTCGCTGACTTGACACTGAGTACTGGCTGAGCTAAGCTGCTAGTCACCAGTCCAGCCCTGGCTCACTCATAGGAGCAGAGTGAGTATGCCGGGATTGGCCAGGCCCACTGTCCCTCCCTCGTTCTAGCTGCAGTGCACTGCTCAGCTGTCAGCATCTCCACCCACACTCTTATCTTCTCCATAGATGGGCAGTCTGGGCCTGATTCAGTAAGGATTGCAAATGCGATTGCCATAGCGATTACGAACGCAGTTCAACTGCGATAGTATGCTAATCCATTGCAATCGCTATGCCGCCGCTGCACAACATAAGGACACCCACTTTACCTTACACACTTCCGTAATGTTTAGCAAGACTGTGAAAACATCGGTACAAACGAGTACCATCACAGCCTCTTGCACAAGCTCTGACCTTACTGAGAAATTGTTAACTTAATCTCACGCTATGAGTTCTCAAGCTGCTTAAGGTATTGCAGTGGATAATTTATGCACGCCCATGCAACGGCGTTCAAACGCACTGGCACGTCTGTGTTTTCCCGACCACCTCTCCGTCACCTCCCACAAACGGTACTTCCTGTCAATCACTGTGATGGGTCTGCGTAGTCAGTCCTAATCGCAGTGGCCGATTAGCGTATGCGCACTGTGATGCATGCGCAGCATGCAACAATCGGTCTATTGTGTGCATATTAGCAGTTGTGATCCAAGCTAAATCAGGCCCTCTGTCGCTGAGCAGCCAGCGCCTCTCATGTCCAGAGGAATCTTTGATTCAGTTTCTGATGTCAGTGCGGATTAAGTGCCTGATTCAGACTCGCTCACAAGCGGGTCTATGTTGGGGCATTGCGCACGCACGGCGTGTAATAAATGGAGAATAGATGAGCTTCCTAAAGAAGAAGTAACGGGTCTGTGAAAGCCTAAATTCTTGCTGGTTGGTAGGTGTCCAAATATTTATTTTCCGCAAGAATATACAAATAAATTGTTTAAAAATCATACAATGTGATTTCCGGAAGTTTTTGTTCTGATTCTGTCTCTTACAGTTGAAGTGTACCTATGATGGAAATTACAGACCTCTCTCATCTTTTAAAGTGCAACAACTTGCACAATCGGTGGCTGTCCAAATACTTTTTTGCCCCACTGTATATGTGTGATTTTTTTTTATTTTTATACAAAATACAATGTCCGATCACTGTGACCAGGATATGACATGGGGGACGGACAGGGGCGGAGACGGGGACAGAATACTAGCTCCCGCGCAGGGGAACAAGTTCTACTGTAGGGAAGCAGCAGCCGCAATGGGGTGGGAGTGGCCAGGAACAGAGCGCGGCTGCTGCTTCTCTACAGTACTTATATGAAGTCAGAAAAGCAGCAGCCGCGCTATGTCCCCGCCTCTCCTACCCCTTTCATCCCGGAGCGGCTCCTGCGCTATGGCCCTGGCTGCTCCCACCCTATCCTTCTCGGCGCGGCAATACAAGTATTATAGAGTACAGTTCTTGTATGTCACGCCGGGAAGGGGTGGGAGTGGGGGTCCCGCTGGGTGCCTGGTCACTGTGGCCAGCAGTGATCGGGATACACTGGCTGGGGAATCTGAGGAAGCAGAGGGACCAGCAGGTCCCTCTGGCATAGGCGGCTGTGGGAAAATTAGCTTCCCGCAGCCGCCTAGTGAGCACTTCTGACTGGTCGTATCAGATACGACCATGTCAGGGAAAGCCCAGCCTGGTGTGGTGGTATCTGATATGAAAGTGGTTAATGGATTGAGATATCTGACTAAAGAGGCAACTGCAATAAACTTGATTCACTGCTTTGTAATGTCCAGACATTAGCCTAGTGGCGTGGAACACTACCTTGCTAGTTATCCTGAGACATTAACACATCACTTAGCATACACAAAGGACCCAATTTACACCATGAAGACAGGCTCCACTGCATTACACCTACTGCCTGTATGACTGACATCTAATATAATCGATGCATGGACTTGTGATATCTTGGTTCTCCAATCATGGTGAACACGGGAGCACAAATTCATCTGACCAGGTAATGTTTTCCCTAGCTTCATATTTTGCATTGTTTAGGCCACTGTAGCTGACAATAATAGAGCTGGGTTTCATTGTCGAATTACATACCCTATCAACTAAGTATGAGGGCTTCCATGTCATACCTTTGAAACTGTTAGTGGATTTGCTATGCCATCTCTACAGTACATCTTATCCCTCCATTTGGCATTTTGGCCAACACTATTTCCAAATGCAGCACCAGAGTTAACTTAACATTTTTTAATATCCATATGTGACTCTGTCTTATGTGAAAAACCCAACTTATATTATGCTGGTGTACTTAGCGTCAACTACAATGCTGCTTTCAGAGTAACAAAAAACTTTTAGTTCCAGATAATATGTGGGTACCTGCCTATCTACTTTCAACATCATTGTCTGAACATATAGGAACACAAGTCAGTTTTGTGGACCAAAGTTACGATTTTTCACATTGTGCATGCTCCGTAGCCAAGCATAAGTAACTTCATTTCACATTGTGCATGCTCCGTAGCCATGCATACGTGACTTCATTTCACATTGTGCATGCTCCGTAGCCAAGCATACGTGACTTCATTTCACATTGTGCATGCTCCGTAGCCAAGCATACGTGACTTCATTTCACATTGTGCATGCTCCGTAGCCAAGCATACGTGACTTCATTTCACATTGTGCATGCTCCGTAGCCAAGCATACGTGACTTCATTTCACATTGTGCATGCTCCATAGCCAAGCATACGTGACTTCATTTCACATTGTGCATGCTCCGTAGCCAAGCATACGTGACTTCATTTCACATTGTGCATGCTCCGTAGCCAAGCATACGTGGCTTCATTTCGGGTTGTGCACCTCCGCCGAATCTTCACTTGAAGCCAAGGTGGTGTAACAGAGTATTTGCACTAAGGATAAGTGTTCTGTAGGTGGGTTGTTGGCATGTATGCAGGTTATTCCCAGGAAATCGTGTGCAGATCTGATTTTGGACAGAGCGCTTGCACCAAGGATAGGGTTGGTGCAAATGCTCACAAGTGGATGAATGGGAGCAGAGGGGCCGCATAGATGCATGCAACTCTGAATAAAGGCAAAGATATGTATTTATTTATGAGCATGTAATGTTGACTCCTGTGGCTGACTTACGGGTAACTCTTAATTAGGCTCATAATATTGACACTGGTTGGGCTGTCAATTACATGAGAAACTAAGGTGTACTTACATTTACTGCTCAAATTTAACTTCACAGCACACTGCTAGAATGATGCAGAATATTGCCACTTTAAGACATTGCAATTAAACTGAAATGTTAGGTATACAAATTTATGCTTACGTAATGAAACTAGTTATTTAATTTTGAATGGTATGGAGAAGAATGTACTGTATGAGTAAAAGTCTAAAATTACTTGCTCGAGCATGTCATTACTGATAATATATGAATCATAAAACTGAAATTGTCAATCTCCTTTATTATACTTCAATAGAGACTTATTTACATTGAGGGTATGGCCACACTACATCTTGTACTTCTGAGCGCTAAGCTACCCCATCACTCTTCATTTCCCCTGCATTGGTATCCATACCTGTGTCACGTAAGGGCGACCAGGGGGTACATTTACTAAGAATCGAGTCTGATCGAGTTTTTTTTTTTCCAACTCGATTAGCTTCGCCAAAACTCACAAATTTATTAAGAAGTGAGTTTAGCTGAGAGTGAGTTGGCCAATGGTGAAGCAGATCAAGATATCTGCCCCGATAGCAAGTTTTGAAGGAGATTACTCACCCGAGATTGCAGTGTCTTCTCTCTGCCTAACTCTCCTGAACAAGCAGCCTGCACATATCGGTGAGATATGTAAAGACTGCTTGTGTTTTACCAGTAATAAAAAGGGTTAAATGTTTAAAAAAAATGACATAGGGTCCCCCCCCCAAAAGCATAACCAGCCCTGGGCTGCTCCGCCAGTCCTGGTTCCTCAAATTAGGGGGGAAAAAGTGTAGAGTTCCCCTGTAATTTAGGAACCAGCAGGGCAAGTCCTGGTTTTAAATAGGGGGGAAAAAATGCATAGGAGTCCCCCTATATTTAAAACCAGCACCGGACCCATACTGACCGGGGTGTAATGCCACAGCCAGGGGACCCTAGCACTGGGTCTCCCCAGCCAAAGCATTCACACTCCAAGCGGGGGATCTCAGGGGAGGTGGGGACCGCCCCAAGAAGGGGTCCCCCCTCCCAACACCCCAGGCTTAGTCTGAAGCCCGGGGCTCTTCCCCGCACCCCTCGAGCCGTGGGTACGGGGCTAATAATGGTGTAAAAATATAAAAACTATTGTATTTTACAGTCGAAATACAGATGCCAGCATGCCTGCCCTTTGGCACTTGTGGAACTATAAGTGCCAACAGCTGGCCGGCACCAAATGGGTGCCAGCCAATGAGCGGCCACTACATGTAAAGCTGCTGCTGATTGGCTAGTGGTCCATGGGAAATACAGATGATAGTGATTATCTGTAATTTTGCATAGTGTAAGTATATGTGACAACATATCCGCCATGGATTAGTGTACTCGTTTTGTTATTTTGCCCTCACATCCCCTGAGATCTCCGGCTTGGGCTGACCAGCTTGGGGTGTGAATGCTTTGCCTGGGGAGACCGGTGATAGGGTGCCCTGGCTGTGGCATTACACCACACTCAAGTTTGGCCGATGGTGAAGTGAAGAGAGTTTGCTAATGCTGCCCATCCACTTAACGATGCGGGGGACGACGGCACGATTACAATGCCGTCGTCTCCCGCAGGGTGAACTGCATACACTGAACGTTCAGACGTTCAGTGTATGCAGATCAATCAACCCTGAAAATGGCAACCTGACGGCGGTCGTCAGGTTGACCGTCATGTTCAGGCGATGATTTATGTTAAAAACGACCGATTTGCGGGCGATTACCAAGCGATGGACCGTTATCGCTCCATCGCTAGGTTTGATCGCCTAGTGGATGGGCAGCTTAACTCTCCAGAATTTTCCTGTAGCAAAGGAGATTTCGGTACTTCCTCATCTTTGCGGCCCCCTGCTGGAGCCGTCAGTGAAGATACGGAAGTAGCGTAAAGATGAGGAAATACCATTCGGCCCCTTGCGGGCTCGCCACGCTGCGGGCACGGTGGCTCGCTTCGCTCGCCACATGAATATATTCCCCCTCCATGACCACTTGGATGGTAGGGAATGACGCAGCGTGGCGAGCGAAGCGAGCTTGCAAGGGGCCGAATGGTATTTCCTCATGTTTACGCTACTTATGTATCTTCACTGAATAGTGAAGATACGTAAGTAGCGTAACCACCGGCTCTAGCAGGGGGGCCGCAAAGATGAGGAAGTACCGAGATTTCTCTCCCGAGTTTGACATTAGTAAATTGCGAGCTGAAAAAAAATGCCCAAACTCTCCAGAGATTGCTAACTCGACCAAACTCGCATCTTAGTAAATTTACCCCCAGGTCACCATTGCTCTGCTCCAAAAAAAATTCCATCGGCATACACAATGGGGAATGACATGCCTCAAATCCTCATCTATTACAGAGATTCTGATTAGGCAGTAACATATCCATTGTGCACTGTTATCTGTAGTTCCACAACCTAAACTAATAGTAGATAAACACACAGGGCCTTCACCAAAGATGGCTGTAAGTGTAAATTGCGGATAGACAAAACAAAATGCGGTTTTGCAATCTATAAAGAGTTGGCTGCAAATGTGAGATGTGACCACAATATTGGTAAAATGTAAAAAAAATCCACTCCAAAATATGGTCAATTTTGCCATTGTAATTTCTGTGCACATGATTATGTCTAGTACTATATATGCATTACAATTATTTACTGTGGCATCAACATGCTATAAATGTGATGAGTTCCCTTTAACTATATGCTAAGTTTGTTAAGCAGTGTTTTCTTACATTCCTATATCCATGATGTCACAAAGGGCTTGGACTGTATTCAGTTGGTTGGAATTCTCAGTGGAAACAAAAGCCACGTGGTTAATTCAGCAAGTTGTCAAAGAGCATTTGTGATTAAGTCGTCATCACCAACACCAGTCGTATGTTTGGTCAAAGAAAGATAACCACTGGACACCATAATGCCAACTGGAGACTCCATGAAAGTTGGCCTAATCAGGCCAGTAGCTATCTCACAGCTGAATGTCACAATATCATCGCCCGTGGCTCAGAGTTGGGAATGAGTCAGGCAAGTATTTAAAGTGTGTGGTTTTCGTAGGTGATGCTGGTGGATTTTTAAAAACAAAGTACAAATGTGCAATAAACCATAGCAACCGGATTACTGTCTAACGTGATTAAAATTGATCAAGTACAACTGCTGATTGGTTGCTTTGCTTTACTGCTCATGTGCATTTTGTTACAGAATTGATCCCCGTGGTAGTCATTCATATGAAATTTGGTATATTTACCTACTGCCATTTTCATCTTGGGAATGACACTCCAGGTTGCGCCAGCAGATGTCCACAGCTTCTACTTCTCCCTTTTACTGTAGGCAGGATTTGCTTTTGAATATCTTCCGTTTCTCGTATACGGTCCAGTAAACCCTGGAAAAAAAATATTGTGTTTAAAGAGTTCTGCAATGTAGTAGTCTTTACCCTGATTTGGTAGAAAGGTCTTGACTATATTATCAGCATATACAAAAAAGAGCATTGTCCAGGATCAGGATATCCGTACATTAGTTAAAAGTGCAAGTGGAGATCAATTGACTGCAAATTTTAACCTGTAGTATGAGCAGACAGTTTAATAAAAACTGGTCTGCTGAGACCTACTCTGAGCAGTATTTTATAGTAGATTACAGTACATAAATAAACCATTCATCTTAGTTGTTTGCGACTTCATTGATGCAAAGACCACAGACAGTTGATTTCTAAGAGAATGACCATACTGAGCACTGAAGAAACTGATATGATCAGATAAATTATATTTCACAACAAATGGACAAGTGCTTGCATGGAACCAAACTAAATAACTGTTCAACCTTGATTTCAACATTGAATGATTTTGGAAGACATACTCCTGTGGGGTACATGTTTCTGGCATAGTTTGAGTTTGGTCATTCTCTTTGAAATCAAGGTCAATGCCACTGGTACTGAGTAATCCTCTTTGCTCCATGTTGCAGGATTTAATTTCTGATGTGGCTTCCAGAATGATACTTTCACCATCCACAGACCACTCATGGTCAATCAGTGGTTAGATGAGCTTGACACTGATGTATGTCTTGGCCTTTTAAGTCACCAAACATTAACTTGATCAAGTGTTTATGGGATATTCTGGAATAACACCTTATATTGACTTCTCCACCAACATCCACTAGGCACTAGAGTGATTCTCTTGTGGGAAAATAGTTTTAAATCACTCCTGCACAATTCTAACATTTGTAGTCTGAATGCAACAATACATACAGGCCATACTAGCTGCACATTTTTGTCCAATGTCTTATAAATTGACTTAATGTGTTTTAATTTTCACTACTTGTACCTATTCAGTTATTGTGCAGAAACACTCCACGTGCATAGGGGTACACTAACATTCACCCACTGTCTGACTTTTCTACAGAGTGTTTACTGTTGCTTAGAAAACAGGACATAGGAATAATGCTGCTTTCATTATGTTCATGTTTTCAGCCATTATTCTTGGGATATCCTTACAGGAAAACTGGAGAGCGAAACCTGAGAGGATATCAAAAAGGAAGAACCCTTTTTATTAGATATTTGGTCCTGGAATTAATATTTTTTCTAATTGATAAGTGATCATTCCTGTGCAGGATAACGTTGTTACCTTATGTTTTAAGCCAGTAAGCAATTATTTTTGTAAGTCTTTATATTAAAGTTAGTTATAACTGCTCAACCATATCAACCATATCAATAGTTGAATTTAGTAGTAGTAGTATTATAACTGGGAAATGCTTGAAGACTTATATTTTTTTGTGTTTTGCTTAAAAATATAGGTGTATACTATATAAATATAATACAAATATTTATATACTTTTATTATGAAAACCTTTGATGGTCCTATTACATTATACTCTACATTTACATTAGCTCTATTTCAGCCATGACAAAGAATCTCAAGCAGGGCTTTAGCACATTACCTCAAACTCTGAAATGCGGACTATACAACAAAAAAGGAAAAAGAATAGTTCTCTATTGTAGTTCACTATTGAGACCATTTGCAATTTTCTTTAGGCCTTGAAAAAGCAGCCCCAGGTGAAATGCACATCAGCATTTGTGCAGCCGTTGATGTTAGCATATGACTTTCATTCTATTCCACTACTAGAAGCTGATAATTACCATAGCTCACAAGCAGCACTACAGGGGCTATTTTTCTAGAATTTTTAGTTTTAAGAAAATTAATTAGAAATAGCAGTTTTTGCATAAGTTTATCAATTGTTGCTAAGTGCTAACAGCCTAATGCAGGAGACATAACAAAAATCTCCTGCAGAAGGCTAATTATTGCTGCAGACGTAGTCCGTATTATTACCAGTGGGGACTATGGTCTCCCCTCTATTTACCAAACTCCGAAAGCGTATCTTTTTGTAGTTTGGCTCATTTGGTTTCCTCCATTCTCAGCTGGCGTAAACCGCATTATGCCTTGGAGATCGCTCTACTGCAGCCTCTGTCCAGCTTCGGAAAATTACACTTTGCGCATACACAGTGTCAGATTCTCAGGAGGAGAAGTCATCTAGCCAGTTGGCAACTTGACGAAACGCGTTGAGAAGATCCTGGTGCTGGTGGTCTATATCCTATTGTCGATGACTACAACCAGATAAGCTTGATACTCTGTTCTTAGATGTACATTTTAGATATTTTTTATTAAATGTTTTTTTTACTATACAACTCATTGGTACCTATGTTGATTTATTTCTAACATACAATCCATGTGAGTGACATTGTGGACGTCAGGACAAAGCTGTGAAAGTCCTTGGGTACGAGCACATGCACTTTATTATTTATGGTTGTGGTTTTACCTGTGGGTACCTATATTGAAAATTTGCACGGGCATGATGCACTTTATATATCTTTTGCTGTTGGTATACTCTAGTGCACTTTATTGGCATTTTGCACTATTGCACTTTTTTTATTTTTGGGTGCAATTGTATTATTCAATAATTATTTTCACCCTTAGTAGGTGGTCTTTGCTATGAAACATATGTTTTTGTAATAAGTATTGTATTATTAATACACATTTTTTTCACATATGTTTTGGTTATTTAAAAACAACCTTGGAGCTTGAAATAGGAAAACTCGCTCTGGACTAAGGCATAAGTACTTTGAGAATTACTCACTAGTTGGCGCCGATGTCTCACCATTTGTGAATATTTATTTGCTGGACTTTTTGGGTAACTGTCCTCCTTTGGAGACTCAAAAGCAGCCACTCGCAAGGAAGAGGAGTGTATCTTTTTTCCCCAGCATGGGAATAAAAGAAAAACAATATTAAGTATTTTTTTTCATTGGATAGTCTCCGAATTAGCGCCACTTTACCATACTTGTTTACATATATATTATGTTATTGCTACAACCTGCTTATTTAGGAATGTGGTAATGATTAGATATATATGGTTTTGAGCATTGTGACTCAAAAAAAAGTCCTTTTTTTTAATTGTCACACTATTAGAGTTTCTTTCACCACTCTCACTCATTCTCCTTTCAGGATCTTCATATCTATGACATATAGCCATATTATTAGCACTTATTCCAATAGTCCTCTAGAGCGCAGATCTACTACTGACATATTACTAGGTTAGAACTTAAGACTACTCTCACACCAAGACCTGCAGCCAGAGGGTTCACGACTATCAGTGAGCGCACAGCCTTCACTTACCTTTTCATTTAATTAGAATTACAGAGGTTCATATCAAATTAGACATAAGATTTTCACAGCAAAAATTACCATGCCCACCACAACCATATTTAATTAACGAGGGTATGTGCACTCCTGTTTCCTGAACTATCCATTTATAGACAATAACTGTATACCGCAAAAAACCCTATGTGTAAGTTATCTTTTTATCAGCCTGCTCAACATATGGATTAGACGCATCATCAGAGGAATAAGATGATGTGCAGGGTTCCTCTCCCGGGTCTAGCACGGGGGAAGAGGACCATCCATCCACAGTGGATGTAACTTCTTTGGTGAGGGCAGTTAAATCAGTCCTAGATATTCAGGATGATGAACCAGCTCATAGTAAGATGGCGCCAATGTTTATTCACCACCGGAGGGTGACCAAAAAAGTTTCCTGTATCTGAACAGCTCACTGAGCTTATAGATGATGCATGGAGTAACCCGGATAAATGATTTTATGTGAATAAAAGAATAACATCCTTTCCCAGCTTCTGTATGTACTAAGCGGGAGGTACCTCCTACTGTGGATGCTCATGTAACGCATTTAATCAGAAATGCTACATTTACTATTCCGTCAGCATCTTCTCTGAAGGATTCCACAGATAAGAAAATTGAAGGATGTCTTAAGGCAATATTTTCATCATCTGGAGCTGTTACTCGTTCAGCTATGGCTGGAGCCTTGGTAGCCAAAGCTGTTGAAGAATGGATGGCGCATTGGAAGACTCTCTACCACATGCTACCAGAGAACAGAGGATGTATATCTCCCACATACAGGAAGCGGCTTCCTATCTGGGAGGAGCTGGAATTTTAGCTTCTAAAGCATCAGTAGCTTCAGTAGTGGCATGTAGTGCCCTATGGTTAAGATCCTGGAAAGCTGATACAGGATCAAAGAGGGCACTGGATCTCTTCCCTTTCTATAGAAAGGTACTTTTTGGAGCAGAGTTGGATAAAATAATATCTACTCTGGTGGCTTTAAAATCAGCAGGTCTGCCAGCTATGGTGACTATAAAGTCTAGGTAGGTTTCTTTTCGTTCCTTCCGTCCTCAGGGACGAGCAAGGGAACAGTCTTCCTCTAGGTCGACTAGTTTTCGCATGGCGACAAACTAAGAGGTCTGGCCCGGCAAAACGTCCTAAACCGGACGACAAACCTTCAGCCTGATGGGGCGGGCCTCCTCCCAGGATGGGAGGCCGACTTCTTCAATTTATCCAGCAAACAACAGATGCCTGGGTCCGAGAAGTGTTCTCTCAGGGGTATATATATATATAGGTGTTACCAGCGCTTGAGTTGAGTAGATGACACAATATATAAATTATATATATATATATGGACAATATATATGGAGAGCGGATGTCAAATTTAACAACACATTTTATTGCATAGGTAAACATTACTATTCATAGGAGCATTTTAAAACAATATATAGGTATATAAAAATTAAAAAATAAATTAATTCGAATGGATAGTTCAGTTGGTTCTGCTGCTAACGGAGCCCCTGCTGGGGTATAGTAACTGTGTCAAATATTGTCCTGGTAGCACTCCAAGAAGGGATATTAAAGGTAAGTACAGCAGAAATAGTTGCTGGATAGGTTGAGTAAATGCAGTCCAATTAGCAGATCACTGCCACAGCAGATGAAAGGTTTGGATCCACTTGTAGCTGTATCCTTAGGCCAATGTTGTCCAAATTATAATCCAGGAAGATAAAGATATTAGGTCACAAAGATCATATAAGTCCATCCAATGCAGGGAATATTCCAATCAAATAGTGCAGCATATGTAGAGTAGCTTAACGTGTTTCGCTGGATATTAAGACTCCAGCTTCATCAGAAGGGTATGCCCTCACTTTGCACAGATCCTCCATCAGATGCGGTCAAGGCCTTTCACTCCTTGCTGCAGGCAGGGGTAATATTCCCGTTCCTGTATCGCAATAGGGAAGGGGTTATTCCAATCTATTTCTGGTTCAGATACCAAATGCGGCCTATCGCCCTATACTAAATCTAAAAACCCTCAACAGATTTATTCATATACCCAAGTTTTGTATGGAAACTCTCCAGTCAATTATTTTGGCAATGGAGCCAGGGGATTAAATGGTTTCCCTGGATATACAGGATGCTTATCTGCATGGTCCTATTATACCACACCACCAACAATTTTTGTGATTTGCTGTCCTGCAGGCTCTACCCTTTCGCCTATTTATGGCACCCCGGAATATTTATCAATATAATGGCAGTCATGACGACCTACCTCAGGCGTCAGGGTGTCAGAATTCTGCCATATCTGGATGACCTTCTGAGATTGGTACAAACTCCGGTTGTTTTACAGCCATCTTCAACTGACCATAGCCTGCCTACAAAAGCACGGCTGTATCATCAATTGGAAGAAATCATCACTTTCTCCAACACAGCAGATGGTACATCTGGGAGCGTTGCTGGATTATATGGACAATATTGTGGCCCTGTCATTACGAATACGCAAGCTGGTACGCAAGCGGAAGGTAACCATTCTGTTAGCAATGCAGGTCCTAGGATCAATGGAATCCACCTTCAACATGGTTGGGGATGCTCAGTTCCATTTCAGGCATCTGCAAAGTTGATTCTCTCCAAATGGAACGGACAGTATCATCTAATAAAGTCTCAGAGGATCATTCTCACTCCAGAGGTTTGTCACTCCTGTGGTGGCTGAGAAAGGATCATCTGAACAAAGGGCGCCCATTGTGGTTTCCAAATTGGGTGCTTCTCACTAGAGACACCAGTCTTCACGGATGGGGAGCAGTGACAGGTCACACCTTTCAGGGAATATGGACAAATCGGGAAAGTCATCCACCAATAAACATTCTGGAACTGTGAGCAGTGTACAAGGCACTTATCATAGCACTGGACCTGCTCCACGGCAGGCCCGTCCAGATTCAGTCCGACAATGCGACTACAGTTGTCTACCTCAATCATCAGGGAGGCACAAGAAGTTACGCAGCCATGAAAGAAGTGACAAAGGTTCTGATTTGAGCAGAGTGTCATTTTCCGGCAATCTCGGCAATATTTATTCTGGGAGTACTCAATTTTGAAGTAGACTTCCTAATTTGCTAGGACATACATGCCGGAGAGTGGTCTCTCCATCCGGGAATGTTTCGGCTCCTGGTAAACAAATGGGGTTTACCAGAGAAAGATCTCACATCACAACCACAAGGTCCCCAGGTACGGGTCCAGGTCCAGAGACCCATCAGCAGCCTTTGTGGATGCACTGGCAGTAAGATAGGACTTCAAGCTGGCGTATCTCTTTCCTCCAATTTCTCTTCTCAATAGAGTTCTCAGGAAATTCAAGCAGGAAGTCGGAACAGTAATACTGGTGGCTCCGGCTTGGCCCAGACACCTGGCTTTGACGGCGTGGCTCTTGAATCTTCCATCCTATGTGCAAAAGGTTTTTCCAGTTCTGTAATTCAGACAATGCTTAGGGCACAGAGCTCCTCTGGGAGGCTCAGGCGCGCCCGGCATCACCTGCCTAGACGACGTGGCATGACATCACAGGTCATGCACGCCACGTTGCCTCCAGCAAGCCCTCGCGCCTGCGCTAGTGAACGAGCCAGCGATTCGTGCCCGCGCCAGTGACAGCCATCGCTTCTGCCTGCCCCGCGTCAGTGACTGAGCCGGCGCTTTCTTCCCGCCCCGCGATAGTGACAGAGCCAGCGCTTCCAGCCCGCCCTGTGCCAGTGACCAAGCCAGCGCTTCCAGCCCGGGGGCAGGGTAAGCCAATCTGCTTTTTTTTTCAGTTGGGGAGCAATGTGTTTTTTTTTTTCTCTGTGGGGGCCAATGTGATTGTTTTATTTCTGCGGGGGACCAATGTAATTGCTTTATTTCTGCAGGGGTCAATGTGATTGCTTTATTTCTGCAGGGGGCCAATGTGATTGCTTTATTTCTGTGGGGGCCAATGTGATTGATTTCTTTTTGTGGGGACCAATGAGAGTGCTTTATTTCTGTGGGGGCCCAAAAATCTGATTGGCAACCGCAGGAATAAAACACACTACATTGGCAACCGCAGGAATAAAACAATGTAGTTTGTTTTATTCCTGTGGGGGCCAATGTAGTGTGTTTTTTCATAGGTCGCACACGCCAAATCGCGAGATGGTGTGCCTTGGCAATTTTAAAATCTTGTTTAGTGTGCCTTCATTTTAAAAAGGTTAAAAATCACTGCTCTAGACTCTGTAGAATTGAAGTGGTTGACAGTGAAGACACTTTTTTCTCTTCTGCTCACAGAGTCTCGGCTTTGGCAGTGCTTTCTTGTCGTTCTCCATTTTTGATTTTTCACCAGGGTAAAGCTGTTCTTCGTACAAAGGAAGGTTACCTTCCTAAGGTATTGCCCAGTTTTCATGTAAATGAAGAAATTGTAGTTTCAGCTTTTCAGGCCCCAGACCTTTCTGTAGGTGAAGCTCCCTGGATGTAGTTCATGCACTCCGTATCTATGTGGAGCGCACAAACTCTGTTAGAAAATCCGATAATCTTTTTGTATTATATGGTTTTCACAAACAAGGATGGTCAGCTAATAAGCAGACTCTGGCGAGGTGTCTACGCATGACTATCTCTCAGGTGTACACACAGGCTGATCTCCCTGTCCCAAGCACGGTGACAGCACATTTTACTCGGTCTGTAGGGCCATCATGGGCATTTAGTCGTGCTGCCTCTGCTGAACAATTGTGCAAGACAGCAACTTGGTCTTCTGTCCACACTTTTCTTAGGTTTTATGCCTTTTGATGCTCTCAGGATGCTTCCTTTGGGCGACAAGTTCTCCTTTCTGCTCAGCAGCGTCCCCCACCCAAAGGGAACTGCTTTAGGACATCCCCATGGTATCCCTGTGGATGCCTATGGACCCTGAAGTAGAAAATTTAAGTTATGGTAGACTTACCTAGATAACTCCTTTTCATTGAGGTCCATAGGGCACCCACCCTGACGTACCTGGCTGCATGGGTAATTTTTCTTTCAGTCACAGATTTCCTCATTTTGTGTAAGAGTGTTTCTGATGTACGATTGCTCTTCCTTCTCCTCTTTCCTTCTCCTGCCTTGAGGCTTGTTAACTAAACTGAAGGCCTATGGCTAGGAGTGGGGTATATATGGTGGAGGACCTACGGCATCCTCGGAGCTGAAGCTTTCACTGTTTGCTGCCTGGATCTCCGCAACCATATTCCCCCATGGTATCCCTGTGAACCCTATGGACCTCAAAGAAAAGGAGTTATCTAGGTAAGTCTACCATAACTCTAATTATCATCTGCAAACAGTGCAACTTTCAGGGGAATATTGCCAACTGAGATTATCTCCACCAGCGGGGAGCTACGAAGTGCTATGGCTAGAGGTTCTATTGCTACTGCCTCTTTTTATTTCAAAAGATAAGAAGAGAAGAGATGTTTCCAGATAACAAGGTTGAATGCCTTTTCTGGGTCAAAAGACACTATCATACAAGGGGTGGAGACATTATTAGTGCGGGGGTGTTGTATAGCAGTCAAGACCCTCCTAACATTGACCACAGTGTCTCTTCCTAGAATAAATCCGGTTTGATCGGTGTGTATAATCTGTGGTAGAATATGTTTTAATCGATCTGCATACATTTTTGTTAAAATTTTATAGTCTAAGTTTAGTAACGAGATAGGCCTGTAAGAGCCCGGAAGAGAAAGATCTTTACCCGGTTTAGGAAGGACTTTTATGATCACAGAAGTAAAGTAAAGCAGTATTTTTTTTTAGAAGAAATAATATGGTTATAGAAGGAGACTAGAGATTCTCCCATTCGGGGAAGTAGTATCTTGTAAAAATCACTATTTAGCCCATTCGGGCCAGGGGCTTTGGGGGGTTTCAACTGCTTCACAACCCTGTTGACCTCTTCAAGGGAAATAGGTTTAGTGAGAGTACTAGCTAGATCTTCAGTTATCTGTGGTATAGGGAGTTCATCCCACTTAGCATGAAAAGCATCTGGTTCGACATCTGTATTAAAGGTACTTGAGAATTGGGAATAAAAAGAAGTGGACGGAGTAGTATATGTAGATGTGGGACTTGAATGGTTAGAATCAGTGGAATATAAATTTGCATAGAAATCTTCCATTACATCGGTGATCTGGCTGCTGGAGGTGGTTAGGGAGCCATTACTATTTCGTAACGGGTGTACCACCATCAGAGTTCTGATGCCTTGCAATAGGTTAGATAATAATTTTCCAGTTTTATTTCCAAACTTGTAGAATTTGTAATTGACTGAAAAGAGATAACGATCTTTAATTCGAAGAAACTCATCAAAGTGTATTTTTGCAGTATGATAAGCCAATTTCTAAGTGGAGTTTGGATCTGATTTAAGTTTGTGAATAGATGTGAGGGAAACCTCCAGTGAATATTAGGGCCCCTGACAATAGTTGTCAGAAGCACCACCCATACCAGGACATGATTGGAAAGGGCTATAGGTTCAATATTTGTATCCGATACTCTCTGAAAGAAATGGTTTGTCAGTGGAGTTAATTGCTCTCCATACATCTATAAGCTGCAATCTGGAGGCAAGCGTGGGTACTCCTAGTTTGGGAAGATTAAGTTTAGAAGTTATAGTTTGAGAGCGATCAAGAGATAAATTTAAAATAAGATTCAAATCACCACACAATAACACTGAAGCCAAGGGAAACACCAGTAATTTAGTTAGCAAATTACGAAAAAGTGATTTATTTTATACATTAGGAGCGTAAACATTGCATATAACAAATTTAGTATTGTTAATAATAACCTCAATGATGAATGACATATCGGCCTTCAGGTTCCACGTCTACT
The DNA here is from genome assembly GCA_031769625.1 of Taudactylus pleione. Taxonomy (NCBI): domain Eukaryota; kingdom Metazoa; phylum Chordata; class Amphibia; order Anura; family Myobatrachidae; genus Taudactylus; species Taudactylus pleione. The sequence goes on from JAUIMM010000018.1 coordinate 40,704,460, forward strand.
GAGATAAGAGACAATGGAAGAGAACGTTTAGCTAATATAGCAACACCTCTTGATTTTGAGTTGAAAGGTGCTACTGCAATCAGGGACCAATTCAGCATCTGTAGCTTGGTAGTTTCTAATGCTGTCAGTTGTGTCTGCAGTAGGCATATTAGATCAACATTTAGCTTAGCCAGATACATTCAAATTTGACGTCTTTTAACCACTTGCCTGGTCGCAATTTTCCCACCACACCAGGCAGTTCTTTATCTGATCTGGTCGAAAATTTTGACCAGTCAGATAAACAGTGTGGGCAGCTGCAGGAAGATAATCTTCCCGCAGCTGCGGCTCTCAGAGGGACCTTCCGGTCCCTCTGCTTGCCTGCACAAACCTCCAGGGTCTGCTGTGCTTCTGATCACTGCTGATTGGTTAGCAAAGCAGGACCCCCCACCTAGCGGCTGCAGAGATTAGCAGCCGCTGGAAAAAATAAATTAACCTCACCCCCTTTGTGTACCTGGTGCCTGAAACCGGTGTCAAAATGAAAGTCACAATGTTTCCGATGTTCCGATGGTGGTGTTTCGATGTTTGAAAAATCTATTTTTTTGACAAATATTAAAAAAAAATATATATATTTTTTTTTTCATGAAATCATTTTGGATAAGTTGAAATAGATGTTCCTCACCTAATTCAATCATAAAAAACCCAACAATTTCTGAGTGGTTTTTAGAAAAAAAAATTTGTCAGTTAAGTGGTTATGGATGAATCAATGCCACCTACATTCCATGTACCAAGTTTTAGTGCCGTTATGTTATTGCATAATCAGGTTGCAATAGAACTATTCAAATCTTAAATATAGTGACAAGATGAAGGAAACATGAGGATAGTAAGACAGACTGGAGTACAGAAGAAAATCATAAAATATAACCCAATCAAGAATATAGCTGACATCAGTCTGAAACATGTCAATTAAAGACCTCAGGAACATAAGCGCATGAACAGTAAAATACAGTAACAATCAAAAGGTAGAGCATAGCTCTAAACTGCGTATCCATTTAAAGTAACTAGGGCATAAGCATCATTAACCTAGGAGAGACATCTCCTAATATATAGCATTCATGTCAATATAAAGCGTTAAACATTTTGTATAGGGTTACATTAGAGGAAAAATAGTACATATAAACATATGCCATACAGTGAAAAGAATAAATGAAATCACATTTTTATCCAGTGAAAGAAGAAAATACATATTCCTGTCAAGATTATGGAATCTAGGATTTTACAGGATGAAAGTCACTTCAAGCCATATAAGAATACAGAAGAATATAAATAAATAACCTAAAGTTATTCTGAATTAGCCAGAGCATCTGAAATATCCAGAGCATTTGCTTCTTTTTCTTCATAAATGAAGGCTGCTGCGTCATCTGGATTACTAAAATCTTTAAAAGATGAACTGTTAAATAGACTGAGCCTGAAGTGCAATTATGTGGTTATCTTCAATTAGTTGGGCACAGAGAGGTGAGAATGCTTTACGCCCCAGGATAGTTCCCCTGAGTAATCCTGAAAAATTTGGAGTTTTCTCCCTTCCCATAGGATAGATTATTTTCATGTGGAGGCTGCCCAAAACGCTTGCTTATACAGGTAGTTACTGCAGCGAAAAAAAAAGAGTGTCTCTTGGACGTGAATTAGGAATAGTAGGGTGTTGACCCACTCTGTGGACTCTCAATCACTAAATCACTGCATACTGATTCAATGCCGAATAGAGCTGGAAGGGTGTTGCGCACAAAATGGGTTAATGCTGGACCCTTGATGGTTTCTGGGAGACCAACTAATCTAATGTTATTCCTGCGTGACCGGTTCTCCAAGTCATCTATTTTGTTCCATAAGTGTCTTTTTCAAGCTTGTGAACTGTGTGCTTTAAATGTGAGACATCTCGGAAAACTTCACCCAGTCTGTGTTCTGATTCTGTGACTCTATGGGTTATCTGTTGTAGCTGTGAGGTGATGTCAGAGACAGCCTGTGATAAGAGGGGACCCATGGTTGATTTTATAGCGTCCACCACATCATTATGTTATAGCTACCTCAGGGGAGCATTGTGTCAGTGGCAAGGCTGAAGAATCTTGTGCAGCTGTTGACTTCTTTGCTGCAGGAGTCACTGCTGCCATCTCAGCTTCCGGCGCCATGTTGGGATCCGCTTGGCGCTTCTCCTGTCTCAGCTGCTGCAGCTTCAGTGTGGCGGTGTAGGATAAATATTTCCTTATGGGGTAGGCGATGTGTTGCCCTAGGCAGGAGGCTGAAGTGTAGCCTTGAAATAGGTTTTATCTGCAGGGGAGCGTTGGACCTGTGAACTCCATCAAAATGGAACCAGAAGTCTTCTCATTTATTTTTAATATATTTTTATTTTATATTTCTGAAATGAAGATTGCCATAACATGAATTTAATACAGAACATTAAAGATTTATTAAATTTTATGAGAGATATAAATATAAAAAAAATGTGAATGGTCTCAAATCAGTGGCTCATTTTATCTAGGGGCTGCAGGATTGCAGCCCTCCAGTAAATTCTGCCATGCCAGTGACAGCCTGGCAGTGGCTTCCCATTGAAAGCGCTCCCTGCTAATCACATGATGGACAGGCAGTCCCAGGGGGAGATGTTTTCTCACCCTGGGAGTGTCAGTACGGACTGCAGTTAGCAGAAAGAGCGCTTCCAGTGGGAAGCTACAGCGCTGCTATAATGGCAGCCGATGCAGTCCCTAGAAGCCTGCTTGTTGATTTGTGCACATAGGTGGGATTGCGATCCCGCGCATGCGCACATTTCAAACAGTTAGAACCCCATGTAAGTGAGGTGGGAGTCGTAGCTGGTAATGGACTGCAATAGAGAATTTTTTTTTTGGTATAAAGCTTTAGCACATTTATGTAGGGTATTATGTTTATCCAATAACTTTCTCATAGTTATCTCTCTCCTTCCATTCCTCTACCTCCTAAGGCCACCATCACTAAGCGTAACATTGAGGCTATTGACACCATTTCTTTTTCTTCCCAGGTTGACTCACTTCTCTCTCTTATCCTGTCTCTCTCCTGCCCCGAACAAGCCATTTCTCTATACAATACCTCCCTTACTTCTGCTCTGGACTCTGTTGCTCCGGCGATCACTATTAACCCTCGCAGATTTACACCTCAACCCTGGCATTCCAAATGCACCAGATACCTGCAAAAGTGTTCACGAACTGCCGAGCGACAGTGGAGAAGATCACTCTCTAAGGCCATTTCAAATTTATGCTCTCATCATACAGTGCTGCCCTTTCTCTCTCTAAACAATCATATTTCAAGAAACCTCATCTCCTCTCAGTCCTCTAATCCCCAACGTCTCTTTACCACCTTCAACTCCCTCCTCCGCCCTCCCCCTCCTCGCCTCCCATCCTCGCTCTCTGCCCTTGACTTCGCTACCTACTTTACATCTAAAATTGACTCCATACGTCAGGACATCATATCCCACCAGTCCCCCTGCTATCCACCTCCTTATTTCCAGATCACCCCTCTCCTTCCATTTTACCAACTCTAACTTTCTTCTCCCCTGTATCTGGAGAGGACGTCATGTCCCTCATCCGGTCCTCGCCCCCTTCCACCTCCCCCCTTGACCCTATCCCTTCACGTCTCCTCCGCTACCTCTCTCTTTCTGCCTGCTCCCATCTTGTCCACCTCCTTAATCTCTCCCTATCATCAGGCACTGTCCCGTCTGCATTCAAAAATGCCCTTATCTCCCCCATTCTAAAAAACCTACCCTTGATTCTAACACTCTTTCCAACTACCGTCCCATCTCTCTCCTCCCTTTTGTTTCCAAGCTCCTTGAGCATGCTGTTTACAACCTCCTTACCACCTTTCTTTCCTCCCACTCCATCCTTGACCCTTTTCAGTCTGGCTTCCGTTCACTCCACTCCACTGAAACTTCCCTCACAAAGTCAGCAATGACCTCCTTGCTACTAAATCCAAGGGCCACTACTCTCTACTCATTCTCCTTGACCTCTCTGCTGCTTTCGACACCGTGGACCACCCTCTCCTTCTGCAAATCCTTCACTCCCTTGGTCTACGTGACACTGCCCTCTCCTGGCTATCCTCCTACCTCTTTGAACAATCCTTCTCTGTCTCCTCTCATGACTCCTCTTCTCCCCCACAGCCTCTTGCAGTAGGTGTTCCCCAAGGTTCTGTTCTTGAACTTCTACCTTTCTCACTCTATACATCCTCACTAGGTGAACTCATCAGCTCTTTTGACCTCCAATATCATCTCTATGCTGATGATACTCAGATCTACCTTTCCTCCCCTGATCTCTCTCTCTCTCCTCACTCATGTCTCCAACTGTCTCTCTGCCATCTCTTCCTGGATGTCCCAGCGATTTCTTAAACTTAATATGTCTAAGACTGAGCTAATCATCTTCCCACCCCCCTACATAACCACACTTCCCACCATTTCTTTATCAATTGATGGCACAACTATCTCCTCTAGCACCAAAGTGCGTTGTCTTGGAGTAATCCTGGACTCCTCCATCTCCTTCAAACCACATATCCAGAATCTCTCACAGTCCTGTAATTTTCATCTTAAAAATATTTCTAAGATTTGACCCTTTCTCACCCAGGATGCCACTGAAACCCTCATACACTCATTGGTCATCTCCAGATTGGACTACTGTAACCTCCTCCTATCTGGCCTCCCCGACTCCCTTCTCTCCCCTCTCCAGTCTGTCCTCAATGCTGCTGCTCGGCTCATCTTCCTCTCAAAACGCTCTGCATCTGCCTCCCCTCTCTTACAAGCTCTCCACTGGCTCCCCTTCCCTTTTAGAACCCAATTTAAGGTTCTCACACTCACTTGCAAAGCCCTCAGCCATTCCTCTCCCATTTACATCTCTGATCTCATTTCCCTTCACTCTCCTGTCCGCCCTCTTCTTTCAACAAATTCACGCCGCCTCTCATGCCAATTGATTATTTCCTCCCACTCCCGCCTCCAAGATTTTGCCCGTGCTGCTCCCCACCTTTGGAACTTTCTCCCGCTTCCCATCAGACCCTCCACCTCTCTTCAATCCTTCAAACGTCCCTCTCCTTTAGAATGTAAGCTACTATGAGCAGGGCCATCTGCCCTCTTGTGCTTCTCCTTACTCTACCTTCATCTACTTCTTACTCTCTACCAAGGCACCTAACACTTGGTTGCTCTGCATTGTTGCTTATCTGGGTGTTATGGTCGTGAATGTAGCAATGTATATTATCCATGTCCTGTATTGTATTGTACTGTACTATAAGTCACTGTAAATCAACCTATTTGTTTATGTACTTTGTAAGGTGCTGCGGAACACTAGTGGCGCCATATAAATAAACAATGATAATAATAATAATAGTTTTGTATATGTCAGATTGCTTCTTTAATCACATCTACTGCAGTAGTATAGTCTACACTGCAGACTTGTTTTAATAATGAACCTTTTTTATTGTGTATTTACATATTATAGATTTGGGAAGTAACACAGAGAGGTAGCAAGGAAGGAAAGCCTGTGGTGGACTTGAAGACACAAGATGGGTTGAACCTTGTTTTAATAAAAGAACTGAGATGTTTCACAGAAAGCCAAAGTTGTCAACAAGGACTTTTCCAATTAATAAATAATGATAATGGGACCTGGACTTTGAAATCATTATTTTCTCTTAATTACTTGGAGTCTGACGGAGAAAAAGTCTTCTGCACTAGGAGAACTCTATCCAGAAGTAGTCAGTGGGTTCCTCATTTAGCCATTCATGCACACATAGTCCTGCACCATCTAAAGAGTGATTGTTATGCTCGAGTTGATATAGAAGAAGGCAGAATCTATGTAGACCTCACAACTCCCTACTGTGAAAGCTGTGGTTTTGTTTTAAGATTCAGATCGGGAAAGTACCATCTGGAAACATTTTCTCATAATTTTTTATCTTCAGATAGCACTCTGGAACATGGACTTTCTGCAAACACAGCGTTTCTCATGCACCTGATGCCAGGATGCATCGCCAGTTTTAGAAATTTGAAAGGACATTTTATTTATCCCCAAGGTGTTAAAAACATGCTTCTGGTAGGACAGAACTCTTCTTCTAAGCAAGAGGTGTTCATTATTAAGCGGTGCCCTCTATGGGTTAGTTTGCATGCCAGGAATTACGGATACCTGACTATCTACCATGGTAAGTGAATTTTTATATTTTGTAGGGTATAGATTTGTTAACAAAATTATTTTCAAATACATATCTTTTGCCCTATAGCAAAGTAAAGCTTTATTTAAAGTACATTTAGTTGTAACTATTTGACAGCTATTAAACTGGATAACATAGCAATTCCCTCTCCATGGTAATATTGATTTAGGCGTTATGGTAATATCTAAGTTTTAAGGACTGAACTCCTTGATATTGACTTCTGTAAGGTGATTAGTTGGATATTTTCTGCCAATATCATACGTGCAGGATTTTTATCTTTCCCCTACAGGAGAGTTCCTGGAGGGGAGATGCAGGTGGCTACTGTATAGATCAGGGCAGGGAATTGTAACATCATTCAGAGGGGGCAATACATTTCTCTAGGAAATATGCATGATGCCAGAGTCTCCTGTTGACATAGTAAGCACTTAGCAAGTTGTGAGGGGATAAGCCAGGCTTATCTTACGAGCAGGGCCCTCTACCCTCTTGTGCTTTTCCTTACTTTACTTTCATCTACTTCTTACTCCCCACTAGGGCACCTAACACTTGGTTGCTTATCTGGGTGTTATAGTCGCTAATGTAGCAATGTATATTATCCTTGTCCTCGTCCTGTATTGTACTGTTAGTCGCTGGTCCCCTATTTGTTTATGAAGTTTGTAAGGCGCTGCAGAACACTTGTGGCGCCCTTTAAATAAATGATAATAATAATAATACACACTGTGCAGATCTCTATGCAGATCAGATAAGAGCCATTGTCTGATGAGTGTGCACCCCATACACTCTGAGGTATTTTTAGCTCAGTGTATACATTCTTCAATGGGATCGGTAGGTTGAACACTAAAGTGGTGTATTTATAATGGGTGTAAGGTGTGCGGTGCACAATGGCCCCTGGGTCCAGGAGGGGCCCACACCGCACACCCTTTCACCCATACTTTTTCACACTTACCTCTCCGAAGTCCCACGTTGGCTGGAGCAGCACTACACAAAACACCAGGAGAATGGCCGCCACGGCCATTTTCCCGGTGTTTTGCGCATGCGCAGTAGGGAAGTCGCCGGGAAAGTGGCTGCCGCACCATTTTCCCAGTTACCTGCACAGACTGGTGCCCGAAGTCTACTGCTGCTGTCAGTGCAATGGCAGACGCCGGGGAAAGAGGAGGGGCCCCGGACAGGGAATATACATGGTCCCCCTCCTCTCTTACTACGCCCCTGAGCAGCTCATGATTTTTTAAGCTGTTTATCGGCTAATGCTCCTGCATACACACCCATGCAACTATTGGGCTGATCAGTTGATATCAGGTGATCGGCCCGATAATTGTATACAGTAGGTTTCTACCCAGCTTTAAGGTGGGTATACACTATGTAATGTATTGTGCTTAAATATAATAAAGTATACTGTTCTTACACTGGCAATGTAGGAAACAGCAAAACAGTCTAAGGGGCATATTTATGAAGCTGTTTTTTTTATAAATTTGAATATATCATGAATTTTATGTATTCCAGTTATGTAACAACAGCCATATGCAGGAAACTTCATGGAAATCTCCTGCAAAAGGCTAACAACTGCTCTAGACCGCAGTCTCCATAAATATCAGTGGGGATATGGTCCCTTTTGGTTTATGCCATCCTCGGATGGTGTAAACTGCTTTATGTCTATGGAGGCATTTTCGCAGCAGAGATTTCTTATGATTCCTCTCAGTTGCAATCAAATAAGCATTTAAACATCCATTGATTGATAGAACACATGTAATTAGCACAATATTTGTGTTAGTTAATTCTCCATACATATTGCACTATTGATTAATCGACCACTGATACTCTCTCACTCTCTCTCTCTCTCTCTCTCTCTCTCTCTCTCTCTCTCTCTCTCTCATTGACACCTCTCAAGGGGTGGGATATATGAGGGTGGTTCATTAGTCATACTGTTCCCAAATCAGTTGTAAGATGGCGGGGCTGGCGAAAACATTGTCAAACATTGAGGTGCGTAGTGTGATCTGATTTCTGCGTCTAAAAGGCACATCAGCGGCTGAAATCTATCGCCAACTTGTTGAGGTGTACGGTGATATCGTCATGTCACAGAAACAGATTTGGTGCACTGCCTTTAATAACAGCAGGACAGACATTCCAAATCCGTCCGGCCAAGCACGTCCACCACAGACAATTTGTGCCAGATTGATGATCTGATTAAGGGGCACAAACACATTCGAGTTAGTGATATTACTGACAAACTGAACATTTCAGTGGTCACTGTGCACAACATCATTCATGAGTAACTGGAGTACAGGAAAAAGTGTTCATGCTGGCTACCGAAAATTCAATAGGATGGGATAGTCTCTCGTGCACTTGATGCGGTACCATGAGCAGGGAGTGCAGTTACTGCAGCATATTGTTACAGGCAATGAAACGTGGATGCAGCATGTGACACCGGAGAGTGACATGGAAACACGCATCGAAGGCCATGTTTCGTGACCACAAGGGCGTGCTTCTTGTTGATTTCCATACCATCATGTTCTGGCTTCAGGCCTTGATGCTGATTTCTTCTATGCTGGGATAGATGCATTGGTGTACTGTTGGAACAAATGCTTAGACAAGTATGTGGAAAAATAATCTGTACCAAGGCCATACTATTGATTATATGTATATGTAACGTACATGAGAGGTCTTGTTACTTATTTATTGAACCACTCTTGTATTAGGCAGCAAGTGAGCAGTCACCTACCTAAACAATGCTGCAGACCCAGCACATCCCTTCATAGCAACGGTGTTCCCTAATGGCAGTGGCCTCTTTCAGCAGGAGAATGTTCCCTGCCACAGCGCAAACATTGTTTACGAATGGTTTGAGAAACATGACAGTGTTCAAGGCCTCCAACTTCTCCAGATCTCAATCCATTCGAGCATCTGTGGAATGTGCTGGAAAAACAAGTCCGAACCATGGAGGCCACACCTCGCAACTTATAGGACCTAAAGGATCTGCTGCTATCGTCTTGGTGCCAGATGGCTGATAGTTGTGTGTGTACTATAGTCTAAAAATCCTTTGGTAGAAGTGGTTCTGGGAGAGAGAGCAAGAAAAAAATGGACTAAGTGAAAATACACTGGTAGTGGGAAACTGTAGAATTATACTTCTGGGTTTATCATAAATATCATTGTATCAAGACTGGAGCACTTCTTTAAAAAATACCTAGTCAACAGCAGCCTTGTGGTTGGAATCAGGCCATTGATGAGTACCATTACTGCTAACAAAAAAAAAAAAAAAGAAGATATGATTATAGTAAGTTAGGGCACACAAACTTAACTTCTATTGCTGTGTAATTGAAAGTCTCTTAACATATTCCATTGCTGTGTGGTATGGAAATTCTAAATGCTTTGACCATAGGTCCTTAGATAGGGTGGTTAAAACAGCTGTGAAAATTATTGATCAGTCTCTGCCAAAGCTGGAGGATGTTTTTGATAAAAGCAGTTTAATTAAAGCAAATAAGTGTATTGCTAATCTATACCACCCATGCCAGTCTCTCTTCTCTTTGTTGCCATCAAAGAAACAGCACAGGTGTCTTAGGTGCTGTACTAGTAGACTGATAAACAGTTTTTTTCCGTCTGTGATTGTTAGCTTAAATCGTTAGCTTGTGGTATTTTATTGGGTTGTGAGTTTTTGCATTGTAGTTTTGCTGATACATTTTTGTAATGTGGAAGTGATAAAAATAAAGAACTTGAGCAAACACTTGAGACTGATGAATGCCAATTCCCGATGATTCATGCGGATATAAAGGTCATAAATGGATGAAAATTCAAACAATGTTCCTATGACACCAGTTTTAAAAAATGTAGGCTTTTGGTTATGGTAAAATGGTGTGGAGCATGTGTTTGTGGTATCCGTTGAATCCCATAATATGAGTAGAACAAAATTTGAATGCCACAGGACATCTGACCATTGTGTCCGATAAGATATGGATGAACATCTGAAAATGAGCTGTGTAGGAAGATAATGTTTCATGCCACAAAGCTAGACACATGGTCTATTTCAGTCTATTTCTAATTGGTCTTATAGTTAACGGTCTACTACAGCATTAGCAAGTTGTATTAAAACATTCATTTATCTTTTCTCTCTAAAGTCTAAGTTACAATATGACTTTATACATAGTAACAATATAGAACGTGATGAGTTATGAATTAATAAATATATGGCCTGATTCTGCATCGGACACAGCGGTATCCATGTCTGCATCTTTTGCCAGTCACACATGAGCAACTTGGGCAACGTTGTGCAAATGCCGCTACAAGCACTTCCCTGGTGTACAGCTTTGTGTCTGAATGTGCAAGGACTGATACCACTTGGTGTATCTTTAGGTCCCACCTTCCAAACTCGCACCAAACCCATACCAGGTGCAGATTCTCCATCAGTGTATGGCCTCCAATGTGAAGTGTCTAAGTTTGCAACCGCTTCAGTGACCAGGAACATGCGGTGAAGTCAGTGGCTGAAGGGGCACTGGCTAGTATCAGAGCGATGTCGTGCTGGGAACACATTGTGTAGTGTGTACCCAGCTTTACACAGAAGGTGCCAGTCCCTGCATAGTGACGGGGTGCCAGCTACTGGTGTCTGCAGGGAAACCCCCTATCCTGTTATCCAGTGATTTACAAGCCCCCAGACAGTGTCCTGTTGTCCACAGCGGACCCTCCTTACCTTTTTATCCTTTGTGTATTTTCTCTGTTTACATAATCTAATTCCTGCCCTCCTCAGTGCTGCTGTGCTCCGATCCCTGATTACTTCCTGGACTGGTCACCTGATCATCAGAGGTGTCCATCAGAGCTCAAGGCACAGGCACGCGCCTTCACAGTGAGGCATGCCTCCATTAGCTCTTTTTCTCTGTGTTTTATTGGCTGCTTCGTGGCCCAGCCCCCAGCTCCAGGCAGTATCTGAGCTATCAGAGGTGAGGCTGAGCACAAAATGCCTAATCTCTCCTCTCTCCCTGTATTTCCAGGGAGTGCTGCAATTTTGGTGGGTTTTGCCTATAGAAACGATCAGAATAATACAAAAAATATATTAATAAATATCTTCTTTGTATTATTTTAATAAGTTTTATAGTCAGAACTCTGCAGTCTGACAGGAAAATGGGATTGAAATGCCGGGTGTTTAGCCGCCGGTTCAAATCCCGACAGCGGATGCCCAACAGGATCAAGATCCCGACTGGGGCAAGTAAGTACCCTAACCCTCCCCTGTCTCCCCCCTAACCCTCCTTTAGTGGTGCCCAACCCTAACCTTCCCCCCTAGTTCCTATCCCTAACCTACCCCAGGGGTGCCTAACCCCCCATTACCGCTTCCTAAACCTAACCCTCCCTGGGGGTGCCTAACCCTAATCTCCCCCTCAAACCTAACCCTAACCCTGCTAGACTCCCTAATCCTAACCCTCCCCCCCGCAGCTAACGCTATGGGCGCCCCGGCCCTACCTTCGTTTGGGATGGTGTCCTCTGCGTTCCGGCATTGGGACTATGATAGGTGCCGGTATTTGGATGCCTATCATAAATCCCTAGCCGGCATTCCGATGTTGGGATTGTGACCGGCATGACTACATCCCCTGACAGGGAGTATGACAGGGGAGGCTCTGCCTTCCCTGCCTACCTTGACTGCACGTCCCTGTCAGTGACATGCCCACAAGACGGACCATCTCTGTGCGTCTGCATATCCATCCCCCTCTCACCTTCCACTCACTACCCAGGAACACCCAATACATCATCAAGTCATTTCTGAGACCGTGCATGTTGATAGCAACTATGAGTCTGTGCGCACAGACTCTGGATGCATGCACAGTGCCACTTAGACATGCACTGTAGAAAGAAATTGCTCAACTGCGTCGGAATCAGGCCCATAATCTTTTTACTTAAAAGATCAGAATATAAATTTATATATATAAGATACTGTATATGTGATTTTATTGTAGTTATAAACTCAGTGTATGAAACATAATAAAGTCTTGTGTTACAAATATATAGATATAGTTGTTCTTTAATCATAAATTACTGTGAATTATTATTATTATTTTACTTTCTCCTGTCACACTGATTCAGCTTGTTTATATGACCAATACAGAGAAGGAAAGACATCATTCGTGTTAATGGCCAAAAATCTGAGAAAGAAACATCTTTCAAAGTCTGGTGGCGTTATGGAAGAATTTATCTTCGTGCATGTAATAATGCATATCTGAGTGTTTGCCAGACTGACTATATTGTGGCAAAGACAATAATGCCAGGTAAGAATGATCATCTTCATATACAATCGTTGCTGTGAAACGCTCCTCAGCTGTAAGCTAAGTACTACAATTTTTATAGTCATACTTACACAGACTCCCTACACACACAGCTAAGTGCATTACTATACCTATTAATGATTTTCTTCTGTCTGCTCCATCATGTTCTGCTCATGTTCTCTACAGGACTATTATGCATTTGTTGTTCATTTTGTATACTAAACACACAGTAGTGCATTTAATTCTCCTTATGGCAAATAGATAAATTGGCAAAACTTTCAACATAAAAGAAGGGAGTCATTACACTACAGCATAAAAACACAGTATAACAATATGGTAACTTAACATTAAGCTCTCCACACAGAGGTCAATCTTGCCAGGGAATTGTAACCTAGGATATTTGTACTGTAATGTCTGTACACAGGCTGGGAGTGGATGTTTATATATGCCTGAAAATTAATAGATTGATTATAATGGATCCATGGTGATTATTTGTGCGGCCTCACATTTTGGACTGGAATGGGCATTAGTAGGTTTTTTCCCTCAAGTTGAGATTAGTGGATCACTAGGAGAAGCAATAAATTTCAATTGGATATGAGTACAGTGGTCAAAAATGCCATATTACAGCAATGGATCCATCCTGATCCTGTGGGTTTTCCATTATACAGGAAGAAGTTGCTTTTAATATCTCCTATGGACTGGGTGGAAATCATGTTTGCTGAATAAAGCAGGGTGGAGATGTTCTTTGGGGTGTGGTATATTTTTTGGGAAATTCATTCATAATGTTGACATGAGAATGTCGGTCTGGTCAAAATGTAGACAGTCAGCATTTCGACATGCTTACAATGTTGACATTAACCAGGTTGACATTCATCATGTCGACACTGATGAAATGTCAACATGCTAACATGCTTAGAATGTCTACAAAACATCCCTGGTGGTCTAGCAGTGACTTACCTGGTCGTACAGTGGGTTTGGCAGCTCTAGCGATGTCTTCCGGGTCTGGTGGTCATCTGATGAAGACGTCCAAAATCCTTGCGGAGGTAAGTGTTCCTAAACCCTAACCCTCCGCCTAACCCTAACCTTTTCTCCATCAGCGTTTCAACATTTCACATGGTGACATTTCAGAGGTCGACATTGTGAACATTTTGAGGATGTCGACATGGTGCCTGTGGAGACATGGAACCATGTCGGCATTGTGAATGTCGACATGGTCATTGTCGACTATGTAACCCATGCATGTATTTCAAGCCAATCATTTCTGTAACATATTAAAACTAAAATACTTGATAGTGTTAACTCTAGCTCCGGCGGCAGGCAGGACTTGTCCAGGAATGATGATGTTCGTCCATGCAAGATGACGTTTTGCCTCTTTCTGAGTTCCGTTTTTTTGGAGGGAAAAATCCGAACTCAGCGTGCAAACTCGAACCTATCCGAGCCTGCACATCCCTAATTTTATTATTATTATATTTTCCTCATATGGCACCACAAGGATTCCGTAGTGTTGCACATAGGGGGATGCAGATGAAGAAATCACGGCATTATATTCTGCAAGACAATTTTTTCAGGAATAATTAATAAACTATCTACCTCTCTTGTCTTCTAATAAGGTAAGGAAGAGGAGTTTTTTCTACGACTGTCTAATCGTTGCTTCCTAGTACTTCGGGGGCGTTATGGATACATTGGACGCTCAAGTAATAAAGACATTCTGCAGTGCAACAGCCCAGTACCTGAATGCATTGAAATAGTACCCTGCATGACTATCTATCACTTTATAGGTAAGTAGATGATATACTCACTTAGGGCTCTATTTACTACAATCCGCATTTCAAATGCAGATTTTAGTGTCATATTTTTGCCTAAATTCACATGGCTAATTTAGGCAATATCACAGGGATTTATCAAAAGTTGCGATAGAGCTCTGTCCCTGTGAATCCCTTCCGCAGGCTTATCACTGTATTTTTTGCAAAAAATATAGTGAGAAGGTGCCCGTGCATATGCCAACCATACACCCCCCTGGCAACACCCCCTTCCCCCCGCACTTTCAATTACCTCTGGTAATCACTGCTCGGTGATGTCCTCTGGGGCCCCGGTCAGCTGTTCTATGGGGTCACAGTGCAGGAGCTGGGAAACCAGCTGACCGGAGCCCCAGAGGACATCAGCGAGCATCGATCACCCTGGATGCAGTGATAAGCTTGTGGTCTATTTAGACCACAAAGCTGATCACTGGGGCCCGGCTCTGGTCTGCCTGTCAGAGCAGTGCAGGAGTCGGGGAACCAGGGAAACCCTGGATAACGCCATATCTAGGTGGTGTTAGTATCACAGGGCTTCCCCCGGTATTTTTCACAATTTATTTTTAGTAACTTTGGCCAGATCACATTTCCCATTACAATTATGGGAAATGTGATCTGCTTACTAAAAAATATGTGATAATTAGGGTTTGGAGTAGAATTTTATGAATTCTACTCCAATTGTCCTTTAGTAAATTTATGTTAAACTAAAATAATGTGAAAAGGGTATGAAAACACCCTTTTTCACTTTATTTTAGTAAAAATAATGTTAATAAATAGAGCCCTTAGGAACCTCTTAAAATGGAGATTCATTTATTTACAGTTATATGATAAAAGTACCCTCACTTCTCATATCTGTCCTTTTACAAAGTGGAATATGATTAAGGGGTAAATTTACTAAGCTCGAATGAATTCGAATGCGTCTAAATCACACGTTAAATGCATATCTGCAATTTACTAAACTCTAAAATCAGCCGGATTTGTCCCATTCTAAAGGATAAAAATCGGTCGAGAACACCTGAAACTCTGACGGTAACATGTTTTCGGACAAATAGATCATCGATCCAACTCTGCAGCCTTTTGCCATAGACATCAATAGGACCTGGAAATGTAGAAAGGGGCCCTAGACTGCACACCCTGGATATATATATATATATATATATATATATATATATATATATATATATATATAATAGGAGGTGCTACCTGTGGAGACCAATGTTGCAAACACAAGAAGAAAAGTTACAAGTGCACAACTCCAACATTACTAATTATATATAATACAATACATTTTGCTATACAGTTTTGCAATAAATAGAGGTTTTGGCATAATCATGGCCATGGTTATGGACCTACCCACCGCGCCCAGGTAACCTCTGAGGGTAGGTCTCTAACATACCGGGGTTGAAATCCAGAGCACAGGACACCCCCCAAACAGGCCCAGGACCCAGGACCTGGAAATTTACTAAGAATTCGAATGTGTCATCGCGGCCGAAATATAGTGCAAATCGGCCACAAAAGATGCTAAAACAAACGCAAATAGAAATCTCAGATAGAACACCTTTTTCAATTCAAGTTTGACATCTAAACCTACTCAACCATCTCTGACACCTCAAATCTGTGGCCACCAAATGGGGTTTAAGCATATGCATACACTTCTCTCCTGTTACAAAGCGTAACAAAGCATGGCATAGTTTTCTGTGCTGGATGTAGATCTTGTGGAGGCTATGATATACCTGAGGCTCTGCCACCAGGTGGGAAGAAACCAGGGTCATGAAACTGAGCATTATCAGCAGGTTGTGCAGGTACCGCAGAGGCTGCACAAGCCACGTTTATTTAGGGGGCGATTAAAACTAAACGCATTGCTCGATGGTCGAAGTCATACATGCCATGGCGTGACTCTGTTGCACTTTTCGTGTGACTTTTTTCCTTCAAATGCATCTTTTTCGCACTTTGATGCGAATAGGTAGCATAAGCAGCTTCAGATGTTTAAAATGATATGTAGGGTGCCTATGTTTTGTGTTGCTCACATAATACAGGCATGCTGCATATAATTTTAAATAGCAGAAACTGCTTGTGCTGCATATTAGCATCACAGTGTGAAAAAGACGCATTTGAAGCAAAAAAAAAGTCACAGTGAAAAGACGCTCAGTGCAACCGAAACACACAGAGGGCTGAGCGCTCGCAAGCGGGTCGATGTTGCCCTAGTGCGCATGTGCACGACGGAGGCTGCTCCGTCGTGTGCATGCGCGAGACCCGAATAACGACGGCCAAGCCGTCGTTATGGGTCTCGCACCAAAGGGGGCGTGCTGTCGATGGTGATTGACAGCACGCCCCCTTTGGTGGGCATGCCAGGGGCCTGGCTGCCCAGACGGAGGCGTTCCTATGAAGGAGGGACGGCCCTGATTCAGAGCGAGCGCTCTGTCAGAGCGTCCGGCTCTGAATCAGGGCCAGAGCTCCTGCCTTATGAATAGCCAGGGCCAGATTAACAATGGGGCGGGTGGAGCTGCAGCTCCAGGTCGCCTATCAAAATAGGCCCAGAGCAACTGCTGTGCTGCACTGGAAACAGGAAAAAATGTTTCTCCTGTTACAGTTTGGCAGCTGCCAGAAGCCCCACCCACTCAAACCGCAACCCCTAACCCCTTCCTCCACCCGAGGTTGAATGTAACGGGCATTGTGGGCATAACAAATTTGCTAATGGCGGCGCAGTGGAAGGCTGCACAAAGCACTCCCTGCGCCGCATAGTTTCTCTGCGCCTCCCCTGCACCGTGATGTTATGCCGTGTGGCATGATGCAAGTGCCGCCCTACTGCCGTCAGGGGCTGGCTGGCAACTTTTAGCCTGGGGGGCAAAGGCATGCAGGTGGCCCTGGCAGAGGAGTAGCATGTAGCCAGGGTGCCCGAAGAACGTGCGTGCTACGGTGCCCCCCCCCCCCAAGTGTTCCAGGGAGGAGGCGGGTCCATATGGGATTAATGTAAAGTAAAAATAAAGATTAGGGACAGCCCCGACGTGGTGCCCATATGCAGTGCCCCCCTGTGCCCCAGGAGAGGACCCCCTTATGCAGGCCTCCAGTAGTGCCCCCAGTAGTGATCCCTCCTATGCAGTGCCTCTTATACAGTGCCCCCAGTAGTGGTCCACCCTGTGCAGTGCCCCTTGTACCCCCAGGAGTAAGCCCCTTATATAGTACCCCCAGTAGTGGTACCCCCTATTCAGTGCTCCTTATATAGTGCCCCCAGTAGCAGTCCACACCCCATGTAGTGCCCCCAATAGTGGTAACCCTTATGCAGTGCCCCTTAAATAGTGGCCCCAGTTGTAGTCTCCCCCCTGTGCAGTACCCCCAGTATTGCCCTTTTTATAGAGCCCCCAGCAGTGGTCCCTCGATGCAGTGCCCCCAGTGGTAGTCCCCTCCCCCCTATGTAGTGCCCCTAGTAGTAGTCCCCTCCCCCTATGCAGTGCCCCTAGTAGTTGTCCCCTCCCCTTGTAGTGCCCATAGTAGTAGTAGTCCCCCCCCTTGTAGTGCCCCAGTAGTAGTCCTCCCTTGTAGAAGTAGTCCCCCCCCTTGTAGTGCCCCCAGTAGTAGTCCCCCCCATTTAAGTGCCCCCAGTTATAATCCCCAGTAGTGGTCCCCCCTTGTAGTGCCCCCAGTAGTGATCTCCCCCTTGTAGTACCCCCAGTAGTGGTCTCCCACTTGTAGTGCCCCCAGTAGTAGTCCCTCCCTCTTGTAGTGCCCCCAGTAGTGGTTCCCCCTTTGTAGTGCCCCCAGTAGTCCCCCCCTTGTAGTGCCCCCAGTAGTAGTAGTCCCCCCCATGTATTGCCCCCAGTAGTAGTAGTCCCCCCCTTGCAGTGCCTCCAGTAGTGGTTGCCCCCTTGTGGTGCCCCCAGTAGTGGTCTCCCCCTTGTAATGCCAGCCCCCCCCCCAGTAGACACACGTAGTAACAAAAAAAAGCCACTTACCTTAATCCCCGCTCCCGCCTTCGCCATCCGCTCCTCCATCTGTCCTTCCCGGGCCGGGCTGCTCTGCATTATAGGAGATACGTCATATGACGTTATGACGCCTCTCCCATTGCCCACTGCGGGAGCCGGAAGATGGAGCGGCTCCTGAAGTGGGCGCAGCAGCAGCTAATGAGAGTCTGACAGACTCTCATTGGCTGCTGATCAAAACAAACACACAGCTGCCGGTGCCGGCGGCTGTGTGTTTGTCACTTGTGTAGCGCTGACCGAACTCCGTCCGGTCAGCGCTATACAAGCGGTGCAGTCTGTGTCACAGTGACACAGACTGCCCGCGGCCCGCATGACGCTGCGGCCCGGGGGGCATATGGCACCCTGCCCCCCGGCCCAACCCGCCACTGACTGCTGTAAAGAATGGCTGCGGCATACAAGCTTAGCACCCTGAAGGCAGCCAGGTGCTCGGATTTATGACTAAGGTAGCCAGCTACTGAAGGGCTGTTTATGATGATTGGGGACTGCCTGCTGGCGGCTGCTGCTGCTGGTCGTGGATGGGGTGTCCATGTCCTGCAGGACTCCTGGAGGAAGGTATGCTCATTCTGCTCATTGTCCCACTGACTCTGACTGAAAATTTTGCTAATTATAGTTTCTTGTTGTGATATATTATATATATATATATATATATATATATATATGTCCATCCCAATCCCCCTCCCTCCACTGTTGCGGCTCTGTTTCACCCTCCCCAACGGTTCTATCCAATACCCAATTTCCCCATTCTGCATACACACTAGGGGTGTGCATCGGCCACTTTTCGTGTTTTGGTTTTGGATCTGGATCTTTCTTCGTGTTTTGGATCTGGATTGGTTTTGCCAAAACCACCCTTCCGTGTTTTGGGTTCTGGGTTTTGTGTTTTGGATCTGTATTTTTCTTAAAAAAAAGCATAAAAACAGCTAAAATCACAGAATATGTGGGTGTTTCTGCTCCTATGCTATTATTAACCTCAATAACCTTAATTTCCACTCATTTCCAGTCTATTCTGAACACCTCACACCTCACAATAGTGTTTTTATGTTTAAAAGGTTGCACCGAGGTAGCTGGATGACTATGCTAAGAGATACGAGTGGGCGGCACAAACACGTGGCCCATCTAGGAGTGACACTGCAGTGGCAGACAGGATGGCAGTTTGAAAAACTAGGCCCCAAACAGTACATAATGCAAAGAAAAAAAAGAGGTGCAAGATGGAATTGTCCTTGGGCCCTCCCATCCACCCTTATGTTGTATAAACAGGACATGCACACTTTAACAAACCAATCATTTCAGAGCCAGGGTCTGCCGCACGACTGTGGCTGAAATGATTGGTTCATTTGGGTCCCCACAAAACAAGCTGGCAATTAATCTGTCCCTGCACAAACTGGCTCTACGGAGGCAAGATGTCGTCCTCATCCACCGATTCCTTACCCTCTTCAGTGTTGTGTACGTCCTCATCCTCACAGAGTATTTACTCCTCCCCGCTGGAATCCACCACCACAGGTCCCTTTGTACGTTCTGGAGGCTGGTCTCCCTGGAAGAGTTGATAATTAATTTTTATGAACATCATCTTCTCCACATTTTGTGGAAGCTACCTCCTACGCCTTTCGCTGACAAGGTTCCCGGCTGCACTAAACACTCTTTCGTAGTACACACTGGAGGGGGGGCAACTCAGGTAAAATAGCGCCAGTTTGTACAGGGGCCTCCAAATTGCCTCTTTTTCTTGCCAGTACAGGTACGGACTGTCTGACATGCCTACTTGGATGCTGTCACCGATGTAATCCTCCACCATTCTGTCAATGGTGACAGTATCATATGCAGTGACAGTAGACATGTCAGAAATCGTTGCCTGGTCCTTCAGTCCGGACCAGATGTCCAAACTTAGTCCTGCCTGCCCTGCATCACCGCCAGCGGGTTGCTTAGGATACCTAAGTTTTTTCCTGGCAGCCCCAGTTGCGGGAGAAAATGAAGAAGGAGCTGTTGACATGTCACGTTCCGCTTCAGCTGACAGTGTTTTCACCAGCAGGTCTTTGCACCTCTGCAGGCTTATGTCGGCCGGAAAGAGAGACACCACATAGGCTTTAAACCTAGGATCGAGCACGGTGGCCAAAATGTAGTGGTCTGATTTCAACAGATTGACCACCCTGGAATCCTGGCAAAGCGAATGAAGGGCTTCATCCAAAAGTCCCACATGCCGAGCGGAATCTCTCCGTCTTAGCTCCTCCTTCACTTTTTCCAGCTGCTTCTGCAAAAGCCTGATGAGGGGAATGACCTGACTCAAGCTGGCAGTGTCTGAACTGACTTCACGTGTGGCAAGTTCGAAGGGCTGGAGAACCTTGCACAACACGGAAATCATTCTCCACTGCGCTTGAGTCAGGTGCATACCCCCTCCTTTGCCTATGTCATAGGTGGATGTATAGGCTTGAATGGCTTTTTGCTGCTCCTCCATCCTCTGAAGCATATAGAGGGTTGAGTTCCACCTCGTCACAACCTCTTGCTTCAGGTGATGGCGGGGCAGGTTCAAGAGTGTTAGCTGGCGCTCCAGTCTTCGGCACGCAGTCGCTGAATTGCGATAGTGGCCAGAAATTTTTCGGGCCACCCAAAGCGTCTCCTGTGGTTTGCAGGCGCTTGGATACAACAGGAAAAAGGGATTTAGGTGTCCCTGGACTGCTTACGGTCTTATCCAAAGTTTCTGAACTTGACAGTAACTTTTTATGAACGCGTTGCAGGTGACGTATAAGGGAGGATGTTCCTAGGTGGTTAACGTCCCTACCCCTACTTATTTCACCTTTACATATGGTACATATGGCAAGACAGTTGTTGTCCGGATTTGGATAGAAATATTGCCAGACCAAAGAGGTGGAATGTTTGGTCTTTTGCCCAGGCATGACCGTGATGGGCTTTTTCATCCCACGGACAACAACTGTCTCCCCCGGAGCCTGATTTAAACAAACCACATCACCATCAGAATCCTCCTCGCCAACTTCCTCCTCAGCGCCAGCTACACCAGTATCCTCATCCTGTTGTACTTCAACAGTGACATCTTCAATTTGCATATCAGCAAGTGGACTGTGGGTGCTCCTTTCAGCACTTGCAGGGGGCGTGCAAATGGTGGAAAGAGCCAACTCTTCCCGTCCAGTGCTGGGAAGGTCAGGCATCGCAACCGCCACCACACTTGGACTCTCCTTGGGGATTTGTGATATCTTCTTAGAACGCACAGTTCTTCGCTGTGCTTTTGCCAACTTAACTCGTTTGATTTTTTTAGCGGGATGAGGGCTTCCATCGTCATGTGAAGCTGAACCACTAGTCATGAACATAGGGATAGACCTTAGCCGTTCCTTGCCACTCTGTGTCGTAAATGGCATATTGGCAAGTTTACGTTTCTCCTCAGATGATTTAAATGTTTTTTTTAAGGTCATTTTCCTGAACTTTGTCATTTGGGATTGTATGTGCCCTCTACTATGACATTGGGCATCGGCCTTGGCAGACGACGTTGATGGCATGTTATCGTCTATGTCATGACTAGTGGCAGCAGCTTCAGCACTAGGAGGAAGTGGTTCTTGATCTTTCCCTATTTTATTTTTATCGGAGAAAGTTTGGTCCTTCATTTATGTTATATTGATATATACGTGCGGCTAAGGCGCACACAAACACAGAAAATATTTTTTTATTTTTGTTGGAGACTAGTGCACTTTGTGGGTTACACCACCCTTTAAGAAATGAGCCAGCCGGCCCTTTACTTATGGGACACAGGCGCACGCTTGGCGCTGCTCCTTTGTTGATGCACGTGCAGCCACAGTGCACACAATTCAAAAACACAGAAAATATTTTTTTATTTTGCTTGGAGTGCCCTTTGGGGGTTACAGCACCCTTTAATGGACAAGCCAGCCGGCCCTTTACTTATGGGACACAGGCGCACGCTTGGCGCTGCTCCTTTGTTGATGCACGTGCAGCCACAGTGCACACAATTCACAAACACAGAAAATATTTTTTTTATTTTGTTTGGAGTGCACTTTGGTGGTTACAGCACCCTTTAACGGTCAAGCCAGCCGGCCCTTTACCTATGACACAGGCGCACGCTTGGCGTTACTTTGTTGATGCTCGTGCGGCTACTGCGCACACAATTCACAAACACAAAAAAATATATTTTTTTATTTTTTTTGGAGTGCACTTTGGGGGTTACAGCACCCTTTAACGGTCAAGCCAGCCGGCCCTTTACCTATGACACAGGCGCACGCTTGGCGCTACTTTGTTGATGCACGTGCGGCTACTGCGCACACAGGGCCTGATTCAGAGCCGGACGCTCTGACCAGAGCGCTCGCTCTGAATCAGTGCCCTCCTACATGAAAATGGAGCGGCCTTATGGACGCTCGCATAGCTGTGGGTTACCACCCACAGCTTATGTGAGCGTCCATGGTGATGGTTACGATGGTCAAGACCATCGCGACCATCGGGCTTGCGACGGAGATCCTGCAGTAGGATCTCGCTGCTGCAAGCCCTGGAGTGATTTTGGCTCTATCAGAGCCAAAATCACTCCCACTGACATCACTAGTGATGTCAGTGGGGCCGGCATCAGACGGTAGGCGTTCCCATGGGAACGCCTCCATCTGGCAGCCACGCCCACCAAAGGGGGCGTGCTGTCAATCAACATTGACAGCATGCCCCTTTTGGTGCGAGACCCAGAGCGACGGAGAGCCCGTCGCTATCCGGGTCTCGCGCATGCGCACGACGGAGCTCTCTCCGTCATGCGCATGCGCAGTGGGGCAACATCGACCCGCTTGTGAGCGTCCTGCGCTGGCGAGCGGGTCTGAATGACCCCCGCAATTCACAAACACAAAAATATATATATTTTTATTTTTTTTGGAGTGCACTTTGGGGGTTACAGCACCCTTTAACGGTCAAGCCAGCCGGCCCTTTACTTATGACACAGGCGCACACTTGGCAGTACTTTGTTGATGCACATGCGGCTACTGCGCACACAATTCACAAACACAGAAAAAATATTTATTTTTTTTGCACTTGGGGGAGCACCCCTGATGGACAGAGCACCCCCTGGACAACACTACAGCACCCCTTTAGGACTGGGACACTGCACAGGACTTTGGAGTGGACACAGCCCCTATGGACAACTGACTGCACAACACAGTCCAGCCAGCCCCTATGGACTTTGGAGGAGTGGACACAGCCCCTATGGACAACAGCAGCACAGCGCAGCACAGCCAGCCCCTATGGACTTTGGAGGAGTGGACACAGCCCCTATGGACAACAGCAGCACAGCACAACACAGTCCAGCCAGCCCCTATGGACTTTGGAGGAGTGGACACAGCCCCTATGGACAACAGCAGCACAGCACAACACTACACTACACTGCACTACACTACACTATAAAGCCCAGCCAGCCCTAACTCCCACCCTCCCTCTTCACTGTCCACAGCCGAGTGAAAAAATGGCGCCAACGCGGGTACCTTATATAGAATCCAAAACCCGCGAGACCCGGAAGGCGGGATGATGACGTTTTGCCTCGATTTCAGAACCGAGTCAGGCGGGAAAAGTCGAGCCTGACTCGGATCGGCTTCAGATCGGGGGGGCTCGGATTTCAGAAATCCAAACCCGCTCACCCCTAATACACACACACCTATATATGTTAAATGGCAATAACGCAGTAACTTACCTTCATGCTGGGTCTTGGCTTTGTCGCTTAATCTTCAGCTGGACCACTAAGGAGGTGGAGGAGGAGTGTGGGGCTGGGGGGGTCAGGAGAGTCACGAGTGGGGGGGCTGGAAGTGCCGCAAGTGGAGGTGCTGCGAGGGAGGGCGGAGGTGCCGCAAGGGGGAAGGGGGGTGTCGGGGGGGGGGGGGTCTCTAGTGGGAAGGAACAGGAAGGAAGCAGGAGGGACCCAGGAGGAGAAGGGTAGGGGGGGGAAGGTTGTCTGTGGGTGGGGCTTTGGCAGGACTGCTATAGCAGTTCTCCTCAACGGCGGGTCCTCTTTGGGTCCTCCTGCAGCGGGGCTTCCCACACGCTGTCTACACCATCGGGGTCCTCCGCGCCGGGGGTCTTTTCAGTGGGTCCATCCTCATGATGAGCATATCTGTCAGCGGGGGTTCCCCCTAGGGTACAGGAGTCACCCTCCTTCACCTGTAGGTAGCATGGGTCTTCCCTCTCTGTCCCGGCAACCGCAGTGACAGCTATTCACAGCACTGCTCACGGGGTCTCCTCCCATTGTCAGCACCAGGATCGGCTGCCGGAATTCCACAAACAGCAGGGGGCAGCGGCTCATCAACAAGACTGGGGTAGCAGCAGGGCCCCACGTTTATTCTGTTCCTGATTGTCGGGCCCCCTCTGATCCATGGTGCCCGGTATGGGTGTTTCATTAGTCCCCCGCCTGTTGCCGGGCCTGGTAGCACACCTCATATTTCAACAGCTGCATGAACCCATTTTGGCCAAGCTTATATTTTCAGAGAGATAGCATTACATTTTCCACTAGAATACTCTGGTTTACATAAATACTCAATGATTGCGAGGAACCCAGGTCCTGTATCTGCAAACAAATAATTTGCCTTCCACCACTTAATGGTTGGTATGGAGTGTTTTTAGTGACATGCTGTGTTTCGGTTAGCAAAATTTGACAGTGAGCATAACTACATAACTAAACATTGTTTTGTCTCCAAATGACGTTGTACCACAGATTTCTAATTTCACTCACAGGTAATTTTAGAAATATAGGACATTATTACAAAGCTATGTTTGGAGAGAATGTGCGTTCTCTTAGCTCCTTCTGCTTTATAAATATCACTTTTATTAGTTTTAAATCTATTTTTGTCGCCAAGAGTACTTGTTAATTTGACAAAAATCGGGAGGCAAATAACGGGTTGTTTTTTCAATCCCGGAAAATATGGGATTGAAAACCGCTCAATCCCAGGCTACCCGGGATTGAGTTAGTCAATGGGCCGAGCTGGTGCGGCTGAAGGGGCGGGACGGTGTGGGCTGGGCAGCGTGACCTCTGACATCCCATCACGCTGTGCACAGCCGGTAGGTGGGGGTAGCCAGGCAGCATCTGAGCGAGTGCTGCTGGTGCTCAGCGCTGCCCAGCATTAAGAAAAAACTAAAAAGCACATGCAATCACTAGTCCCGCCAATTTAGGCCAAAATCCCGGGATCCCGCAAATCCCGGAATTGGCCTCCCTAGACAAATAAAAATGTTTTAAATGTTTTGTGATTCAGGAACTAATGGAACTGTCTTTATTACATGTGACACATTTATGTGTTTAAATGTCTTAATTATGTGGACATTTATTTTACTTCAAATATACATAATGTGCATTATAACAATATCTAGTGTTTGGATGTGGGCATAATGTGAGGTACACGTATGCCAGAATCGGTATGATTTGCCTGTCCGGCAGTTGGAATCCCGACAGCGGCTGCCCGACATGGTTGAAAATCCCGATCATCCCTAAGGTAAGTATTGACTAACCTAATTCTCTCCCCTAACCCTCACTTAGGGGTGCCTAACCCTAACCTTCCCCCAGTGCCTAACCCTAATCCCCCCTCTAAGTGCTTAAACCTAACACCCCCTTCCCGCCACCTAAACCTAAGTCCCTCCCGGGGGTGCCTAACCCTAACCCCCCCTTCCCCTAGCCTAAACCTAACCCCCCGGGTGGGGACTAACCCTTATTCCCCCCCGGGAGCCCTAATCCTAACCTTCCCCCACCTGCGGCTATCCGCGCTCGGCGTCCCTTCGATCTGGATGCCGGGCGCCGGTCTCCCGGCATCGGTAAAATGACAGGCATCTAGATTTAGACACCTGTCATTTAACCCTCGCCAGGATTAAACAGTCGGGAAGCCGGCTGTCAGGATTAGGTCAGCCGGCTTCACGTCTGCATACCCATATGCCCAGTCTGCATTTATCACGAAGTGCTCCGATCCATCATTCAGAGGAGGCAAACCTTTATAATTCCCGCAGGCACCACTATCTTGGTGTGCAAGTCCATACGCTTTCCATATAAATAGACGTATTTACTCAAAACTGCGTGTATGTGGTCACAATGTCAAATGCATTATGGGCCTGATTCAGCAGAAGACTGTATTGCAAAGCCGCACACAAGTAGCTTTGCAATTCTGTCCTTGTTAAAATGCAAATGTAGCAGGAGGTAGCTGGGGTCGGCGCCATCGGTCCATGTTGGATGGCGCCGGCCTGCTGAGTAGGCCTCAGCTTACGCAGGCTGGCCTTGCCACCATCGGAAAATGGGGGCTGTTCCTGGGAACGCAGGCCAACCCGCACCGCCCCATAAGCGCCTCTGCCTGTCAATCAGGAGGTGGCAAACGGGGGCCTGTGTGCAATAATGTGCAGAACGGGTTCTCGATATTCTGGAATATGTTATCTGCAGTGTACGCAATCAGGCCCAGTGTGTATTAATATTTTAGTAAGATGATCTCTATGTTGTTCTACAGTATATTGGGTATTGTATCTCTAGTGGTCAATTCTGAAGCTGCACAACATCCTATTTTTTTTTTTAAATTGAGTATTTTTTTTTTTTATTGGAGTTTTCACAAAACCAACACTCAATACAAACAGTAACAATAATAATTGCATATTTCAGTAAAAAACATATACATCATCGTATCAAATAAGCGTATATTTACACCGTAATATGGTACAGAAATATTTAGTATTGTAAATAACCCTAACATGTCTTCAAATTTTAAACATCATCTCGACTTTATAAAAATGTTGCTTATATTACAAACATATCCAAATGGTACCACTCAGTCCTAAACACAAAATATTCTAATACAATATCACAATTAGGACATCTATTCCACCATATTATTTAATACACACACCCATATCCTACGGTAAACAAAACCTACTTTTATTATAGAAAAAACAGTATCTTATATATTGTGTGTGTGTATATATATATATATATATATATATATATATATAAAAAATAATAATAAGATAAAAGAGAGAAGAGGAGCTTCTCCCAAGCCTGCAGTAAATCATACAATCATTTAAACAACAATTGGCCATTACACTTCAGGGAGAGCATAACTGGACCTGTACCAACTACCCCAAATACGGTCATATTTAAATTCAGCCTTTTGAGTTAAATACAGATATTTCTCTTGTCTGGCAGTGGTGCGAACCAGCGCAGGCAAGCACGGAAGTCCGGACCCTGAGAGGCCAACCAATTGTGAGCTATACTGACTTTAGCTAAAGTACACAAGTTGATAACCAACTGCCTTTCATATTTATCAAGAGTGGTATCGACCAGAACACCCAAACAGCATACCAGCGGGGTGAGGAGAGGGGCTTGAATCCCAATATTGGAAAGAACCTGTATAACCCTGCGCCAAAATGTCTGAACTGTGGGGCACTCCCAGAGTAAGTGCCAGAATGTACCAACAGCCATCCGGCATCTTGGACAAACATTAGAGGCAAGGCCCCCAAATTTCACCAGCCTAGTTGGAGTTAGATAGACTCTATGCAAGATATATAGCTGGATTTGCTGGAATCTCACGGAGGCAGTGGAGATTCGGGGAATACTCAAAGCCAAATCCCAGTCTTTGTCATCTATTAAGCCCACATCTGCCTCCCATTTTCCTTTAAGATCAAGTAGCCTGGATTCATGTAAGCTGCACAACATTCTACACATCTGGTACCATGACCCATGGAATCGTGGAGCAGGGAAGAGGGAGTGTTGTAGATACTATTGCTGCGCTACTAGCATTCTATAAAAGATAAATAAAATGTCACAGCCACAATTAATCACTCATCATTGTATTCCAAGAACTGCAGCATAAAAGTTTGTAAGTAGTTAAAGTACACAAGACATCTACAAAAAGATCATATACCTCTTTATAACCACCATGTCAGCCGATTTCCTCCATGCATTCATCCTGCACATTATTCTGCACTTTTATGAAAACAAATTTTATTCTGTATTTGTACGCATACACTATACAGTCAGGTCCATAAATATTGGGACATTGACAGAATTTTCATATTTAGGCCTCTATTCACCACCACAATGGCTTTGAAATAAAACAAACAAGATGTGATTTAACTGCAGACTTTCAGATTTAATTTGAGGGTAATTACATCCAAATCGGGTGAACGGTGTAGGAATTACAACGGTTTCTATATGTGCCTCCCACTTTTTAAGGGGCCAAAAGTAATGGGACAAACTAAACAATCCTAAATCTAACTTTCACTTTTTAATACTTTGTTGCAAATCCTTTGCAGGCAATTACAGCCTGAAGTCTGGAACGCATAGACATCACCAGACGCTGGGTTTCATCCCTGGTGATGCTCTGCCAGGCCTCTACTGCAAATGTCTTCAGTTTCTGCTTGTTCTTGGGGCATTTTCCCTTCAGTTTTGTCTTCATCAAGTGAAATGCATGCTCAATCAGATTCAGGTCAGGGGATTGGCTTGGCCATTGCATAACATTCCACTTTTTAGCCTTAAAAAACTCTTTGGTTGCTTTTGCAGTATGCTTCAGGTCATTGTCCATCTGCACTGTGAAGCGCCGTCCAATGAGTTCTGAAGCATTTGACTGAATATGAGCATATAATATTGCCCGAAACACTTCAGAATTCATTCTGCTGCTTTTGTCAGCAGTCACATCATCAATAAATACAAGGGAACCAGTTCCATTGGCAGCCATACATGCCCACGCCATGACACTACCACCACCATGCTTCACTGATGAGGTGGTATGTTTTGGATCATGAGCAGTTCCTTTCCTTCTCTTCTCTTCCCGTCACTGTGGTACAAGTTGATCTTTGTCTCATCTGTCCATAGGATGTTGTTCCAGAACTGTAATGGCTTTTTTAGATGTTGTTTGGCAAACTCTAATCTGGTCTTCCTGTTTTTGTGGCTCACCAATGGTTTGCATCTTGTGGTGAACCCTCTATATTCACTCTTGTGAAGTCTTCTCTTGATTGTTGACTTTGACACATATACATCTACCTCCTGGAGAGTGTTCTTGATTTGGCCAACTGTTGGGAGGGGTTTTTCTTCACCAGAGAAATAATTATTTTGTCATCCACCACAGTTGTTTTCTGCGGTTTTCCGGGTCTTTTGGTGTTGCTGAGCTCTCCGGTGCGTTCTTTCTTTTTAAGAATGTTCCAAACAGTTGATTTGGCCACACCTAATGTTTTTGCTATCTCTCTGATGGGTTTGTTTTGATTTTTCAGCCTAATGATGGCTTGCTTCACTGATAGTGACAGCTCTTTGGATCTCATATTGAGAGTTGACAGCAACTGATTCCAAATGCAAATGTCACACCTAGAATCAACTCCAGACCTTTTACCTGCTTAATTGATAATGAAATAACGAGGGAATAGCCTACACCTGTCCATGAAATAGCTTTTGAGTTGATAGTCCCATTACTTTTGGCCCCTTAAAAAGTGGGAGGCACATATTGAAACTGTTGTAATTCCTACACCGTTCACCCGATTTGGATGTAATTACCCTCAAATTAAATCTGAAAGTCTGCAGTTAAAGCACATCTTGTTTGTTTCATTTCAAAACCATTGTGGTGGTGAATAGAGGCCAAAATCTGAAAATTCTGTCAATGTCCCAATATTTATGGACCTGACTGTATATCTTCCCGTGTGTTTTCATCTCTCATTAATATATTTTTACATTTTGCAGCATTGTTTGTTGTACACCTCCAAAATATATATATATCTTTTTTTTTCCAGGTGATAACAGAAAGTTCTGGAATATAACGCCACACAGAACATTTCGCACAAATGGAAGGTTCCGATCAAACTTTTGCATTGATATAAGGGGAAGAAATATTCTAACTGTTATTGCTCCCAATGGCCTGTTCTTACGAGGTGATAAGAGTGGGGCACTTATAGCAGATAGCTCTAAGATCAACAGCGAATGCTTATGGGAATTCTAACTGGTTTTGAAGGTACGTAAACACTAATAATTGGGGAAAATTCTCCCTAAAAAGGAACAATATGGAACTTGTCAGTTTCAAGTCAGTGTGTATGTATGTGTGTGTATGAATATTGTGACACTGCCACCTCCAAAATGACGCTCACAATGTATTTCTGTTGAAACATCCTAATGATTTATTGTCAAGATGTAAAACAATCTGTACACAGACACCAAATTTCCCTTGGCAATCCATAGCTTTAAGCAAACAGAGATTATCGCTCTGTTAGCTCCCCCAATTTGTTCAGCATTGATCGCCCCACCCACTGGAGCATAGTCTCTTTATAAACCCTAAACTGCACCCCAGCTCTATTCTAATTAACTGGTGTAAATCAATACTGACTAGTGCAGGTATTTTGTTTTATCTCTAACTGCAGCACCACACTTACGTCTGACAGCCTTTCCTAAACACCTATGGTAAGTACCTTACTCTTCCCCATATCCCCCCCAAACAAAAACGTCACAAAATCAGGTAGCAAGGACTCCACAGGGAGTGCAAATTTCTTTAACAGTGTGCATAGAATTTTATGTAACAGACTAAAGGGTATATTTACTAAAGTGCAGGTTTTTAGGTTCTAATTATTATCTTCTAGAAGTTGCCGCCGATCTAAATGCCAACAGTTCAAACTTGACATGGGACTTAAGACGGGAGTCGAAATACTGACACCTATCTTAATCCCGACACCGGAATCCTGACACACGCTATCCCGTACGAGGTAAGTCCGGGGCATCTTAGGAGTTAGCTGCTGGGGGAGGGTTAGGTTTAGGCACCCCCAGGGGGGGACTTAGGGTCAGGCACCCCTGGTGAGGGTTAGGATTAGGCTAGGGAAAGGGAGAGGGTTAGGGGCCACTAGGGGGAGATTAGGGTTATGCATCCCCCCGGGAGGGTTAGGTTTAGGGTGCACATTTTGGCCCCTGTATTTTTAGAACTAGGACAGGCTGTACAGAGCCAGGTGCTGGTTATGCTTATGTGGAGGGGGTGCACATCTTTTTTTTTTTTAATTTTTAAAAGTTATGTACACACAGAAACATGCACGTATCTCATGTTTCTGTTTTACTCTGACCTGCTTAGGATAAACTCGCTATCCCGAAGCTGGTCTATTGTTTTTGCGATTTCTCAGGCAGTAATATGTGCAAGGAAAATTTGTTACTACATAGGTAAGGGAGGGGATTGTCAAATGTGTTATTACGGGGTGAAAGGAGGGGAATGTGTTACTAAAGGAGTGAGTGGGGTAATGTGTTACTACAGAGGTAAGGGAGGGGAATCTGTTACTACAGGGGTGAGTGGGGTTATATGTTACTAGAGAGATGAGGAAGGGTAATCTGTTACTCCAGAGGTGATGGAGGGGAATAAGTGTACACACTAAACGATGTGCTCATGATGCGATACCGTGAGCGATTTACCGTGAACTCTCCCTGGCACTCCAGGACACGATATGCTGCTACTAAGTGTCCAATCTAACAACGATCTATTGTGCATCCTTAACAATTTCCAGTGCGTCGTGTACGAGATTGGCAGATCTTGCCTGCTGTCGGCAAGATCTGAAGATGCGATGTATATGACCCACGGGTACGCACATCGGCATCGTGAGTGGACACTCACGATTTGGACATATTGTACACAATTTGTTGTTCCGATGCATCAAACTCGGTCGAATCGTGCAAAATATCCTCTAGTGTATACGCACCTTAACTACAGGTGTAAATGAGGGTTCTGTGTTACTACAGGTGTGAGTGAGGGATTGTATTTCTACACAGTTCAGGGAGAGGAATGCCGAATGTGTTACAACACAGACGAGGGAGGGAAATGTGTTACTACATTGGTGAGCGAGGATAATGTGTTACTAAAGAGGTGAGGGAGTGGAATGTGTTAGTACACAGGTGAGGGAGGGTAATGTCTTACTATAGCAGTGATGCAATACTATTGAGGTGAAGGATTAATGTGTTACTGAGTGGTCAGATGGAAATGGAAAAAGTAAATATCTAAGGTCTACCCGGGTACATCAGCTAGTTTTTTATATTTTACGTTATAGATTTCTAAGATATTTTTATGATGCAGATGTGCCTTCTCACATCCTTTCAGATCACATTACAAATGTGCAGGCGCATCGTGCCATGCGATTACCTGCAGCAGTGTATGCTATTGTACGCTATGGCGTGTACTGTAATCGCACCATGCAAGGCTATGGAGTCGTGGGTGCGAACGCAGTGCACGTATCCGCTCTTTGGGGCGAGGCGCACCATGCGTGGCGATTTGCCGCGTACGCAGCAAAGATGCAGGAGGACATATCTGTAGAATACACTAGGAAATGTAAATGTGGCTTGTCCCCATGTGTTGTCTCACTATGCGTTTGGCTGATACTTTCTGACTAGCTCCCATGATTCGCACTTGCACATCACATGATGCATTGCACGCAGGGCCGGACTGCCCATCAACCACTTCTGGCAAATGCCAGATGGGCCGGTCTGGCGTCAAACCCTGGCTTTCGGCGTGCACAGACAGACTGCCAGGGCTGCTCGGCAGCCCAAGTCTGTCGGTAATTGCACGGCACATTGACTTCCAGTGGTGTGCATTCTACTACGGGCAGGTGAATACTAGGTTGTGATTTCTGATGTTCATTTATTTACATGGATGTACATTTATTTACATGGATACTCTTGATAGTGTTAAGTACTCCATGTGGGGCTTTTCATGTTAACCAATTTAACCTAATTAAATGTAAGGAGGGTACTGTGGGTATTTAAGATTTTATGGTGATATTTTGCAATGTGCCTTGACAAATGTCCTGTAGGGACCAAAATATTGGTGTCTTTTTACTTGCTGCTATGCTACAATAACAACAAATTCATATGGTACTATTGGTGAGCAGAGCCGTAACTAGACATTTTGGTGCCCTGTGCCAGAAAGCACATTGGTGCCCCCCCTCATATTTTAAATAGCGTCAGTCCAAAAAAAGGGGTGTGGTCTCACAGGGAAAGGGAGTGGCCACACAATAGTACCCCCAATTTGCACATTACACTGTACTGTAGTGCCCCTTATTCACAATACACCACACAGTAGTGTCCCTTTTCATGTTACACCACACAGTAGTACCCATTAAACACCTTACGCCACACACTAGAGAACCTTATTGACATTACACAACAGTAGTACCCCTTATACATATTATGCCACACAATAATGCCCTTTACACATTAATTCACACAGTAATATCCCTTACACATTATGCCGCACAGTTACAGGGGTGTGTGTTTACAAGTTGCAAGGGTGGAAGTTACAAGGTGCAGTGTGTCACTTGTATGGGGAGCAGTTACAGGGTGCAGAGGTGGCAGATGGAGGGGGTGCAGTCACAATGTGTAATAAGGACAGTTACACTGTGCAGGGGTGCAATGTCCAGGAGTGACAGTTACTGGGTCCAGGAGTTTTAATTACAGAGCGCAGAGGTGGAAGGTGCATATTGAATGGGTGGAAGGAACGGAGACGGTATCTGTCTGTAACCTCTTAGTCTTATTCCTAGACCTCAGAAAATCGCCACCTCCCAGTCCTGCACCACACCCTTCCCCAACCGTATTGGAGCTTAATTAATCTGGTGAGAGCTGCAATTCCATATTGTGTGAAATACATTTATTATTGTTGTTCTATTAATCTATGTATATAATTCTTATTGAATACTTATTAAATATATTTTACAGAAAGCTAAGCATATAAATATACATAATCAGCACAACCCAGCCCTGGCTGACTGAGCCTATTCCCAGCTGTGACTGTCTTTCACAGTCAGTGACTCACTCACTAGGAGTGGCAATAGGGGGGACAAGCTGCTGGCTACTACTCTTGGATACCGACGCCCCACCGCCCACCTCTGTCTGTAACACACTGGACCTCACCTGGCAGGACAGGTTCTGTCATCCAGTGTCCACACACACACAGCGCCCCGCCGCTCCCTGCCAGCCTGACCCTGACCTGCCCACAGCAGCAGGCAGCTCCTTAGTGACTTCACCAAAGGATCTATTGGAGACTTGGGCGGTGAGTCGTCATGACGTTATGACGTCTCTCCCGTCCTACAATAGGTTCAATGCTGTAGGCTGCTGGGACTCAGGAGGCGGAGTCACACTGTGTCACAAGTAGGGCAGGGGGAGGCTGCCCGGCTGTCCGACTCTGTAAACAGTGCTGGGTGGCCGTGCATCACACTTTAACTGCAGCTGCCCAGCACCAGCAGAGAGAAAATGAGGTGGACGGCCGGCGTTCCGCCCTCAGCTCTGTGTGGTGGCACCAACCGCACCATCCTAGCTACGGCCCTGTTGGTGAGTGCACCTGTATATGTATTTTCACTGAAATTGATGTTTCCAAGCCATTATATTGTGTGACACCCCAGGATAGTACTGTGAGTACAAACACCACTTGGAGACTTGGATACACATAGGGTAAAAAGGCTTTGAGATCCACTATAAGGATACACAATCGAAATCTGAACCATATAATAAGGGTGGAAAAATCTTTTACCTTGAGAGAGGAACATCTGCAACTAGCTGTGATGTAATTTGTATTGTGTAAAGTTTGATTCATACAAATAAATAATAAAAATATAGAGTTATGGTCGATAACTAATTTTCTTCAAGGTCCATAGGGTCCACAGGGATACCAAAAGGATATTATGGTTGGAAGACCAGGCACCAAACAGTTAAAGCTTTGGCTCATAGAATGCCCTCGGTCGTACTCCATATATACCCCGCTCCTAGCCATGGGACCTCAGTTTAGTTAACAAGCCTAAAGGCAGGAGAAGGAAGAACAATCGTACTCCAGAAACACTCTTACACAAGATGAGGGAATCTGTGACCGAAAGAAAATCACCCAATGAAGCCAGGTGCATCAGGGTGGGTGCCCTATGGACCCTATGGACCTTGAAGAAAAGGAGTTATCTAGGTAAGTCTACCATAACTCTATATTTCTTCTTTGGGGTCCATAGAGATCCACAGGTATACCATGGGGATGTCCTAAAGCAGTTCCCCTGGGGTGGGGGACGCTCCTGAGCAGAAAGGAGAACTTGTCGCCCAAAGGAGCATCCTGGGTGCAAAAGTATCAAAGGCATAAAACCTAAGAAAAGTGGGGACAGAAGACCATGTGGCAACCTTGCACAATTGTTCAGCAGAGGCACCACAACTGAATGCCCACGATGGCCCTACAGACCGAGTAGCATGTGCTGTCACCATGCTTGGGACAGGAAGATCAGCCTGTGTGTACACATGATAGATAGTCATGCGTAGCTATCTCACCAGTGTCTGTTTATTAGCTGGCCATCCTCGTTTGTGAAAACCATATAATACAAAAAGAACATCTGATTTTCGAACAGAATTTGTACGCTCCACATAAATACGGAGAGCTCGAACTACATCCAGAGAGGCTTCACCTACAGAAAAGCTGGAACAACAATTTCTTCATTCACATGAAAACGAGGCACTACCTTAGGAAGGTAACCCTCCTTTGTACGAAGAACAGCTCTATCCTGGTGAAAAATCAAAAATGGGGAGCGGAAAGAGAGCACTGCCAAATGAGAGACTCTGCGAGCAGAAGAGATAGCAAGAAAAAAAAGTGTCTTTGCAGTCAACCACTTCAATTCTACAGAGTCTAAAGGTTCAAATGGGCAAACTTGTAGCCCCTTAAGAACCAAAGACAAAGCCCAGGGTGCTACCGGTGGAACAAAGGGAGACTGAACTTGTAGAACTCCTTGGAAAAAAATTCAAACATCTGGTAATGAAGCAATCTTCTTCTGCAACCAGACTGACCGTGCAGAGAACTGCACTTTCAAAGTGGTGAGACGGAGACCACTGTCGAACCCTGCCTGCAGAAAAGCCAGTATCCTGGAAATCCTGAACACCTTAGGATCATATTCCTTATGGGAACGCCATTGACCAAAAGAATGTCAAACTCTGTAATAGATGCGGGCAGAAGCAGGCTTCCGTGCCCTAAGCATTGTCTGAATTACAGAACTAGAAAATCCTTTCGCTTATAAGATGGAAAATTCAAGAGCCACGTCTGCTTGAATTTTCTGAGAACTCTTGGAAGCAGGGAAATCGGAGGAAAAAGATACACCAACCTGAAGTCCCATCTTATTGCCAGTGCATCCATGAATGCTGCTGAAGGGTCTCTGGACCTGGCCCCATACCTGGGGACCTTGTGGTTGTGGTGTGACGCCATGAGATCTACCTCTGGTAGACCCCATTTGTTCACCAGGAGCAGAAACACTCCTGAATGTAGAGACCACTTGGCGTGTATGTCCTGGTGACTTAGGAAGTCTGCTTCCCAATTGAGTACTCCTGGAATGAATATTGCCGAGATGGCCGAAAGATGACATTCTGCTCACATGAGAACCTTTGTCACTTCCTTCATGGCCGCATAACTTCTTGTGCCTCCCTGATGATTGAGGTAGGCTACTGTAGTCACTTTGCCGGACTGGATCTGGACAGGCCTGCCCTGGAGCAGGCACTTTGCCTTGACAAGTGCTTTGTATACTGCTCGCAGTTCCAGAATGTTTATTGGCAGATTACTTTTTTGATTTGTCCATCTCCCCTGGAAGGTATGATGACTTGTCACTGCCCCCCATCCGCGAAGAGTAGCGTCTGTGGTGAGAAGCATCCAATTTGGAATCCAGAACGGGTGCCCCTTGTTTAGATGCTCCTCCTGTAACCACAACAGGAGGGAGTGATGAAATTCTGGAGTGAGAAAGATCATCTGGGACCTTATTAATTGATGCTGTCTGTTCCACCTGGAGAGGCCTGGAATGGAACTGAGCATACCCCACCATGTCGAAGGTGGATACCATTGATCCCAGCACCTGCATTGCAGACAGAATGGATACTCTTCACTTTTGTAGTAGCTTGTGTATCTGCATTGATCATGCCACAATCTTGTCCTCTGGCAGAAACACCCTTTGTGCCTGAAAATCTAAAAACGCTCCCAGATGTACCATCTGCTGTGTTGGAGAAAGTGATGATTTCTTCCAATTGATGATCCAGCTGTGCCTTTGTAGGCAGGCTATGGTCAGTTGAAGATGGTGTTGCAAAACCACTGGAGTATTTGCCAATATCAGAAGGTCATCCAGATATGGCAGTATTCTGACTCCCTTACACCTGAGATAAGCCGTCATGACTGCCATTATTTTGGTAAATACCCATAGGGCCGTAGCTAGGCCAAAGGGTAAAGCCTGAAATTGGTAATGTTGTGAAGGACAGCAAACCGTAAAAATTGCTGGTGGGATGGGATAATTGGAAAATGCAGATATGCATCCTGAATATCCAGGGAAACCATGTAATCTCCCGGCTCCATAGCCAAAATAATTGACCGGAGGTTTTTATGCAGAATTTGGGAGCATGGATAAACCTGTTAAGGGTTTTTAGATTCAGTATTGGGCGAAATGTCCCATTCGGTTTATGGACCAGAAATAAATTTGAGTAATAACCCCTTCCTTGTTGGGACACAGGGACTGGGACTACTACCCCTGTCTGTAGCAGGGAGTGAATGGCTTCACTTAAAATCCAAGGCCTTGTCTACATCCGATGGAGGCCTTGTGGAAAAAAACTTCTAGTGGGGATGTCTCCTGAAAGTGAGGGCATACCCCTGTGAGACCACTTCTTGGACCTAAGCATCTGTAGTTGTTTGATGCCAATAATCCGCAAACTGAAGAAGTTGGCCCCCCACCTGGGATCCCCCGGGAGGAGGCCCACTCCATAGGACCGAGGGCTTGTTGTCCGGTTTAGAAACTGAACGTCTTGCCTGGCCAGACCTCTTAGTTTGTCGCTTTGACTTATGAAAAATTGTCGGCCTAGGGGAAGCCTGTCCTTTAATTCGTCCCTGAGGATGGAAGGACTGAAAAGAAACTTGCCTAGATTTAATATTCATAGATGACAGACCTGGTGAATTTGAAGCCACCAGAGTAGTAATTATGTTATCCGACTCTGCTCCAAAGAGAACCTTTCCATGGAAAGGTAAGACTTCCAGCGCCCTCTTTGATCCTGTATCAGATTTCCAGGATCTTAACCAAAGGGCCCTGCGTGCCACTATGGATGCTGCTGATGCCCTAGAAGCTAAAATTCCAGCATCTGCTGCAGCTCCTCCCAGGTAGGAAGCCATTTCCTGTAAGTGGGAGATCTTCCTCATCTGTTCTCTGGTAGCATTTGGTAAAGAATTTTCCAATGCCCCAATCCATTTTTCAACAGCTTTGGCTACCCAGGCTCCAGCTACAGGTGGAAGGGTAACAGCTCCAGATGATAAAAAAATATTGACTTAAGATATGCTTCAATCTTTTTATCTGTGGAATCCCTCAGAGAAGACGCTGATGGAATAGACAATGTAGCATTTCTGATTAAATGCGTTACATGAGCATCCACAGTAGGAGGTACTTCCCACTTAGTACATACAGAAAGTAGGAATAAATACAATGATTTGATTCTCTTATTTTACATAAAATTGTTTATCAGTGTTACCCCATGCCTCCTCAATAAGCTCAGTGAGCTATTCAGACAGAGGAAACTCCGTTTTGACCACCTTCCGGTGGTGTTTAAACATTGGAGCCTTCTTAAGGTGCATATCCACTAGGCGAGAGAGGAACGACAGTACGATTACAACATTATAACTCTTCCCCTGTAGTGCCTACACTGAACGATATGTCTTTCAGTGTAGGCACCCTCCATCCCCGAATATGCACAATCTGTCATTATCGGCAGATTAACCGGCATGTTCAGGCGATAATTGATGTCAAAAACGACCAGCGGGAGCGTGCATCGCTGGTCGTTTTTTGACATTTTAATACCCAATTTGTGAATGATTAATGAGCGATTTAATGATGTCGTTATCATTCAATCGCTTATTTTAATCGCCTAGTGGATATGCACCTTTACTATGAGCTGGTTCATCATCCTGAATATCTAGGACTGATTTAACCGCCCTCACCAAAGAATTAACATCCACAGTAGACAGATGATCCTCCTCCCCAGAAGTAGATCCTGGAGAGGAATCCTCTATATCATCAGATTCATTTGATGATGCGTCTGAATCCATATGTTGGGCAGACTGATATAAAGACAATTTGCATTTAGGCGCTTTTGTAACTACCATTGTTATCAACAATGGAAGGTGCCATACTCATACTAGAATGGCCATCAACATCCTTAATTGAGGAATCCATATGAGGTGTAAACAAAGCTTGCCGACACCTCATCCAAGGAGGCATCGTTGGGATAGCCAAATGATCCACAACCTGCATCATAACCTGGGACTAAGAGGCAATCCAAGATGGCTTTTGTCCAGTGACAGGAAAACCACACTGGTGAGGTGACTCTTTATAACAGACAACACACAAACCATCCTTAATGTCCTGTAAGGACACACAAGCCATACATGATTTACATGAAACCAGCACAAGTGGCTCCCCCTCCAGTTTCCCTTTTATTTTTTTACATGTCAAAGTAAAGGTGATAATTGTAAAGTTATGTGACAGCCTTCACAAAATCTCAATGAATGTGAAGTACTCAGAAAGAAATAATAGTGATAGTTAGAACTGACAGAAATAAAAGACCGTGTCAATCAGCAGCTAGCAAATAGTCACATGCAAGGCATTTGTAATATAATTACAATTGGCTCTAAATCAGCTACAGCAATGCAAAGGAATGGTAGGACATAGATCACCGTATACCTTAACCCAAGGGAAAGGTATACAAGTAGACTGACCCAGATCCTCCTGACACCAACAGCTACAGGGCGCACTGAACGTGGACCGTGAGCGTCTCATACATGTGGAGGGTAGGCAGAGCAACCCAGACGCGGGAAACCCTTTGTAGGGACTGGGTCAGGGGAAGAGCTGCCAGGGGGAGCGCCTACCTCCCCTAAGTTGCATTAACCAGCTAGGTACGCTGGCCTCGTGGCAGCAGATATGCGCCTGCTGCCGATCCCCGGTGTCAGGCGGTAAGGCCCCGGCTGGTGTGAGGACGCGGACAATCCCTGATCCTGACAGCAGCGGCTTCTGGAAGTAAGGGCTGCAGCGTGTGATTCCCCTTAAGTGAGGAATCACCTTACCTGACATCTCCGAGCATCCAGTGCAGTCCAGGTCACAGCATTGCTGCTAGCTAAGCTCAGCCGCGACCCGCCAAAATCACCAGCACAATTACTGATGTTGCTGCCCGGCGGAGGTAGATGAAGCCGCAGTACGTGCATCTTAATACAGACGCTTGGTACTGCCAACTCAAAAAACTTGAAATAAAATAAAACATAAATAAAAGCTTAGGACTATCTGAGCAGTCCCCTGTTACAAAAGTGTGACTGAATCCTGCTGCACCAAACGAAAAACTGAAGCCCTATGGCTGGGGGCGCGGTATATATGGGGGAGGATCCTGGGCATTCCAAGAGCCAAAGCTTTAACTTTTTGGTGCCTGGTCTTCCAACCATAATATCCCTGTGGATCCCTATGGACCCCGAAGAAGAAAAAGATATTTAAAATTGTAGTATTGGGTCTATAGCCCTATGCACTGGCATAACTACTGTAGGTGCAGGGTATGTGGCTGCTATGGGGCCCATCCCTACACCTACAGTGCCAGGCCAGCTGTGTTTGCATCCTCCTTCAGAACTGTGCTGCGCTGTGCAGGGTAGACACCTTTGCCCTTCCGGTTGGCTCCGTCTCTCCTCACTGACTGATACTGGAAGAAGGCATGACCGTGATCGAGGGATGTCCCAGCAGGCTCAGCATGCCTCCTCCTAGCATCAGTCAGTGAGGAGAGATAGAACCGACCGGGAGAAAAGGTATGCCTGCCCTGCACAGCACACTGCTGAAGGAGGAAGCGACCACGGAGCAGAGGTACGTTGGTGAGTGGGAAGGGGGAGGTGCTGAGGGGGACTGGGAGACCTAGGTGGGCCAGTGAAAATTTTGCTATGGGGCCCCCCAAGGTCTAGTTACACTCCTGGCCCTATGGTATTATCTATTGTACTGTACTTCGGGTATAGCACCATTTGTATTCTTGTTTGTTGGGGCAGGTTTGTAACTTGTAGATACTAGATGCCTCCTAGAACAATTTAAACCTTGTTAGTCACCAGAAAATTTTCAGTTAATCAACTAGAAAACAGAGACCAGTTTTAGTTTATTGAATATGTGCCCTCTAGTGATTTATATATATATATATATATATATATATATATATAATATATATATATATATATACACACACGAATATATATACAGTACACGAGGATGGTTCAATAAGTAAGGTAACAAGACATCTCGTGTGTAATGTTGTTATTTCCGGCCAGGCTAGAGCAGGTAGACCACTGCTTCCCCTCACGGCCATGAGACTGCACCTCATATGAGTGATATTGGCTGAACGTCAGTTGTAAGATGGCGGGGCTGGTGGAAACATGGTCAAACATTGAGGTGTGATCAGATTTCTACGTCTAAAGGGTCTCATCAGCAGCTGAAATTAATAACTGTATGGTGATGACATGGAAAACAGGTTTGTCAATTATCAGCGGGCACAGTGGAAATAAAATTACACTGAGGAAATTCCGCTTCCAAAGGGTGATCTATTTGTCTGGGCCAAATGCAATCAGAAGCACTTGTTTACTTATTCAATATATATGATTTATAATTATTTCATTATTTATTTATCATTTATTTTTTATTTTTCAAATTGGTTGTCTGATGAAGATTTGTTTGTATGTGTACAATTTTGATAGTATGTGGTTTTAATTCAAGAATAAATGTGTAATTTATAAACCAGACTTCACTTATTAATCAGGCACTCAGGATAGCGCAATTTAGTTTAAGGTTATATATGGCATATGGTTGGAGGATGTAGATTCCTCTTCTTTAATTGCTGCAATCGGAGTGTGAACCTGAATCAATAATGTGTGGAGGACACCGCTGATCAGCGCCATCAGATTTTATTTATTTTGCTTCATTAAAAATAACACCTGTGTGGCAGGCGATTCACAACTGATGGTGAAGTTCAGCAAGCCGTAATATCCTGGCTTCAGGAGCTTGACACTGATTTCTTCTATGCTGGGATAGATGCCTTGGTGTACCATTGGAACAAATGCTTAGACAAGTATGAGGACTATGTGGAAAAATAATCTGTAACAAGGCCATACTGTTGATTATTCTTATATGTACGAGTTGAATAAATAGAGTTCTTGTTACGTAGTTTATTGAACTACCCTTGTGTGTATATACAGTGTGTGTGTATGTATGTAAGTATATATATATATATATATATATATATATATGTATGTGTGCCAGAAGCAGCACTTAGGAAGTTGTTGATGGGAGGTATATATGTTCCAGGTTCTTAACTTCTGTGTGGTAATTATTCTGGTAATGAGCAGCATTGATTGTCAGGCCACCTGTGTGAGTGATAAAAGGTGTGTCAGTTTCTCTGGGCAGGCTCTCACTACCTGGGGAGCAGGCTGACAGACCTGTTGAGAGACTGCTATGGCTTTGTGAAAGTGCTGTATTTAAATGCTATTTTGTGCGAGTTGGACCTCCCGCTCTTACAGAGAAGGGGATGCCTGTTTAGGTATAGCAGGACATGCTAGGATTTATATTTATGATTTTGCTTATTTTGCTACACAAATAATACTATCTGTGGTACTTTTACCAAGGCCCTGGACTAGTGTGATACTGATTGGCTGCAACATGCACAGTGGGTCCCAATGAAAAATACCTTGGTTATTATAATTATAGTTTATTTATATAGCACCACCAGTTATGCAGCGTTGTACAGAGAGTTTTTCTCATTTACATCGGTCCCCGCAGCATTGGAGCTTACAGAATATATTCCATAAAACACATATAAACGCACAGTTTAGCCAGCAGCCAAAAAAACCTACCACCCGGAGGATGTGGCACTCTTGTGTCTTTGTTGTACATTGGGCACAGTGTGTAAGTAAATGAGCTTCTTACCATAACCAAAGTAGACCTGGAAATATACTACGGGCCTATTTAGCATTTGTGCTCTATTGTGCATGGGAAAGATGTGTATATATTACGTGTAAATGTTGAGTCTGATGCATACAGCTCAAAACCAGTAGTATTTGCACAAGACATAAGTCAGGTGTACTGACGTCTCATAGTAGCATTTACTAGTAACACTGTGAAGCCAGAGATATGGCTTCATAGTGTTAGTATCAAATGCTAAGTTTCCATTACCCTGTTTGTGCTCAATGTAATTGTTAGTGGAGATGATTCAGCAGTGGGCGGAATTCCACAGCATGCACACAAGCGGCTTTGCAATTCCGTCCTGCTAGAATTCAAATGTTGCATGATACATCTGAAATGAAGAGATGCCTCCTGTCAGCATCTGCGGTCCCAGAGCTGCGAGAGCCACCAACCATGTGATTGGCTCTAGCTCTGGGAGTCTGAGAGCGGAAGTAAATGCATGTTTAATTAGTGTGTATTCCAAGGTGGCTTACCAGCGGCATGCCAGCATGATGAGTCTCACATAATGTATTGCCTCCACATGTTATAATTGGACATTATTACTGGGTATTCACTTGCTGACTTCTCCATGTGCATGGTTTCTGTGGCACTGTTAACCTTGACAAAGGTCCACAATGAGATCGAAACGTCACACTACTCTTTAATAAAAAACTATTTTTTCTTTATGGATGAAAACTTTTTAACTGTATAAAGCATCATTTACCAGCAGCAAGGGTTGGGTGATCCCCTTTCTATAGTCCGTCCAGGTGGAATGAGCCTGGCAGCTGCCGGAAGATTAGCAGATGTGACTGTATCAGGGAAAGCCCAGCCTGGCGTGGTCACATCTCATGCCAGACAAGTTGTTAATAATATTGGGCAAAGCAAACAAACATTTAGCATGGTACAAACAGGGCCGGATTATAGGGGAGAAAGCAGGGGCGGTCGTCCCGGGGCCCCCACACAGCAGCAGCACCAGAGCAGTCACCATGTTATTAAGCCTCACCCTCCTGAAAATGCTGCGATTTGTGGGTCAACCGTTTGGTCGCAGAGCCAATATGATGCGATTCCATTAAAATCGTGTTATTTGGCCCCGCCCTTTTCCGATTGACCTGCAAATCGCGGCATTTTGCAGCGAGTGTGGCAGAGCTTAATAACACAGTGCCTTCCTGCCAGAGCAGCATCCAGATCCCGTCCCAATCCTATCCACAACAAGGTAAGTGTGTGTGTGTAATGTGTGTGTGTGACGTGTGTGTATGTATATATGTATGTTTGTATGCATATATAATTATGTGTGTGTGTGTGTGACACATGCTTGTGTGGTGTATATGTGTGTTTTTGTGTGTGACTATATGTATGTATCTGTGTATATAAATATATACATCTGTGGTGTGTTTCTATGTGTATATAATATATATATAAGGAACACTCCACCCACCCTATAAAACTCCTGCGT
Organism: Taudactylus pleione; assembly: GCA_031769625.1. NCBI lineage: Eukaryota > Metazoa > Chordata > Amphibia > Anura > Myobatrachidae > Taudactylus > Taudactylus pleione. The sequence goes on from JAUIMM010000018.1 coordinate 40,748,990, forward strand.
TTGCCCCTGCCAACTGTATCAGTGCTCCGGGATGGCTGCAGCATGGAGATGGAGATCTCGGCCACTCAATGCTCCCCTGTATCCCGGCGTGTTGGGGCAGTGTCTGTGCACCTGCCCAAGCACACCCACTCTCTGTCCTGCCTGACTGCCCATGCAGCTTTTCTGCGCAAATATATATACTTTTAATATAATTATATTGATAGAGGCCCCCACAAGGGGCCCGGCACTGCACTGCATGACTATGGTCGGATAAGTATAAACTATATGGGTGCAGGGTTTGTGATGTGGGCTCCCTTGGACCCAGGAGCCTGTGTGCACACCCTGCACCCATTATAGATATGCCCCAGGTTAGTGGATCTTTTCTACTTTACTCCCAAATCAGAGGCATATTTAACTTTAGATACATTTAAAACAAGTTTGATGTTACTTTGTATTAAAGTGTTCTATCTAATATTTTTAAAATAATCAAAAATTCTATTTTATTTTTTTTTTAGATATCTTTGCTATGCCGAATCAGAAAACTCTCAGCAATGTGCAAGTGTAATCCAGATATCATATATTACATGAAAACCAATGTTTTTAATGTTTTTATAAGCTATTACATATACAGCAAATATTAAATGTCATCATAGATGTGTGTCTTCTTTGTTTGAAAACAGTGTGTTTGAAAGGCAGATAATTACAAACTAGTTGGCTACAGGATGCTAGCGCTTAGGATTTTGACGGTCAGAATCCTGACGCCGGCATCCCGACTTTTCTTTTCTAAGGGAGTGTGGCCACGCCCCCTGTCACCTGGGCCCTGCGCGGCTGTCGGTGGCCCTGCCTGCCGGTAAGTATCCTACACCTAAACCTAACCCTCCTTCCCCGCGGCCTAAACCTAACCTTCCCCCCGCAGTCTAACCCTCCCCCCTGCAGCCTAAACCTAACTTAATCCTAATCCTAGCCCTCCCCCTAACCCCAATATTTACCATCAATCTGGATGCTGGCACCGGGATTCTGACTAGTGTCTGGATTCCGGTGCCGGCACTCTGAGCACTGGCATCCCGACCGCTGGGATGTCAACTACAGCCCTTACAAACAATAGAATAATTTATTATAAAGCTTATTTATAAAATGCCACATTATGCATTATCATCAAACAGTTCGATAATCACTAGTCCACTGTCAGTTTTCTATTCTATGTTCAGTACATCTATGTGTTTATATATAGATAATGATATATCTATATCGGGTCCGTAACTAGGGGTGTGCAACCGGTGTCACCACACAGAGGGCCTGATTCAGAGCCGCTCGTAAGCGGCCGCTCGTTCGTAGTCAGTCGATGTTGTCCAACCACGCATGCATCGGTGTAACAGTGCGCATGTGCGTACATTTGATTGCGGTCATTTTTCAGTCGATCGTAGACACAGCGAACAGGAAGTGACATGTCAAATGTGATTGACAGAACTGTCCGTTTTGGGGTGGTGACGGGGTGGAGATGGAAAAACGCAGGCGTGTCGAGGCGTTTTTTGGGCGTACATAAATTATCTTATGCGAGCGCCAAATTTGAACGGACCAAGTGATACGTCACTGTCTCATACAATTTCCATTAAGACTGCTCGCTCAGCTTGTGGTCTGGTATAATCTACCGCAATGACGATGGTCTCTTCGTACTTCCCTGGGCTCATCGATGGTGTAGCGATTTATCAATTGAGGCCCCAAATACAATCATCTTTTAATTGCAAAACTGCTTGTAAGGTGTTTAGGAAATAGACCTTTTTTAGTAGCTAAAAACCAAACGCAGGTGAACTACTCAGCTGCTAATCTCTGGGTCATACAATCAATTAGCTAACAAATGGTTTTTTATTTTTGGGGGCTTTTAAAATATTTGTAAGTGTTTCTTTTTTAGGGAAACAATATTGTACGCATGTTTTTTTTTTCATCATTTTTTTGGGGACAAGAAACCAATCGTCCTTTTGTTTTTTGATAAGTGTTAATTAAAACTCATAAATTGTTTTTAACCCTTGTTTTTTTTAAAAAAAATTAATGTTTCTATTTTCTTTGTATTGTTTCTAAGTTTGTTTGAGGGATTACCTTCTAACCAGTTTTGGAATAAATCAACAATAGAATTTTGCCGATTTTGATCATAATTTTTTTAAATGATTGTGTCCATTTTTGGTTTTTGGTTTTAAATTTTTTTCCATAAACATATTTATTTTAAGGTAAAAAATTTTCAAAATGATTTGGGCCACACACACACAAAATAAGTGGCATTTGAACTAAAAAAATAAAAAAAAATAATAACAATTCCCAAGAAAGGAGAGGGAGGTTGTTGTCATGAAGGAATATGGGGGCAAACACAGAGATGGATTGTGGGGTAATTAGCCAGTGCTGTCATCGCCTTTTAGGCCGTTTGGCCGGGGGTTGGAGGGAGCCGGAACGGGGCCGGGAGCTCCTTCGGCTGGCCTGGCCAGAGGCAGATGTTGTGGCCTCTGGACTAGGCATAGGGCTAGGCACATTTGGAGGGATGGCTGTTGTTGTGCCAGAGGTGGAGGGTCCTGATGTTCCGGCAGGAAGGGTGGCCGGCTCCAACATGTGCTGGCGAACGAGCTGCTCCAGGACATTTGCAATTCTCACGTTGGCCCCAGTATTTTCCGCCAGGGCATTTGCAATTCTCACGTTGGCCGCAGTATTTTCCTCCAGGGCGTCCGCCACCCGTAGCAGATTGGCGTCCATCCTCAGCAGAATCTCGGTATGCTGATCCGTTTTAACATTGAGATCAGTGAGGAGGGCCACTGCCTGCGAGGGGGAATGCCCTGGACTGTCTTCCACAGGGTCCCCAGCCGGATCTACTGCTTCCTCCCCTGCAGAGCCAGTAGAAATTCTGCGACCAAAGCTCACCTCTGGAGCAGACTCATCCGCCTGTGTCTCTGTGAGAAAAAAGAGAAAAGAGTAAAATTATAATCTAGATATTTTACAAAACACATTTCTGAGTTGTTAAAATTACAATATTTACCTGGGGCAACATGAGGAGCCGCAAAGTCTGGCATGTCGGTATCCATGTTCGACACGCCCAACACCTCCTCATCCTGCACACACCCCTGGGCCAGCTCCTCCAAATTCGTGAGCTCAAGTGACACAGGGGTGGGACCCCCACCTGTCCCCCCTGCATGCCTAGCCCTATCAGCCAGTTTTTGTTTAAGCCGATATTTGAAGTCGCTCCATCTGTTGGTTAAAAAGTTGGCATTATTACTGCAGTATTTGGACCTGTAAACACTTTTTAGTCAAATGTAGTTTTTACGTACCGGCGTTTGACCTCCCGGGTTGAACGTTCAAACTCACCCACCCCATTGACACCACTGGCTATGTCGTCCCACAGTTTCCATCTCTGGGTTGAAGCCATATTCCTTGGTGCCTGTGCCAGGTTGTCATTGCACATTTGCACCAAAACCTCCATCTCCTTCCTTGTGAATTGTGGCTGCCTTTTTTTTTTTCGGCCCTAGTTTGCCTACTAGGCCCAGCAGCCTCTTCCATGGCATCCCCCACACCTTTTTTTTAAATGTTTTACAAATATTTAAAGTAAAAAGTTTCAAAATGTAATGTTAAACATAAGCATTTTCCCCTTAAAAAACAAATACTTACATTTCGCCTCTTGGCTAGTACTTTGCTGCTCTGTACTCATGGTCTTTTCTCAATGCAGCAGACCGATTTGGGCCTTCAGTGACATTTTTATACATGCATCAGCATTATTCGGCCGCATCATTCATTGTGCGCTCCTATTGTCCGTCCTTAATTTGAGCGGGAAAATAAAGCCTATTTATGGCTTGGTGTGGCTCCATTCGAGGTGGCATTTTTGGATTGTTGGAGGAATTTCGGTGTAGTGGTTTGTAGTTTGGTTATTGGAGCGTGAAGGAGTTGTTTGTATTTTTTTGAAGGAGCGTTTTTGTATTACTTTTTTTGTTTAAGTTAACAGTTTTGCATTTTTTTATTTGCTATTTTTATTTATATTTTTGAGTAAGTATTTCAATAAATCACATAAACATTTATTAATAAATTTTGGAAAAATTTTTATATTGTTTTTATTTTTTTTACAGTTATTTTGGCTGGAACCCAAGTGACCTTTTATAACTTTTTGATATTTGTCTGTTTTTGGTAAGTGTTTTTGGTTTTATTAATTCACAAATTAGATGTGTTGGTCTTAGCATATGTTTCGCTAAGTAATGTGTGCTTGTTCTGTGTAAAATCATGTCTTAACTCTAAATGTAGCGTACTATTTTGCGAACTAATGTGTGCTTGGTTCTGTGTAAAATCATGTCTTAACTCTAAATGTAGCGTACTATTTTGCGAACTAATGTGTGCTCCCTTCTCTAAATTTTAGAAAACTATATTTGGTTTAATTCCTAGTTTATAAAATTAATCTTAAAAATATTTTCTACTTTTGAAATGTAGGTGGATTTTCATATGACACGGCCCAGGCCTGTAAGAATCTTTGGTTTTCTTTGAAAAGATAAGTATATTTTTCTTAACACATTTGTCTAAAACAATAACTACCTGGCTTAACATTTCAGGTTGATGTTGGTCGTATTATATTAGCCATGGTTCCAGAACCCAACCAACCTCAACTTCGTCCCAGGCGTAGGCCTCGTAGGCGTGCAAGGCCCCAGATATATAGAACACGTGTCACCCTTTTTGGAATGCCAGATGATGAGGTGTTAAGGCGTTACCGTCTGCCGCCAAAAATCATCATAGACACTCTCTCATTAATAGAGAGTGATCTTGAACGGCAAATTGACAGTCCTACAGCAATACCACCACTTACGCAATTAATGTCGGTGTTACATTTTTGTGCCTCAGGATCCTTTCAAACCACCGTGGGAATAGTGGCAGGAATCTCCCAATCCTCCTTTTCAAGGATCCTGAGGGCAGTGATGGATGCACTCTTTAAACACCTCCATCATTTTATTAAAATGCCATTGGATATGGGTTCCCTTAATGTGGTGAAGGATACATTTTACCAAATTGCTGGCTTCCCACACATCATAGGGGTTGTGGATGGCACTCACATACCACTTCAGCCTCCAGCAAGGCTGGAGGCAATTTTTAGGAACCGCAAGCACTTTCATTCGATGAATGTAATGGTGGTATGTGATGCCTCCCTCCAGATCCTCTCCCTGAATGCCAAATTCCCAGGCAGTGCACATGATTCCTTCGTCATCCGGCAATCAGGGATTTGGCACAAATTAAACAAACTACAAGCTGGTGATGTGTGGCTTCTGGGTAAGTTGACACCTTCTGTTGAATCCAATGCAAAGCTTGGTACACAATGGTCCTGATGTTGTTTTTTATATTTTCACAGGAGACAGTGGTTACCCTTGCATGCCCTGGCTGCTCACTCCTTATTTGGTTCCCACACCAGGGCCACAAAGTCAGTATAATTCCGCACTTACAGCCACCAGGCAGGTGGTGGAGCACTGTATCGGCCTTTTAAAAGGCCGATTCAGATGCCTCCACCGCTCTGGTGGCAACCTCATGTATTTGCCGGCTATGGTTTCGAAAATTGTGGCCCTGTGTGGGATATTTCACAACATCGCCATAAGGAGTGGAGTCCCAATGCAGCCAGAGGATGCCTTGCCTGAGGACGGCCCCCCCGAGGTTGGTCGGAGGTCAGTATGTGTGGGGGGCCATACGCGATCAAATTGTTGCAAGATTTTTTAGGTAATTATTTCCACAAATTAATTTAATTGACACATGTAGACATGTATTATTTTAATGTACACTTTTAACTTTTTTTTTTTGTTTGTTTTTGTTTTATTCCCTAAAATGACCATAAAAATCCATGCATACTACCTGATCAACACAAATGACTTTATGTGGACACATTGGATATAACTTCGGGAACAATGATTTATTCTCCTCATTTGTGGATTCATGTTGGCATTCTACTTCTTCAAACAGTTCCTGATTTTTTTTTATTTTTGGGGATTTTGGTGTTGTTTGGACTTTTGTGTGTGTTTTCAATGTGTGAATTTATTTTGTCAATTCACTTGGTGTTTATTATTTGTGTGCAATAAATGTTTTTTTTACGTTAACCAACCATTTACTTCGTAAATTACAAACAAGTGTAACCTGCTCAAAAAATGCATACATGCTAAATGCCTAATACTGTAATTTCTTAATGTCTAAACTTTTATACACTGCTTTGTTGCTAAAAACAAACACCAAAGGTATTATGGTGAATCAGTATGTTTTCAATTCTAGGCATAAGCGGGTAGCTCTAATTTTTACATTACCACAAAAAATAAATATTCAATTTTTGTCGTTAATTCTACAAACCTATTGGTATTGTTATGTGTTTAATTTGCAAGCTTACATACTTACTTGACCTTTCTACAAACAAATTTGCATTACTTCAAAACACGGACAAATAGAAGACTTATGTAAGGTTCAACAATCTAAGATTTACAGAAAAGGAATGAGACTTAAATAATTCAAACAAAACTTTATTTTTGTATAAAAATTTTTTGGTTAGGCCAAAAACTTAGTGGCGCAGGAGCGCACAAAGGTGGTCCAATGCCACCAGCATGGCAATGACATGGCCCCGAAGACCAATCAATCCGGCAGCAATTGCCTTGTGACGCCTCTGGGCCTCTGTGGGGAAAAAAAATGTGCGGATTACTAAAATAACACCTTCATTTACATTTTAAAAACACACAAAAAATTCTGGCTATACTAAAAACAAACATCAGTTACAAAAACATGTCCAAAAAAAAAAGGAATGCGAAACGAAAAGATTTAAAAGAAATAAGGGCCCAAAAAGAAGAAATAAAAAAAAAACCATATGTATTTAACCTAAGCAAAACTACAACATTTGTTGGTACCGTAAACAAGAAAGACACAAGTGTGAGTGTTTGGACATGTGTCATATGTGTAAGGGGAAAACATCCTTGACATTGTTTCACAAAGATATATATATAAAAAACATTTAAACTACTTTACTATTTTGAACTGCACAGGACTCCATCATCCACATTGATAATAAGGGACCCAGCGGCGACGGTCTTCTGGCGTCTGGATTTGAACCACTGGCCATAGGGCCGGCAGTCATTCAAACTGATTCCCAACACGGGCAGCAGGCTCTCTTGTGTGCTATATGGTGGCTTTCTCATATCATTGTTCTGGGCAGCATATATGACCATTTATATGTTTTTCCCGTGAATGGGTGGGTAGGGGCCCCAGTGCATTGCTTTGCCCAGGGCCCACACTGCTGTTAAGACAGCCCTGGTTAACTGAGCCAGCCAATGCAAGTAATGCATATTACAACTGCATAATATAACAATTTACTGTATAAAGTTCAATATTGAAAATTTTTCACTTGAATACAAGGAGATTTATACCATCCATACGGACACAGACAATCATGCTGCTGTATTTCTCTTATTCATGCATGAGTAGGATTTTTATACCCATATGGTCCATGCACTGCAAAAAGTTATTCAATTAATATTAGGCCAGAAGTTATTTAGTGTGACTATAGGACTGTATATGTAGTATAATATGTTTTTAAATTGTGTACATTTATTACTTTTGTGCATTTACTAATAAATGTGTCACTTTTATATGAGATTACGTGTCATGCTGATTGCATAGCCAATTAAATACTAGAATATTATTTTGGAGAAATTGCACAGTTACATAGTCTTCTTTTATTGGCAGTCGTAATCCATCACCCAGGTACCACCATAATGGCCATTGTTAACAGATTTTCCTATTCTACTATATTATGAAAGTACGCCATGTTTTGCAGGACTACCATGATTGTAGGGTTTGCAGTGGCTAGTGTGTCCAGAGACGGGCAGGGGTTTATACCCACCACTTTCACAGTAGTTCTAAAATCTGCATCCACTAATATATCGGCACATCTGTTATCACGTCCTGACCTTGCCAGTGTATAAAGGTGGAATACATATGCTGCATATATACTTGGTGGCAGTAGATGACTGTCATTTATTCTGCCCAGGCTCATAATATACTGTATTATTGCTATGTGTTTAGCATTCATATAAAATACTTATGATACACCAATATAAAGAATGTAGTGTAACAAATATAGGGGGAGATTTATCAAACCTTTTAAAGAGGAGTGGTGGAGAAGTGGCCCATAGCAACCAATCAGCTACTAGCTATCATTATCATTTAATAGATTGTACTTGATAAATGATAGCCGGAAGCTGAATTGTTGCAATGGGCAATCTCTCCACTTGTCCACTTTTTAGAAAGATTGATACATCTCCCTTACTGTCAATGAATAACAGAAACAATTTGAACTAGAAAATAACACTATACCTTTGTTGGAATAACTAAATTTAGATATGTTAAGGTTTCAATAAATAGGCAAAAACTGCAGATCTACACTTATTTGTACCAATATGTATGATGACAGGAGCAATACAGGGTGCACACATGTCTTGGCATAATGGATGGGCACATACTGTTATGGGATCATTACTATGAGTCGTTCCACTCCTTCCTGCGTCCAAATCTCTATCAGCTCTACTCCAGGCTTATGTATAACCAGGATGCAGTCACTGCATCGACATGTTCACAGTGTCGACATCTGCAATGTTGACATTCTCAAAATGACGACATTAAGGTAAGACTGCAGGATTGGGAGGGTTAGGGTCAGGCACTAGGGAGAGGTTAGGGTTAGGCTGCTAAGTGGTTGGTTAGGATTAGGCACTGTCAGATGAGTCAGCTGGGGGGATGCGGTCAGAATCCCGATGACTGAGATTCCGGCATTCAGAATGCCGATGCCAGAATCCTGACACTTATCAGAATATCGCTGCCGGCATCCCCACCGCGGGGATAACGAAGGTAAGTACTGGGGTTAGGTGGAGGGTCAGGGGTTAGGCACTGGGGGGAGGTTTAGGTTTAGGCTGCTGGCGGCTGGTTAGGTTTAGGCACTAAGGGGATGAGGTTAGGTTTAGGCTGCGGGGAAGGAGGGGTAAGGTTAGTCTTACTTACCTTTAGGAGTCGGGATTGTAACCTGGCCGGGAAGCCACAGACGGGATTCTGACCGCTGGGATCCCGAGCGCCGGCATCCCATACCCATCCTCTCCGCCGGAACTGACAGTCATATGATCACCGGGATCTGGAAGATGCCACTGCAGTTGTCAGGAGCAGGTAAGTCACCAGGGGCAATATGTTGACATTTTATCATGCCAACATTTCATCAGTGTCAATATGATCAGTGGTGACATGCTAAGCAGGTCGACATTCTGACCATGTCAACATTCTCTTGTTGACATATACCACCCCCTATATATCCATACAAGAGAGAAATAAAGATCTCTAAAACATGAGAATGGTTTCCATGCAGATGTAAAGTCACATATCAGCCATCAAGTGGGACAGATGGAACCCGGGTGATCCCTGCAGTGGGCTGGAATGGACACCTGGGCAGATTAGGAAACTTCCCCGCCATTAAACCGAAGCGTTTTGATGCCTCCATGCATATTTGTAAAAAGACAAAGATTCATTGAGGCATTGAAAGTCTTTCACAATAAAGTGTTTTACGTTTTTGACATTCTGCACTGTGAGATCTCTATTTCTCTCTTGCCTGAGGGAATCACTAACTGCATGAGTTCTCAGACGGGCGAATAAAGATACTTTTATATGCTGTTTCCAAGCTGTTTGATGCAAGCATTTCTGTAAGCATCCAAGATGTTAATTTACTTCACACATACTGGTTGTTCTGGTTTATTGAGGGAGCACCGCTTTCTGGAATTTGGAGAACTTTAAGAAAACAGCCTTTTTTCACTTATATACCCTCTGACGAAGTAGATTACGAAACGCATTTGGCCGTGGCTTGACTGACGCTCTCTGATGCTTGGTCCTCCTATCTGTCGGCTTGTGATTCCAGCTCCCGTCGTGCCGTGCCTGTCTGTGTTGGTCGGTAGTACGGTATTAAGGTCCCGGCGGATATGGTTGCAGAGTGTTGGAGTGTTGCCTATGTGCAGGGCCGATGAGAGCAGCGGCTGGGCCCAGGTGACGGGCTGTGGCCAAATAGCGGGAGGCGTGGCCACGTCCCCTTCGAAAAAAAAAACATTATTTCAGCGCGTGCTGGGGAGGGGGGGCGCTGTGTGCCCCTCAGTCCAGTGCACAGCCAATGGGGGCACGATCAGCGTGATTGCTCCCCCCATAGGTATAGGAGACTGCTCCAGCTGTTGCTTTAGCAGCCACGAGCAGTCTCCCAGTGCAGCCCAGCACACAGCAGTGTGTGCTGGGCTGCTGTGACTTAAGAGGGAGAGGAGCGGTCCTGGGCCCGGGCCCCCCCTCTCAGCGCCCCTGCCTATGTGATGCAGTATTATAACATGTGGTATTCAGTCCGCAGTGCTTTTAATATGATACAAGCAATATATATGAGTACTTGGATGTTTATAACCCTTGTTTTTTTAAGCTATTAAAATGATTCATGCACGATAGAGCGCCCCCACTTGTGAAATATAGGACACAATACATTAAAATTAAATTGTATCACAGCAGATGCCGAGACATTTTCAACTTCATATCTTTCTACTGATGAATCTAATCTAACTGTCACAGTGACTTCAGATGATGTAGTTAATGTTGGTGACTGGTTCTATGTTGAATATGATGAAAAGAGTTACCAGGTGAGATCAAGGACAACAGAGATGGTAAATAATTAGTGAGCACAATGGAGCAAGCTGGCAGCAACTGGAAATGGCCATCACCACCAGATGAAATATTTTATACATCTTCACAGTTAATCAGGAAGATCAATCATAAGTTTAGGGTCTTTTAAGTGTATATTATAACAATCATATTGTAAAAATAATTAGGAGAGCTGGTTTAAATTAATATATAAGTCCCCTCAGTTCCTATGTCCATTCTGTTGTAACATGAGTTACTCATATAAACAATAAAATGTAACTACTAAGGGGGGTAAAAAATGTTTTGCTTCTAAGCATTCATTAACTACCTACCCCATATATTATTGTCATATTTTCAAAATGTTGCATTTCAGCTTCATTTTTGTGTGTGGTGCATTTAAACTTCTGAAAATTAACATGAAATGTAATGTGAGTCACATGGAATTACATACAGTATATATAATATATATACACGTTGTGGAGGATATCATCATCATCATATATACATTATTGGACGGACTGGGATCCACCTATATACAAATTGATGTTTTTTTTGTACTGCAGGATAGTATTTTTCAAAGATTGGAAGACCAATTCCGCTGTCAGAGGATGGTTTGGTCAAAGTGCCATTACTCGGGCCAAACAGGGATGATCCACAGGCAACACAGAGGAAATAGAGTTGTGACAGATTCCATAAGTGCAGAGTGTGCAGAACATAAAGGTTTATTAAAGTCTTCTCAGCATCCATACTAGAACCTTAGAGAAAAATTCCAAGTGGTTACTGTGGGACAGTAAATCAACAGTCTGTCTTGTGTTTTCCAATGCTTGTCTAGTAGGAATAAATACCACTTGGTTTCGGTAAGTCATGTAGGTGTTAAATCTATTGGCTAGACCTCAGCAAATAACTTCTATTCATGGTCAGCAGAGAAATCGTCCTATAACTGCCACAAACAGTAGAGTCTTTATGTGGTTTTGGGATAATAATAATGTTGGTCCTGGTGGGATCCACATGAAACATTTTCCCTGTGTCAAGAGCAGAAAGGGAAGGGAATGTATTCTAGTATTACACAGAGAAGCCATCAGGACCCATGGTACGCAATAACTTCTAGGATTTTAGAGCTTCAGTTACCTCCTCAGTAAAATGCAATGTTGGGAGGTTGCATGTAGGCCTGTATCAGCAGAGAGGGTGTAAGACGATGTGCACATGAGGTGGGGGGGTGGTTGTAAAGACACTTAAAAAATGGCATAAAAGTATGAATTTCTCTTCCTGTGTCACACTTAATATTGTCACATCTGTCTCTAATCTCCATAATAGCCCGGGACAATGCAATGCAATTTTTTTTTTCACTGCAAAAACATCATATGCAAATGAAGTGAAGTTACAAAACAGTCAAAAACCAGGGCTAAACATATATTAAAAAGAATTGACTTCAAATTTAATCAAAAATCACAGATGGAAAAAAAATCCTTTTCTTAACCATTTAACTGACAAATTTTTCTTCCAAGAACCGCTCCGAAATTGTCGATTTTTTTTAAATTTTTATTAGTAAATTATGGAAATAATCGCTTACGCATTTCATCTGTTATCTAGAATTCTTCAAGTCTTGAAGAAGTCTAGATAACAGACAAAACGCGTTGGGTTTATACCACTTTGCCTGCCTGGAACGTCTAAAACAAAAACTGAGAAACTTATTTTTTGCTGCTTGAATTTTACTTGTCGGCCTGTCCATTTATTTTTATTTACATGTTTTATATTTACATTTATTTAATGTATATATGCATTTTACTGTGCAAACCATTATTGCACAGTCACTTTCTGACTTACAAAATAAATTATTTTATTATTATTTTTATATTGTGATCGGGACACAGCAGCAGCTGCGGCTACCAGGAGCCGCAGCTGCTGCTTCAATAGAGGTCACAGCCGTGCTGGAAGGGGGGTACCGCTGGGTCCCGATCACTGTGGCTAGCACTGATCGGGACACAACGGAGGGGGAGCCGCTGGTGCAGGGGGATCGGAAGGTCCCTCTTATATAGGCGGCTGTGGGAAGATTAGCTTCCTGCAGCCGCTTAATGGGCTTTTCTGACTGGTCGCATCAGATTCAACCATGTCAGGGAAAGCCCAGCCTGGTGTGGTCACATCTGATGGGAACATGCCAGGCAAGTGTTTAAACTTACTTGTGCGTGTTTTAATACTCCTCAGTCACCTATTTAACGGTAAAAGCTAAAAAAAACTATTGACAACTAGCCCAACTGGCCCCAGCTCAAATCAACAAACCCTTAGTCCTGTGACACCTGCATTCTATCTGGGTGTTATTTCCATACCACACTAAAGTAGAATATTTAAGGGTACTCTTAGTAACACATCTAAGAAAGTTGGTACATATATTTCTGGATAAACAACCAGCAAGCAGATTTCAGGGTGTCCTGAGGACGCCTGGTCCGCTGCACAGATTACAGTGTGCCTGTTTGGAGTGCCCATAGGACGCACCAGACGGCACTGCAGAAGTGATTCTGACTGCAGAGTGCCATTCCAGGCACCCTGCTAGCCAGAAGCAAGGGCCATGGGGCTGCGACAGTGCTTCCCAAAGAGCTTTTGCACTCTGTACGGCGGCACCGGTGGCACATCCCTAATTACGGCCCTGGGCATTGCTGCACCTTTCCCATCACAGAAGATATGTGAGATCATTTGAGATATTAACATCCAGAAACTTAAAATCACTCACCCTCTCCACTTCTACATCATTTATGAAAAGTGTGTGTAGGTCTGTTTTTCTTCACCTCCTAAAAACTGTTTTCTTATTGTTAAGGTGCAGATGATTTGCCTCCCCCCATTTTACAAGATGATCAACCTACTTAACTTTATCTCCATCAGAAATTAAGCCCACCATAGTAGTGTCATGTGCAAATTTTGTAATCCTCATGTTCGGCTCTGAAGATGAAACACAATTGTAAGTACTGTATATAGGGTTTTAATGACAGGCTTTACACACTGCTGTAGGATGCCCATACTCAGAGCTATTTTTTCAGGCAGAACGTACCAGAACTTCGTTCATGAAGCTCTAATGAAAACTGACATAATCAGGAATGGCATTCCGGAACTGCCTGTCAGCAGGGAGCATTGGGTGTCAGTGGAGTGAATTTGGGGCTAGAACACAAGCTGCTTGCAGCTCACAGACCGGCAGCCATGGAAACACAGCGGCTGTATTTTGAACTTGGCGCCAGCCATGAGTCAATCACAGCTTGCCAACTAGCAGCCAATCAAGAGTGGTCACAATGGCCCCACTGATTGACTGCCGGTCCACGACCTGCGATTGGCTCATGACCAGTGCCAAATTCAATTCGGTGGCTGGTGCAATAAAGTTTGTTGTTATTTTTTTAAACGTGGCCTCATGACGACGGGCAGCATCGGAGAGACAGAGGACTCGAGGAGTAATGGTGCAAAGAGGAGAAGAGGATGACCCAGAGTAAGGTAGGTCACTGTGGGCTGGAGCCGGAGGGATGCAGTGGCTGGCTGGAGACACTGTGGGCAGGGCCGGTTCTAGACATTATGGAGCTCAGGACAAAATTTCCCAGTTGCAACTCCACCCAAAAAAAACTTTTTGTAGATGGTGTTCCTCTGCGCGCCCTTCCGGAAAGGGGGCGTGTCCTTGCGGGACACACCCAATTCATCACACTGTGGGGCATGCCCAGCACTTACGGACGTGCTGGGCTTCCCCCAAGCTCTCCCCTCATAGCAAATAATTGCCATGCGCAGTAAAGCACCTTACACAGTATGTCTTACACAGTAATGGCCTGTATAACACATTATGCCACATGCAGTAATGGCCTGTATAATACATTATGCCACACGCAGTAATGACCTGTATAACACATGACACACGCAATAATGCCGTGTATAATACATTGTGCCACACACAGTAATTACCTTTATAATACAGTATCCCCAATTCAAGTTACACCACACAGTAGCCCCTTATTCATGCTGACACACAGTGGTGCCCCTTTTACCCAAATTAGTGTCCCTACACAAGACCCACAGTAGTAGTGCCCCTTATACAATGCCCACAGCAGTGGTGCCCCTTAGACAATGGCCCCAGTAGTGGTGCCCCCCATTAGTAGTGCCCACATTGGTAATGTCCCCAATAGTAGTGCCCCAATTGGTAATGACCCCATTAATGCCCCCTATAGTAATCCCCCCAGTAGTAATGCCATGTATAGTAGTGATGTCCCCAATAGTAGTGCCCTCATTGGTAATGCACCCAATAGTAGTGTCCCCAGTGATAGTGCCCCCTATAATAATGCCCCCATTAGTAGTGCCCCCATTAGTAATGCTCCCCAGTAGTAATGCAGCCCATTAGTAGTGCCCCTATAGTAGTGCCCCCATTAGTAGTACCCCAGTAGTCATGCCCCCCAGTAGTAATGCCCCCTATAGTCTTGCACCTATAGTAGTGCCCCCAGTGCTGGTGCTTCTGAAAAAACAAACAAACAATACTTACCTTAAGCCCCGCTCCTGCTGCCGTCCGGTCCGACCATGGCTCCACGGATCTATGGGATTTTATTAAAGTCAACCCCACCAATAAAAGATCTTTCTGAACTTTGTTGAGTTCTGCAACAAAAAAGTTAGAAAAAGCTGTCTCCTATTGGAGGCAGAAACAATAGTCAGTGTGATGTTTTGATGAACCACTTTACAGAATAAAATAATATGTCTCCTCAACATCGAGTTTGGATACTAAAAGTTGGGAAGGGAGGTATTGTGAATCATAATGGCCATACCATTTTTTTAGACTTCTATGGATTACTGTTTGTGGAATATGCCTCTCAGAAGATTAAGAGGGATGGCTGCCACTCTTGAAATTAGTCTCCTGTATAAAAACAGAATCACCGCTAAGTTTCTTAATTGTGACAGATAGTTTAGGACCTTAACATTAATAGAAATGAACTAAATAGACACCCTGACTACTGATAGGCAGGAAACTAAAAGAATACAAGGAAGGAATATGAGATCTATCGCCTGCTGGAGAAACAAGGAAAAGTAGGAGGGGGTCAGTCAGTACCAAAGCATGATGAGTGACCTAGGTGAGCCCACAGGAGGAAGGGTGCTAACTGGTTAACTACAAGCACAGGGCAGCAGGGATCAAACCAAATAAACAACAATAAGGATAACCAGATCTCTACACTATGTACACCATTTTGTGGGGGATCATGGATTGAGACCAACAGAGTACCCACTTGCCCAGGTTATAAGGTAACAAAATGCCTATATAGCTAAATAACAAAACATATGCAAGAAACCAAATAAGGACTTGCGTAGGTGAATATTGCTGGGCACCTCAGTAAACCAAACAGAACTCTCTACACTATGTACACCATTTTGTGGGGGATCATGGATTGAGACCAACAGAGTACCCACTTGCCCAGGTTATAAGGTAACAAAATGCCTATATAGCTAAATAACAAAACATATGCAAGAAACCAAATAAGGACTTGCGTAGGTGAATATTGCTGGGCACCTCAGTAAACCAAACAGAACTGGGCCAAATTACACCAACAAAGTACAAAATTAACTGATAACAACTATAAAATGAAAGCGCAAGAAAACAGCAAACCAGCTAGCAAGACTGAACCACACAGTCAATAAAAGTAAAACAATAAACCATAACCATACACACCTGAATGATACTGCGACCCAGCGATGAAATGTCACTATATATCGCATAACTGTACACACTACACGATCTGCAGTATGACAAGAGTTATATGGTTACATGCTTCATGTAACAATACTGCATCATCCGAGCAATTGTCCCATTTGATGAATAGCACATCAGATGGGATGCTGCAACCACCAAATACATCAAACATCCGAAAGGAGCTCGTTCCTGTGATATGCCGGATAGCTGCCAGGGATGCAACGTATGTGCAGTCCCGCTGACTGCACATATATGGCTTCCATTGCCAGGGAGGGTTCCGGAAGAACCCTCCGCCGGCTATTTATGCAGTGTGTAGCCCATAGGCTACAGCGGCTAACGCCATCTTTAGAAGGTGTTAGCTGCGGAGGCCAATATCGGGAATGTATCGCATTCCGGATATTGGTAAATTTGGCAGCATTGCATCCCCCCATAGAAACCTATGGGAGATGTGTGCAGTCCCTCCTTAATTCATCCGGGGCATACTAAATATTTGCGGTTAACCCCCCCCCCCGAATACGTGTGTTTTCGGGGACATAGCCACAAATATAGAATGATAAATGGGCCCCTTTATTTGTAAGGACTGGAAACTGGTTTACAAAGATGCTAAATTAGTCGTTGGTTAAGTTATAATCAAGTTTATTTTTTAACTTACAAAAATGTATTATTATTTACATATTTGTATTACAAATGAAGATATCACATATATATGAATAAAGTAGAACAGAGATACAGAACATGGACATCAGATATAAGTTGATTTGATAACCCCAAAGCTAATGCTTAACCCTAGAAAACCAAATGAGCAATATGGTTGTGCAGAATATTTGTTTTCATAACTTTTCAGAATTTCATGTTTCAGGTCACAAAAGTTACAAAGTAGTTTCCCAGCATTTCATTGGGTAAATAAAGACAAATCTTTTAACAAACCTTGGTTCATTCTGCAGAAGTTTAGGACCTTGGGAATCTGAAACTTTAGTAAAAGTGTGGTCCAATCTGGTGCGATCTTCTTTACTCTTAGTAGTGGTACACTGGACGCAACCCTTCAAATGTCCATGGTGACCCACAGCTGTGATGATTTCTTTGAAATCCATAATTATCCATACTGACCAATGGTACTGGAGGATACCTGTTTGGTGTACTGACACCACAGTGAAGAGGAAGGGACAGTGGCTGTATCGCCATGGAGACAGGAAGTGATGTGCCATCTAAACTGGGAATGTCAGCATTTAATGGAAAATCAGCAGGAAACATAGTATTGCTTGTAAAAGACGATGGTGGGGAAACAGTGGGAAGTCCTGCAATAAAGCATAGATATAGGTTATTCATAGGACATGTGTAATATTGGGTGTGCTTGTTGCCAGGATGCCAACATTAGTAAAGGAGAATTGAATTGCTTCAACTGACACAACCTGCATAACTTTGCAATATACCATGACTCTACTAGTCATTTGGAAATGATTGGACATACCACAGCAGCTTCAAAAACAGTTTAATGCTGACACCATGAATGAAGGGGAGATTTATCAAACCTAAAGAGGACTAGTGGAGGTGATGTACATAGCAACTAATCAGATTATAGCTATCATTTATCTAGTACATTCTATAAAATGAGAGATAGAAGCTGATTGGTTGCGTAACACATCAACTTGTCCTCTTAAAAAGCTGGATACATCTCCTCCTAAGTAAGTCCTGGCGAGCAATCAAAATTTTCCAGGCTCTTAGGCATGAAGAACACTTGTTTGCACTCTATCTAACCCCTTCTTTGCACACATAACGGTAATAAAGAGAAGGTATAAGAATAAAACTTTGGGGCAGATTAAATGAACTGCGAGTTCCAGCTGGAGTTTTTTGCGATGTGCGCCTCTACAGTTTCAGGAATTATAGCAACAAAAACATTGCTTATTTGTTATCGCACCTCTGTGAAGCATGAGCAAAAATAAACAATGTTTCTTACCTACTGTATCCTGCAAATTCTCATTGCATGAGTCCTTGCGCTTAATTGAATTTTCATGCCAAAAATCAATTATATTAACGAACTTTTCTTTCAAATATGTATATATTACAATAATATGATCCACACTAGTGTGATGTGTAACAGCACCTCAGTTAAAAGAGTTTAATTGTAAAAGAGTAAATGAGCGCTCATGTGATCTATTTAATATTAGAAGTACATAATGTACTCTTTTACCTTCCCGATATGTGGAAAAAGCATTGGGGAAGTTGTTGATGGGAGGTCTATATGTCCCAGGTTCTTAACTTCTGTGTGGTAATTATTAAAGTAATGAGCAGCCTTGATTGTCAGACCACCTGTGAGAGGCTGATAAAAGGTGTGTCAGTTTCTCTGGTCAGTTGTTCATTACCTAGGGAGCCGGCTGACAGACCTGTTGAGTGACACTGATATGGCTTTATGTAAGTTCTTCATTTAAATGCTGTTTTGTGGGAGTTGGAAATTAGGTCCTCCCTCTAATACCACTTTTACTTTAAAGGCCCGGGTCTAACCCGGTAATTGGAACTTATTTCCAAACTGGGGCAGGACCAGGACATACCTTCTTCAGACTGTGGTGCCATGGGTGCAGTGGAACTAGTTTGCTGGCGCAAGGAGATGACATAATCTCCAAGCGCCGCAAATTCCGGAAGTCTCCATGCTGTAAACGGGACCCAGTTCGCATGACTCAGGTTACCCGTTTACACTGCAGGGTTACCAGGTCATTCCCGTGTTAAACCCTGCAAACTACCCGGGTCAGTTGACCCTGGATCCAACCTTTGCCTCTTACACCTAACAGCAACCCGGGATAACCCGGGTTTTAGTTGTGGTTTAAAAGAGGTATTAGAAAGGAAGACATCTATAGTTAGTGCCAGACTTGCTAGCATTTATTTTTATGTTTTGTTTGTTTTGTGCTGCAAAATAAAACTAGCTGTGGCTACTTGTACCAAGGCACAGGACTGCTGCAAGAGAAGTCCTACCATTTCCCACAGGAGATGGCAACCTTTGATCTGAGCTTGCAACAGATAATTGTGCTTCTATCTCTGCAGTAGGGGAGATCCGAAAATACAGGTCTAATGCAGCCCATACATCAGCAATTAATCAACACAATTCTTCACTTTTGTGCCGATAATTGTGTAAAAACAAAATCAGTAAAATCCAACATGTTGGAAATCATCAATTCGCTGATTCCAACTAAAAACTGGTCTGAATCGATCAGACAAGGATTTCTAACACATTGGATTATGCCGTTCAACAGAGAATCGTAATCGGGGAATCAGATTGGGAATCGGGTTTGTTGAGGTATGGGCATTCAATAAGAGCCCCTAAAGGCATTCAATAAGAGCCCCTTCTTCAGAGAGCACCCAAAGGTGCTTGGCAGAGGTCCAATTTGTATGAACAGTAAGTGTCAGGATTCTGCTAAGCTAGTGAATAATGGGGGCCCCACGGGATAGACTGCCAACAAAATTCTATTATTGGTAAGGAAAGGTACTGTATATAGTAAAATTGTTTTTTAAACTATCAAATCATACATATTATTTTGTATAAAATAAATATGTAATTTATTAAACAACCTGCATTCAGAGGCTGTAAAAGGATCATAGATATTACCGGACAGCATAAGTTAGGGTCTAATTGGGATGAATACCCTACTACCATGCTCCAAGCACTTTGTGTTGCCTAGCAAGGCCAACTTCAACCTGTCCTACTGCAACTTGGAATGCCCAGTCTCCAATGACTCCCGTGTTGGTTATGTTATGCATTTCCCCCATTGTGTATCACATATATATAATTTCTTCCCCCACCATGTTGTGCATTAGTAGGATAGAAATGACAGTACATGGAACTAATGATCCTGTGGGTTTCTTGTGTTTCATGTGTAGCTTCTGTATTCTGTATCTAGGGTGCTTTTGTTGTTTTGTACTTCTCCATTACAAATTGCATTTCTATATACTGCTCACCCGATCATTGTAACTTATGCAGTGCATTCAACATGGCTGCTTGTCCTGATACATATGGGGTAGGATGGACCATCCAGGTGCTAATGATTCTGTGGGTATCAGTCATTTAGTATCTAATTTTCTGTATGTTATTATCCCCCACTATGTATCACATCTCCAGGTATTGCTTTTCCAGCCCACTGTAGGCTATGAAGTTCTCCCAAATAGGCTACCTGGACTGATACTTTTGTGAGTAGGATGAACAAGTCATCAAACTGATCATTTTGTGGTTATCATGTTGTTCGTATATCAACCAAACAAATAACCTAATCAGCCAGATACTTATCCTGTATATTTTCACCACGGCACAACTCTTACTTGTTGAAGCCTCTTCTCCCGAGAATAGCTGGGAAGTGCTGGGATTAAATTTATAAGATGAGGTTCTATCTAATCCATAGGGTGCAGCATCCACAACTGGTTGTCCCTGTGTAATAGCAGAAATATAGCATGATTAATTAAATATCTGCAACAATTTTCTGTGATGTTAAATGAAAATATCCCCTGGAAAACTATTCACTATTAAATTCTAAAGAAATTGTAATATTGTTTGGAGTAGTTAGTGAAATACTTTACCACTGCTAATAATAATGGTGGAATGAATATTGTTTCTCTATAGTCGTATGATAGATGTATATTTAAAAAAACTTTTTATTTTGAAATTACATGTAGAAACATTATTAATAAATGATATACAAAATTGTTCACTAAAGAAAAAAAAATCAATCTTTACTAATAAAATATATCACGCAGAAACATCAATGTCAGTTCATAATTTTCACATATATTTTAAACTTATATAAGTGGGTAAGGTTATTCCTTTAGCCAATTATTATTTTAATGGCACTACCTAAATAAAGCAGCATGGATGAATGGTCAGATTACCTGTGGTGAAAGACGTTTGGTCAGCATAGAAGAATGAAATGGGGTAAGTCCGAAATGTGGAACTAGAAATTCATGCCTTGAACCTGTAAAGAGACAACTAGTAACTGCTATAACAAACATTACATTTTATCCTGTATAATAAATAATAGGTTGAGTCTCCCATATCCAAATATTCCAAAATACGGAATTATTTTAGCATGACTGAGATAGTGAAACCATTGATTTCTGATGGTTTAATGTACACAAACTTTGTTTAAGGCACAAAATGATGACAAATATTATATAAAATTAACTTTAGGCTGTGTTTATAAGGTGTATATGAAACATAAATAATTTCACTTATGTACATGCACAAAATTATTAAAAATATTGGATATAATTTCCTGCAGGCTGTGTGTATAAGGTGTATATGAAAGATAAACTCATTATGTGTTTAGACTTGGGTCCTATTTCCAAATTATTTCATTATGGTATACAAATATTCCAAAATACGGAATATTCCAATATCCAAAATACCCCTGGTCCCAAGCATTTTGGATATGGGAGACTCAACTGTACATTAGCTCCTGTATTAAACAATTCATATCTCTCTGTATATACACAGGATGGGGCGTATAGAAGCCTATGGGAGTCTTTTCATAAAAAGTCTTTCTAGAGGAATCTGAAGGAGTTGGCCAATCCAGGATGACACAATCTATATGGCGGTCATGTCATACAAGTTGGATGACATGATTTACATTGAAGGTAATTGATGATCAGTCAGGAAATGGGCGGAACAAGGTACCAGCCAACTCTGTCAAGAGGCCAAATTCAGAACTCTCCCAGACTTTGTGGGAAAGTGGGTAAGTATGATTAACAGCCAGGCGATGGACGCAGACAGCACTGTTGCATGGGATGCAGCAGTGTCAATGAAAGCCCAGTTGGTTGCTGTTGCATGTAACCATGCCAGTTAACTGGTTAATGGAGCTCTGAAGTAGGGATGTCCATCGTCCATCGATGATTCCATATTGATGGCGGAGCACCAGATGGTTTCCCGCCATCGATGGTAGCTGTATGCCCGATGGTTGTTGAATGTCCCACCTCGATGGATACCATACCAATGGCCATCCCTAATCTGAGGCTACCTATATGGTTGCATTTTTTATATATTTCTCTCCTTTCCTCTGTTGATTAAGTTCCTATTAGTATATATCAATATTCATTGCTTGGTATATTGCTGTGATGCTATACATTCTTTAGTTTGCAGGCATTGATGTCAGTTTGTTTTTGGCAATATCTATGGTGATGGGTCACTGGGTGATGACATTGGTCATGTACGGGAGATTCCGGATGTTAGTACCAGTGTATACATGTGGTGTAACAGGATATAAGGTGAGCCTCTTTTGAATGCCTTCCTTGTATCCCTGTGGACAATGTAATTAATATTTTGAGTCAGATTGTTTTCCTGTCTCTGAGTGTATTTATTGACCTGGAGTGTCTACCTGATATTAATGGTGATTACTTCTAGATTCACCTAAGGAGATAGTAACTGTGTTTCTTGCAAGTGAGTGCTGTCCCTTTTGCATTAAATGTATATATATACTGTAGATATCTGTAATATAGGCAGCCTATTGTCAGTCTAGCAGTTGTGCACTAGAGATGAGGGGAGGCCTGCACCTCCATCCCCACAGAGTTCTTAGTGGCTTCTAGACTGATGTACCGTCCCACTTCCGTCACTCATATTCAGTCACTGTCAACTGGTAAAACAGAATGGAGATGTGCAACATCGCCAGGAACTTCTTCTCCCCTGCAGCTATAACTGAAGGTCCTCCAGCGCCGTGTTGAGCACAATAGCTAGCGACCCAGCGAATGATGGGTATGTATGTATATATATATATATATATAATATACTGTACATATAAATGATAAAGTCCAGGTAACCCCACAAGGATGAAATGCGTTGAGGCATCTCTCCTATTTGGGATCTTCCATCTACAGTATTTGGCTGTGTTTCCTGCTCTGTTTGCACTAATTTATTTTGCGGCTTTTTAATGTTTGATTAATATTTGTTGTTCGTTTGGTGTAATAAATATGTTTTAAAAAGTATTGCACTATAAGTCTCACTTATTTAATACACAAGGAGGTGCTTTTTTGCCTTTATTTGTTGAATATACAGTATATCATATACATACATATATATATATATATATATATTGTGACACAGTCGGGATAGGGGTCCCTCTCCTGGGTAGATGGACTCCCTCTTTACACACAAAGCAGCCAGTGAAACAGGACACAATTCTGAGGTTCTTGTGTAAGCTGGTCGGAGCCAGTCTTTATTGTACTGGACACATAAAACAAAACACAAACAAAATCCTAGCCCGTCTGGGCCTAACTAGGCAGCAGGTTCCCTCACTAACAGAAGACTAAATAAGTTCACGTCCCTGGTACTTACAGGTCATATCACACAAGGTCTCAGAGCAAACTAGCCTGCGGGCCTGCCCTCCCAGGTATGAGACACTCAGCTATAACAAAACCCAGCTTATCTGAGCCACTTTCATGTGCAAACCCTAACAAGCCTGCTACCAGGCTGAAAGACCCAACACCTGGAGTGGCCTTTGGATGGAGCCCTCCCTCTCCTCACAGCCACACCCCCAGGACCCATTCCGGCTTTTCACTGAAGCCGACATTTCTAGTCTGTTTTTCCAAACAGACTTCTCCTGGGGATTTTAAAACACATAGGACAGGAATCTGGGACAGACATAGAAGCCATTCAAAACTGTTCCAGTGCTTCTATCACAATATATATATATATATACACATTTATTATATCTGATGATGTGATATATCATGTCTGAGTATTATCTTTTAATTTACATGTAACATCTTGTATATTATTTTAACAATTGTTTGAAGAATACACAGTGTACAAGCTTATATCTTATGTGCAATCTTTCTAGATATGAATATAATTGTCCTTTGCAGAATTTGTATAGTTATTTTTTCCTGGGTGCAATGGATTAGCAATGGTCTAGTAATAATATATTTATTATTATATTAGTTATTAATATGGTTAGATATGAAATGGTCAAAATAGCATATTTGCTTCAGCAATAGCACAAACCCTCAATGGTATGAGAAAGCATAGAGAAATGTTGCTGTCCTTTAGTGGACAACACAAGAGTCGATGCTGCAGTAAGTGTAGACAGTAGGGCCACTTATGAATTACGCCATCCATTGTTATTTTATTTTATATTATTTGTGGCTCTTAAATGCACTGGTATTGTTCACAGGTTATACTGTACTGTATCTTGATTATGCCAGATATAGATCAAAGTATATGTTTAGAAGAATAATGTATACCTGTACTGTATGTTTTACTGAACGGTTCTAGTAAAATAAAGCATATTACATAGGCAGATCCCGCACCTGAATATTGTGCATCCCTTTTCATTTTCTCTTCACGCCGCCATTTTGCTCTTCTGTTAGAAAACCAGATCTAAGAGAAGGAAAACAGAAAACTGTTTTATTGTCTGTGCCCATGTGCCATGCAGCTATGTGGGTTTTATTTTAATAATAAGAATTCCCTTGCCCATTGATCTTATAGCATCACAGTTATTGCACTGAAGGCATCTGACAGTGAATAAGTGATACTTTACAGGTGTGGCTTTCATCTGATCCCACATGTTTCTGTAACAATTTCTCTGCTTTTTATGATTGGTTTATAGCCAGCGGTGTTATTATTTGTCTAATGTCAACAGCACAGTATCCCGGCCCGTGTTCTGTATGTTGGGACAATGTAATATTCACAATTCTTGTCTATAAGGTGAAGTTGTTAAAATTTTTACCTTTTGTACATTTTCATTTTCATAACAGCCTCTTCAGCAGTTACATCACACCCACTATTTAGTTTACCGCACCCACGGTTTTGCATTACTGCACTATACTACTGTACTATACCATATTACTGCTCTATACCATATTACTGCACTATACCATATTACTGCACTATACTATATTACTGCACTATACTATGGAGAGCCTCTGTTTTTCTGCCCGGGCACTTTTGTTTAGTTGTATACTAAATGATAGTGTAGAAGAATCGGGACACAATCGTCCATTTATAAGATGATTACAGTCAAGTGCCTGAGGTTTTTTAATGTATAAAATATGTTTCAAAAGTATATACCATGAATACGTGATAAAAATAATTGAGTGGTCTGTGCAAAGAAAGCCCCCTGACTGTATGGTTGTTCTTTTGTGTTGCTAAAAATCTCTATAGAGCTAAATAAATCAATTATAAGTCAGAGAGTCGTGGACAATACCCATCCCACAGAACAAAAACTTGTGATTGGCTGCTTCTTAAGGGGACTGGGATATCCCCGAAATTGATCATTTTGTGTCATTTGTTCATAGTGTATAGTTGAGTCTTTTTATAGGAATTATTTTCTGAGGGATCTCATTTGGACTATGATGGATCAAACAAATATTGTTTTGGGGTGTCCTTTATTAAATTAATCTTTATTTGAAAATGGTGTCTGCATCTCTGTTTTGATATAATGGCTAATTGCCCTATGCATCCATGTACATTACACTGGGACCAATGAGATACCAAAGGTACCATGAAGCCCACACATGTTACTTACTCCAGCGGCCACTGCTGCTGGTATGGTCTGCTGTTTCCACCCTCCCCCCCCCCTCCATTGAGGAACACTTACCAGCCTAGGTTATCTAGCTTTGTGGCTGGTTGAGGATAGTGAAAAGGGTACTTTTCACATTCTTTATTTATTGACATATTGCACTATGGTTGAGAACTGTTTTGTCTCCTAATAGTTAGGGATGAGCGGGTTCGGTTCCCTGAGAACCGAACCCACCCGAACTTCGGGGATCCGGGGCGATCCGAGCCCAAGCTCGGATCTCCCTGTCTGCCCCGGATCCCTCTCCCGAGGCAAAACCTCGAGATCTGCTGTCGGATCTCGAGGTTTTGCCTCGAGCGGCCATTTTAAAAAAAATGCCTTTGCCTTTAATGGGCAAAGTGCTGATTGGCTGACAGAGCCGTCTGTCACGGCTCTCAGCCAATCAGCATTATGGTGCTCATTTGCATGTAGCACGGACTCGTGAGATCCGTGCTACATGCATCTGTGTGACTGACAGTGACACAGAGCACAGATGGGTCAGTGAGACCCGTCTGTGCTGCTGTGTATTTCAATGACACAGATGCATGCACGGACCAGGAGATCCGTGCTACTTGCATCTGTGTCATTGACACAGAGCACTGACGGGTCCGTGAGACCCATCTGTGCTGCTGTGGTAAAAAAAAAAAAAAAAAACCTGTGTAAAAAAAGAAAAAAATGGCGTGCCCCCCCCCCCCAAAAAAAAAAGAGCAACCAGCCCCGGGCATTAGTGACCCAGTGCTGGGTGTGCTTAAATACAGGGGACAAACGACGTAGGGGTCCCCTGTACTTAAGCACAACCAGCACCGGGCTAGTCAGAACCAGCGCTGGTTGCCAAAATACGGGGGACAAACGACGTAGGGGTCCCCCGTATTCTGTGCAACCAGCTCTGGGCTCTGATCCAGTCCTGGTTCTGGAAATACAGGGGAAAAAAATTAGTAGGGTTCCCCTGTATGTTCCAGAACCAGCACTGGACTTTTTCTAGCGGGGGGCTGATGCCACAGCCAGGGGAGCCCTTTCACTGGGCCCCCCAGCCGCAGCATCAGCCCTGACCGCTAGTCAGCCCAGGCCGGGGATCCCTGGAGAGCTGGGGACCCCCCCAATAAAGGGGTCACCCTCTCCAGGGCACCCCAGGCCCAGGCTGATAGCCCTGGGCTATCCCCGCCACCCCTGGTGGCGGGTTGATTGTGTGGTGTGGTGTAAATAAAGAATATCAAACATTGTCTTTACAAGTAGAACTGCAAGTCCCAGCTAGCCTGTCCCGCATGCTGGTACTTGGAGAACCACAAGTAGCAGCATGCAGGGCATTAAGGGCCCACTAGTACCTGTAGTTCACCTGTTAAAAAAATGTTTAAAAAAACACAGGACACACACACCGTGACAGTATAAGTTTATTAAACATACATACACACACACACACACACATGTACACATACCTATGTAACATCGTCCACTTGTCCGGTAAAGTATCCATAGGGGACCTGTGAAAAAAAACATACTCACCATCTCCTATGCGAGGTTCTGTCCTCTTCGTTCCAAAGTAGGCATACCCGGACTTGGCAAAAAAACAAAACGAAAACGCGATCCATGAACTTAGTACCGTTCTATAGAACGGTACTTCCCGAATGAGAGCTTAGCGGCGGGGTATCACCATGGAAACCCCGCTGCTAAGCGTTCATTGGCTGAGAGAGGTCATCTCCCGTCTCTCAGCCAATGAACGGCTCCCTCCATTGTAGTCAATGGTGGGAGCCGCAAGGTTATTAAAGTTTACCCTGCGGTTCCCACCATTGACTACAATGGAGGGAGCCGTTCATTGGCTGAGATACGGGAGATGACCTCTCTCAGCCAATGAACGCTTAGCAGCTGGGTTTCCATGGTGATACCCCGCCGCTAAGCTCTCATTCGGGAAGTACCGTTCTATAGAACGGTACTAAGTTCGTGGATCGCGTTTTCGTTTTGTTTTTTTGCCAAGTCCGGGGGTGCCTACTTTGGAACGAAGAGGACAGAACCTCGCATAGGAGATGGTGAGTATGTTTTTTTTCACAGGTCCCCTATGGATACTTTACCGGACAAGTGGACGATGTTACATAGGTGAGTATGTGTACATGTGTGTGTGTGTATGTATGTTTAATAAACTTATACTGTCACGGTGTGTGTGTCCTGTGTTTTTTTAAACATTTTTTTAACAGGTGAACTACAGGTACTAGTGGGCCCTTAATGCCCTGCATGCTGCTACTTGTGGTTCTCCAAGTACCAGCATGCGGGACAGACTAGCTGGGACTTGCAGTTCTACTTGTAAAGACAATGTTTGATATTCTTTATTTACACCACACCACACAATCAACCCGTCACCCACCGCCACCAGGGGTGGCGGGGATAGCCCCGGGCTATCAGCCTGGGCCTGGGGTGCCCTGGAGAGGGTGACCCCTTTATTGGGGGGGTCCCCAGCTCTCCAGGGATCCCCGGCCTGGGCTGACTAGCGGTCAGGGCTGATGCTGCGGCTGGGGGGCCCGGTGAAAGGGCTCCCCTGGCTGTGGCATCAGCCCTCCGCTAGAAAAAGTCCAGTGCTGGTTCTGGAACATACAGGGAAACCCTACTAATTTGTTTCCCCTGTATTTCCAGAACCAGGACCGGATCAAAGCCCAGAGCTGGTTGCGCAGAATACGGGGGACCCCTACGTCGTTTGTCCCCCGTATTTTGGCAACCAGCGCTGGTTCTGACTAGCCCGGTGCTGGTTGTGCTTAAGTACAGGGGACCCCTACGTCGTTTGTCCCCTGTATTTAAGCACACCCAGCACTGGGTTACTAATGCCCGGGGCTGGTTGCTCTTTTTTGGGGGGGTGCACGCAATTTTTTTCTTTTTTTACACAGGTTTTTTTTTTTTTTTTACCACAGCAGCACAGACGGGTCTCACGGACCTGTCATTGCTCTGTGCCAATCACACAGATGCATGTAGCACGGATCTCCCGGGTTCGTGCTACATGCAAATGGGCACCATAACGCTGATTGGCTTCCTGTCTGCCACTGCAGTGCCACTCCTAGATGGGCCACGTGTTTGTGCCGCCCACTTGTGTCACTTAGCATAGTCATCCAGCTACCTCGGTGCAACCTTTTGGCCTAAAAACAATATTGTGAGGTGTTCAGAATAGAGTGGAAATGAGTGGAAATTAATGTTATTGGGGTTATTAATAGCGTAGGAACAAAAAAAGGCCCATTTTATGTGATTTTAGCGTTTTTTTTTATTTTTTAAGAAAAAATCCAGATCCAAAACACAAAACCCAGAACCCAAAACACGGAAGGGTGGTTTTGGCAAAACCAATTCAGATCCAAAACACGAAGAAAGATCCAGATCCAAAACCAAAACACAAAACACGAAAAGTGGCCGGTGCACACCCCTACTAATAGTATAGGCCCAAACCTCTCCTACTCGGGGACGAATGTTTGTGCACTTCAGGGAATGCCCCTAGAAATGTATCTTCTTTAGCCCATTATTTCATTACAATAATTAACTCTTAAGGTGCATATCCACTAGACGATAAATTGGACGATTTGAATGATAACAATATCGTTATTGTTCATCGTCCGCAATATCGTCCAGTGGGTATTCAGTTAACGACCAGCGAAGCGCGCTCCCGCTGGTCATTGACGACACCTTTCATCTCTCGTACTTGCAGGGCAACTTGGCTATATCGTCAGGTTCTGCAAGTACGGGATTGAGGGAGGATGACATCACTGAACGATATTGTGAACGACATCGCTCAGTGTGGATGATCAATGTCGTTAACGACATTGAGCCCAACACTGCAGGGCAAACACTAGATGTTATCGCTCATGGAGCATATCGTATAGTGAATACCCGCCTTAAGGAGAAAATTGACTCAAAGGTGGTTTGTCAAAATCGCTGGTTATCTGGTGTTTATCTGCAGTTTTGAAACCTGAGTAATTGCAAAACCGCCAAAAAAAACATCATATATATGAAGGTTTAGAAACTGCATCAGACATATCATGGCCCTGTAATTTCATTAGTATAGATTAGAAACTACCAGATTTATGAAATCGTGGTTTTGAACACTGCCAGAAACCACCAGAATAATCTATGTATTGATGTATTGATGAAGGAGTAAATAACATTAATAGTTTTATGTGGTCAATATTGTTTTGTTCATTTAATTGGGTGCAAAAATAATGTTTAATTTAAATAATCACTTGGCTGATGCAGTCGCATCTCATGTGACCATGACACAGTTACATCTGATGCGACCATGTCAGAGGAGTCTACCGGCAGCCGCTGGAAGCTACTCTTCTAGCAGCCCTGTGGCAACTGCCCCCAGCAATGCAAGAGATAGGTGTGTCACCATGCAGGCACCCAGCAAGAGGTGGGGGGGGGGGTGCTTTGAGCCCATGTTCACTTGAATAATATAGGCTACATAGCTGTCTGTATACAGGACACACAGTGACATTGGTGTGAGTGATGGATGATGGTGCACTGCTGCCACCAGTCTGTATAGCGCTGTTGGGTCACGTGGGCCACTCCGATGACATGGCCCCTATGCAAAGAAATACAACTATAACACCTCAAACTGCAGGCAACAACTAGTTTGTTAATAAAATTAGACTGAGCTGGGTTTAAATAGTTCTTATTTACATAATTTGATAATAATAAAAAAATTTAAAATTTGGGGGATTTTTTTTTTCAATTTATTAGCCAGTTAAGTGGTTTAAAAATTATTATATATTTATTTATGGAGGGAGCAGCATTTATTATTTTATGGCTCCATAATTGGTGGGAGAGTGAGAGGGTGGAATGTGATGACATGATCACATCATCAACACTAACCAGGGGGTGAAGCCAGTAAAGCCACACCAATGCGGGCTGCATGGACTAATGAGATGGACTCTGGCTGAGTCAGAAATAAATAGTGTATTTCTTGATTTTCACCCAAAATCAACCCCCAACTTCCAGTCACTGCTTCTTGTTGAGGAGATACAAAAATATTTTAGTTATAAACACTCACTGCACAGTCCTGGTGCTCTCTAGCCCCCCCATGTCTCAAAATCAGGGTCGAAAGGGAAGGTGATGCCCGGCTCAGCCACCCACAATTTTAACCACTGGGGGCATGTGGCTGCCCAAGACCTGCTAAGGCTCCCTGCAACTTACCCCGGCCTTGCCTTTTGATACAAGCTCCTGGCTCTAGGCTCCATAACCGAGCCTCCACGATGTTGTGGCCCACAAATGCAATGTGCAACGTCATGACATCGCAATTCCACTCTGTAGAGGTTTCAGTTATTCAAGTCTTTCACTTTGCCAGAGGTGCCCACACCCCTGATAGGGTACTGAGCAGGTCCTATTCTTATTATTACATTTTGTTTACATAGAATCCTTATATCCACAACTTCTTGTACAGAGAAAAGAAACCAGAGTGAGTAAGTAGGTATAATGAAATGTACGCCCGTAATGACTTATAGCCAGAAACCAGTATATTCATGACTTTGTAATGCATGGGATAGTTTTCATAGTATTTCTTATCACATTTCCCATAGTCCTCATTAATATTGTTCTATTCATTTTGTAAGCAAATGCAAAGATCATTAAATATTGACATGCAATGCACACACTCTGATGGTGACTTCGGGAAGCCCGGTGTCTGCTGCAAGTTTCTCCCTGGTGCCCATATCTGGATACTGAACACGCTGAAATTCTGCAGGTACAAATAGAAAATGGGAGAGATGAGCGATCTTGAGCACGCAAGCTGCGCACTTTATAGTGTGCAAAAACTTACAAGAATAGAAGGATGGCTGTGTGCACAATTGTCATCACTAGCTAACCAGTGCAATTTTCGAAGTGTAAAGGTAATTTTACCATCCTCAAAAAGTGCAACCGCCCCATACAATTGTGGGTTTATTTTACAAAAGATCGGTTTGGTTTTGGCTCAGATCTTCCCACCAAGTTCAGATCTCAGAACGAGGCAAAACATCATCTTTGCCTGTGAAACAAGACATTTGCCTTCTAAGATCCAAACTTGGCAGGAAGATCTGAGCCAAACCTGAGCCGCTCATAACTAGTTTTATTTTTTTATATCAAATACATATAATTGTATACATTTTCTATGGCAAAGAGCACACTCACAGCACGTTCCCATTGTAGATTTTAGAGTTGCCCCATTTACAGATTTCAGCTTGAAAAGCCTTTTGTAAAAGTAAAAAAAATACAAATGGTCAGGAAGTCTTTTTGTTCCTCCTAAAATATTACTTGGTTTAGCCTAATCTATATATTTATGAGAGTAAGGGGACATTGGCACAGACATTCATTACGCTTTCCAGTGCTACGATTAAGCATTTGGGAGGGGAGGGGGCTAAAACACATAGGGAGAGATGTATCAAACCTTTTAAAGAGGACAAGTGGGGAAGTTGTCCATAGCACCCAATCAGATCCCACATATTTTATAGAATGTACTAGGTAGATAGCTAGAAATGTATTGGTTGCTATCAGCAACTTTTTCACTTATAGGGCCTGATTCTGAGATTTAAGCTAATGCAATCGCAACTGTGATCTCTTACGGATCGCATTAGTGAAAATATGCTAATGACTTCCCAAACTTACCTGAGCATACAGACGCCCACTGCTGCCTTTTCACATCCGTCCGATGATGTGCATTAGCGTAAACATCAGTAACATCGACGCACTGATCACTGGTGACTCCAGGATTTAAATTAAACACACCCCTTCCTCATTGTATTACAGTGGGGAAGAGGGATGTATTTAATCATTTACATTAGAGTGCACACACACATAAACCTGCCGGTTATTCAGTGGCGGAACTGCCGGAGACAATAAAGTCAGTTGCCACCGGGCTCCAGTCCTGAAGGGGGCACCTACTCCATTGTCTCCCATTTCGTCACTGTCCTTCTTGCTGCTGCCTGTAACCCAGAGGAGCTGCCGAGCGGAGTGCTGACCAGCATCAGCGGTGCTCCTCCTCCGTCACCTGGACACTCTGCTCAGGTTGCGGATGTCAAGTGACATCTGACCGCGACCCTGACTGAGCCTCTGGGATGGTAGACGCGTCATACACTGTGGAAAGGGACACTGGAGTGGACGAGAGTCAGAAGAGCCGCTTATAAGCGGGGGCAGTGGCTGAAATAAATGGTCACACAAAAACAGAATAATATTCTAGTAAATGCAAAACCTATGGAGGAATGGGGGGGGGAAGTAGGTTGTGGGGGGGTGCTTAGAGTGCCATTCCATATTCCAGGTCACCTTTGTAGACTGAGTGATATATTTAAAGAGCAAATTATATCACTCTGTCATGATAAATGTAAAGAAAAAGATAGTGTATAAGATATATTAGATACACCTCCAATGCTAATATATATATATATTTACACTATCATGCTTTTTAAATATATCATGACAGAGTCATATATTTAAAGAGCATGGTAGAGTATAAATGCACCTGCAGTGCTACCAAAAAGGAGACCACATCCCAAAGACAAAGATGTACGTTTAATTTAATTGTAGGTATTAATTAACAGAAACTATTTATTGTCTGATGTATGGTTTGTATTTTTTTTGTTCATTTAAGTTTATTCATAAAAAACACAGCAGTAGGGATAGTGTAATGGTTAGCATTATGCTTCACAGCACAGAGCACTGGCAGAATCCTGGAGGCAGTGGAGCCTGCGGTCGGGGGCACCAGGCAGCAGGGGCACACAGATAAATCCATCTATAAATGCTGCCAGTGGTTATAGGTGGATCTATTTGTGAGGTCTGTGGAGCCGTGTCTCCTTTTCAGGTACAACCATCGGCGACTGGTGGCAGTGCATTAAAGTTTTTTGTTTATTGCGAGTCGCAAAAAAACTAAGAAAAACTTTATTGATCCAACCGCCAGTGGTGCCTTTAGATATGCATCACGTCAGTCAGAGGAGGGGATGGCAGGAGAGACACGGGGTTGGCTGGAGCTAGAGACACGGCTAGATCTGGAGCCTACGGGGCAAGGGGGGGCACCACCATCTATTTTGACACCAGGCACCTGGCATGAACACTGCGGTTATTGCTTTTGTTATTTGAATGAAGCAACTTCTTATGGACCCTACTGATGCTTACTATGAAAATCTTGTGTAAAGCAGTCTGAATGAAACAGCCCTTATGATAGCAACAAAAATACCATTTACTACAGGAAGAGATTTTAAAAGATAACTTAAATGTGGAGAGGAACTAACATAACTTTAATATACAAGTATTTAACACTATCTAGGCTCTTGTACTTTATGTTTACTGTCTGCATTAGAAAAATGTTTTACTTATCACAAAGCCTAGAATACAAATCCTATAGGGCTGATTCTGAGTTGAGCAACAAAAAAGCACTGGCTGTGTTTGCATGCAGGGTAAATACTGGCTGCTTTTGCATGTAGCCCACAAATGCTGGACAGCTTTATTTTTACTGCAGTTTAGATTTGAGTGTGGACACACTCCTCCCAAATCTAATCTCTCTGCACATTTTACATCTGCCCCACCTGCAGTGTAACATGGTTTTACCAAAGGGCACGGTTACTTTTTTTGTTTTGCTCCCATATCAGAATCAGCCCCTACATGTCTGCCTTATGAGTTTTATACTTTCCAGTAAAAAATGTAATAGATCAAACTTCTCCACCTTTTTCCAGGATGTCGGTTTGGTCTGTAGAAAATATAGTCCTGCTGCGATGATGGTTGTTTTGGAGGGGTGCACTAGACAGAGCTTCAGGATTACTTATACATGGATCTTCAAAAGGAATGTTCACATTGGTTGCATCCAGAGAAGCTGATGGAGATCCTAATTAAATTGTAAATTTCGGTTTAATATGTCACTGCTTGGACCACATTATTTTTCGTAATTAACAGGTACCCAATAAATATATAAAAAAAAATAAAGATTGATTGCACAAATCAGTTAGTTAAATTGCTGCTATTCTCAACACTTACTTAAACCCAGAGAGAGATAAAGTGGAGAGAGATAAAGTACCAACCAAGCAACTCCTAACTGCCATTTTACAGACTGTGTGGTTTATCGGGTATATTTACTAAAGTGAGAGTTTTTAGAAATTGAGACCAATCAGATTCTACTTAACTTAGAAGATAATAGCTAGAATCTGATTGGTTGCTATGGGCAACATCTCCACTTCCAACAACTCTCACTTAAGTAAATATACCTCTATGTATCATGCAGTGAAAGCGTGGAGAAGTTGCCCATAGGAACCAATCAGCTTTGAAATAGCATTTATCAAGTACAGTAGGTGGGATAATATTAATGTAATCTGTCACAGGAACTAGTTAAACAAACAAAATAAGAGGCAGCAAAATCCCCTAGATCAGGGGTATATTGAGAATCAAAGATATTACCATGTGTTAGGTCTGCTAAGAACTGCAGATATTCCATATCCTAACCACATCATAAACTGGCCACTGTTTCTCCATAAATTGCCATAGTAGTTACAATATTACACATTACTCTGTATGCTGTGCTAGATGATGATAGAATAATATTTAGTGCAGATAGCACAATCTGAAATTGCAAGGGCAACCTAAGACCATTAGGCACAGTGCATCTAGCACAGCATATGGAGCATAGTGTAACATTGTAACTACTATTGGAATTTATCGAGAAACAATTTATGATGTGGTTAGAATATGGAGTATCTGCAGTTCTTCGCAGACCTAAAGGCGGGTATCCACTAGGTGATTGTGACAGGCGATTGCACGATAACGACGTCGTTATCTGTGACCGCAGCTGCATTTACACACAGTCCCGCTGCGAAAATATGCTAATGTCTGCGATCGCTATGCAGTTGCAGCACAACATAAGGTCGCCCACTTCCCCATACACACATCTGTAATACTTAGCAAATCTGCAAAAACATCGGTAACATCGAGTACCATCGGAGCCTCATGCACACTTGCACAAGGTCTGACCCTACTCAGAAATTGCTAACTTCATTTCATGCAGTTAAAGCCCAAGCTGAGTATGGCATCACAGGGGCTAATTTATGCACCTCCATGTAATGGCATTCAAACGCATTGGCACATCTGCATTTCACCGACCACAACACAATAATCGGATGTCTGCGTGTATAATCACAGTTGCGATCATTAAAGAATCTGGCCCACAGTGCGAAGGACTGCTGATTTCAGGAAGGGAATACTAGTTACCCTCAAATACAAATCAATAAAATCAAAAGAGCTTTTTTCCACACTACATAAACATTAATTACACATACAGTACATAACAGCAACAAATAAAAATACTCACATAAGGCTGGGGTATTATCATTAATAGCCCATATATGGGGACATAAAATTAGTAATAATATACGCACAAATTTAGCAACAATGATATCCTCTCTACACTAGAACCAAGAGTAGACTAAAACTGCTTTTATGTATCCATGTAGCAACTTTGTATCCTTTATTTTGAATAATCACAGTTATTATATTTGGAAATGAGTCCAAAGCAGTGTAGCAATCTGTTAATGAGGCGTGCAGATCGAGCTTGTTTGTGCTCAATATTTACTAAGTTGTTGATAAGCAGGACTTAAGTTAAGGGCCCCATACATATGCCGGCTAGTTCACAATCCCCCAAATGGACCGGAACCTCCAATCTGCAGTTCGGAAATGCAGACCGGCAGCCATCGATGGCCGCTGATCTGTTGGGGAATCTGTGAAATTCTACACGTTAAAAAACCCTGATTTGTGATATGCAAATCAGTGAAATCCAGCATGTTGGACGTCGACGTCTGGGGATCAGGGAATTGCTCCAATCTGTCGCTCGTGTATGGGGGCCTTTAGTTAATGGCATCCAATTAATGTTTCATAAACACCTGCATGTAATGATCTTATTCAAATCTGTCCAATCTGTCCAATAGACTAATGTTAGTTGCAGCAAACTATATTTAATATAATATATTTAATATCCAGTTTTGTTAGCATCCATAGGGCATAATAGAAGCCACTGTAAATTGTAAAACCAGGATCTCTGGAGATGGGATGGTACATTACATTATGAGCGTTCTCCCGTTATTTTTAATGTAAACGCATGTGGTATGAATATTTTACAGGTGAAATAAAATTCTTATTGTTAATTTGAGACATAAATGAATCTAATCTGTGTGGTGTTTGAGGAGAAAAATAGGAGTGTTGAAATGAATAGAGGTAGTGATCCTACTGTAGCAGCAGGCAAGACCCTACAGTGACGTGTTCACTGCTTCTACAAAGCAGACGTCTACATGCTCTCACTATGGGGACAGTTCCCAGAGCTGGAACACTTGGTAAGTAACAGATAATGCTCACCTGGACTCGATGGCTCCACAGGAGGAGGGAAGTTCAATGTTAACATTAGATTCCTTAAGACTCTATTTATAGATGACACCTTGATAGAAGATAATTTTTAGTTAGATTTTTGCTAAATATATTTAAACACACATTAGTAGATTTCATTCCAATACATACGTGTATTTTAAGAGCTAATAGACTACCTTTCCCAGTGCTTACAGCTTACACCATGTCAATCATTTGTCATTCAAGATGATTCCATAGCATTAAATGTCATCTGACATCAATCATGGACCATAATCAGGATTATTCCAGTATTTAACTCCAGTCATCAAACTGAATATGTGATTATGCTGCAGTTATGATATGTTCCTAATGCTGCTCACAAACACACCAGTAATATTTATTATTGCAGCAATAGGTAGAACTGTTTTATTCTGTCACATTTCCTGATGGAAACTCAATAACGTTAACACACACTGACATCAAGCTATTCAACTGGACCATAATATCTTACATATTGTTTTACCAACTAATACTAAACAAATTCTAAGCTATATACTGTTGATTTTGTTATGCCATATGGCATTATCTTTAGTTACATATATAGATATTTGCTGTTATAAAGAGATTCTATTTTTTATTTATTGAAGCTTAGTTATGCAGTTTACACCTAAACACATACTGAACAATTAAGAGTTTTAAGAAATTATTTGCATATATCAGGAAAGTTTTACTCATCTCTTTACCACAAACTTTAAATATATACATCTAAACCCCTATAATTTAAACAAAGAAAGGTAAGAGTACAAACAAGTTAGCACATTGTCCAGGTGTTACAGAATCCTGCACAGCTGTGTAATGCTGGGTACACGTTTAACAGATATATCTGAAGATCGAGTGTGCAGATGATGGTTGTTTGTACACACTGAACAACCATCATCTGTTTTCAGTGTGTAAGAGGAGGCTGGTCCCGCTGGCCCAGAGGCATGTCCACTCCCCTCCCCGCGGCTGCCGCTGTATTTGTACGGTCGGTCTGCAGACCTCCTGTACACACTTACCGATGGACAGATATGTCTGCAGACATATCTGTCCATCGGCTGTGCAACACAGCCAATGTGATATGTCTGTGAACGACGTCGCTCACAAACATATCGCGGGTACACACTGGCCAATGGGCAGCAGATATATTGGCCGATCAATTGATTGGCCAATATATCTGTCGGTGTGTACCCAGCTTTTGTCCTCTAGAGCCAGGGAGAGGATCTTCCGCCAATAACAGCC
Organism: Taudactylus pleione; assembly: GCA_031769625.1. Taxonomy (NCBI): domain Eukaryota; kingdom Metazoa; phylum Chordata; class Amphibia; order Anura; family Myobatrachidae; genus Taudactylus; species Taudactylus pleione. The sequence continues at coordinate 40,787,432 of JAUIMM010000018.1, forward strand.
ACCCACTGTTCCCTTAATAAATAAAAATAAATAAATAAATGTTCACACAGGTACTTAGAACCTCATTCAGAGTCGGTCGTTGCGGCCGCCACAGATGTTCGCTAAACTGCGCATGCGGAATAGCTATTACGATCAGAAATTGCTCTCTCCTTCAACTTGGCCAGGTCGTTAGTTTGAGTGACAGGATGAGGCGTTTGTGGGTGGTAACAGGGGAAGGTGCTTGTGAACGGGGGAGTGGAGATCCGAATGCAGGCGTGCCTGACTATGCAAACGGCGTTTTATGGGAGTGCATAATTAACTAAGTAGTGTCATGGCACACGTGACATGGGAGGTTTTTACACTGACTTGATCGTAGTGTTTAAGAGAGGGTATGGTCAACCTTAAGCTCTACGACCAGCTCCGATGGTCTCGATTAATCCTTATATGCCCGGAGATGACGTGTAATGGGAACGAGAAGGGGACGTATTTTTTGTCTTACGGCCGCATCCTCCCCTTGCTTGTCCAGCTAACGATCCCATCTTAACGACGCAACTTGCGAGCGCTTCATTTGCACATCCGGACCCTTTTTCCTTACGACCGTGCGGCCGCAACGATCGACTCTGAATGAGGTCCTTAGGTTGCTGCCTGGACTGAAGCCTCCATCAGCAGAGGTTTACACAACTGACGAAAAACCGCAGGACTGCTGGCATAAGACAAGGTTAATGCTATGAAGTGGCAGTCCTACCACTGCAGGAACTAGCTGGAGTGAAGCTGCAGGCAGAATGTAACTTGTACAGGAACAATGTAAAAGTACACTGGCAGTGGCAAGTGGTAATGGTCTCAGGTGCATCTAGGGACTATGGTGTGACTGAGTCACCAGGCATAAAGCAGCTAAACACCGGGTTGATAGTCACTAGCTAAGGAGTAGGAGAAACCGGGACTGTGGTACAGCAGGGTCTCAGGCTATGGCACGACCGGCTATGAATTCTGGTGCAGCTGAGCCGCGAAGTGGCTGGATAGTGGTTTGGAGTGACTAGGCTGCAGAGTGACAGGAGTGAGGGCTAATATGCGACTAGGCCGCAGCTGGAGCTGCTGGTCCATAGACGAGACTGTGGTACAACAGGATTGAGCACAACAGTGTGGTTAGGCCACTGGCTAATGTAGCAGACTAGAGTCCTAGGTATGGCTATGCCGCCAACTGAGGTATGACAGACAGGTGATTGCTGGTGTGGTTAGATCGCAGGCAGGAGGCAGTGAGATGGAGAGCACTGCTGGCTTGAAATGGCTGATAACTGACTGACGCGGCTATGGTGTGGAGATGCCTCGGGCTGTGGACAGGTAGGCCGCGGCTGCAGAAGTCATTGCTCTGGATGGTACCAACTGCAAGGACATGAGCAGGTAGAATAACAGTGGAAGAAACCAGGGAGACTTTTGATCAGGAAGACAGGTTCAGGAAACTGGTGACAAAAATTACTGAACGCAGGAACTGCAGAACACGGTGAGACTGGCTAAGACTCAGGCTTCTGAGCACAGGGAACCGCACATACTCTGGAAGTCAGGCAATATCACTGACAGGAAGTGTAGGGCTGGCTGTATCTTAACAGAAGCAGGGACCAATGAGAGCAAGTACTGCAGAGATCCTCCTTAATGAATGATTGCAGCTGTGAGCTGCACATAGACTGACAGAAAGAAATGCAGCTATGAGCTGTACACACACACAGAGTCCCAGCTGCCTAGAAACAGACAGGACTGGAATCTAAGGCATAATGCAGCGTCCCAGTCACCTAATACGGCCGGGATCTGCAACCAAGATTATCCGCTGCTGTGGAATCTAACACCAGGGATCTTTTGTAACTAATCTACAGACCCTACTGTACATATACTTTATTATCTCTTGTAACCCTAATATACAGTAGACTTTATTTATCAATGGGGATTGAACCATCTGAGGTATTTGCCTTCAGGGGATCAAGAAGAACAGGTGGTCTCGTGTGCATAATCGTGTCTCGTACCAGCCGCTGTGGTGGAAGAACTTCCAAACCTGTTATTTTGTGGCAAGTTAGAACGTTTCAATAAAATGTTCCCAGACTTTGAAAAGCTTTTTGTTTGTTTTCCATTTGTAGCTCTGCTTCCAGCCAGTCTATTTGTAAGGCATGAAAAAGTTTCTCCTTAAAAAGCAAGAAGGATAGGGGGCTGCATTTCTGTGTGGCTGTAGATAGGATAAGACCTTCTTACTACTGTGTGTAGATGGTAATTAGCAAAACTCCAAACCCAGATACAGGAAGGCGTTCATAATGATAAAGTGGTGGTGTGAGGAATGGTAGTCTCTGTGGTAAATATTTAAATACATCTCCATATACATCACTGGTGGCAAAGATGTCATAAATGCAATAGTGAGCAAAATGAGGATACCAATGAAAACATCATATCTATATATATATATATATATATATATATATATATAATTTCCTTGTGGCTGGTCTTGTATACACTAGGGTGCACCAGCCAAAACTTTGCCTAGGGCACCGAATTGCCAAGGGCCTGCTCTGCATGGGATAGCAGTATGCAAAAGGAATGGTAGGTACTGTGACATCTTTGTAATGCTCATATCTGCATCAGTTGTAATATGACATCTCGTGAGTCAGTTTGAACATGGGTTAGGCTGCTCATGGCAAGGCGACGTGAATTATCGGAGTTCGAATGGGGCATGATAGTGGGTGCATGACAGATGGGACATTCCATTTCTGAAATTGTGCAAACATTCAACATTCCTCGTTCTACGGTGTCACATGTGTACCGGGAATACCTCTTGGAAGACATTACCACCCACAGTGGCTGACCACATGTGCTTAATGATCATGATCAGTGGCCTCTGGCCATAATTATCTGTGGTAACAAACAAGCGACACTGGCTCAAATCACATCCACATTCAATGCAGGAGGTACAAGACGCATATCCAGCACGTCAGTGCAGCGTTCTTTTGCTACCATGGGATATGGGAGCAGAAGACCCACCAGAGTACCACTGTTGACACTATAACATTGGGCACAGCGCCTCACTGCCTCACCTTGGTCTGTGACATCGCTAATTTGACTCTGAAGAACTGGCAACATGTGGCATGGTCCAATGAGTCACAGTTTCAGTTGTTTCAGGCTGATGGTAGGCCATGGACCCCAGTTGTCAACAAGGCACTGTGAAGACTGGTGGTGGTTCTATAATGGTGTGGGGTGTGTTCACATTGCATGGGTTGGGTCCGGTAGTCCGCCTAAACACGTCATTGACCGGTAACTGCTACATTGCATTGCTTGATGACAATTTGCAGCACATGATGGAATATTCTCAAGTTGTCCAGAATTGGTTTATTGATCATTCTGGAGAGTTCTGACAAATGGTGTGGCCACCACGTTCATCTGACATGAACCCAATCAGGCATTATGGGACATGGTGGATAGGTCCATTCGCACCCAAGATCCTGCACCTACAAATATCAGGGAGCTGTGGAAAGCTATCCAAATGATATGGGTCAACATCTCTCTAGAGGTCTTCCGTCCACTTGTAGAATCAATGCCACGTCGAGTTGCTGCACTTCGTGGGCTGAAGGGGGTCCTACACGAATCTAGGCATCTATCCCATGACTTTTGGCACTTCAGTGTATAAAGAAGCAATCTCTTTTTATGTATTGGTTCAGCATTAGACAACAAATGTCCAGATGGTCAGCCTGTGTAAGTACCCTCACCACTTCGCTCGTATGGTGTTGAGCTTACAGGGCATAATTGTCATGGATTTTTCTCATGCCTGATTTTCTGTTTTACCAGACTATGAGATGTCCACTGGAATTCAGGGGCGTATCTATAATGGGTTCAGGGTGTGCGGGGCACACGGGCCCCTGGGTCCAGGGGGGCCCCGCAATGCATCGCACACCCTGCACCCATATAATTTAAAACTCACCTGTCCATGGTCCTGCATTGGGTGTCTGTGCTGCACAGAACACTGTAAAATGGCCGCCGCGCCATTTTTCTGGTGTTCTGCGCATGCGCAGTAGACTCTAGGCACACTCTAGTGCCCAGTCTAATGCTTCTGCGGTTGCTGGCCAGCTGCGTCAGTCGGCTGCCGGCCGCGGGGAGAGAGGAGGGGGCCCTGCACAGAGAAAGCCGTCGGGCCCCCTCCTCTCTTAAGACGCCCCTGCTGGAATTGATTCCCACCCGCTCTTATATAGTGATGGGGTAGGCAACTAAGACATATTCAAAGTCTAAGTTTCCCATCAGAGGTAGATGAGTAGATCATTTTTATCAGTAATTCACATGTGAAGCTTCTGCATGGCTAAAATAACTTATTTTTAATTGACTTTATCATATATGTATAATTAGCTTTTCCTGAAGCTTGCAATGAACAAGGTTAAAATTGTTGCAAATTAATGTGTATACTGGAAATGGCCTCACTGTGTTAGCATTTAGTTCCGACAATGGCTTAATGCTTGAGCCAATAAGATAGGTTTACCCATCGTACTGACAGCATGACATTTGCTTGACGTTTCTCCTAGAACTAACCTTATTTTAGTGAGGCAATTTCTCTTTTGGACCCAAATCACACTTACCGCCATGGCTACCCTTTACTAAAAGTCTGACTCTTCCTGAAAACTTACTAAACACAATGCTTTATTTTTCTAACTTAATTCTGGGCTTTTCAGCAAAGTCCCATAGATCACCTGGAAAGAGTTTTCTTTAGATATGACACAAATTCATACTGCCCTGTGTACTAGCTATAGTTACATCCATAGATCAGCACTGTGTCATATACAGGAGCAACATAAATAAACAACTGTTCTTAGCTGTGGTAAAGCTTGCTTTGAACAACACAGATGGAGCCAGAAATATAACATAAGCCACATGAATACGTACAGTTACTTTATATTGTACACTTTTATCATTTTCTTGTTTGTATTGGGTATAATAGTGATTTGTTGGATTTCAGGCAGGTTACCAATTACTCTTCATTTTCACTTTGGACTTTCTGTGATGATTATTGATCTCCTTCATTGAATTATTGTTATTACTACAATGGGGGGTTCACACAGTATAGGAATGGCTGTGCCTGGTAACTGAGAGGCAGAATCCTGCAGCTCTGATTGTATTCTAAATAATATTGGAGAGGAAGAGCACTTTCTGTTGAAAGAGGAGTGTGCTATTGCGCAGACTTTATTTTCCTGTCCCTCCAGAGAGGCTTCAGGCTCTGTTCCAAGATGGCATCCAAGGTCATTACTGTCAGTACTGTGTAGAGTGACATGGTGGAAGACCGAAGTCTCCTGCTTAGCTTGTATAACTATAGAGACCCGGTTAACTACCTGCATGTTTCAGCATCATGACACCTTGAGAAAGGCTCTGAGGGAGCAGAAACGCGTTGGTGAGAAAGGAGTAGCAGTAAGAGTGCCAGGTGAAAGGGACAGAGGACTAACCACCAGAGTGTAAAGCTAGGAAAACTACACGAACCTATCCCGGGAGGTGATTGTATATATTCCTGCATATGTCATTTTTGGGTGTGTGTGATCCTACACCCCATTATATCTGGTACGCTGCCTCCTATATGCACTTGTTTGAATGTTTTTAAGTTGAAATAAACTGTACTTCACTATATACCATTTTTATAATTTTTTTGAGGAAAATTGAAATGGTCCATTAAGGAGATAGACCCACCATTCAAAGAATTTTATTGTATGAATCATTGCGAAAGGAACATCACAGGAACTTATTTCTTGGGGGAACTGCCTCATCCATATACTGTCTAACACTTGATACCTATCTCAGAGGAGCGCAGAGATTTGCAAGTACTGTATTTTGTTTCAGCATCATGCACAGCTACCTGCAAGCAGCATACACTCACTGGCTGGTGAGCTGTATATAACCCTGCTTAGTTCAAGCTTTGCTCCATCTCCAATGTGCATGTAACAGTGAGTACAACTGTACTTGCTATCTATCAATAAACCAATGCTTATCTATCAATGCTTTATCTATCAATAAAACAATGGTTAAGTAACTTGGCTGTTCATAGTTTGATTCACACCTGCACACACATCAATTTCTCCGCCTTTTCTCAACTGTCAGGTGTAGCCATGTAGAGATTAATGAGAGAAAGGGAACTCTGCTAAACTGCAACCCCCTTAGCACCCTTGCCTGGCCCCACTAAAAGTAAAGCCTAGATCTGCCACTGGTCACTTGCTGTACCACTTGAGGGTAGCATTTTTTTATTTTATTTTACAGTTAATATTGGCGTAATGCTCTAAAACACAGGTTCTCAAACTCGGTCCTCAGGACCCCAAACAGTGCATGTTTTCCAGGTCTCTCACAGAATCACAAGTGAGATAATTAGCTCCACCTGTGGAGCTTTTAAAATGTGTCAGTGAGTAATGAATATACCTGTGCACCTGCTGGGTGAACTGCAAAAAGTGAACTGTGTGGGGTCCTGAGGACCGAGTTTGAGAACCCCTGCTCTAAAATCTTCAAACTCAAAAGAGAGTCCAAAGTGCTATAGACATGGTTTAAAAACGTGAAGATGATGTTTATGTAGATTGTACATGTTGCTTATCTAGATATTCTGCAGCGTGAAATAATTACATGGCCCATTAAAATGCATCTTGTCTACATTGGTTCATAATTGGGTGTATCTCCTACTCACACTAGGAATCTTATCTACAGGGCAGACTCTGTCAGTAAGCAGCTTTTCCCGGATCTCCCAGGCAAAGATCGATGGATGCTCCCACTTCAGTTGAGCAATCTTCATTACCACTTTGGGAGTAGCCAGTCGAGGTTTACTTCCTCCTATTGCCTTTGGCTCCACAAACCCTGTCTGGTAATAGCGACCCAAAATTTTACTCACACAACCATTGGACACCTGTAACATGATAAAGGTGAATTTCATCTGTCAGTAACCTTAATCATCATGGTAGATATCTACAATTTACATGTATTTTCTCCACTTTGAAATTTTGATATAGTTGGATAAGTACGGTTTATCAGCAAACATGTCCTATAGTTCAAGTTCAGCTACTAAAGTGACTTACACAAAGAAAGGAATAAAAGTGACTTACACAAAGAAAGGAATAAAAGTGACTTAAAATGTTACTTTAACTGTAAAACATATCTATAAAATGTTATATCAATTTAAAGTCATTTGGATTGCATCAATTAAAGTAATTTTTATAGATTTGGCATACAGTTTATACAAAACAGTAAACTACAGAAGTATGCAAATGATATTTTAAATATGTAATAATTATAAAATATGTAATAATTATTAGACTCAACTCAAGTTTTTTTGCATATCATAGTTTTCCTGATGCAGTGAGGTATATTCATGTGTTACTGTATCTAAGATTCTAGGTCCTCAATTTAAAAAAAAAACAAATTGGATTTTTGAAGGTGGCAGCTTGGGCAGAAAATAACGTAGATGCCATTCACTGGTCAGGTAATAGCCCAGATGCAAATCCAAAGAAAATCTTTGGGCAATTTCAAAGAAATAAGTCAAGAAGACGATCACCACCAAGACTGGCCTCGTAGAAGAGCTTATCCGAATATGGCATAGGGATGAAGACATCAAGAGAAACTGTGAAACTCTCATGAACAGCAGCGAAACCATAACAAATTATATCATACAAAGTATTAATAGCTGTAAACAGTGTGTCAATAAAAGAGTTTTATACAAAAAGTTTTTTTTTAGTAAAACAAAAAAAAGCAAAAATTAGTTATAACATTATGGAGCCGATTCAATTAACCACAAGGAAGGCGAGTTGCCACGGAAACGCTACCAACAGTCCCACAATTCGCTCCTCTCGCTACCTGATGTTATTCCAAACTCATGGATTTTACTAAAAATAAGTTCACTTTTACTATAACATTCCTTCTTTCTTATTTCTATCCCATTTAGCAAAGTAAGCAGAAGCGGGGCCAGTACCTAGGACCTTTCTTTTACAGTACATGAAGCTATAAGTAAAAGTGCCCCAATGTGCTCTATGTTTAATACCTTTTATTAAGCTGTATGTGATCAACATACAATAGACAAGCTCTCTGACAGCATGCTGAGTGCTCACAGTGCGACTGGCTTGTGTTGGCCTCTGAATTGTAACTGATGAATGCGGTGGAACAGAAAAAGGGATCCCACCAACTTGTCACAGGGCATGCCAAGTAAGAACGAAGTAATGTTGGGACCAAAAAAATGCTCCTTTAAATGCTTTTTTCCTGTTTACTTAAATTTTTTAAAGCAAAAGCCCCTAAAAAGCTATTGTGTAATATGTAAGTCCCCTTAATATTATTTTAAAGAATTTGATTTACATAGCAGATGTTTTATGCCAAAAATGAAATTAAAAAAATGAACATAAAGAAAATAAATCAGACTAACAAGCATTTAAAGAATATATTGTATTTATTTCAGGTATGATATGTTATGTCAACATTCAGAATGTCAACACCTAAATGTCAACATATTCTGAATGTCAAAGTTCAGAATGTTGGCATGGATGTTATGTTGACATAGTCATAATGTTGACATGATCATAAGAGCCCTAACACAAACCCTAATGGCAGCCTAACCCTATCCCTAAACCTTATTCCTTTCCGCAGCCTAACACTAAACCTAAACACAAGTTCAAAGCTCCTGGCTGCTTCCTCAAGCAGTAAAGAAGTGATTCATTTATTTACAACTGAAGGAATCGGCCAGGAGCCGTGAAGCGCATACAGTTACCCCACCAGTGAGAATCTCTTATATTTCTACTTTATAGTATGCTTCATTTTTGGTTTATCCTATTTTATGCCTAAATGTTATTATATTGATGCTGTGGTATTTATTATAAATTGTGTATCTTATTTTTCAATTTACTGTCTGTTATTGTGAAAACTGTTTTATTTACTATATTAACTTGTTTATCCATGACAAAAAATGGTATGCTTTAAAAATACCACGTATAAATGAATAAATAAATTAACTTTATGTAACTTTTGGGTCACCTCCTTTGTTAAATATATTAAGTTAATGATATACATGGAGTGATATACATCTATTTTATATATCAGTGACAACTTTTTGGCCCCACCCAAAACACATATTTGCTCTTTCCCTATGGGGGAGTAAGGGAGGGCTAGTCACAGTATTATGTCATAGACAATTTTGTGTTATACACTTGCACCCTCCCAGAGCCAGATAGACCTTTTGTATATACTGATCTGTCCCTCAAGGATCTGGGAGACCCTTATTTCTCCTAAGACTGTAGGTACAGGGTGACTTTTGGTGGCGTCCATACCTATTTAATTTCAGATATAGAAACTTACCTGCAAGATCCTGGAGATGTCACATGCTCTTATTCCACTTGAGGCCAGTTCTATTATTCTCTTCCTCTTACATGTAGGGAGAGGACGTCCATTCACAAACAGCCCACCTAGCTGGTTTACACTGCTCACACCTAGAAAGCAAGGATAGAGGGAGAGAAAGGGAGGGATAGAGAGGAAGAGAGAGAGAGAAGAGAAAACTGTAATCCTCTTTCCGTCACACTGTTCTAAAGAAAAGCTCAAATCATTTCAATGTAAACTGGATTTTGTGTATATCACTCCGTGTATATCACTCCATCTATATTACTCCATGTATATTACTCCATATATATCACTCCATGTATATTACTCCATACATATCACTCCATGTATATTACTCCATGTATATTACTCCATATACAGTATATCACTCCATATACAGTCAGGTCCATAAATATTGGGACATTGACAGAATTTTCAGATTTTGGCCTCTATTCACCACCACAATGGTTTTGAAATGAAACAAACAAGATGTGCTTTAACTGCAAACTTTCAGATTTAATTTGAGGGTAATTACATCCAAATCGGGTGAACGGTGCTAGGAATTACAACAGTTTCAATATGTGCCTCCCACTTTTTAAGGGGCCAAAAGTAATGGGACTATCAACTCAAAAGCTATTTCTTGGACAGGTGTGGGCTATTCCCTCATTATTTCATTATCAATTAAGCAGGTAAAAGGTCTGGAGTTGATTCTAGGTGTGACATTTGCATTTGGAATCAGTTGCTGTCGACTCTCAATATGAGATCCAAAGAGCTGTCACTATCAGTGAAGCAAGCCATCATTAGGCTGAAAAATCAAAACAAACCCATCAGAGAGATAGCAAAAACATTAGGTGTGGCCAAATCAACTGTTTGGAACATTCTTAAAAAGAAAGAACGCACCGGAGATCTCAGCAACACCAAAAGACCCGGAAGACCATGGAAAACAACTGTGGTGGATGACAAAAGAATTATTTCTCTGGTGAAGAAAAACCCCTTCACGACAGTTGGCCAAATCAAGAACACTCTCCAGGAGGTAGATGTATATGTGTCAAAGTCAACAATGAAGAGAAAAGTTCACAAGAGTGAATATAGAGGGTTCACCACAGGATATAAACCATTGGTGAGCCACAAAAACAGGAAGACCAGATTAGAGTTTGCCAAACAACATCTAAAAAAGCCATTACAGTTCTGGAACAACATCCTATGGACAGATGAGACAAAGATCAACTTGTACCACAGTGATGGGAAGAGAAGAGAATGAAAGGAACTGCTTATGATCCAAAACATACCACTTCATCAGTGAAGCATGGTGGTGGTAGTGTCATGGCATGGGCATGTATGGCTGCCAATGGAACTGGTTCCCTTGTATTTATTGATGATGTGACTGCTGACAAAAGCAGCAGAATGAATTCTGAAGTGTTTCGGGCAATATTATATGCTCATATTCAGTCAAATGCTTCAGAACTCATTGGACGGCGCTTCACAGTGCAGATGGACAATGACCCGAAGCATACTGCAAAAGCAACCAAAGAGTTTTTTAAGGCTAAAAAGTGGAATGTTATGCAATGGCCAAGTCAATCCCCTAACCTGAATCCGATTGAGCATGCATTTCACTTGATGAAGACAAAACTGAAGGGAAAATGCCCCAAGAACAAGCAGGAACTGAAGACATTTGCAGTAGAGGCCTGGCAGAGTATCACCAGGGATGAAACCCAGCGTCTGGTGATCTCTATGCGTTCCAGACTTCAGGCTGTAATTGCCTGCAAAGGATTTGCAACAAAGTATTAAAAAGTGAATGTTAGATTTAGGATTGTTTAGTTTGTCCCATTACTTTTGGCCCCTTAAAAAGTGGGAGGCACATATAGAAACCGTTGTAATTCCTACACCGTTCACCTGATTTGGATGTAATTACCCTCAAATTAAATCTGAAAGTCTGCAGTTAAATCACATCTTGTTTGTTTAATTTCAAAGCCATTGTGGTGGTGAATAGAGGCCAAAATCTGAAAATTCTGTCAATGTCCCAATATTTATGGACCTGACTGTATATCACTCCATATATCACTCCGTGTATATCACTCCATCTGTATTACTCCATGTATATTACTCCATGTATATCACTCCATGTATATCCCTCCATGTATATCACTCCATGTATATTACTACATATATATCATTCCATGTATATCACTCCATGTATATCACTCCATGTATATTACTCCATATATATCATTCCATGTATATCACTCCATGTATATTACTCCATGTATATTACTCCATGTATATTACTCCATATATATCACTCCATGTATATCACTCCATATATATCACTCCATGTATATTACTCCATATATATCACTCCATGTATATTACTCCATGTATATTACTCCATATACAGTATATCACTCCATATATATCACTCCATATATCACTCCGTGTATATCACTCCATCTGTATTACTCCATATATATCACTCCATGTATATTACTCCATGTATATCACTCCATCTATATATCACTCCATGTATATTACTCCATGTATATCACTCCATGTATATCACTCCATGTATATTACTCCATATATATCATTCCATGTATATCACTCCATGTATATTACTCCATATATATCATTCCATGTATATCACTCCATGTATATCACTCCATGTATATTACTCCATATATATCATTCCATGTATATCACTCCATGTATATTACTCCATATATATCATTCCATGTATATCACTCCATGTATATCACTCCATGTATATTACTCCATGTATATTACTCCATATATATCACTCCATGTATATCACTCCATATATATCACTCCATGTATATTACTCCATATATATCACTCCATGTATATTACTCCATGTATATTACTCCATATATATTACTCCATGTATATCACTCCATGTATATCACTCCATGTATATTACTCCATATATATCATTCCATGTATATCACTCCATGTATATTACTCCATATATATCATTCCATGTATATCACTCCATATATATCACTCCATGTATATCACTCCATGTATATCACTCCATGTATATTACTCCATATATATCATTCCATGTATATCACTCCATGTATATTACTCCATATATATCATTCCATGTATATCACTCCATGTATATCACTCCATGTATATTACTCCATGTATATTACTCCATATATATCACTCCATGTATATCACTCCATATATATCACTCCATGTATATTACTCCATATATATCACTCCATGTATATTACTCCATGTATATTACTCCATATACAGTATATCACTCCATATATATCACTCCATATGACCATTGTAGATTCAATGGTGGATCAACCAGAGCAAACATTTATTAAAATAAATTAAAACTTTCAATCATTACATGTGAGAACTCCACAATTAATTCAGGTATGTTGCAGTATCACTACTCAGCATACAGCCCAGTGAAAATCCCAACACCTCAGGAGGGCTTAGACAACATGCACACCTTGGATACCCCTGTGATGCTACCTGCAGGAGCTATCTATCTCTTTCTTGAGACATGCACTGATCAGAGGTTCAATATATATTTTAATATATTTAAAAAAAAATCCTGCCTTTTCGCCTTTCAACAGAACTCCTGTGGATCTATTATTGAATCTACAATGGACAATCAATGAAAATCAATGTATTTTTTTTTTTTACTACATTTCAAAGACAATGTAAAGCAAGTACAAATGAATGTCATGGAAGAAGTGATTAAGGGCATATTTATTAATTATCAGGAGTTAGACCCAATCTTTATAATTTCTTAATGTCACTTATTGCATTAATAAAAAAATTTAAATAAAAATACCTGCACGGTCAGGGGCTTCAAAGGGAGCCTGTACCTGTAATGTGTTATAAGTGATCCCTAATGCGATCACTTAACTTCTCCTTCAGGACCCTGAAACACTACTGTGTATACATGACCTGCTGACCACGCTTAGTGGCCATTGCTGAGGAGAGGTCCTACATATTGCTCTCTAGGTAATTTGTGCATTATGTAGCCCATAGCTATAATGGCTAAGGCCATCTGAAGATAGCATTAGCTACTGGGACCATGTATTGGTTTCCGGTGGATATTCTGCAAATATTAATATATATTACTATAATATTAATTAATAAATAGGCTCGTACTGTAAATATCAGAATTAATTTAGCACTTATATTAATCATCTAATTAGATTTGTTCAGGAGGCAAAACTTCTGTGCCACACACTGGGCCTCATCAAGCCTGACTCAGACCTGGACGCCAGTAAAACATCAGGTGCAAGCGCCCAATGTTGTACTTCTGCACATGCCCACACAACTCTGAATAGCTGCAATGCTGTCCTCACACTCACTACACACTTTTCCTGCGTGCAAACACCCAATTGATGCCTTTTTACAGCTGCTCAGACCGCAAGTAGAGAAACAACTGAAAGCCGCATGACTCTGAATCAACCGTAATTGCTCTAAGTTGCTTATGCAGCCTCCAATGCATGTGTAGTTTGCAGAAAATCCTGATTGTCTGCAGATGGTATTGTCTGCAGCACTGACTCAGGCCCAGCGTGTCTAAGCTTTGGAACTATTACAATGTCATATGCTGTACATGCATGATTGCAATAGGCCCAATTATGCAAACAAACATAAAGTGTGAAATGTGTCATAAATTACCGTGTTTTACAAATAAGTGTTTTGTGTTTTGGTTTTGGATCTGGATTGGTTTTGCCGAAACCACCCTTCCATGTTTTGGGTTCTGGGTTTTGTGTTTTGGAACTGTATTTTTTTGGAAAAAAGCATAAAAACAGCTAAAATCACAGAATTTGTGGGTTTTTCTGTTCCTATGCTATTATTAAACTCAATAACATTAGTTTCTACTCATTTCCAGTCTAATCTGAACACCTCACACCTCACAATAGTGTTTTTAGTCCAAAGGGTTGCACCGAGGTAGCTGGATGACTATGCTAAGCAACACAAGTGGGCGGCACAAACACGTGGCCCATCTAGGAGTGACACTGCAGTGGCAGACAGGATGGCAGTTTGAAAAACTAGGCCCCAAACAGTACATAATGCAAAGAAAAAAAAGAGGTGCAAGATGGAATTGTCCTTGGGCCCTCCCATCCACCCTTATGTTGTATAAACAGGACATGCACACTTTAACAAACCAATCATTTCAGCGCCAGAGTCTGCCACACGACTGTGGCTGAAATTATTGGTTCGTTTGGGCCCCCACAAAACAAGCTGGCAATTAATCTGTCCCTGCACAAACTGACTCTACGGAGGCAAGATGTCATCCTCATCCTCATCATCCACCAATTTCTCACCCTCTTCAGTGTTGTGTACATCCTCATCCTCACAGAGTATTAATTAGTCCCTGCTGGAATCCACCACCACAGATCCCTCTGTACTTTCTGGAGGTTGGTCTCCCTGGAAGAATTGATAATTCATTTTGATGAACATCATCTTCTCCACATTTGTGGAAGCAACTTCCTATGCCTTTTGCTGACAAGGTTCCCGGCTGCACTAAACACTCTTTCGGAGTACACACTGGAGGGGGGACAACTCAGGTAAAATAGAGCCAGTTTGTACAGGGGCCTCCAAATTGCCTCTTCTTCCTGCCAGTACAGGTACGGACTGTCTGACATGCTTACTTGGATGCTGTCACGGTTGTAATCCTCCACCATTCTGTAAATGATGACAGTATCATATGCAGTGACAGTAGACTTGGCAGAAATTGTTGGCATGTCCTTCAGTCCAGACCAGATGTCCAAACTTGGTCCTGTCTGCCCTCCATCACTGTCAGCGGGTTGCTTAGGATATCTAAGTCGTTTCCTGGCAGCCCCAGTTGCGGGAGAAAATGAAGGAGCTGTTGACGTGTCACATTCCGCTTCAGCTGTCAGTGTTTTCACCAGCAGGTATTTGCACCTCTGCAGGCTTGTGTCCTCTGGAAAGAGAGACACCACATAGGCTTTAAACCTAGGATTGAGCACGGTTGCCAAAATGTAGTGGTCTGATTTCAACAGATTGGCCACCCTCGAATCCTGGCAAAGCGAATGAAGGGCTTCGTCCACAAGTCCCACAAACCGAGCAGAATCACTCCGTATTAGCTCTTCCTTCACTTTCTACAGCTGCTTCTGCAAAAGCCTGATGAGGGGAATGACTCAAGCTGGCAGTGTCTGAACTGATTTCACGTGTGGCAAGTTAGAAGGGCTGGAGAACCTTGCACAACTCAGAAATCATTCTCCACTGCGCTTGAGTCAGGTGCATACCCCCTCTTTTGCCTATGTCATAGGTGGATGTATAGGCTTGAAAAGCCTTTTACTGCTCCTCCATCCTCGTCACAACCTCTTGCTTCAGGTGATGGCAGGGCAAGTTCAAGAGTGTTTGCTGGTGCTCCAGTCTTCGGCACGCAGTCGCTAAATGGCAAAAGTGGCCCAAAAATTTTTGGGCCACCCAAAGTGTCTCCTTGACGCCCCTGTTGTTTTTCAGAAAATTCTGCTCCACCAAATTTATTGTGTGAGCAAAACATGGGACGTGCTGTAATTTGCCCAGATGTAATGCCCGCACAATATTGGTGGCGTTGTCAGGTATCACAAATCCCCAGGAGAGTCTAAGTGGGGTAAGCCATTGGGCGATGATTTCCCTCAGTTTCTCTAAGAGGTTGTCAGTGGTGTGCCTCTTACTAAAACCGGTGATACACAGCATAGCCTGCCTTGGAACGAGCTGGCATTTCTGAGATGCTGCTACTGGTGATGCGGCTGTTGTTGCTGCATCTACCCAGTGGGCTGTCACAGTCATATAGTCCTTAGTCTGCCCTGTTCCACTTGTCCACATGTCCGTGGTTAAGTGGACATTGGGTACAACCGCATTTTTTAGGACACTGAGGACACTTTTTCTGACTTCTCTGTACATTCTCGGTATCGCCTGCCTAGTGGAATCTAGATGGGATATGGTACCGGGGATACACTACCTCCATCAATTGTCTAAATCCCACTGCACCAATGGCGGATACCGGACACACGTCTAACACCAACATAGCTGTCAAGGCCTCAGTTATCCGCTTTGCTTCAGGATGACTGCTGTCGAACTTCATCCTCCTCGCTAAGGACTGTTGGAGGGTCAATTGCTTAGTAAAAGAAGTAGTGGTGTTCCTACTTCCTTTCTGGGATGTTGAACGACTCCCAGCAGCAACAGCAGCAGTGGCAGTAGTAGGCTTAGCAATGCAGGATCCTCCCAAGGAATCCTGACATGGCCTGCAGGACTACTTCCAATCCTGACTGAGGAGGAAATTAACGAAAAGGGAGTTGACGGTGTGGTTTGCAGGTGCTTGGATACAACAGTACAAAGGGATTTAGGTGTCCCTGGACTGCTTACGGTCTTAGCCACAGCTGAACTTGATAGTAACTTTTTATGAATGCGCTACAGGTGACGTATAAGGGAGGATGTTCCTAGGTGGTTAATGTCCCTACCCCTACTTATTTCACCTTTACATATGCAACATATGGCAAGACAGTGGTTGTCTGGATTTGGACTGAAAGATTTCCAAACCAAAGAGGTGGAATGTTTGGTCTTCTGCCAAGGCATGACCGTGATGGGATTTTTCATCCCACGGACAACAACTGTCTCCCCCGGTGCCTGATTTAAACAAACCACCTCACCTTCAGAATCCTCCTCATCAACTTCCTCCTCAACACCAGTTATACCAATATCCTCATCCTGTTGTACTTCAACAGTGACATCTCCAATTTGATGATCAGCAAGTGGACTGTGGGTACTCCTTCCAGCACTTGCAGAGTGCAAATGGTGGAAGGAGCCACCACTTCCCGTCCAGTGTTGGGAAGGTCAGGCATCGCAACAGTCACCACACTTGGACTCTCCATGGGGATTTGTGATATCTTCTTAGAATTAGAATGCATAGTTCTTTGCTGTGCTTTTGCCAGCTTAACTCGTTTCTAGCGGGAGGAGTGCTTCCATCGTCATGTGAAGCTGAACCACTAGTCATGAACATAGGGGAGGACCTTAGCCATTCCTTGCCACTCTGTGTCATAAATGGCATATTGGCAAGTTTATGTTTCTCCTCAGACGATTTAAATTTCTTTTTTAAGGTCATTTTCCTGAACTTTGCCATTTGGGATTTTATATGCCCTCTACTGTGACAACGTCAGCCTTGGCAGACGACGTTGATGCCATTTCATCGTCTATGTCATGACTAGTGGCAGCAGCTTCAGCACTAGGAGCAGGGGCGCCGAAAGGGGGGGGAGCGGGTACAATTTACCCGGGCCAGGGCTTCCAGAGGGGCCCGGGTCCAGCGCTGCCCCCCCTCCCTCCTCACTATCTCCCAGCACACAGCGTGTGCTGAGATGCAGTGGGAGATTGCTGTAGCTGCTGCTTAGCAGCCGCGAGCAGTCTCCTATGCCTGAGGGGGGGAGCGATCACACTGATCGCGCCCCCCCTGGCTTTGCACCAGGCTGAGGGGCTCGCAGTGCCCCCCTCCCCGGCGCACAGTGCCGCTATGCGGCGCTGCAAGTGTGTACTTTTTTATTCGAGGGGGCGTGGCCACGCCTCCCACGATTAGGCCACGCCCCCTCTTTACCAGGGCCCCGCAGGGCTCTCAACGGCCCTGACTAGGAGGAAATGGTTCTTGATCTTTTCCTATTTTATTTTTATCGGACAAATTTTTGTCCTACATTTATGTGATATTGATATACGTGCGGCTAAGGCGCACACAAACACAGAAAAATATATATTTTTTTATTTTTTGGAGCACTTTGGGGTTACACCACCCTTCAACAGATGAGCCAGCCGGTCCTTTACTTATGACACTGGCGTACACTTGGCACTACTTTGTTGATGCACGTGTGGCTACAGCGCACACAAGTCACAAACACAGAAAAAATAAATGTTTAATTTTTTTTTAGGCACTTTGGGGGTTACACCACCCTTCAACAGATGAGCCAGCTGTCCCTTTACTTATGACACAGGCGCACACTTAGCGCTGCTACTTTGTTGATGCACGTGCGGCTACAGCGCACACAAACAGTAAAAAAAGAATTGTTTTTCTTTTGCACTTGGAGGGAGCACCCCTTATGGACAGAGCACCCCCTGGACAACACTACAGCACCCCTTTAGGACTACAGCCTTTATGGGACACACAAGTCACAAACACAGAAAAAAAAAATATTTTTAATTTTTTTCCGGCACTTTGGGGGTTACACCACCCTTCAACAGACGAGCCAGCTGTCCCTTGATTTATGACACAGGCGCATGCTTGGCGCTGCTACTTTGTTGATGCACGTGCGGCTACAGCGAACACAAGTCACAAACACAGAAAAAAATATTTTTATTTTTTTTCGGCACTTTGGGAGTTACACCACCCTTCAACAGACGAGCCAGCCAGCCCTTTACTTATGACACAGGCGCACGCTTCTTTGTTGATGCACGTGTGGCTAATGCGCACACAAACAGAATTTTTTTTAAAAAAAATTAGCACGTGGGGGGAGCACCCCTGATGGACAGAGCACCCCCTGGACAACACTATAGCACCCCTTTAGTACTACAGCCTTTATGGGACACCGCACAACACAGCCCAGCCAGCCCCTATGGACTTTGGAGTGGACACAGCCCCTATGGACAACAGACTGCACAACACAGCCCAGCCAGCCCCTATGGACTTTGGATTGGACACAGCCCTTATGGACAACAGCAGCACCAGCACAGCAAACTCCCACCCTCCCTCTTCACTGTCCACAGCCAGAGTGAAAAAAGGCGCCGACGCGGGGACCTTTTATAGAATCTAAACCCCGTGATAATCCAACAGTGGGATGATGAAGTTTTGCCTCGATTTCAGATCTGTGCCAGGCGGGAAAACTCGAACCTGACTCGGATCCGTCTCGGATAGAAGGGGCTCTTGGGGGTTCATATTTCAGAAATCCGAACCCGCTCATCCCATATATATATATATATATATATATATATATATACTGTATATATAGTTATGTGTATTAAAATGGCATTATAAAATATATATCCATTCAACATGTATGGCACATTGTGCACAAGGTAATGAAGTAAAATAAGATAATAATATAAGTTTATTTTTCAAGCTAATGATAGAAAACATGGTAAAGATCTAAAGCATGAAAAATGTAATTGTACTCAATCACAAATATATTCATATAAAGTTTACACCCAAAATATTCTATCATTTTACATAAATATTAAGTCAGTCTAAGTGCAAGAAATGGCAATGATTATATGATGATCATTTACAATTATACATTTTTTTTTACAATTTTAGTACATTTTAAATAAAGTATGATATACCAAATTTTTCCTCAATAGACTTTTATGTTTAACATATATAATTTTGATATGATCTGCATGTGTGATAACTTGGTTTGCAAAACTTCCAATTTGACCATTATTTTTCTTGCCTATCGCAATGACATACATTGTTTAAGGCAAATGTAAGAAAAAAATCCAATAATAAATCTATTTAAATGTTGCCATTCTTTAGCCTGCATGGTAAGCCATCTCTTGTATTACAGTTTTCAGAGGCCTTTTTTAATCTTTCAATTAGTCTGAAAGATACATTGTGTTCAGTCAGTACTGCAAAATAATATGCAAGACGCTTTTAAGGAATCAGTAGGGCCAGGGCAAAGAATCCATTAAGATACACTTTCCAACTGTCCCAATTTAGGTGAGACAGTCCCAGTTTAACTTTTCTCTCTATTGCCTGGACTGTAGCATGGTTTACCGTAGCGAGCAGTACAGCACACACTTTCCAATGTTGTGCGTGGCAATGTGAAGGTGTTTTTAAAGGCGAGGAAGGGGATGCTGAGAGTGCCCATTTGTAATACATGAGGGATGACTTACAAACAAATACAAAAGTAGAGTGTGTCAATTTTTTTGAGAGCAATACATCATTATTTAGTTTATAATTGTGTATATTTTGTTTCATGAAAATTTATATTTTCAAAATTTGGCTAAGGTTTAGAATTTGAGATTATTATAAGGACCAATTCAGGACTTGTGCTGATGTGAGGTGTCTATAAGATATATGATTGATTGAGACTTTCAGAATATACTGTAATCGAGATGACTCTTTTCTCATTGGTTTTAGTTTGTTTCCTCTTTGAAACAAGGGTTTCCTAGATTCATCCTTGATTATTTAGGAGATTTCTTATAGAAGCATTCCAGCCTAGGAAGTTAAAAAGAGTACCTCCTGCCTTAATCGTTACTTGTAACCATATTTGCCATATTGTGATCTCATTAGGCAGAATAAGAAAATATTGGAGGGTCAATGACTCCCTTCAATGATGGTTTTTTGCCATCCAATTAGTACAGTACAAAGTACTGGCAACATTTTACTGTCTGGTTCTTCAGCCTAAAGTGCAGGACTGAGATTTTAAGCATGGGACTTTGGCCCTCATTCAGAGGCGGTCACAAGAAGCAATCGCTCTCTCTGAATGAGGGTGGGCGCTTCTTTTTTTTTGTGCGGCCTCCTGGTTGCTAGCTAAGCTGTGGGTTATCACCCACAGCTTAGCGACCGACCAGGGTGATGGTGACCATCGCGACCATCGGGGCTTGCGACGAGACCCTAAGGTTGGGTCTCCGCAACCGCAAGCCCCAAGGAGCTTCCTGCTCTGATCGAGCAGGAAGCTCCCCACTGACATCACTGCTAATGTCAGTGCGGCCGCCCACAAACCGGCAAGCGTTCCGTCAGGAACACCTCCGTTTGTGTAATCACCCCCCTCCCCCGCCTACAAAACGGAGCGAGCTGTCGATCAACATCGACAGCTGCCCCTTTTGTAGTGAGCTCCGGAGCGAGAGAGTTTCTCTCTCACTCCGGGGCTTGAGCAGTGCGGCCGCTGCGTGTGCGCAGGGCCAAAACATTGAGTCGGTTGCGAGTACTCAGCGCTTGCGACCGACTCTGAATGAGGTCATTTGTCTGTTGCACTGATGACATTTCAGCAGGGCTGCCATCAGAAATGGTGGGGCCCGGTACTGAAAAATTAGGCAGGGCCCTCCTCGTCCCGGGGTATGGGGCAGAAGTGGTTGGAGCTGTGGATGTGGTTGGAGCTACTTCGGGGGTGAGAGACAGGGAGGGCTGGACCTATAGCGGGCACAGATTAATCGTTCGTAAATTCTGTTACATTACTTGCTTTGCTGACATTTTTATTTGCACGTTTTTAATTTAATATATCTTAGCACAAGATGTTTTGTGTGTGTGTATATATAAATATATATATATATATATATTTATATATAAAACATACATACGCAAACAAAAGCCTCTGGTGCTTAGCTATATTAAATTAAAACCATGCAAATGTAAGTGTCAGCACAGCAAGTAATGTAACATTACTTACCCACATGTATGTGTGTGATTTTATATATATATATATATATATACTGTATATATATATATATATATATATACTGTATATAATACATAAATCAGGCACTCCCTACCAACAACAGATCCCAAACTTACCCGGAAACTCGGCCATCTCCGTGAGCACAGAGTGATGTGAGTACCGCGTGTCACTGGTGGAATGCACCGGCAGGTGCCAGAGAAAAGGAGAAGAAGAGTCTCGGTGGCATTTAATACATGGAGCCGGTCGCAAGCCAATCACAGCTCGCGGAACGGCAGCCAGCCAATCAGAAGCGGCCGCTAAGATACAAATTTTGGATGGTTTCCAAACATGTCACTGTTTGCCCTTTTTTTTGATGTGTACAAAACCAACCCTAGGTGGCAGTTAGAGCTATTTCTCGCCACAAGCACAGCAACACACTAATGTATTTATTTTATTAACAGTTTCTTATATATCGCAGCATATTCCATTGCGCTTTAATTTGTCAGAGACCCGTCACAAGTATCCCTGACATGGGGGTGCCACTCTGCTATAGACAGAACACCGTAATACAAATACCTTACTTACCAAACTGCCACCACCGATGGAAATGACTTAAAGAGGCCACCAGTCCTCTATTTACCCAATAATTGCACACAGTCTCGGCAACAAGATTCCCTCGCAGTTAATCTGTTGCCTCCTGCTTCTAGCAATTATCACAGTTATTGCATAACCTCTCCCCAATTGCGCAGACTCGGTTTGCTGAGACCAACCCTCTGCTTTCGTACTTAACAAATAACCTCACAATTTAGGAAACTTTTAATCTATGTAACGGGGACATTTATCTTACAGACAGCATTGTACTATAGACATATTTTATTTATATTTTTAAAACATGAATTAGTGCAAACTACAAGACTCAAAGGATTGTTTATTACTGTGAAATAAATAGGAACCCTAGAAAATGGAAGCACCACTGCTTATCCTCTGCACCGCAGCAGTTTTCTCCATCCGAATAACTGTCTACAAGATTGTCGTTTCTCAGTATCCTTGTCCCTAGTCTGTGTATCAGCAAGGTCCTTGTTTCCTCTCACACTCAGGTGTCAGGATGAGAGTGTGGAGTCTTAGGATAAATTGATGACAACTGTTATTATTCTCCGTTATCAGTGTTTCAATAATTGATGGTCTTGTATTCGTATAAAACTTAGTGACACCTCCAACCTTGCTCTCTGTCTCTGTGATATGTCTACGTGAAGGTTTTATTTCTGAGCTGTAAATTCACGGTGGCTCCACTGTCATGTGCGATGAATTAATGGATTTCGTATTGAATTATTCCAAGGATGCACCTTTTGTAAGAGATACGCTTGTAGATAAACATTAGAATACTTTCTTCACAAAACTATGCTTGGGTACAGAGTTTCTCAGCCCCTTTACCATAATCAGAGATGGTTGCAATAAAGTCACCTTCCCATATTTCATTGTAATATATATGATACAAAAGCTTGTTTAGGTGTGGGACCTTTACCTGATGTGGTCCCTACAAGCAGCGCTAAATAGGAACTCAGCTCCTGAACCTCTAATTAACTATGACATAATGTCCTGGGCCAAAATGTTATTTCCATAACATAACTTTAATTTTAAAGTCCCATTTGAGTGATTTATTTTCTAAATACTATATATATATATATATATATATATATATATACAGTCAGGTCCATAAATATTGGGACATTGACAGAATTTTCAGATTTTGGCCTCTATTCACCACCACAATGGTTTTGAAATGAAACAAACAAGATGTGCTTTAACTGCAGACTTTCAGATTTAATTTGAGGGTACTTACATCCAAATCGGGTGAACGGTGCTAGGAATTACAACAGTTTCAATATGTGCATCCCACTTTTTAAGGGGCCAAAAGTAATGGGACTATCAACTCAAAAGCTATTTCATGGACAGGTGTGGGCTATTCCCTCGTTATTTCATTATCAATTAAGCAGGTAAAAGGTCAGGAGTTGATTCTAGGTGTGACATTTGCATTTGGAATCAGTTGCTGTCGACTCTCAATATGAGATCCAAAGAGCTGTCACTATCAGTGAAGCAAGCCATCATTAGGCTGAAAAATCAAAACAAACCCATCAGAGAGATAGCAAAAACATTAGGTGTGGCCAAATCAACTGTTTGGAACATTCTTAAAAAGAAAGAACGCACCGGAGAGCTCAGCAACACCAAAAGACCCGGAAGGCCACAGAAAACAACTGTGGCGGATGACAAAAGAATTATTTCCCTGGTGAAGAAAAACCCCTTCACAACAGTTGGCCAAATCAAGAACACTCTCCAGGAGGTAGATGTATATGTGTCAAAATCAACAATCAAGAGAAGACTTCACAAGAGTGAATATAGAGGGTTCACCACAAGATGCAAACCATTGGTGAGCCACAAAAACAGGAAGACCAGATTGGAGTTTGCCAAACAACATCTAAAAAAGCCATTACAGTTCTGGAACAACATCCTATTGACAGATGAGACAAAGATCAACTTGTACCAGAGTGATGGGAAGAGAAGAGAAGAGAAGGAAAGGAACTGCTCATGATCCAAACATACCACCTCATCAGTGAAGCATGGTGGTGGTAGTGTCATGGCGTGGGCATTTATTGATGATGTGACTGCTGACAAAAGCAGCAGAGTGAATTCTGAAGTGTTTCGGGCAATATTATATGCTCATATTCAGTCAAATGCTTCAGAACTCATTGGACAGCGCATCACAGTGCAAATGGACAATGACCCGAAGCATACTGCAAAAGCAACCAAAGAGTTTTTTAAGGCTAAAAAGAGGAATATTATGCAATGGCCGAGTCAATCCCCTGACCTGAATCCGATTGAGCATGCATTTCACTTGATGAAGGCAAAACTGAAGGGAAAATGCCCCAAGAACAAGCAGGAACTGAAGACATTTGCAGTAGAGGCCTGGCAGAGCATCACCAGGGATGAAACCCAGCGTCTGGTGATCTCTATGCGTTCCAGACTTCAGGCTGTAATTGCCTGCAAAGGATTTGCAACAAAATATTAAAAAGTGAAAGTTAGATTTAGGATTGTTTAGTTTGTCCCATTACTTTTGGCCCCGTTAAAAGTGGGAGGCACATATAGAAACCGTTGTAATTCCTACACCGTTCACCTGATTTGGATGTAATTACCCTCAAATTAAACCTGAAAGTTTGCAGTTAAATCACATCTTGTTTGTTTCATTTCAAAGCCATTGTGGTGGTGAATAGAGGACAAAATATGAAAATTCTGTCAATGTCCCAATATTTATGGACCTGACTGTATATATATATATATATATATATATATATATAATATATATATATATTGTGAACAATATAGCGATATGGCACATAGTTCGAATGATAGTTTTCATGTAATAACAGGCTGGTAATTAAGAGCCATAGAATAACTGGTTTTCTAACTGTGAGGAAAGTGTGAGGGCAGGAAAGCTGACTGCCCATATTAGGTCATGTATCCTGTGAGTCCTGTTACAGATTAATGAAAGGATAACAAGCAGGAAAGATGCCAAGCTAACCATTTGACATGTAAATAGAACCTAGCTCTGTATGTTCCTGAAAAGGCCTCTTATCACACTTAGGAGCCACATCTTAATTTTAAGGATTATTAAGTGTACCCAGGAATTGGAAATCAGATTAGCATCTGACTGTCACATGATAACTATTCTTGTAAAGTGTACAGGACAGAAAGGCCTTTTGGTTACAGTTCTGTCATAATAGCCCAGGTAACGGAATTAAGAACTCACCTGGTATTCATTCAATTATGGTAATGTTGTCACCAGGACATGTAGATTGCTCAGCTCTTTGTGTTTGCAGCTGTAGGAAGCAAGAACTGTATGGTAAAACAAAGAGTAGTCGGTCTGACTTTCAGGTGGGATTAGATATAGCCAGATCAAAGATCAGTCATATTTCAGATGGTTTTTGAGATAAAATTGATGTATTAATGATAGCTGGAATCTTGGAAAATCATATACACATAACTGGAATCAACATCCAGGTTGGGTGCAATTCACAAATCACTGAGACGTACAGTTTCAAAGGTCTGAGATATCTCAAGAATACACAATCACAAACACATGATATCTACATTCATATAATAGCTAAAACAAAGACTAGTAAGGCGAACAACAAATATTTTAGGCATCCTTACGCAGGGGAAGTTATTAAGGATTATTCGGTTTTAAGTTTAAAGGGACTTAGAAGTTACCTGGGAGGTTCCTGGCCCCCAATTATCTTAATCCACCAATCAGAGATGACTGGGATGACATAATTTTAGGTGTGATGCTCTACTGATAAAAAGGATGGAAGTCCTGTGTTCTGGGTTGAAACTGGAGGGATCAATGTTGCGGTGAAGTTTAACCTGTATTCCTTGCATTTCTACTGTTGTCCTTCCGGGGCAAATTAGCTGAGCTTTAATTTGTACGTCCTCCTGTTTATTTTATATTGCTGTACATGTATGTACCTTTTGTAACCATTCTTTGTCACATTCTTTTTAAGCATTGTACTCCTTTTGGTAAGTAAAGTATTCTTTATTAGTTGATTTCATATATGCTCCAAAACCTAGTCTTTGAAATGATTATTAGTCCGCTAGGGTGACTACACCTAATGTTAAGTACGGGAAGCCGAGGGGCGGTCTCAGCGAACTGCGTGGTCATCTGGGACGCCAAGTCTGCGCAAATGGGGTGAGGTTATGCAATAACTGTGTTCATTGCTAGAAGTAGGAGGTAACAGATTAACTGCGTGGGCATCTTATTGCCGAGCCTGTGCATTTGTTGGTTAGATAAGGAACTGGTGGCCGTCTTCCATCGGTGGTGGCAGTATATAAGCAAGGTATTTGTATCATGGCGCTCTGTCTGTAGCAGAGTTGCACCCCCACGTCAGGGGTACTTGTTGCGGGTCCCTGACAAACATTTATATATATATATATATATATATATATATATATATATACAGTATATATCTATATTATTCTATAGTTAATTTTAATAGAAATATTACTTTAAAATGAAGCAGTCTCATATATTGTCAGAGAAGAAAAAAGGAAAGAAAAGAAGGAGAATACTGTAGGTACTATATAAAAACCTCTCAAAGTCTAAAGTGAATTCCAAAATCTTAACATTGCAGCTGACACATGTAGAATTTCAGATGAGAAACTGAAGTAGATATCATTTATCAGAAGTAAGACTATTTGCATTGTGGGCTGTAATTTCAGTGAGTTTTATAATCATAGTTATATAAGAGAACAATTGACATCATCCGACTTATCATTTTAATGTAAGCAGACTCTACTGAATGCAGATTGCTACAAGGCTTCAAAGACACAATGATGTAGAAGAATGTCCAAATGCGGCAAATGCATTTTCTTTTATTAAAGTAGAAAAATACAAAGGAAGAATGTGAGTGCAGTGATGGAAAGTGGGACATGTGAGTAATTTTACCTCTTGGTAATAAACAATATTACTGTTCTGCAAACACAGCATTAACTTCTTCACTTCTTCACAGTGTGAGATTCTTACAGGTCACTGTTTCACAGTTTTTACTACAGTACCATAAGCTAGACAGCCATTCATTATTGCTGACCCTAAAACTCCACTTTATGCCGAGCCAGGAATCATAATATTATAATAAAAATATTAAGTGTATAACTGTATACATTTTGCAAGTAACTACAATATATATATATATATATATATATATATATATATATGATGATCTGGGAGATACATTCATCATTAAAGAAATATAAAAATAAAGGTAATCCCCTGAACTGTAATCTCCTGCAGCTAGCTAAAGAGCCAATGGCTATTTTCAAGCCATGGTGATTCGGGAGGGACAAAAGTTGTGCCCAGTTCTTTACAGGTACTATATGTGCCTGTGTTACTGCAGGACACATCAGTGGTATATGTACCTCTGTTATGGCAGGACACGTCAGTACTATATGTGCCTGTGTTACGGCAGGAACCGTCAGTAGTATATGTACCTGTGTTACGGCAGGACATGTCAGTAGTATATGTGACTGTGTTACGGCAGGACATGTCAGTAGTATATGTGCCTGTGTTACGGCAGGACACATCAGTAGTATATGTGCCTGTGTTACAGCGGGGAACATCAGTAGTATATATGACTGTGTTACGTCAGGACACGTCAGTAGTATGTGTGCCTGTGTTACAGCGGGGAACATCAGTAGTATATGTGCTTGTATTACAGCAGGGCACATCAGTAGTATATGTGCCTATGTTACAGCGGGGAACATCAGAAGTATATGTGCCTGTGTTACAGCGTGGAACATCAGTAATATATGTGCCTGTGTTACAGCAGGACACGTCAGTAATATATGTGCCTGTGTGACAGCAGGAGATGTCAGTAGTATATGTGCCTGTGTTACAGCAGGGCACATCAGTAGTATAAGTGTCTGTGTTACAGCAAGGAACATCAGAAGTATATGTGCCTGTGTTACAGCGTGGAACATCAGTAATATATGTGCCTGTGTTACAGCAGGACACGTCAGTACTATATGTGCCTGTGTTACAGCGGGAAACATCAGTAGTATATGTGCCTGTGTTACAGCAGGGCACGTCAGTAGTATATGTGCCTGTGTTAGGGCAGGACACGTCAGTAGTATATGTGCCTGTGTTATGCCAGGGCACACCAGTAGTATATGTGCATGTGTTACAGCACGACACATCAGTAGTATATGTGCCTGTGTTATGGCAGGGCACGTCAGTAGTATATGTGCCTGTT
Organism: Taudactylus pleione; assembly: GCA_031769625.1. Classification (NCBI taxonomy): domain Eukaryota; kingdom Metazoa; phylum Chordata; class Amphibia; order Anura; family Myobatrachidae; genus Taudactylus; species Taudactylus pleione. The sequence continues at coordinate 40,815,906 of JAUIMM010000018.1, forward strand.
TAACGAAAGGGCACATCAGTAGTATAAGTGTCTGATTTACGGCAGGACACATCAGTAGTATATGTGCCTGTGTTATGACAGGGCACATCAGTAGTATAAGTGCCTCTGTTAGGGCAGGGCACATCAGTAGTATACAGTATATACCTGTGGCACAGTGGGGAACATTAGTAGTATATGTGCCTGTGTTACGCCAGGGTACTTCAGTAGTATATGTGCCTGTGTTAGGGCAGGGCACATCAGTAGTGTATGTGCCTGTGTTACAGCGGGGAACATCAGTAGTATATGTGCTTGTGTTACAACGGGGAACATCAGAAGTGTATGTGCATGTGTTACAGAGCACATACAATAATATATGTGCCTGTGTGACAGCGGGAGATGTCAGTAGTATATGTGCCTGTGTTACCGGCAGGACATGTCAGTAGTATATGTGCCTGTGTTATGGCAGGACACATCAGTAGTACTATAAGTTCCTGTGTTATGGCACGACAGTAGTATTTGTGCCTGTGTTACAGCGGGGAACATCAGTAGTATATGTGCCTGTGATATGGCAGGACATGTCAGTAGTATATGTGCCTGTGTTACAGCAGGGCACATCAGTAGTATAAGTGCCTGTGTTAGGGCAGGGCACATCAGTAGAATATATGCCTGTGTTACAGCAGGGCACATCAGTAGCATAAGTGCCTGTTTTAGGGCAGGGTAAATCAGTAGTATATGTGCCTGTGTTACAGCAGGGCACATCAGTAGAATATATGCCTGTGTTACAGCAGGGCACATCAGTTGCATAAGTGCCTGTTTTAGGGCAGGGAACATCAGTAGTATATGTGCCTGTGTTACAGCAGGGAACATCAGTAGTATATGTGCCTGTGTTACAGCAGGGAACATCAGTAGTATATGTGCCTGTGTTATGGCAGGGCACATCAGTAGTATATGTGCCTGTGTTAGGGCAGGACACGTCAGTAGTATATGTGCCTGTGGTACGGCAGGACACGTCAGTAGTATATGTGCCTGTGTTACAGCAGGACACGTCAGTAATATGTGAGCCTGTGTTATGGCAGGGCACGTCAGTAGTATATGTGCCTGTGTTAGGACAGGACACGTCAGTAGTATATGTGGGTATGTTACGGCAGGACACGTCAGTAGTATATGTGCCTGTGTTAGGGCAGGGCACATCAGTAGTATATGTGCCTGTGTTAGGACAGGACACGTCAGTAGTATATGTGGTTATGTTACGGCAGGACACGTCAGTAGTATATGTGCCTGTGTTAGGGCAGGGCACGTCAGTAGTATAAGTGCCTGTGTTACGGCAGGACACATCAGTAATATATATGCCTGTGTTACGGCAGGACACGTCAGTAGTATATGTGCCTGTGTTATGGCAGGACACGTCAGTAGTATATGTGCCTGTGTTACGGCAGGATACGTCAGTAGTATAAGTGCCTGTATTACGGCAGGACACGTCAGTAGTGTATGTGCCTGTGATTACGGCAGGACACGTCAGTAGTATATCTACCTGTGTTACGGCAGGACACGTCAGTAGTATAAGTGCCTGTGTTATGGCAGGACACGTCAGTAGTATAAGTGCCTGTGTTACGGCAGGACACGTCAGTAGTATAAGTGCCTGTGTTACGGCAGGACGCATCAGTAGTAGAAGTGCCTGTGTTACGGCAGCACACGTCAGTAGTATAAGTGCCTGTGTTACGGCAGAGCACATCAGTAGTATATGTGCCTGTGTTACGTCAGGACACATCAGTAGTATATGTGCCTGTGTTACGGCAGGGCACATCAGTATTATATGTGCCTGTGTTACGGCAGGACACATCAGTAGTATATGTGCCTGTGTTACGGCAGGGCACATGAGTATTATATGTGCTTGTGTTACCGCAGGACACGCCAGTAGTATATGTGCCTGTTTTATGGCAGGACACATCAGTAGTATATGTGCCTGTGTTATGGCAGAATTCGTCATATGTCTTTGTGTTGCGTCCTGATATGTCAGTAGTATATGTCCCAGTCTGGCAGTTTAAGAGAGGAGGGTGTCTGTGTGCAGACTACTCCATTCAGGCCTCCTGCTCTGTGTGGTGCAGTAGACTTTGGCATTGTGCCAGAGTCTACTGCTCATGCTCAGGTCTCCGGTAACATGACGTCTGTACCATGGACCGGGAGAGACCTCTACTGCGCATGCACAAATCTCTGGGTAAATAGCTGCAGAGCCATTTTTACTGTGATTTGCACTGCTACTGCAATGCTAAGGCAGCACTCCGGAGAGTTAAGTATTAAACATGGGTGCAGGATGTGTGGTGTGGGCCCCCATGGACACAGGGGCTCCTATGAAATCGTCAGTAGAATGGGTCTATGATGTGGCAGGACATGTCAGAGGAATATGTGTCTGGTTTATATATCACATAAATAAAAATAGTATTTATGCATCTGGACAGTGTAAACAGTAAATATGTCAGTTGCACTAAACATTTAAAATGTAACTGAACAAAGCTCCAGTATAAAAGTATACATTAACCCTAGAAATGCGACGTCAAATTTCTAATAGTGTGAAATATACCTCATGGTATACACTTCAGACCATTAAAACAACCCTCCAATAGATGTCACTTCTGTTGGACCCTAAATATATTTAATATAGGAGGAACTTTGTTTGTGTCTTAGGGGTGTGGGGGGGGGGGGTTAGCGGGAGAAAAATTTTATTTATTTTTTTTTCTTTCTTTTTAACCAATACTTGATATTGATTATATTTGTTAGGATATTGAAGATTTCTAATACTATTTGTAGAATTGCATTGTGTTGTAGTTAAAAAACATATTGTGCCTTTCTAAAAATAATAACCATGAAGTGTTCGATAGAATAATGCAAATGTTTAGTAAACGTGAACTAAATGTTTTATGAATACAATGATAATACTATATAATTGTATTGCATACCAAATGTTATCATACCCACTGTACTGCTGTTTTTGCAGTTTTTGAATGTGAATATGTGCAGTGTTTGAATAAAAAAATATTTGGAAAACAAAAAGTATACATTAAATGCAATTAAAAACTAACACCAGTTGCCTTCCCTTTAGCAGCAAATGTGAATCTGCTTGCAACCAAGTAATACAATAAAATCTCAGCAATTTCTTAAAGTGTACAATAATGTTTCAGCTGCAGCAATGTTTGTTTAGGCAGTGGGAGGATTTAACATGCAATGATCCAATCAAATGCTGCAGATGGCTGTCATCATCATCTTTTTATAACTTGCAGCAGGGGGAGAGCACCTGCAAGTTTCCCACTTCCCTTAATATCATTCTAGTCGGGAGTCTGTCATTCTTTCAGTCAGCAATCCAGATAATAGAAGATAGAAAATAAACAACAAATAGTGTGATGCTGTTTGTACAAAAATATGTGACAAAAATGATCACTAAATACATATAGATGGAAATAGGATTTTTTGGGGTATAGATAAACCCCTTATACCCCTTTCAGACATACAGCAAAAACCTGGGTTTTTGGATGTGAACGTGCATCAACCCGGGTTTTTGCTATGTGTGAACAGAAACGACCCGGGTCGAAGTCCCAGGTCCATGACCCTGCTTTATACCAGGGTTTTTCCAGGGTACAACCCAGGTAGCCTCTAGTGTGAATGCATCCAACCCAGGTTTTTAGACCTGAGTTTTTATAAAACCTTCTCATTGGCTGTTCCATGCACCTGCTGATGACATCAATTGCAGTCACCCAGACTACATGACCTGGGAGCAAACTAATTTAAGTGTGTATTATTTTTTGCTTAACTTTTTTATGTGAAAATGTTGTCTTTGTATAGACCGCAACTAGGCTATATTCATCATTTTCTTATATTGTAATGTAAACATTTATTGGTTTTCAACAAAAAAACATTGGAAATAAACAAACTTTGTGGTATTTACTCTAAAAATGCAAATTTTTATATTATGTCATTACTGTGAACAAAAAAATATGTATCCCCTTTAAATCCACACCAAATTCCAGGGCAGACTCAGGTTTAGTGTGAACGTATCTGACCCTGGAATTTCCCAGGTCTCAGATGTAGTGTGAAAGGGGGTCTTAAGCAAAAACCTGGGTTTTTGCTGAGGTAAAAAACACGGATCTGAGCAGGGAAATTCCTGGGTCGTATGTCTGAAAGTGGTATCAGTAGAGGCTTACATTGATGTAATACCCCTTTTCCACCAAAATTCCGGGTCTGACCCGGAGTTGGAACAAAGTTCCTATCCGGATCAGACCTGGAATTTTGCCGGCGCTGACTCGGGATATTCCCGAGTCAGCGCCGCTCACACCGCAGTCGGGTCTGCCTAGACCCGGCTTTTGCAGAGTGAAAGTGGACGCTTGGAGATGACGTCATCTCCAAGCACCACTGAAGCCGGACCAATCGGCCGGCTAGCAGCGCACTCCAGGTCATCGTGACCCAGAGTGCGCTGTTCCCATAGCAGGGCTTCACGGGCTACGCCCGTGTTAAACCCTGCTAGTTACCTGGGTTGGATTGCCGGGTCACTCGACCCGGCGATCCAACCCTCTGCCCTTTTACACCAGGGAGCTGCCCGGGTTAACCCTTCAAAAACCCGGGTTTTAGCTCTGGTGTAAAAGGGGTATAAGTAAGCCTTCTTATCACAGTGTTGTTATGGTTATGGAGATCTATTGGTGATGAACCATCTCAATATGTGTTGCAGATTTTTGTCATGGGAATAAAATAATATAATGTATACACATAGGGCCTGATTCAGACCCACTCGCAAGCACTATGCGCTCGCAAGCGAGTCGATGGTTGTGCATTGCGCACGTGCTGCGTGTGCAATGTGCATGCGCAAGCCCCGTAGCAAGTGAGAAATTCACTTGCTCTGGGACTCGCTACAAATGGGGTGGCTGTCGATATTGATCGACAGCTCGCCCCATTTTGTAGGTGGGGTGAGGGGATGGCTGGACAAACAGAGGCGTTCCTGAAGGGACGCCTGCCATTTGTGGGCGGCCCTACTGACATCATCATTGATGTCAGTAGTGAGCTTCCGGCTCTATTAGAGCCGGAAGCTCACTGGGGCTTGCGGCAGATGAGATCCTACCACAAGGGTCTCGTCGCAAGCCCGATGGTCGCGACCATCGCGACCATCACCTGGCGGCTCACAAAAGCTGTGGGTAGTCACCCACAGCTTAGCGAGTGGCCAGGAGGCCAGCTTAAAATAAAAAATGCGGCCGCCCTCATTCAGAGCGAGCACACGCTTTTTGTGAGCGGCTCTGAATGAGGTCCATAGTGCATTATCCTTGGTAAAACATAATAATTTAATTTAAACAGATATACAATTGACCAAATATAAAATATACCAAAGGTTATTTCAAAATTGGAAATGTACCAGATATACACCTTGTTATGGTGTCCTAAGAGGCAGATAAGGTCCAGACAACCAATGTGTTTCAAACTCTACATGGGCTCTTCGTCAAAGCATTGCCTCAAGGAAATGACTTGAGGAAGAGCCCAAATAGAGGTTTGAAATTATTTGGATTTCTGTATCTTATCTGCCACTTTGGACACCATATCAATTAACCTTTTTCCAGCACTTCAAGCACGTTAGGAGCTAGAGGAGGGATATTTCCGAATCATTATTTTCCACTGCGAACCTAAAAGTGTATGGGCAGTATGCACTAGCAGTAAAATGTGTTCAAACTTTCAAAAACTAATGTTTTTGAAGGTTTGCCACAATCCCCATATATATCAAGCTCTGGAAAGCTAAACTTTCCATAGGTAACGCAATCTACATATGGCATTGCCTATAGAAGCTTATGGGTTTTTTTTCTGCAGAAATCCCCAGAAATCCCTCTAAGCCCCATCCAACCCCACCTCACCCCATGCATGGCTTTTAAACTATATTGCTTGGCTATAATTTTGTGGTTCAAGTGTAAGACCAGGGGATATTCTGGCTGTATTCACATCCTGTAGCTTCAGTACAATCCTCAAATTCTTGTATTTATAAGTAGTGCTTTGTAAAAGCAAAAGTAAAATATGTATTATACATAGTAAAATGTCATTTATGTCCGACTCAATGTTACCCCCTATGTTTGATGCTCTTGAACTTAGCAACATTTTAAATTTAGACATAAAGAAAATATTTATTAAGTATGATACTATGTTTCAATTGAAGGGTAAATAATTAGCTACAGTATACATAATGATAACTGCTGTGGTTTCGAATATAACATGTGGGTGACAAAAATATTAGTAAGTGGCAAAAATTTATCACGCAGGGGAAAAGGTTGGGTACCACTGCCCCAATCAGATCACTGCTCTATTTATTGCTTAGACAAACCTTCCTGAACATATATCTTAATGTATAAAGTTGTAACAGAAAAATATAATCACTGTATTCAGTGCTCGGACCATTGCCAAGAGAAGAGACCAGGCAAAAACACAATATTTAAGACTGACCTATGTTGTTCCACCCCAAGCCCTGCTACCTGCCAGAAATAGCTCATGCAGCCCCATCACATAAACACTTTCTCTCTAGGATAAACATAATATACAGCTGGAGCATCGATATTTGTATAATAAATCTAAGTAACCTGAAAATAAGAAAGCGACACGACTAGTAATATTATGGGGACTAAGGAGGTAATGAATGAAATGCATGAAAAAATAAATAGCGGTATGTGTATATATTCATACTCAGCAGCGGTACTGGCATCCTGTGGGAGAAATACAATCAGACCCAGGACCGGAGGACATTTATATAGTAGCTCTCTTGTTAGAAGATCAGCTTCATTGTACACATGCTGGACTTTGAGACTGTTTGATACATTTTGTAAATGTGATTGAACCATCTTGCTTTTGCTTTTTACGGTGCTTACCCAAATTGCTACACAGATCCGGCAGACTGCTTCTCAGATATTGCAACAACAACGAAAACCAGTGCAAAACTCTTTCATTTCTTCTTTAACAAAATCGCACATAAAATGTATAAAATTCTTATTCATTATCATGATTGCCAATCAAATGCATTGCCAGTACTTTCCACTCCTTATAGTATGATATAATGATTTATCAGTGTAACTACTGATAGTAAATTAGAGGCTACCGCTGGAAACACTGCGGGTGATGATATCGCACTTGAGTAACAGCAGCACTTTACAGTACACTAATCTGAGTGCCACATAAACATTGTATTTTTATATTTCTATCTGTTTGTTAGCTATTTATGATAACACTGTGCTTTGCTACAGACAACTCCAGAAAGCTAGCTGATAGTATTAAATTAAATGTTTCTATTGTTTGCACCCATATATCACAACTGGATTTTTATTACGGTTCATATAGTTCCAATTTGATTTTACATAGAAATGTTCACAATGCAGTATCATTTGTATAATTATTACTACTAAACTTATCATTACTACTACTACTACTACTAAACTTATCATTACTACTACTAATCTTATCATTACCACTACTTATCTTATCATTACTATTACTACTAATCTTATCATTGCTACTACTAATCTTATCATTACTACTATTAATTTTGTCATTACTACTACTAATCTTATAATTACCACTGCCAATCTTATCATTATCCACTACTTATCATTACTACTACTATTACTAATCTTATAATTACTACTACTAATCTTATCATTACCACTACTAATCATTACTTCCAATAATCTTATTATTACTACTACTAATCTTATCATTACCACTACTTATCTTATCATTACTATTACTACTAATCTTATCATTGCTACTACTAATCTTATCATTACTACTATTAATTTTGTCATTACTACTACTAATCTTATAATTACCACTGCTAATCTTATAATTACCACTGCTAATCTTATCATTATCCACTACTTATCATTACTACTACTACTAATCTTATAATTACCACTGCTAATCTTATAATTACCACTGCCAATCTTATCATTATCCACTACTTATCATTACTACTACTATTACTAATCTTATAATTACTACTACTAATCTTATCATTACCACTACTAATCATTACTTCCAATAATCTTATTATTACTAGTACTAATCTTATCATTACCACTACTAATCATTACTTCCAATAATCTTATTATTACTACTACTGATCTTATCATTACCAATGCTAATCTTATCATTATCCACTACTTATCATTACTACTACTACTAATCTTATCATTACTACTACTAATCTTATCATTAACACTACTAATTGTGTGGAATACGTGAACCAATACTCAGACTTTGCATCCTTCCATTATTATATATTACTAATAAATGTGCAGAGTTGCTTTGTAGATAGCCAGTTGTTTTGATGCTCTATGGAAAATACATTGACTGCTATCACCTGCATTTAACTCGTGCTAATAATTACCTTCCATTGAGCAGTTCTCCATTGTAAGATGCTCCTCTCTGGGCGCTGCCTTTACACCTCAATGAGAGCCTTGTACTACGGGGAGGAGGGTCCATGTAAGATGCCTTATAGGAGATGTGGCTGACATCACACAGCAGGACCACAGCAGGGGAGGGACCTCGTGTTTGATCACCTGCTAGCAGCAGCCTTGCACTATCAGCAAATGTATGCATTTATATTTCACAAACTATGGCTCTGATTGCTGATGACAGGCAAATCACTGTACTTCTGACACGTTCTAGTATCCATAGCAATAGTGTCATTGATGCATATCAGAGAAATCAACTTTAGGCATCATTCTGTGACGAGCGTGAAGATGTAGGAGATATATCACTCATCCTTTATGTGATGTAGTATATATGGTCCTTTAGTATATTGGTGAATAACAGTTGGCTTGAAGTTCATACACAGGTATGTACTGTAATACAAGCGAAAATAAATATTTTATAGACAGTTTAGCATAAATATCTAATCAGATACACAGCAGAGTTTCGGTAAACCAGAACTTTCAAAAGTATATACGATAAAAGTAAACCTACATAGAAAAACATAAACTGTATTCAAATGACTATAAACTCTGGTCGTTGAATAACAATACTACAAGTGGATCACCAAATATGCTTTGTAAATATTGAAATCAACGCATAAGAAGGGAATGACATGAGATAATAGTGTAGTGTCTGTGTATAGGCTGGGGTAGCAGTAAGCTCACAGGAATAGACTCAAGCACAGAGACAGTCTCACCACTGACAGCCACTAGGATGCAGGATTTCAGCACTAGCTGTGTGTGGACAGCACTCTCTGAGCACTTGGTACAGCAGACGGATTTGACTGGTTCCTCAGCAGTACTCAATAAATCACCAGAGCTCTGTTCATCAAGCATCGTAGCATTCTGCTTGCTAGGGCTGCATTGGTCTTCCAAATGTCTTCATTATAGGACTCCTGTCACTTGCTGATCACGTGACCTCAGCATCCCTGTGCTTGCTAGATGGGCAATGAGGCTCCAGAGGCCTTGGCTGGCTTTTCCTATGTGTTTTTTTTCTTCTTCAAAACAAACAGCCTGCTCCAAACACACCTGCCATATGGTAAAGTGCTTTTGATTAAATCATAAATCCAGTCTATATTCAGTTTTATTACATTTTTTTCCAGCATTGAACAAATAGAGGGTTTAGGGTGCCTGGAAGCCAAGAGTGGCTTGTCTTGATGAAAATACAGTGAGAGAACCTTCCCCAGATGTCCTACCGTCTGGTCTGCAGATTAAATATGTTGTAAACGTTTGTAACAAAATATTTGAAGAGCAAATATTAACAAATGGAAATCCATACAAGGCAGCTCACATAGTCTGTTAAATGACTAATTGTCCATCATTAGCCAGACTCTCACAGACCTGAACACTCCAGAAAGAATAGAGACTATTTTAAAATACCATATGTTCCAAATTATATATTAACTACGACCTAACCACAGACAGCTTCCCACTACAATCTTTGATACCAGGTCAGGAGAGTTTTATAAAAGGGAAAACAACCCTAATAGCAGCCATTCAGCTTCTAATAGAGATAAAGAATAGAACTGTAATGGATGTGTGTGCTCTTCTTGTTGAGTCATATTCATTTACCCTTTAAAAGACCGGAGCAGGGAAGCAGTAAAAAAGGATTGGTACCCTGATTGTCTGATTTATATGGATGCACAGCAGCCAAAAATCCTCATCTGCAAGAGGGACTTGTGTCACCCCAGGAGCATCTGCTTTACTAAGAGCGCTTGGCACTGTTTTTTTTATTGTTTAACATGTATCTTAGAGAAATAGAAGCCTGGTATGAAACTACACACTTTTATCTAATGCATAGAACAGGAATTATATCCCCAAGGATATCAACAGAAGCATCATTGTGTCCATAGCAAAAATGGGAAACCTTAGGCAGGCGTCAGTGTGTTCCATGCGTAATGGGAAGCGCTAAGTGGAGGTACTAGGATCCCTGTAATAAAAGCAATATCTATGTTACTTAGTTCCTATATGGGAGAATCAGTTAAAAGACTCACATGTATTGTTCCGACACTCTAAACACTTTCCGCTGCCCTGCAGAGCACCCTTGGGTTCCAAGTCCACATTACGATTTGCAGAGACTATTAAGACGCGCCAAAGGACTACACAGAATAAAGTTGCAGGTGTACAATTGAAGCATTATTATGTGCTAGGCTCCCACTTTTTATAGTTGTAACAATTCTGAAAATTAAGAGTGGAGGCAACTAGTTCTAACACCGCAGCCATTCATTATATACTACTTTTCCAGTTTGTAAGTGTTCATTTTGGATAAGCTGGACGCACGGTTTGGATAAAGGAACTCAGTTGAAATTGGGAAAATCTAGATTAGCAACCAGGGTGTAGATAAATCTTAGGATAACTACAGTATTCTCTAAAAGTCACATAAATCTGCCCTTCGGAAGGAGGTCACTGCAGCAAATCACCAATGTAAGTAATGGCGCAGAACCTGACCTAGAACTCAATACACCTGGCATCACATGATCATCTCCTCTCTAGCGCTACATAGGACACACTCATGGCAATCGACATCAATGGGTGGGATACCATATTCGTGTGACTTTTGGATAAAAATTTAACTTTGTAGCCGAGACAGGCAGCCTGTATCACAGTTGTGCAGGTACCAGTCTCATGGTTCTCTGCCAACCTCTGCCAGTGCCGCCCACTACAGCTGGAAAGCCACAAATTGCCTGAGCCTGTTATACAGCAACACATTCTATAAAGATTAGCATCCGCAGTGCAGATTCCATTCTCCCTTGTCTAGCTTAGGTGGTCGTTTTGATTTCTATAGTATTGGTCTAGAATAGGACAGTAGTGTGCATAAATGTAAGGCAAACGGTCTACATGACAATAATGCAACCTAACACCACCCTCAATAACTGTATCTGGAAAATATACTGTACAATGTGTGATGAAATGTCACTGTCCATTGTCATTGAATCTGCTTTCTATCACCAGTAGTTTCACTGCCTCCAGAACTACACAGTACATGTAAATTTGTCCTTCTATAGTGCAATAACTACTTGTACAATAATATCAAGAGGAAAAAGGGACGTGACCAATTTAATATCCACTGAATTGTTTTTGTTAAACTGGCATAAAACATAAAAAAGAGATAATACAGTATATATTTGTAGATGGCATTGTCATTCTATGGCTATCAGCAAATGGGAATATAGTAATTGGTGCACTCAGTTCTATCAGTGTGCATGCCCTTTACCCAAAAAATGGGAAAATAGTAATCCATACACTCAGTGCCATCAATGTGCACGCCCTTTCCCCAAAAATGGGAATATAGTAATTGGTACACTCAGTTCTATCAGTGTGCTAGCCCTTTACCCAAAAATGGGAAAATAGTAATCCCTTCACTCAGTGCCATCAATGTGCATGCCCTTTACCTAAAAATGGAAATATAGTTATTGGTACACTAAGTGCTCTCAGTGTGCATGCCTTTTCCCCAAAAATGGGAATATAGTAATTGGTACACTCAGTGCCATCAGTGTGCATGCCCTTTCCCCAAAAAATTGGATATAGTAATTGGTACACTCAGTTCTATCAGTGTGCATGCCCTTTTCCCCCAAAATGGAATATAGTAATTGGTACACTCAGTGCTATCAGTGTGCATGCCCTTTATCCAAAAATGGGAAAATAGTAATCCGTGCACTCAGTGCCATCAATGTGCACGCCCTTTCCCCAAAAATGGGAATATAGTAATTGGTACACTCAGTGCCATCAGTGTGCATGCCCTTTCCCCAAAAAATGGGATATAGTAATTGGTACACTCAGTTCTATCAGTGTGCATGCCCTTTACCCAAATATGGGAATATAGTAATCCCTTCACTAAGTGCCATCAATGTGCATGCCCTTTACCTAAAAATGGAAATATAGTTATTGGTACACTCAGTGCTATCAGTGTGCATGTCCTTTTCACCAAAAATGGGAATATAGTTATTGGTACACTCAGTGCTATCAGTGTGCATGTCCTTTCCCCAAAAATAGGAATATAGTAATTGGTACACTCAGTGCTATCAGTGTGCATGCCCTTTTCCCCCAAAATGGAATATAGTAATTGGTACACTCAGTGCTATCAGTGTGCATGCCCTTTTGCCAAAAATGGGAATATAGTAATTGGTACACTCAGTTCTATCAGTGTACATGCCCTTTACCCAAAAATGGGAAAATAGTAATCCATACACTTAGTGCCATCAATGTACATGCCCTTTACCTAAAAAAGGGAATATAGTAATAGGTACACTCAGTGCTATCAGTGTGCATGCCCTTTTCTCCAAAAAATGGAATATAGTAATTGGTACACTCAGTGCTATCAGTGTGCATGCCCTTTACCCAAAAATGGGAAAATAGTAATCCATACACTCAGTGCTATTAATGTGCTCGCCCTTTCCCCAAAAATGGGAATATAGTAACTGGTACACTCAGTGCCATCAGTGTGCATGCCCTTTCCCCAAAAATGGGATATAGTAATTGGCACACTCAGTTCTATCAGAGTGTATGCCCTTTACCCAAATATGGGAATATAGTAATTGGTTCACTCAGTGCCATCAGTGTGCATGCCCTTTTGCCAAAAATGGGAATATAGTAATTGGTACACTCAGTTCTGTCAGTATACATGCCCTTTACCCAAAAATGGGAAAATAGTAATCGGCACACTCAGTTCTATCAGTGTGCATGCCCTTTACCCAAATATGGGAATATAGTAATTGGTTCACTTAGTGCCATCAATGTACATGCCCTTTACATAAAAATGGGAATATAGTAATAGGTACACTCAGTGCTATTAGTGTGCATGCCCTTTTCTCCAAAAAATGGAATATAGTAATAGGTACACTCAGTGCCATCAGTGTGCATGCCCTTTCCCCAAAAAATGGGATATAGTAATTGGTAAACTCAGTTCTATCAGTGTGCATGCCCTTTACCCAAAAAATGGGAAAATAGTAATCCATACACTCAGTGCCATCAATGTGCACGCCCTTTCCCCAAAAATGGGAATATAGTAATTGGTACACTCAGTTCTATCAGTGTGCTTGCCCTTTACCCAAAAATGGGAAAATAGTAATCCCTTCACTCAGTGCCATCAATGTGCATGCCTTTTACCTAAAAATGGAAATATAGTTATTGGTACACTCAGTGCTATCAGTGTGCATGCCCTTTCCCCAAAAATGGGAATATAGTAATTGGTACACTCAGTTCTATCAGTGTGCATGCCCTTTTCCCCAAAATGGAATATAGTAATTGGAACACTCAGTGCTATCAGTGTGCATGCCCTTTATCCAAAAATGGGAAAATAGTAATCCGTGCACTCAGTGCCATCAATGTGCACGCCCTTTCCCCAAAAATGGGAATATAGTAATTGGTACACTCAGTGCCATCAGTGTGCATGCCCTTTCCCCAAAAAATGGGATATAGTAATTGGTACACTCAGTTCTATCAGTGTGCATGCCCTTTACCCAAATATGGGAATATAGTAATTGGTTCACTCAGTGCCATCAGTGTGCATGCCCTTTTGCCAAAAATGGGAATATAGTAATTGGTACACTCAGTTCTGTCAGTATACATGCCCTTTACCCAAAAATGGGAAAATAGTAATCGGCACACTCAGTTCTATCAGTGTGCATGCCCTTTACCCAAATATGGGAATATAGTAATTGGTTCACTTAGTGCCATCAATGTACATGCCCTTTACATAAAAATGGGAATATAGTAATAGGTACACTCAGTGCTATTAGTGTGCATGCCCTTTTCTCCAAAAAATGGAATATAGTAATAGGTACACTCAGTGCCATCAGTGTGCATGCCCTTTCCCCAAAAAATGGGATATAGTAATTGGTAAACTCAGTTCTATCAGTGTGCATGCCCTTTACCCAAAAAATGGGAAAATAGTAATCCATACACTCAGTGCCATCAATGTGCACGCCCTTTCCCCAAAAATGGGAATATAGTAATTGGTACACTCAGTTCTATCAGTGTGCTTGCCCTTTACCCAAAAATGGGAAAATAGTAATCCCTTCACTCAGTGCCATCAATGTGCATGCCTTTTACCTAAAAATGGAAATATAGTTATTGGTACACTCAGTGCTATCAGTGTGCATGCCCTTTCCCCAAAAATGGGAATATAGTAATTGGTACACTCAGTTCTATCAGTGTGCATGCCCTTTTCCCCAAAATGGAATATAGTAATTGGAACACTCAGTGCTATCAGTGTGCATGCCCTTTATCCAAAAATGGGAAAATAGTAATCCGTGCACTCAGTGCCATCAATGTGCACGCCCTTTCCCCAAAAATGGGAATATAGTAATTGGTACACTCAGTGCCATCAGTGTGCATGCCCTTTCCCCAAAAAATGGGATATAGTAATTGGTACACTCAGTTCTATCAGTGTGCATGCCCTTTACCCAAATATGGGAATATAGTAATTGGTTCACTCAGTGCCATCAGTGTGCATGCCCTTTTGCCAAAAATGGGAATATAGTAATTGGTACACTCAGTGCCATCAGTGTGCATGCCATTTCCCTAAAAAATGGGATATAGTAATTGGTACACTGAGTTCTATCAGTGTGCATGCCCTTTACCCAAAAAATGGGAAAATAGTAATCCATACACTCAGTGCCATCAATGTGCACGCCCTTTCCCCAAAAATTGGAATATAGTAATTGGTACACTCAGTTCTATCAGTGTGCTAGCCCTTTACCCAAAAATGGGAAAATAGTAATCCCTTCACTCAGTGCCATCAATGTGCATGCCCTTTACCTAAAAATGGAAATATAGTTATTGGTACACTAAGTGCTCTCAGTGTGGATGCCTTTTCCCCAAAAATGGGAATATAGTAATTGGTACACTCAGTGCCATCAGTGTGCATGCCCTTTCCCGAAAAAATTGGATATAGTAATTGGTACACTCAGTTCTATCAGTGTGCATGCCCTTTTCCCCCAAAATGGAATATAGTAATTGGTACACTCAGTGCTATCAGTGTGCATGCCCTTTATCCAAAAATGGGAAAATAGTAATCCGTGCACTCAGTGCCATCAATGTGCACGCCCTTTCCCCAAAAATGGGAATATAGTAATTGGTACACTCAGTGCCATCAGTGTGCATGCCCTTTCCCCAAAAAATGGGATATAGTAATTGGTACACTCAGTTCTATCAGTGTGCATGCCCTTTACCCAAATATGGGAATATAGTAATCCCTTCACTCAGTGCCATCAATGTGCATGCCCTTTACCTAAAAATGGAAATATAGTTATTGGTACACTCAGTGCTATCAGTGTGCATGCCCTTTTCACCAAAAATGGGAATATAGTTATTGGTACACTCAGTGCTATCAGTGTGCATGTCCTTTCCCCAAAAATAGGAATATAGTAATTGGTACACTCAGTGCTATCAGTGTGCATGCCCTTTTCCCCCAAAATGGAATATAGTAATTGGTACACTCAGTGCTATCAGTGTGCATGCCCTTTACCCAAATATGGGAATATAGTAATTGGTTCACTCAGTGCCATCAGTGTGCATGCCCTTTTGCCAAAAATGGGAATATAGTAATTGGTACACTCAGTTCTATCAGTGTACATGCCCTTTACCCAAAAATGGGAAAATAGTAATCCATACACTTAGTGCCATCAATGTACATGCCCTTTACCTAAAAATGGGAATATAGTAATAGGTACACTCAGTGCTATCAGTGTGCATGCCCTTTTCTCCAAAAAATGGAATATAGTAATTGGTACACTCAGTGCTATCAGTGTGCATGCCCTTTACCCAAAAATGGGAAAATAGTAATCCATACACTCAGTGCCATTAATGTGCTCGCCCTTTCCCCAAAAATGGGAATATAGTAACTGGTACACTCAGTGCCACCAGTGTGCATGCCCTTTCCCCAAAAATGGGATATAGTAATTGGCACACTCAGTTCTATCAGAGTGTATGCCCTTTACCCAAATATGGGAATATAGTAATTGGTTCACTCAGTGCCATCAGTGTGCATGCCCTTTTGCCAAAAATGGGAATATAGTAATTGGTACACTCAGTTCTGTCAGTATACATGCCCTTTACCCAAAAATGGGAAAATAGTAATCGGCACACTCAGTTCTATCAGTGTGCATGCCCTTTACCCAAATATGGGAATATAGTAATTGGTTCACTTAGTGCCATCAATGTACATGCCCTTTACATAAAAATGGGAATATAGTAATAGGTACACTCAGTGCTATTAGTGTGCATGCCCTTTTCTCCAAAAAATGGAATATAGTAATAGGTACACTCAGTGCCATCAATGTGCACGCCCTTTCCCCAAAAATGGGAATATAGTAATTGGTACACTCAGTGCCATCAGTGTGCATGCCCTTTCCCCAAAAAATGGGATATAGTAATTGGTAAACTCAGTTCTATCAGTGTGCATGCCCTTTACCAAAAAAATGGGAAAATAGTAATCCATACACTCAGTGCCATCAATGTGCACGCCCTTTCCCTAAAAATGGGAATATAGTAATTGGTACACTCAGTTCTATCAGTGTGCTTGCCCTTTACCCAAAAATGGGAAAATAGTAATCCCTTCACTCAGTGCCATCAATGTGCATGCCTTTTACCTAAAAATGGAAATATAGTTATTGGTACACTCAGTGCTATCAGTGTGCATGCCCTTTCCCCAAAAATGGGAATATAGTAATTGGTACACTCAGTGCCATCAGTGTGCATGCCCTTTCCCCAAAAAATTGGATATAGTAATTGGTGCACTCAGTTCTATCAGTGTGCATGCCCTTTACCCAAAAATGGGAAAATAGTAATCCCTTCACTCAGTGCCATCAATGTGCATGCCCTTTACCTAAAAATGGAAATATAGTTATTGGTACACTCAGTGCTATCAGTGTGCATGCCCTTTTCACCAAAAATGGGAATACAGTTATTGGTACACTCAGTGCTATCAGTGTGCATGCCCTTTTCCCCCAAAATGGAATATAGTAATTGGTATACTCAGTGCTATCAGTGTGCATGCCCTTTACCCAAAGATGGGAATATAGTAATTGGTTCACTCAGTGCCATCAGTGTGCATGCCCTTTTGCCAAAAATGGGAATATAGTAATTGGTACACTCAGTTCTATCAGTGTACATGCCCTTTTGCCAAAAACGGGAAAATAGTATTCCATACACTTAGTGCCATCAAAGTACATGCCCTTTACCTAAAAATGGGAACATAGTAATAGGTACACTCAGTGCTATCAGTGTGCATGCCCTTTTCTCCAAAAAATGGAATATAGTAATTGGTACACTCAATGCTATCAGTGTGCATGCCATTTATCCATAAATGGGAAAATAGTAATCCGTGCACTCAGTGCCATCAATGTGCACGCCCTTTCCCCAAAAATGGGAATATAGTAATTGGTACACTCAGTGCCATCAGTGTGCATGCCCTTTCCCCAAAAAATGGGATATAGTAATTGGTACACTCATTTCTATCAGTGTGCATGCCCTTTACCCAAATATGGGAATATAGTAATTGGTTCACTCAGTGCCATCAGTGTGCATGCCCTTTTGCCAAAAATGGGAATATAGTAATTGGTACTCTCAGTTCTGTCAGTGTACATGCCCTTTACCCAAAAATGGGAAAATAGTAATCCATACACTTAGTGCCATCAATGTGCATGCCCTTTCCCCAAAAATGGGAATATAGTAATTGGTACACTCAGTGCCATCAGTGTGCATGCCATTTCCCCAAAAAATGGGATATAGTAATTGGTACACTTAGTTCTATCAGTGTGCATGCCCTTTACCCAAAAAATGGGAAAATAGTAATCCATACACTCAGTGCCATCAATGTGCACGCCCTTTCCCCAAAAATGGGAATATAGTAATTGGTACACTCAGTTCTATCAGTGTGCTAGCCCTTTACCCAAAAATGGGAAAATAGTAATCCCTTCACTCAGTGCCATCAATGTGCATGCCCTTTACCTAAAAATGGAAATATAGTTATTGGTACACTAAGTGCTATCAGTGTGCATGCCTTTTCCCCAGAAATGGGAATATAGTAATTGGTACACTCAGTGCCATCAGTGTGCATGCCCTTTCCCCAAAAAATTGGATATAGTAATTGGTACACTCAGTTCTATCAGTGTGCATGCCCTTTTCCCCCAAAATGGAATATAGTAATTGGTACACTCAGTGCTATCAGTGTGCATGCCCTTTATCCAAAAATGGGAAAATAGTAATCCGTGCACTCAGTGCCATCAATGTGCATGCCATTTCCCCTAAAATGGGAATATAGTAATTGGTACACTCAGTGCCATCAGTGTGCATGCCATTTCCCTAAAAAATGGTATATTGTAATTGGTACACTCAGTTCTATCAGTGTGCATGCCCTTTACCCAAAAAATGGGAAAATAGTAATCCATACACTCAGTGCCATCAATGTGCATGCCCTTTCCCCAAAAATGGGAATATAGTAATTGGTACACTCAGTTCTATCAGTGTGCTAGCCCTTTACCCAAAAATGGGAAAATAGTAATCCCTTCACTCAGTGCCATCAATGTGCATGCCCTTTACCTAAAAATGGAAATATAGTTATTGGTACACTAAGTGCTATCAGTGTGCATGCCTTTTCCCCAGAAATGGGAATATAGTAATTGGTACACTCAGTGCCATCAGTGTGCATGCCCTTTCCCCAAAAAATTGGATATAGTAATTGGTACACTCAGTTCTATCAGTGTGCATGCCCTTTTCCCCCAAAATGGAATATAGTAATTGGTACACTCAGTGCTATCAGTGTGCATGCCCTTTATCCAAAAATGGGAAAATAGTAATCCGTGCACTCAGTGCCATCAATGTGCACGCCCTTTCCCCAAAAATGGGAATATAGTAATTGGTACACTCAGTGCCATCAGTGTGCATGCCCTTTCCCCAAAAAATGGGATATAGTAATTGGTACACTCAGTTCTATCAGTGTGCATGCCCTTTACCCAAATATGGGAATATAGTAATTGGTTCACTCAGTGCCATCAGTGTGCATGCCCTTTTGCCAAAAATGGGAATATAGTAATTGGTACACTCAGTTCTGTCAGTGTACATGCCCTTTACCCAAAAATGGGAAAATAGTAATCCATACACTTAGTGCCATCAATGTGCATGCCCTTTCCCCTAAAATGGGAATATAGTAATTGGTACACTCAGTGCCATCAGTGTGCATGCCATTTCCCCAAAAAATGGGATATAGTAATTGGTACACTCAGTTCTATCAGTGTGCATGCCCTTTACCCAAAAAATGGGAAAATAGTAATCCATACACTCAGTGCCATCAATGTGCACGCCCTTTCCCCAAAAATGGGAATATAGTAATTGGTACACTCAGTTCTATCAGTGTGCTAGCCCTTTACCCAAAAATGGGAAAATAGTAATCCCTTCACTCAGTGCCATCAATGTGCATGCCCTTTACCTACAAATCGAAATATAGTTATTGGTACACTAAGTGCTCTCAGTGTGCATGCCTTTTCCCCAGAAATGGGAAGATAGTATTTGGTGCACTCAGTGCCATCAGTGTGCATGCCCTTTCCCCAAAAAATTGGATATAGTAATTGGTACACTCAGTTCTATCAGTGTGCATGCCCTTTTCCCCCAAAATGGAATATAGTAATTGGTACACTCAGTGCTATCAGTGTGCATGCCCTTTACCCAAAAATGGGAAAATCGTAATCCGTGCCCTCAGTGCCATCAATGTGCACGCCCTTTCCCCAAAAATGGGAATATAGTAATTGGTACACTCAGTGCCATCAGTGTGCATGCCCTTTCCCCAAAAAATGGGATATAGTAATTGGTACACTCAGTTCTATCAGTGTGCATGCCCTTTACCCAAATATGGGAATATAGTAATTGGTTCACTC
This sequence comes from Taudactylus pleione, assembly GCA_031769625.1. Classification (NCBI taxonomy): domain Eukaryota; kingdom Metazoa; phylum Chordata; class Amphibia; order Anura; family Myobatrachidae; genus Taudactylus; species Taudactylus pleione. The sequence continues at coordinate 40,836,235 of JAUIMM010000018.1, forward strand.
AGTGCCATCAGTGTGCATGCCCTTTTGCCAAAAATGGGAATATAGTAATTGGTACACTCAGTGCCATCAGTGTGCATGCCCTTTCCCCAAAAAATGGGATATAGTAATTGGTACACTCAGTTCTATCAGTGTGCATGCCCTTTACCCAAATATGGGAATATAGTAATTGGTTCACTCAGTGCCATCAGTGTGCATGCCCTTTTGCCAAAAATGGGAATATAGTAATTGGTACACTCAGTTCTATCAGTGTGCATGCCCTTTACCCAAAAATGGGAAAATAGTAATCCATACACTTAGTGCCATCAATGTACATGCCCTTTACCTAAAAATGGGAATATAGTAATTGGTACACTTAGTGCCATCAGTGTGCATGCCCTTTCCCCAAAAAATGGGATATAGTAATTGGCACACTCAGTTCTATCAGTGTGCATGCCCTTTACCCAAATATGGGAATAAAGTAATTGGTTCACTCAGTGCCATCAGTGTGCATGCCCTTTTGCCAAAAATGGGAATATAGTAATTGGTACACTCAGTTCTGTCAGTATACATGCCCTTTACCCAAAAATGGGAAAATAGTAATCGGCACACTCAGTTCTATCAGTGTGCATGCCCTTTACCCAAATATGGGAATATAGTAATTGGTTCACTTAGTGCCATCAATGTACATGCCCTTTACATAAAAATGGGAATATAGTAATAGGTACACTCAGTGCTATCAGTGTGCATGCCCTTTTCTCCAAAAAATGGAATATAGTAATAGGTACACTCAGTGCCATCAATGTGCACGCCCTTTCCCCAAAAATGGGTATATAGTAATTGGTACACTCAGTGCCAACAGTGTGCATGCCCTTTCCCCAAAAAATGGGATATAGTAATTGGTAAACTCAGTTCTAACAGTGTGCATGCCCTTTACCCAAATAATGGGAAAATAGTAATCCATACACTCAGTGCCATCAATGTGCACGCCCTTTCCCCAAAAATGGGAATATAGTAATTGGTACACTCAGTTCTATCAGTGTGCTTGCCCTTTACCCAAAAATGGGAAAATAGTAATCACTTCACTCAGTGCCATCAATGTGCATGCCTTTTACCTAAAAATGGAAATATAGTTATTGGTACACTCAGTGCTATCAGTGTGCATGCCCTTTCCCCAAAAATGGGAATATAGTAATTGGTACACTCAGTGCCATCAGTGTGCATGCCCTTTCCCCAAAAAATTGGATATAGTAATTGGTACACTCAGTTCTATCAGTGTGCATGCCCTTTACCCAAAAATGGGAAAATAGTAATCCCTTCACTCAGTGCCATCAATGTGCATGCCCTTTACCTAAAAATGGAAATATAGTTATTGGTACACTCAGTGCTATCAGTGTGCATGCCCTTTTCACCAAAAATGGGAATATAGTTATTGGTACACTCAGTGCTATCAGTGTGCTTGCCCTTTTCCCCCAAAATGGAATATAGTAATTGGTATACTCAGTGCTATCAGTGTGCATGCCCTTTACCCACAGATGGGAATTAGTAATTGGTTCACTCAGTGCAATCAGTGTGCATGCCCTTTTGCCAAAAATGGGAATATAGTAATTGGTACACTCAGTTCTATCAGTGTACATGCCCTTTTGCCAAAAATGGGAAAATAGTATTCCATACACATAGTGCCATCAAAGTACATGCCCTTTACCTAAAAATGGGAATATAGTAATAGGTACACCCAGTGCTATCAGTGTGCATGCCCTTTTCTCCAAAAAATGGGATATAGTAATTGGTACACTCATTTCTATCAGTGTGCATGCCCTTTACCCAAATATGGGAATATAGTAATTGGTTCACTCAGTGCCATCAGTGTGCATGCCCTTTTGCCAAAAATGGGAATATAGTAATAGGTACACTCAGTGCCATCAGTGTGCATGCCATTTCCCCAAAAAATGGGATATAGTAATTGGTACACTCAGTTCTATCAGTGTGCATGCCCTTTACCCAAAAAATGGGAAAATAGTAATCCATACACTCAGTGCCATCAATGTGCACGCGCTTTCCCCAAAAATGGGAATATAGTAATTGGTACACTCAGTTCTATCAGTGTGCTAGCCCTTTACCCAAAAATGGGAAAATAGTAATCCCTTCACTCAGTGCCATCAATGTGCATGCCCTTTACCTAAAAATGGAAATATAGTTATTGGTACACTAAGTGCTATCAGTGTGCATGCCTTTTCCCCAAAAATGGGAATATAGTAATTGGTACACTCAGTGCCATCAGTGTGCATGCCCTTTCCCGAAAAAATTGGATATAGTAATTGGTACACTCAGTTCTATCAGTGTGCATGCCCTTTTCCCCCAAAATGGAATATAGTAATTGGTACACTCAGTGCTATCAGTGTGCATGCCCTTTATCCAAAAATGGGAAAATAGTAATCCGTGCACTCAGTACCATCAATGTGCTCGCCCTTTCCCCAAAAATGGGAATATAGTAATTGGTACACTCAGTGCCATCAGTGTGCATGCCCTTTCCCCAAAAAATGGGATATAGTAATTGGTACACTCAGTTCTATCAGTGTGCATGCCCTTTACCCAAATATGGGAATATAGTAATTGGTTCACTCAGTGCCATCAGTGTGCATGCCCTTTTGCCAGAAATGGGAATATAGTAATTGGTACACTCAGTGCTATCAGTGTGCATGCCCTTTTCCCCCAAAATTGAATATAGTAATTGGTATACTCAGTGCTATCAGTGTGCATGCCCTATACCCAAAGATGGGAATATAGTAATTGGTTCACTCAGTGCCATCAGTGTGCATGCCCTTTTGCCAAAAATGGGAATATAGTAATTGGTACACTCAGTTCTATCAGTGTACATGCCCTTTTGCCAAAAATGGGAAAATAGTATTCCATTCACTTAGTGCCATCAAAGTACATGCCCTTTACCTAAAAATGGGAATATAGTAATAGGTACACTCAGTGCTATCAGTGTGCATGCCCTTTTCTCCAAAAAATGGGATATAGTAATTGGTACACTCATTTCTATCAGTGTGCATGCCCTTTACCCAAATATGGGAATATAGTAATTGGTTCACTCAGTGCCATCAGTGTGCATGCCCTTTTGCCAAAAATTGGAATATAGTAATTGGTACACTCAGTTCTGTCAGTGTACATGCCCTTTACCCAAAAATGGGAAAATAGTAATCCATACACTTAGTGCCATCAATGTGCATGCCCTTTCCCCAAAAATGGGAATATAGTAATTGGTACACTCAGTGCCATCAGTGTGCATGCCATTTCCCCAAAAAAAGGGATATAGTAATTGGTACACTCAGTTCTATCAGTGTGCATGACCTTTACCCAAAAAATGGGAAAATAGTAATCCATACACTCAGTGCCATCAATGTGCACGCCCTTTCCCCAAAATGGGAATATAGTAATTGGTACACTCAGTTCTATCAGTGTGCTAGCCCTTTACCCAAAAATGGGAAAATAGTAATCCCTTCACTCAGTGCCATCAATGTGCATGCCCTTTACCTAAAAATGGAAATATAGTTATTGGTACACTAAGTGCTATCAGTGTGCATGCCTTTTCCCCAAAAATGGGAATATAGTAATTGGTACACTCAGTGCCATCAGTGTGCATGCCCTTTCCCGAAAAAATTGGATATAGTAATTGGTACACTCAGTTCTATCAGTGTGCATGCCCTTTTCCCCCAAAATGGAATATAGTAATTGGTACACTCAGTGCTATCACTGTGCATGCCCTTTCCCCAAAAAATGGGATATAGTAATTGGTACACTCAGTTCTATCAGTGTGCATGCCCTTTACCCAAATATGGGAATATAGTAATTGGTTCACTCAGTGCCATCAGTGTGCATGCCCTTTTGCCAGAAATGGGAATATAGTAATTGGTACACTCAGTGCTATCAGTGTGCATGCCCTTTTCCCCCAAAATTGAATATAGTAATTGGTATACTCAGTGCTATCAGTGTGCATGCCCTATACCCAAAGATGGGAATATAGTAATTGGTTCACTCAGTGCCATCAGTGTGCATGCCCTTTTGCCAAAAATGGGAATATAGTAATTGGTACACTCAGTTCTATCAGTGTACATGCCCTTTTGCCAAAAATGGGAAAATAGTATTCCATTCACTTAGTGCCATCAAAGTACATGCCCTTTACCTAAAAATGGGAATATAGTAATAGGTACACTCAGTGCTATCAGTGTGCATGCCCTTTTCTCCAAAAAATGGGATATAGTAATTGGTACACTCATTTCTATCAGTGTGCATGCCCTTTACCCAAATATGGGAATATAGTAATTGGTTCACTCAGTGCCATCAGTGTGCATGCCCTTTTGCCAAAAATGGGAATATAGTAATTGGTACACTCAGTTCTGTCAGTGTACATGCCCTTTACCCAAAAATGGGAAAATAGTAATCCATACACTTAGTGCCATCAATGTGCATGCCCTTTCCCCAAAAATGGGAATATAGTAATTGGTACACTCAGTGCCATCAGTGTGCATGCCATTTCCCCAAAAAATGGGATATAGTAATTGGTACACTCAGTTCTATCAGTGTGCATGCCCTTTACCCAAAAAATGGGAAAATAGTAATCCATACACTCAGTGCCATCAATGTGCACGCCCTTTCCCCAAAATGGGAATATAGTAATTGGTACACTCAGTTCTATCAGTGTGCTAGCCCTTTACCCAAAAATGGGAAAATAGTAATCCCTTCACTCAGTGCCATCAATGTGCATGCCCTTTACCTAAAAATGGAAATATAGTTATTGGTACACTAAGTGCTATCAGTGTGCATGCCTTTTCCCCAAAAATGGGAATATAGTAATTGGTACACTCAGTGCCATCAGTGTGCATGCCCTTTCCCCAAAAAATTGGATATAGTAATTGGTACACTCAGTTCTATCAGTGTGCATGCCCTTTTCCCCCAAAATGGAATATAGTAATTGGTACACTCAGTGCTATCAGTGTGCATGCCCTTTATCCAAAAATGGGAAAATAGTAATCCGTGCACTCAGTGCCATCAATGTGCATGCCCTTTCCCCAAAAATGGGAATATAGTAATTGGTACACTCAGTGCCATCAGTGTGCATGCCCTTTCCCCAAAAAATGGGATATAGTAATTGGTACACTCAGTTCTATCAGTGTGCATGCCCTTTACCCAAATATGGGAATATAGTAATTGGTTCACTCAGTGCCATCAGTGTGCATGCCCTTTTGCCAGAAATGGGAATATAGTAATTGGTACACTCAGTTCTGTCAGTGTACATGCCCTTTACCCAAAAATGGGAAAATAGTAATCCATACTCTTAGTGCCATCAATGTGCATGCCCTTTCCCCAAAAATGGGAATATAGTAATTGGTACACTCAGTGCCATCAGTGTGCATGCCATTTCCCCAAAAAATGGGATATAGTAATTGGTACACTCAGTTCTATCAGTGTGCATGCCCTTTACCCAAAAAATGGGAAAATAGTAATCCATACACTCAGTGCTATCAATGTGCACGCCCTTTCCCCAAAAATGGGAATATAGTAATTGGGACACTCAGTTGTATCAGTGTGCTAGCCCTTTACCCAAAAATGGGAAATTGTAATCCCTTCACTCAGTGCCATCAATGTGCATGCCCTTTACCTAAAAATGGAAATATAGTTATTGGTACACTAAGTGCTCTCAGTGTGCATGCCTTTTCCCCAGAAATGGGAATATAGTAATTGGTACACTGAGTGCCATCAGTGTGCATGCCCTTTCCCCAATAAATTGGATATAGTAATTGGTACACTCAGTTCTATCAGTGTGCATGCCCTTTTCCCCCAAAATGGAATATAGTAATTGGTACACTCAGTGCTATCAGTGTGCATGCCCTTTATCCAAAAATGGGAAAATCGTAATCCGTGCACTCAGTGCCATCAATGTGCACGCCCTTTCCCCAAAAATGGGAATATAGTAATTGGTACACTCAGTGCCATCAGTGTGCATGCCCTTTCCCCAAAAAATGGGATATAGTAATTGGTACACTCAGTTCTATCAGTGTGAATGCCCTTTACCCAAATATGGGAATATAGTAATTGGTTCACTCAGTGCCATAAGTGTGCATGCCCTTTTGCCAAAAATGGGAATATAGTAATTGGTACACTCAGATCTGTCAGTGTACATGCCCTTTACCCAAAAATGGGAAAATAGTAATCCAAACACTTAGTGCCATCAATGTACATGCCCTTTACCTAAAAATGGGAATATAGTAATAGGTACACTCAGTGCTATCAGTGTGCATGCCCTTTTCTCCAAAAAATGGAATATAGTAATTGGTACACTCAGTGCTATCAGTGTGCTTGCCCTTTACCCAAAAATGGGAAAATAGTAATCCATACACTCAGTGCCATCAATGTGCATGCCCTTTCCCCAAAAATGGGAATATAGTAATTGGTACACTCAGTGCCATCAGTGTGCATGCCCTTTCCCCAAAAAATGGGATATAGTAATTGTTACACTCAGTTCTATCAGTGTGCATGCCCTTTACCCAAAAAATGGGAAAATAGTAATCCATACACTCAGTGCCATCAATGTGCACGCCCTTTCCCCAAAAATGGGAATATAGTAATTGGTACACTCAGTTCTATCAGTGTGCATGCCCTTTACCCAAAAATGGGAAAATAGTAATCCCTTCACTCAGTGCCATCAATGTGCATGCCCTTTACCTAAAAATGGAAATATAATTATTGGTACACTCAGTGCTATCAGTGTGCATGCCCTTTTCACCAAAAATGGGAATATAGTTATTGGTACACTCAGTGCTATCAGTGTGCATGCCCTTTTCCCCCAAAATGGAATATAGTATTTGGTACACTCAGTGCTATCAGTGTGCATGCCCTTTACCCAAATATGGGAATATAGTAATTGTTTCACTCAGTGCCATCAGTGTGCAAGCCCTTTTGCCAAAAATGGGAATATAGTATTTGGTACACTGAGTTCTATCAGTGTACATGCCCTTTTGCCAAAAATGGGAAAATAGTAATCCATACACTTAGTACCATCAATGTACATGCCCTTTACCTAAAAATGGGAATATAGTAATAGGTACACTCAGTGCTATCAGTGTGTATGCCCTTTTCTCCAAAAAATGGAATATAGTAATTGGTACACTCAGTGCTATCAGTGTGCATGCCCTTTATCCAAAAATGGGAAAATAGTATTCCGTGCACTCAGTGCCATCAATGTGCACGCCCTTTCCCCAAAAATGGGAATATAGTAATTGGTACACTCAGTGCCATCAGTGTGCATGCCCTTTCCCCAAAAAATGGGATATAGTAATTGGTACACTCAGTGCTATCAGTGTGCATGCCCTTTTCCCCCAAAATGGAATATAGTAATTGGTACACTCAGTTCTATCAGTGTGCATGCCCTTTACCCAAATATGGGAATATAGTAATTGGTTCACTCAGTGCCATCAGTGTTCATGCCCTTTTGCCAAAAATGGGAATATAGTAATTGGTACACTCAGTTCTATCAGTGTACATGCCCTTTTGCCAAAAATGGGAATATAGTTATTGGTACACTCAGTGCTATCAGTGTGCATGCCCATTTCCCCCAAAATGGAATCTAGTAATTGGTACACTCAGTGCTATCAGTGTACATGCCCTTTACCCAAATATGGGAATATAGTAATTGGTTCACTCAGTGCCATCAGTGTGCATGCCCTTTTGCCAAAAATGGGAATATAGTAATTGGTACACTCAGTTCTATCAGTGTGCATGCCCTTTACCCAAAAATGGGAATATAGTAATTGGTACACTCAGTTCTATCAGTGTACATGCACTTTACCCAAAAATGGGAAAATAGTAATCCATACACTTAGTGCCATCAATGTACATGCCCTTTACCTAAAAATGGGAATATAGTAATAGGTACACTCAGTGCTATCAGTGTGCATGTCCTTTTCTCCAAAAAATGGAATATAGTAATTGGTACACTCAGTGCCATCAGTGTGCATGCCCTTTACCCAAAAATGGGAAAATAGTAATCCATACACTCAGTGCCATCAATGTGCATGCCCTTTCCCCAAAAATGGGAATATAGTAATTGGTACACTCAGTGCCATCAGTGTGCATGCCCTTTCCCCAAAAAATGGGATATAGTAATTGGTACACTCAGTTCTATCAGTGTGCATGCCCTTTACCCCAAAAATGGGAAAATATTAATCCATACACTCAGTGCCATCAATGTGCATGCCCTTTCCCCAAAAATGGGAATATAGTAATTGGTACTCTCAGTTCTATCAGTGTGCATGCCCTTTACCCAAAAATGGGAAAATAGTAATCCCTTCACTCAGTGCCATCAATGTGCATGCCCTTTACCTAAAAATGGAAATATAGTTATTGGTACACTCAGTGCTATCAGTGTGCATGCCCTTTTCACCAAAAATGGGAATATAGTTATTGGTACACTCAGTGCTATCAGTGTGCATGCCCTTTTCCCCCAAAGTGGAATATAGTAATTGGTACACTCAGTGCTATCAGTGTGCATGCCCTTTACCCAAATATGGGAATATAGTAATTGGTTCACTCAGTGCCATCAGTGTGCATGCCCTTTTGCCAAAAATGGGAATATAGTAATTGGTACACTGAGTTCTATCAGTGTACATGCCCTTTTGCCAAAAATGGGAAAATAGTAATCCGTGCACTCAGTGCCATCAATGTGCACGCCCTTTCCCCAAAAATGGGAATATAGTAATTGGTACACTCAGTGCCATCAGTGTGCATGGCCTTTCCCCCAAAAATGGGATATAGTAATTGGTACACTCAGTTCTATCAGTGTGCATGCCCTTTACCGAAATATGGGAATATAGTAATTGGTTCACTCAGTGCCATCAGTGTGCATGCCCTTTTGCCAAAAATGGGAATATAGTAATTGGTACACTCAGTTCTGTCAGTGTATATGCCCTTTACCCAAAAATGGGAAAATAGTAATCCATACACTTAGTGCCATCAATGTGCATGCCCTTTCCCCAAAAATGGTAATATAGTAATTGGTACACTCAGTGCCATCAATGTGCATGCCCTTTTGCCAAAAATGGGAATATAGTAATTGGTACACTCAGTTCTATCAGTGTGCTTGCCCTTTACCCAAAATTGGGAAAATAGTAATCCCTTCACTCAGTGCCATCAATGTGCATGCCCTTTTGCCAAAAATGGGAATATAGTTATAGGTACACTCAGTGCTATCAGTGTGCATGCCCTTTCCCCAAAAATGGGAATATAGTAATTGGTACACTCAGTGCCATCAGTGTGCATGCCCTTTCCCCAAAAAATTGGATATAGTAATTGGTACACTCAGTTCTATCAGTGTGCATGTCCTTTACCCAAAAATGGGAAAAGAGTAATCCCTTCACTCAGTGCCATCAATGTGCATGCCCTTTACCTAAAAATGGAAATATAGTTATTGGTACACTCAGTGCTATCAGTGTGCATGCCCTTTTCACCAAAAATGGGAATATAGTTATTGGTACACTCAGTGCTATCAGTGTGCATGCCCTTTTCCACCAAAATGGAATATAGCAATTGGTACACTCAGTGCTATCAGTGTGCATGCCCTTTACCCAAATATGGGAATATAGTAATTGGTTCACTCAGTGCCATCAGTGTGCATGCCCTTTTGCCAAAAATGGGAATATAGTAATTGGTACACTCAGTTCTATCAGTGTACATGCCCTTTTGCCAAAAATGGGAAAATAGTAATCCATACACTTAGTGCCATCAATGTACATGCCCTTTACCTAAAAATGGGAATATAGTAATAGGTACACTCAGTGCTATCAGTGTGCATGCCCATTTCTCCAAAAAATGGAATATAGTAATTGGTACACTCAGTGCTATCAGTGTGCTTGCCCTTTACCCAAAAATGGGAAAAAAGTAATCCATACACTCAGTGCCATCAATGTGCATGCCCTTTCCCCAAAAATGGGAATATAGTAATTGGTACACTCAGTGCCATCAGTGTGCATGCCCTTTCCCCAAAAAATGGGATATAGTAATTGTTACACTCAGTTCTATCAGTGTGCATGCCCTTTACCCAAAAAATGGGAAAATAGTAATCCATACACTCAGTGCCATCAATGTGCACGCCCTTTCCCCAAAAATGGGAATATAGTAATTGGTACACTCAGTTCTATCAGTGTGCATGCCCTTTACCCAAAAATGGGAAAATAGTAATCCCTTCACTCAGTGCCATCAATGTGCATGCCCTTTACCTAAAAATGGAAATATAATTATTGGTACACTCAGTGCTATCAGTGTGCATGCCCTTTTCACCAAAAATGGGAATATATTTATTGGTACACTCAGTGCTATCAGTGTGCATGCCCTTTTCCCCCAAAATGGAATATAGTATTTGGTACACTCAGTGCTATCAGTGTGCATGCCCTTTACCCAAATATGGGAATATAGTAATTGTTTCACTCAGTGCCATCAGTGTGCAAGCCCTTTTGCCAAAAATGGGAATATAGTATTTGGTACACTGAGTTCTATCAGTGTACATGCCCTTTTGCCAAAAATGGGAAAATAGTAATCCATACACTTAGTACCATCAATGTACATGCCCTTTACCTAAAAATGGGAATATAGTAATAGGTACACTCAGTGCTATCAGTGTGTATGCCCTTTTCTCCAAAAAATGGAATATAGTAATTGGTACACTCAGTGCTATCAGTGTGCATGCCCTTTATCCAAAAATGGGAAAATAGTAATCCGTGCACTCAGTGCCATCAATGTGCACGCCCTTTCCCCAAAAATGGGAATATAGTAATTGGTACACTCAGTGCCATCAGTGTGCATGCCCTTTCCCCAAAAAATGGGATATAGTAATTGGTACACTCACTGCTATCAGTGTGCATGCCCTTTTCCCCCAAAATGGAATATAGTAATTGGTACACTCAGTTCTATCAGTGTGCATGCCCTTTACCCAAATATGGGAATATAGTAATTGGTTCACTCAGTGCCATCAGTGTTCTTGCCTTTTTGCCAAAAATGGGAATATAGTAATTGGTACACTCAGTTCTATCAGTGTACATGCCCTTTTGCCAAAAATGGGAATATAGTTATTGGTACTCTCAGTGCTATCAGTGTGCATGCCCTTTTCCCCCAAAATGGAATATAGTAATTGGTACACTCAGTGCTATCAGTGTACATGCCCTTTACCCAAATATGGGAATATAGTAATTGGTTCACTCAGTGCCATCAGTGTTCATGCCCTTTTGCCAAAAATGGGAATATAGTAATTGGTACACTCAGTTCTATCAGTGTACATGCCCTTTTGCCAAAAATGGGAAAATAGTAATCCATACACTTAGTGCCATCAATGTACATGATTTTTACCTAAAAATGGGAATATAGTAATAGGTACACTCAGTGCTATCAGTGTGCATGCCCTTTTCTCCAAAAAATGGAATATAGTAATTGGTATACTCAGTGCTATCAGTGTGCATGCCCTTTATCCAAAAATGGGAAAATAGTAATCCGTGCACTCAGTGCCATCAATGTGCACGCCCTTTCCCCAAAAATGGGAATATAGTAATTGGTACACTCAGTGCCATCAGTGTGCATGCCCTTTCCCCAAAAAATGGGATATAGTAATTGGTACACTCAGTTCTATCAGTGTGCATGCCCTTTACCCAAATATGGGAATATAGTAATTGGTTCACTCAGTGCAATCAGTGTGCATGCCCTTTTGCCAAAAATGGGAATATAGTAATTGGTACACTCAGTTCTGTCAGTGTACATGCACTTTACCCAAAAATGGGAAAATAGTAATCCATACACTTAGTGCCATCAATGTACATGCCCTTTACCTAAAAATGGGAATATAGTAATAGGTACACTCAGTGCTATCAGTGTGCATGTCCTTTTCTCCAAAAAATGGAATATAGTAATTGGTACACTCAGTGCCATCAGTGTGCATGCCCTTTACTCAAAAATGGGAAAATAGTAATCCATACACTCAGTGCCATCAATGTGCATGCCCTTTCCCCAAAAATGGGAATATAGTAATTGGTACACTCAGTGCCATCAGTGTGCATGCCCTTTCCCCAAAAAATGGGATATAGTAATTGGTACACTCAGTTCTATCAGTGTGCATGCCCTTTACCCAAAAAATGGGAAAATAGTAATCCATACACTCAGTGCCATCAATGTGCATGCCCTTTCCCCAAAAATGGGAATATAGTAATTGGTACTCTCAGTTCTATCAGTGTGCATGCCCTTTACCCAAAAATGGGAAAATAGTAATCCCTTCACTCAGTGCCATCAATGTGCATGCCCTTTACCTAAAAATGGAAATATAGTTATTGGTACACTCAGTGCTATTAGTGTGCATGCCCTTTTCACCAAAAATGGGAATATAGTTATTGGTACACTCAGTGCTATCAGTGTGCATGCCCTTTTCCCCCAAAATGGAATATAGTAATTGGTACACTCAGTGCTATCAGTGTGCATGCCCTTTACCCAAATATGGGAATATAGTAATTGGTTCACTCAGTGCCATCAGTGTGCATGCCCTTTTGCCAAAAATGGGAATATAGTAATTGGTACACTGAGTTCTATCAGTGTACATGCCCTTTTGCCAAAAATGGGAAAATAGTAATCCGTGCACTCAGTGCCATCAATGTGCACGCCCTTTCCCCAAAAATGGGAATATAGTAATTGGTACACTCAGTGCCATCAGTGTGCATGGCCTTTCCCCAAATAATCGGATATAGTAATTGGTACACTCAGTTCTATCAGTGTGCATGCCCTTTACCGAAATATGGGAATATAGTAATTGGTTCACTCAGTGCCATCAGTGTGCATGCCCTTTTGCCAAAAATGGGAATATAGTAATTGGTACACTCAGTTCTGTCAGTGTATATGCCCTTTACCCAAATATGGGAAAATAGTAATCCATACACTTAGTGCCATCAATGTGCATGCCCTTTCCCCAAAAATGGGAATATAGTAATTGGTACACTCAGTGCCATCAATGTGCATGCCCTTTTGCCAAAAATGGGAATATAGTAATTGGTACACTCAGTTCTATCAGTGTGCTTGCCCTTTACCCAAAATTGGGAAAATAGTAATCCCTTCACTCAGTGCCATCAATGTGCATGCCCTTTTGCCAAAAATGGGAATATAGTTATAGGTACACTCAGTGCTATCAGTGTGCATGCCCTTTCCCCAAAAATGGGAATATAGTAATTGGTACACTCAGTGCCATCAGTGTGCATGCCCTTTCCCCAAAAAATTGGATATAGTAATTGGTACACTCAGTTCTATCAGTGTGCATGCCCTTTACCCAAAAATGGTAAAAGAGTAATCCCTTCACTCAGTGCCATCAATGTGCATGCCCTTTACCTAAAAATGGAAATATAGTTATTGGTACACTCAGTGCTATCAGTGTGCATGCCCTTTTCCACCAAAATGGAATATAGCAATTGGTACACTCAGTGCTATCAGTGTGCATGCCCTTTACCCAAATATGGGAATATAGTAATTGGTTCACTCAGTGCCATCAGTGTGCATGCCCTTTTGCCAAAAATGGGAATATAGTAATTGGTACACTCAGTTCTATCAGTGTACATGCCCTTTTGCCAAAAATGGGAAAATAGTAATCCATACACTTAGTGCCATCAATGTACATGCCCTTTACCTAAAAATGGGAATATAGTAATAGGTACACTCAGTGCTATCAGTGTGCATGCCCTTTATCCAAAAATGGGAAAATAGTAATCCGTGCACTCAGTGCCATCAATGTGCACGCCCTTTCCCCAAATATGGGAATATAGTAATTGGTACACTCAGTGCTATCAGTGTGCATGCCCTTTATCCAAAAATGGGAAAATAGTAATCCGTGCACTCAGTGCCATCAATGTGCACGCCCTTTCCCCAAAAGTGGGAATATAGTAATTGGTACACTCAGTTCAGTCAGTGTACATGCCCTTTACCCAAAAATGGGAAAATAGTAATCCATACACTTAGTGCCATCAATGTACATGCCCTTTACCTAAAAATGGGAATATAGTAATAGGTACACTCAGTGCTATCAGTGTGCATGCCCTTTTCTCCAAAAAATGGAATATAGTAATTGGTTCACTCAGTGCTATCAGTGTGCATGCCCTTTACCCAAAAATGGGAAAATAGTAATCCATACACTCAGTGCCATCAATGTACATGCCCTTTACCTAAAAATGGGAATATAGTAATAGGTACACTCAGTGCTATCAGTGTGCATGCCCTTTCTCCAAAAAATGGAATATAGTAATTGGTTCACTCAGTGCTATCAGTGTGCATACCCTTTACCCAAAAATGGGAAAATAGTAATCCATACACTCAGTGCCATCAATGTGCATGCCCTTTCCCCAAAAATGGGAATATAGTAATTGGTACACTCAGTGCCATCAGTGTGCATGCCCTTTCCCCAAAAAATGGGATATAGTATTTGGTACTCTCAGTTCTATCAGTGTGCATGCCCTTTACCCAAAAAATGGGAAAATAGTAATCTATACACTCAGTGCCATCAATGTGCACGCCCTTTCCCCAAAAATGGGAATATAGTAATTGGTACACTCAGTTCTATCAGTGTGCTTGCCCTTTACCCAAAAATGGGAAAATAGTAATCCATACACTCAGTGCCATCAATGTGCATGCCCTTTCCCCAAAAATGGGAATATAGTAATTGGTACACTCAGTGCCATCAGTGTGCATGCCCTTTTCCCCCAAAATGGAATATAGTAATTGGTACACTCAGTGCTATCAGTGTGCATGCCCTTTCCTCAAATATGGGAATATAGTAATTGGTTCACTCAGTGCCATCAGTGTGCATGCCCTTTTTCCAAAAATGGGAATATAGTAATTGGTACACTCAGTTCTGTCAGTGTACATGCCCTTTACCCAAAAATGGGAAAATACTAATCCATACACTTAGTGCCATCAATGTACATGCCCTTTATCTAAAAATGGAATATAGTAATTGGTACACTCAGTTCTATCAGTGTGCATGCCCTTTACCCTAAAATGGGAAAATAGTAATCCATACACTCAGTGCCATCAATGTGCATGCCCTTTCCCCAAAAATGGGAATATAGTAATTGGTACACTCAGTGCCATCAGTGTGCATGCCCTTTCCCCAAAAAATGGGATATAGTAATTGGTACACTCAGTTCTATCAGTGTGCATGCCCTTTACCCAAAAAATGGGAAAATTGTAATCCATACACTGAGTGCCATCAATGTGCACGCCCTTTCCCCAAAAATGGGAATATAGTAATTGGTACATTCAGTTCTATCAGTGTGCTTGCCCTTTACCCAAAAATGGGAAAATAGTAATCCCTTCACTCAGTGCCATCAATGTGAATGCCCTTTACCTAAAAATGGAAATATAGTTATTGGTACACTCAGTGCTATCAGTGTGCATGCCCTTTCCCCAAAAATGGGAATATAGTAATTGGTACACTCAGTGCCATCAGTGTGCATGCCCTTTCCCCAAAAATTTGGATATAGTAATTGGTACACTCAGTTCTATCAGTGTGCATGCCCTTTACCCAAAAATGGGAAAATAGTAATCCCTTCACTCAGTGCCATCAATGTGCGTGCCCTTTACCTAAAAATGGAAATATAGTTATTGGTACACTCAGTGCTATCAGTGTGCATGCCCTTTTCACCAAAAATGGGAATATAGTTATTGGTACACTCAGTGTTATCAGTGTGCATGCCCTTTTCCCCCAAAATGGAATATAGCAATTGGTACACTCAGTGCTATCAGTGTGCATGCCCTTTACCCAAATATGGGAATATAGTAATTGGTTCACTCAGTGCCATCAGTGTGCATACCCTTTTGCCAAAAATGGGAATATAGTAATTGGTACGCTCAGTTCTATCAGTGTACATGCCCTTTTGCCAAAAATGGGAAAATAGTAATCCATACACTTAGTGCCATTAATGTACATGCCCTTTACCTAAAAATGGGAATATAGTAATAAGTACACTCAGTGCTATCAGTGTGCATGCCCTTTTCTCCAAAAAATGGAATATAGTAATTGGTACACTCAGTGCTATCAGTGTGCATGCCCTTTACCCAAAAATGGGAAAATAGTAATCCCTTCACTCAGTGCCATCAATGTGCATTCCCTTTACCTAAAAATGGAAATATAGTAATTGGTACACTCAGTACCATCAGTGTGCATGCCCTTTCCCCCAAAAATGGGATATAGTAATTGGTACACTCAGTTCTATCAGTGTGCATGCCCTTTACCCAAAAATGGGAAAATAGTAATCCCTTCACTCAGTACCATCAATGTGCATGCCCTTTACCTAAAAATGGAAATATAGTTATAGGTACACTCAGTGCTATCAGTGTGCATGCCCTTTTCCCCCAATATGGAATAAAGTAATTCCTACACTCAGTGCTATCAGTGTGCATGCCATTTACCCAAATATGGGAATATAGTAATTGGTTCACTCAGTGCCATCAGTGTGCATGCCCTTTTGCCAAAAATGGGAATATAGTAATTGGTACGATCATTTCTATCAGTGTACGTGCCCTTTACCCAAGAATTGGAAAATAGTAATCCCTACACTCAGTGCCATCAATGTGCATGCCCTTTACCTAAAAATGGAAATACAGTTATTGGTACACTCAGTGCTATCAGTGTGCATGCCCTTTTCTCCAAAAATTGGAATATAGTAATTGGTACACTCAGTGCTATCAGTGTTCATGCCCTTTCCCCAAAAATTCGGAATATAGTAATTGGTACACTCAGTGCTATCAGTGTGCATGCCCTTTCCCCAAAAATGTGAATATTGTAATTGGTACACTCAGTGCCATCAGTGTGCATGCCCTTTTGCCAAAAATGGGAATATAGTAATTAGTACACTTAGTGCCATCAATGTACATGCCCTTTACCTAAAAATGGGAATATAGTTATAGGTACACTCAGTGTGCACACCCTTTTCTCCAAAAAATTGAATATATTAATTGGTACACTTAGTGCTATCAGTGTGCATGCCCTTTTCTCCAAAAAATGGAATATATTAATTGGTACACTCAGTGCTGTCAGTGTGCATGCCCTTTACCCAAAAATTGGAATATAGTAATTGGTACACTCAGTGCTATCAGTGTGCATGTTCTTTCCTCAAAAATGAGAATATAGTAATTGGTACACTCAGTGCCATCTGGAAAATATACTGTACAATGGCCCTCATTCAGAGCCGTTCGCTATTTGCGGTCGTTCGTTTAAAAACAAGGGGTGGCTATTCAAATGATCCGTACGCACATTGCAGTCTGTTCACACCTCTAAGTCTGAACGAACGAGCAAAACATACGCTCGTTTATTTGTTAAAAACGCCCCCTGGCCGCTCGCACCATACGTCATGTCCGCAATTTATTAGATTAATCGAGTACATCGACCAGCGTATGAACTGCTCGCTATTCTTGTGGTTGGTGTTTGCTACCACAAATTTGCGAGCAGTTCTGGCTCTAAAATAACCCAGTGACGTGGTCAATGACGCTGCTGTTTTAAATATACACACCCATAAAACGCCCGTTTTGACCTTTAAGCACGCCTGCGTTCGGATCTCCACTCCCCATTTTCAAGCACCTTCCCCTGTTACCACCCACATACGCCTCATTCTGTCACTCAAAATAGCAGGCACTCGCTATATAGCGTACAAACGATTTTCGGCCGCACTGACTGGTTCGCGCATGCGTACTAAAAAGCGTACGCATGCGCAGATGTGCAAACATCGCTCGGAACGAGCGTACTGCCGCTAACGAGCGGCTCTGAATGAGGGCCTATGTGTGATGGAATGTCACTGTCCATTGTGTCATTGGATCTGCTTTCTACCACCAGTAGTTTCACTGCGTCCAGGACTACACAGTACATATAACTTCCGCCTTCTATAGTGCAATAACTACTTGTACAATAATATCAATAGGGAAAAGGGACATGACCAATGTAACATCCACTGAATTGTTTTTGTTAAACTGGCATAAAACATAAAAAAGAGATAATACAGTATATATTTGTAGATGGCATTGTCATTCTATGGCTATCAGCAAATGGGAAAATAGTAATTGGTTCACTCAGTGCCATCAGTGTGCATGCCCTTTACATAAAAATGGCAATATAGTTATTGGTTCACTCAGTGCTATCAGTGTGCATGCCCTTTCCCCAAAAATTGGAATATAGTAATTAGTACACTCAGTGACATCAGAGTGCATGCCCTTTCCTCAAAAATTGGAATATAGTAATTTGCTCACTCAGTGCTATCAGTGTGCATGCCCTTTCCACAAAAATTTAAATTTTGCACATTTTTCCAGAAACTTTATTTTACACAGGAAGAACTAAAATAAATAAATAAAAATGTTACATTTTCTGCTTAGAAATCTGTTCAAATTATCCCCGGAATATTCCAATTGTGAGGAACTGATTAGATAGCCGCAATTAAATGTGTTTTTGTATTTGTGTTATAGGTTGTCTCCTGCCATCATCCAGTAAGTACACATTTTCCTAATCAACACCTGCTTATTACTTTTATTTAATTAGTTTTATAATTTTATATAACTGTATAGTTTTAAAATTTTATATAACTGTATCTTATTAACAATATATATCGTATTAATATGAAAATAGTCGTTTTTATGTACAGGTTTACATTGTATTTATTCCCAATATATATTTTCATTTACTTTAATTGGAGATGTTGCAAAAAAACCCAAAAAGAAATTCATACAAACCACTGGGAAGAGCATTTTGTGTAATCTATATTCTCTGTGCAAATATAGCAACACGTAATAATAAAACATAGAAGTCTGTAATATTGTAATCATTTTAGAATATGCACATAAAATGTCAATAGAGAGTGTAAAAATACTGATTTTCAATTGTTCGATTGAATATTTTATTACTTGTAGGTTGCAATGTGAACCCAAGATCATAATTATTATTAATTTATTCTCACAAATGTAGGTTTCCACCAGCAACAACTCAGCAGATTCTTAATTTCAAGGGATTCCTGTATATCTCAGTGACTTCTAAAATGTGTATTGTTAATGGGTCCGATGCCTCAATACAACAATATACACAACGTTGTATTAAGTCAAACTCACAGCTGCTTGTTTATATTCATCAACAATCCCAGAGCACAACCAGCCATTTTGTACCTCTTGTATCCATGATTCAGTGGAAGCTATGTGGCAAGGGAAGTTTTGGGTTGCCAGGTAACAATAGCTATTATTGTAGGTGATTGGCGATTGATTGTTGCCATGCAGATAAAAAGAGATATGATTGGTCAGGAATGGTGCATATGCCAGGTAGATATTTGTCTTAGACATTCTATTTACATTCATCTGTTTTCTATCATCACCTTTTATTTGGCATTATTTTCAAATAAATATTGCATTTCACACCTGTATTACATTTCAGCAAACACAATTATTGTTAAATTGAGAACAGTAACAATGAGATTGTATTATTATTTTTACTTGTGTACAGTAAAAAAAATATTACATTTACTTTATCCTTTTAAATTTTGATCTGTTAAACAAGATTTATATTCAAAATAATAGCAGCAGCAGCAACAAGAAAAACTTGGGGCAATAGGGTACACAGTTTGGCTTCATTGACTTAAAGTATCCATCATTTAAGTTACATTATGCTAATATCCACAATGGGATGTGGTCATAATACCGACAGTTGGGATGCTGATGCTTAGAATGCCGGCTCCGGAATCCCAACACCTGTCAAAATCCTGGTGCCAGCATCTTGACTGTAAGTACTGGTGTTAGGGGGAGGGTTAGGGGTTAAGGTTAGGCACTGGGGAATAGTTTAGGGTTAGGCACTAGGGGGATGTTAGGTTTAGGCAGTAGGGGGGATGGTTAGGCTCTAGGGGGGGAGGGTTCGGTTTAGACTGCAGGGATGGAGGGGTAGGGGTAGGGTTAGAATACTGACCAACACGTGTCGGTCTCCTAACCCTGCTGGGATTCCAGCGTCGGGATTTTGACCACCAGTATCCTGAGCACCGACATCCCGTACCCTACCCTCCATAAGTGGTTGGCATTGCTGCCTCACAGCATGAAATCTATGGAGTCTATTCCAGCCAGGGCACTATCTGTGAGAAGTTAGGGTGTTGTCCCTATGTCTGTGTGGGTATCCTTCATGTACTCTGATTTACTCCCATTGTCAAAGCATAAAAATAGTTTAATTTCAGTGTGTTTGTGTTTGTGTGTAGGATAATTTAGCCTATCGGGCATATTCAATTCAGAGCGAAAAGTCCCGTACTTTTCAGATGCCGGACTTTTCGCCGATATCACTGGTTTCCAATGCGAAAAAGTATCGCGCTCGTCCCCGCTTATCCCTGTATTCAATTAGAAATCACCGAAAACGGTACCCGGCAAATCTGTAACATGCGAAAAGTACTGTCAGATTTGGGGAAATCAGCCTGACACCCCCCAAAAGATCAAATTTAAACAAATATATTCAATACAGTCTGCACATACACAAATGGTTGAGTAGAATAACTCAATTCATATATAATCCTGCTGGTTCTTCATCCTGTTCTTATTATTCTATTACTGGTCCAATTTACATTATGCTTTTCTTCAATAAACATATCTTACTAATAACGATTAAAGTAACAATCCTTGACTGATAGTACATATGGTACATTGGTTAATTATATATGTTAGAGTATCAATACTGTAGGCTTCTAGTATCTAAATACAGTGTAATATAAATACCACTGAAACCTAATAATAGGAACAGGATGAAGAACCAGCAGGATTATATATGAATTTATGTTTACTCTATTCTTTTCTATCTACTCTATTAGCTGATGACAATCTCATTTAGAGTAACTCTCTCATTGGGGGTCCAATGCTATATGTAAGACCCTCAACAGCAGAAGCGAAATATTGAGTAACGTTGCGGTTACACTGTTGTTTCTAGGGGTTCATTACTGCTCCTGGATGATCTCTCACTCCTCATTGATGGCTTGTAGCTTGGTGAGGAGAAGTAGAATTACAGGTGGCAGTATCTTTACCCGACCGTCCTGATACTTCATCCTTATAAGGAGTTACATTATACAAACTGGTGTTCATTTTTCCTTCCTACCCATATCCAATTTTGTTACCCTAATGGGATATATATTTTTCAGATGGATATTCTACTCGACCATTTGTGTATGTGCAGACTGTATTGAATATATTTGATTAAATTTGATTTATTTGGGTAGGTCCATGTTGTATGTTACATGTTTTGTCTTTTGTCCTTTTACATAGAGATATATATCTTATCTTGATTAGATTAAAAGTTATGTTTTAATTATTTCATCTTTACAATGAGTGCTCACAAATTGGAGTTTATTTTTCGCCCCTTTTTTCAATATAGCCATTTACTCTAGTGAGCACCTCCACTGCCCGGCATGTGTTGCTGACGCCGTGAGCAGGGAATAGTGGTTACCAGTATCAGTCATTATATTCTATTACTACCAGTCAGTGCGTCAATTTCTCCAGTTCCCCTTTTCCCTTATTACACCCCCCAAAAGATGCACTGACATTGGGGATCACTATAGATATCCCTGAATAGGCCTGCTGAAGATATTTGGGGTACTTATATGATCTCAATAGCTGCTAATTAGCGTCTTTAAATAAGTGGTGAAAAATAGCATTTAGCATTTTTTTTGCAGAAAATATGTAGTCCTAGCAAATTTGGGGTACATGAAAATGGGTGCTAGCATATTTTAAAGTTGCTAAAGTGAACTTTAAAAAACAATAAAAATCCACCTGCCACAACCACCTGCAAACTTAAAAACACCTGGGGCATACTTAGGGGCCCCCCTGGAGCCTATTTCGCTAGTTTTCAAGTTTGTCCCCCAACAATGGACTTTTTCGCACCCAAATTGAAAGTACTTTTTTGGGGTGATTTAAAGTATTTTTAAAACTTTTCTTGAAGCAGTTTACCTTTGGGGGAACTGTCCCAAGGGTGCAGGGTGGTTTTCTGAAGTTTGCACCCCAAAACCCCAATTCTGCATTTTTTTTTCAACACTTATTCATAGGCGAAACTTTTTTGCCAGTTCTATTGCATTGAGGCAAAAAGTCTACAAAATTGAATACGGAGGAAATTTTTCGCATGGCAAAATGACATCACCCTCGAAACTTTATCACCGAAAACAGCTTTTCGCAGTTAATTGAATACGGACCTATGTGCTCCATTGGGTGAGGGATTGATGACACTGATTAAAATCACTCTCTGTAAAAAGCTGAATAATATATTGGCACTACATTGCTAAAGGTTAATACATTATAAACAGCATCAGATTAGGACCCCTAAGGGCTACGTGGAAAGTACTATTCAGTGGCCCATAATGTGATGATGACATCAAAATTCTCCTTTCACTATTACTTTTTATTTTGTTTCTTCTATCAGCATAATAACAAATTTTATGAAATACAATACACTACATTTCAAATATTGCTTCAATATACACCTACTGTAGCACAGGTAAAATAATATTACAGTTATACTAACTATTATTATAATTATCCTTTATTTATATGGTGTCGCAAGGGGTCCGCAGTGCCTTACAAGGAACATAGACAGGAACAGAATGACAGAATGTACAAAACATGGACATTGTATGAACATTGCTGCTTCAACGGTCATAATACTCAAATAGGTAACAGTATGGCAGAAATAAATGGTTGGGTGCCAGTGGCCTGTAGGGAGTAGATGTGAGCAGCATTGGTTTGTGGAGCGTAGTGAGCCGCCAGGAGTGTGAAAGGAGATAAGGTCAGAGATGTAAATAGGATTGAATTGGGAGAGTGCTTTGTAAGTGAGTGTGAGAAGTTTGAATTGGGTTCTGAAGGGGATGGGGAGCCAGTGTAGGGATTGCAGGAAAGGGGAGGCAGATGTAGTATGTTTGGAGAGGAAGATGAGTCAGGCAGCAGCATTGAGGACAGATTGGAGTATGTTTGGAGAGAGATGGGAAGCAGGGAGGCCAGAAAGTAGAAGGTTACAGTAGTCCAATCTGGAGATGACCAGTGAGTGAATGAGGGGCTTTGTTGCCTATTGAGTGAAAAAGGGTCTGATCCTGGAGATATTTCTAAAATGGAGATGGCAGGACTGCTAGAGGTACTGGATGTGTGGTTTGAAGGAGACATGTTAAGTTTAAGAAAGCACTGAGACATTCAGGAACAAAAAGCAAAGAGACAGTTTCAGATACAAGTGAGGAGAGAGGGGAAGAGGTCAGGGAAGGCGAGGTACATCTGAGTATCATCAGCACAGAGATGATAATGGAGGCCAACAAAGCTGATGAGCTCACCTAAGGAAAAGAACCTTGGGGGACACCTACCAGTAGTGGAAATGGGGGGACATCTAGTCATGAGAGGAGACTGAGAAAGAATGGACAGCCAGTAGAGGGCAATATCACGCAGGTCAAGGGAATGTAGGATTTGCAGGAGGAGAAGGTGGCCCACAGTGTCGAAAGCAGCAGAAAGGTCGAGTAGCAAAAGCGGCATGTAGTGACTCTTGCATTTGGCAGCAAGGATGTAATTGCTGATGTTTGTGAGGGCAGTTTCTTTGGAGTGGAGTGGACGAAAGTCAGACTGAAATGGGTCAGGCAGGGAGTGGGAGGTTAGAAAGGCGGTTGCATACAATTCGCTAAAAGAGTTTGGAGCAAATGGGAGGAAAGAGATGAGGAGGTAGTTGGAGAGAGTGTTAGGATCAAGGGTGTTTTTTTTTTTTAAAATGGGGAGACAAGGGCATGCTTGAATGCAGAGGGAACAGTGCCTGATGAGAGGGACAGTATGAGGGCCACTACTTTATCTTCAGATACTGGGGAGAGAGAGGTCTGAATTTGTAGAATGGATGGGGTGGGGTAGGCTGGAAAAGGAAGAGATGGGGTGCTGGAGTTCTGGCATGATGTGATGTCCTGACATATGAAGTCAATTTTAGATGTAAAGTGGGTGTCAAAGTCAAGGGCAGAGAAAGAGGAGGGGAGGCAAGGGTGGGCAGAGAAGGGAATTGAAAGTCATGAAGAGAACATGGGGGTTGGAGGACTGGGAGGAGATAAGGGTTATTGTAGGTTAAAAGCATAAATTTGAAATAGAGGAAGTCTTTATTGGAGTACGATTTCCTCCACTGTCACTCAATTCATGAGCACTTTTGCAGATATCTGGTTCATTTGGAATGCGAAGGTTGAGGTGTGGATCTGTGAGGGTAGAGCAACTGAGTCAAGAGTAGTAGTAAGGGAGACATTGTATATGGAAACAGCTTGGTTAGGGCAGGAAAGAGAGACAATGGGGGAAAGAAGTGAGTCAAGCAAGGAGCATAAGGATATGGTGTCAATAGCCTCAAGATTACGCTTAGTGATGGTGGCCTTGGAAGGCAGGGGTAGAGAAGGAGTGAGGGATAGGTTAAAAGAGGGTCAGAGTAGGGGAATGGGGAATTGATGAAATCAGAAAAATATCACAACGGTGAGTGATGACCAGATCAAGTGAGTGTCCACTCACATGGGAGTGTGTGGCAGTCCATTGAGAGAGACCAAATGATGGTGTGAGGGTAAGAAGTTTATAGGCAGAGGATTATGTGGGGACATCTATAGGGATATTGATGTCTCTTAAGATGAGGGAGGGAAGGTCTGAAGAGAGGAAGTGGTGGAGCCAGGACGCAAAGTTGTCAATGAATTTGGAGCTAGGATCCAAGGCATGATAAATGACAGTTATTCAAAGGCGAACAGGTTGGAGGAGGCGAATAGCATGAAGCTTGAATGTAGAGAATGAAAGGGAGTGTTCTGATGGTATGAGTTGGTAGGAGTGACCAGAGGATAGAAGTTCCCCAACACCATCACCATGCAACTCCGGTGGGGGAGGGGGGGGGGGGCAGGATTCTGAATGAGGGTGCCAGCATGTGGCAGGCAGTGTTGAAGTTTAGTGTGGCATGGGTGGAGGAGAGATGACTGGGAGAGAAGGGAGGGTGCGGAGCTTAGTGGTAGGATAGCAGGACCATAGTGGAAGAGAAGTAATTGATAATGGAGTAATGGAAGATGCGGGGGAAAGTACTAGAGGGGATGAAGGGAGACAGAGGAGGGGAGAGAGGGAGAGGAGAAGGTGGAGGAGACTATGGGGGTAGATCTAAAGGCACAACTGCAATAGTATATTGTGAAGATAGAAAGTCTGCTTGATACCCGGATTATTTCAACCTGGCCCTTTCACATTGCACAGTAAACCGGGTTGCTGCGTGTTCACGTGCAATGACCCAGGTTATTGCAGAAAGTGTGAAAGGGGTATAAGAAAAGCAATGTGAGTTTGGAATTGGAATGCAAATGTAATTAGAAGATGCGATTTCGCAGTGAGAACTGCTAGCAGGACCCAACTTGCACCTATTTGGATTAACCCCATAGATGTAAAAATGTATCTTGCATGTTTCACTGATGTGGTAGAGTTACTTAACCATCAATTACCATATAACCTTATAACCTTAGTTATCTTTTACTTGAATCCTTAGTAGATATTACAGTTATAATACAGCCACCAGGGAGATATAAAAATGTATTAAATGTAACCACCAGAGAAATTAAAAAATTGGACACCTTATTGCAGCTTAGCACTTTAACAAATAAAACTTATGAGTAGCCAGAAAATTCATATGATTAATATATTAATTTATTCTCTTTGCATTGAAATAAGGGACCGTTTACAGAGGTGCACATAATAAGGCTTAATGGTCACACTCTGATTGTAATTATACCCAAACTATCATACAATGTTACCAAGAGAAAACATTTCATCCAGTCCAGTCATTATGTTACAGTATGTCCCAATCTGACAAGGAAGAAGTCCTATTTTGGACTAGAGCACAATAACTGATTTCACTGTACACAGAGTTATCATACTAGGTAAACATCGGGATGAAACTATTCACAGGAGTTTACATCAATATTGATAATTAAATGATGAACAGAGAAGACGATGAAAAATAGGCTCAGGACCGGCGACAGGAGGGGACTATGGGTACACATGTACTGGTTCCTGAGGTTCCGATTATCCTCTGCCACTCAGAGACACGCAAACCACCAATATATGCTGTAGCACGTTTTAAATATAGAACCACGCCAGCTCGGCGCAGCAATAGGAACAGCTTTAAGCTTCATTGATCACTCAATGATGGACAGAGAGGGAGATGATTAATAGGCTTGGTCAGGTTATTCACATCTAATAATAAATCAATAGCTAATTTAATTACCCAAAATAACCAAACAAGGCAAAACAGGAAGAGTAAGACCCACTGACTTTAAAAATATGTTCAGCTAGAGCAACTATAAAAGAATAAAGCTATGCACACATTGTAAGATGATGGGGTAGATGTACTAAGCCTTGGAGAGAGATAATGTGGAGAGAGATAAAGTACCAAACAATCAGCTCTTAACAGACTGTGACCCCTATGTACTAAGCCTTGGTGAGAGATAAAATGTACGGAGATAAAGTACCAACCAATCAGCTTCTAACTGTCATTTTACAGGCTTAGTACATCTACCCCTCTATGTCCTATCTGGCTGGTTGGAATGAAAACTGGTAAAATATGGGAGCAGATGACAATTAACCATTTGTCCCTGTGGGACTATTGATAAATGAATATACAGACACTCACTGAAGATCCCAACTTTTGGATATAGGGGGTCATTCAGACCCACTCGCGAGCGGCTGTCCGCTCGCAAGTGGGTCGATGGTCCCCACTGCGTATGCGCACGACGGAGGGAGCTCCGTCGTGCGCATGCGCGAGACCCGACGAGTGAAGGACTTTCCTTCGCTCGGAGTGTCTCATCAAAGGGGGCGTGCTGTCGATGGTGACTGACAGCATGCCCCCTTTGGTGGGCGTGCCGGGGGCGTGCCTGCCAGACGGAGGCGTTCCCAAGGGAACGCCTACCGTCTGAAGCCGGCCCCACTGACATCACTAGTGATGTCAGTGGGAGTGATTTTGGCTCTGATAGAGCCAAAATCACTCCTGGCCTTGCGGTTGAAAAACCCAACCGCAGGCTTTTACTCGCAGTTCCGATGGTCGCGATGGTCAAGACCATCGCGACCATCATTCTAGACGCTCGTATATGTTGTGGGTGGTGACCCACAGCTATACGAGCGTCCAGGAGGACGCTCCATATTAATGGAGGTGGGCCCTGATTCAGAGCGAGCGCTCTGGTCAGAGCGTCCGGCTCTGAATCAGGGCCATAATTCCTTCATCAGAAGAGATGCGTTGGATGTTTCTTTTTTGTTATCCTGCCAACGCCCACATTGGAAGATGTAACATGACTCTATGAGTGTTGTTGTGGCGTGTACTCAATCTCTTCCTCCTGGTGAATTATATTTGATGCACATTTATTACTATTTACACGTACAGGTCTTTAATCCCTTTTTACTATTAATTTTATATTTTTCTAAATACTACACTGTTATTTTGTGGTGTTGTTGTTGGTGTTGGGATTTATTGCAGACCTGTTTAAACGGTTGGAGTGCGCATATATGCAATTGCTGTGATGCCATTCATTCCATTGCTGTGATGACCACAATTCATTTGGAGCAATATCAAATAAGCCTGCTCTAATTATTCTACGCACAATATATGAGTTATTATCATTCCACTGTTGGATTCTAACTACTACACTATGAGCGCCTACCTGCTTTGTTTTTTGTTGTTGTGATAATATATATATATATATATATATATACAGTATATACAGTGGCGTAACTATGGAGGGTGCAGGGGGTGCGGTTGCTATGGGGCCCGGCGGCTTAAGGGGCCCGCCGGCCCAGCGATCGCACCCCCTGCACTTTCCATATGCCGGGCGCCCGCTGAGATTGTGTTACCAGCGGACGCCCGACTCCCACTCAAACCCCCGGCGGCAGCCGTAGGACGGAGCTCACTCCGTCTTCCGGGTCCCGCAATGCACTATGGGAGTGACGTCATGATGTCACTCCCATAGTGCCGAGGAGCGGACGCCGGGGACGGAGCTCAGGAATGAGCTCCGTCTTCCGGGTCCCGCAGTGCACTGTGGGAGTGACGTCATGATGTCACTCTCATAGTGCCGAGGAGCGGGCGACGGGGCGGTCGGCGGCTTCACAGGAGCGGGGATAAGGTAAGGGTTTTTTTTTGTTTGTTTTGTGTGTGTGCACGCGCCCGCGCGCGTGGGGGGAAGTTACTGGGATCTCACTACTGGGAGCATTACAGAGGGCTCACTACAGGGGGCAGCTACAGGGGCTCGCTACTGGGAGCTCACTACTGGGGGCTCACTACTGGGGGCATTACAGGGGGCTTACTACAGGGGGCTCACTATTGGGGGAAGCTACAGGGGGTCACTACTGGGGTCTCACTACTGGGGGCAGCTACAGGGGGTCGCTACTGGGGGCTCACTACTGGGGCAGCTACAGGGGCTCACTACTGGGGGCATTACAGGGGGCTCACTACTGGGGGCAACTACAGGGGGCTCACTACTGGGGGAAGCTACAGGGGGTCACTACTGGGGGCAGCTACAGGGGGTCACTACAGGGGGCTCACTACTGGGGCAGTTACTGGGGTCTCACTACTGGGGGCAGCTACTGGGGGCTCACTACTGGGGGCTCACTACTGGGGGCAGCTACAGGGGGTCACTACTGGGGGCTCACTACTGTGGGCAGCTACAGGGGGTCACTACTGGGGGCAGCTACAGGGGGTCACTACAGGGGGCTCACTACTGGGGCAGTTACTGGGGTCTCACTACTGGGGGCAGCTACAGGGGGCTCACTACTGGGGGCTCACTACTGGGGGCAGCTACAGGGGGTCACTACTGGGGGCTCACTACTGGGGGCAGCTACAGGAGGTCACTACTGGGGGCAGCTATAGGGGATCACTACAGGGGGCTCACTACTGGGGGCAGCTACACAGGGCTCACTACTGGGGGCAGCTACAAGGGGCTCACTATTGGGGGCATTACAGGGGGCTCACTACTGGGGGCAATTACAAGGGGCTCTCTACTGGGGGCATTACAGGGGGCTCACTACTGGGGGCATTACAGGGGGCTCACTACTGGGGGCAATTACAAGGGGCTCTCTACTGGGGGCATTACAGGGGGCTCACTACTGAGGGCATTACAGGGGGCTCATTACTGGGTTCAACTACAGGGGGCTCACTACTGGGGGCACTGCGTAAGGGGCACCATTACAGTGGGCATTGCATAAGGGGCACCATTACAGTGGGCATTTAATGTTTTAGGGGAACTACTGTGGTTATTGTGTAAGACCTAAGTTAGGGGGGCCCTTAAAAATGTTGCTATGGGGCCCAAAAAGTTCTAGTTACGCCCCTGAGTATATATATATATATATATATATATATACACACACACACATATTTTGTGTGTGCGTGTACTGTATGTGTGTGTATGTGTGTATACAATTCCAAGATAACCCAAACACAAAAAATTGGCAGACTTCTCTTTAAATGACTAGTGAGAAGTGAGCAGAGAGGAGATACAAGGGAAATCACAGAAAGTACAGCGAGCAGATGAGCGACAATGCTTAATGCAAATATCCAACACCCAAATCTCTGCCAGACCTTGTTCTGATGTCCATACCCTGCATGACACTTAGGGCCTGATTCAGAGCCACTCGTAAGCGGCAGCTCGTTCGCTCTGAGCGATGTTTGCCCAACTGCGCATGCGTACGGATTGTTATACGCATGCGCGAACCAGTCAGTGCGGCCGAAATTCATGTGCTCGCAAAATAGCGAATGCCTGCTAATTTGAGTGACAGAAAGAGGCGTATGTGGGTGGTAACAGGGGAAGGTGCTTGAAAACGGGGAGTGGAGATCCGATCGCAGGCGTGCTTAAAGGTCAAAACGGGCGTTTTATGGGTGTGCATATTTAAAACAGCAGCGTCATTGACCACGTCACTGGGTTATTTTATAGCCAGAACTGCTCGCAAAATTGTGGTAGCAAAAACCAACCACAAGAATAGCGAGCAGTTCATACCCTGTTCGATGTACTCGATTAATCTAATAAATAGCGGACATGACGTAGGATGCGAGCGGCCAGGGGGCGTAGTTTCCTAAAAAACGACTGCAAGTTTTGTACGCTCGTTCAGACCTAGAGGCGTGAACAGACCGCAAACAGCGAACGGATCATTTGAATAGCCACCCCTATTTTCTGGACGAGCGAGCGCTAATTGCGTCCGGCTCTGAATCAGGCCCTTAGTATCCAGAATGTGTCATGTCAGACCTCTCTCTTGCCCTGTCCCTTGATCTGGCCTGGCTCACGTCAGTCCCATATGACAGCTGCTATAATGTCCCAGATCTCAGAAGGACTGCCACAGTGCTGCCGGTGATTCCACTGCCCCTGGCTCAATGCCACTC
Source organism: Taudactylus pleione (assembly GCA_031769625.1). Lineage (NCBI taxonomy): Eukaryota > Metazoa > Chordata > Amphibia > Anura > Myobatrachidae > Taudactylus > Taudactylus pleione. The sequence goes on from JAUIMM010000018.1 coordinate 40,866,632, forward strand.
TATATCCCAGCAAGGTGCTATGTCTGCCAAGCAAGGTCCTGCTGATACTGAAGCTGGGTATTACTTCCCCCACTGCTGCCGCCATTTTCCCAGTGATCTTTGCTGCTCTGCAGTGCCAGCTCTGCGCTGCACAGCAGCACTATGGACAGGTAAGTATAAGACTATGGGTGCATAGGAAGAAGTAGCGCAGCAGGTGAAGGGCGATGTGACTGCCCCTTCCCCCTGGATCCACCACTGGGCACCGGACAGGTGCCTGGCGGTACAGTACAGAGATAGCAGCAGCTGAAGCATGTGCAGTGGAGATAAACAAGGTAAATCTATAGTTACTTTGAATGAAGTTCCAGTTAAATGACCTATCCTTGTGTATCAATGCCTATTTCCCTATAGGTTGTAAGCTTGTGAGCAGGGCCCTCTTACTTCTATGTTTGTCTGGTATTACCCAGTTTTAAAGTGGTGAGAGGTAAAGTACCAACCAACCACCTTCTAACTGTCATTATTAAAAAAAAACACGTTATAAATATAGAAGGTGTACAGGGGCGGTCACGGCACCTGAGGTGGGAGAAATCGAATGCGCTTTTTCTAGTATCAGCAAATATCAGAAAAACACTTATGGTAGCTGCCACTAGATAGCCAGGTAGTCACCTGGATGTATACAATTATACTAAAATAAAAAAATGAGCAAGGTTGTAACCAGCCAACTATACTACTGTGAGAAAGCTCCATCCAGCTCCACTTGCACTAAGCTGCAAATCAAGACACAGGGGTCAATCCAATTATGGCCCTCATTCAGAGCCGCTCGTTAGCGGCAGTACGCTCGTTCCGAGCGATGTTTGCACATCTGCGCATGCGTACGGTTTTTAGTACGCATGCGCGAACCAGTCAGTGCGGCCAAAAATCGTTTGTACGCTATATAGCGAGTGCCTGCTATTTTGAGTGACAGAATGAGGCGTATGTGGGTGGTAACAGGGGAAGGTGCTTGAAAATGGGGAGTGGAGATCCGAACGCAGGCGTGCTTAAAGGTCAAAACGGGCGTATTATGGGTGTGCATAATTAATACAGCAGCGTCATTGACCACGTCACTGGGTTATTTTATAGCCAGAACTGCTCGCAAATTTGTGGTAGCAAACACCAACCACAAGAATAGCGAGCAGTTCATACGCTGCTCGATGTACTCGATTAATCTAATAAATAGCGGACATGACGTATTGTGCGAGCGGCCAGGGGGCGTTTTTAACAAATAAACGAGCGTATGTTTTGCACGCTCGTTCAGACTTAGAGGTGTGAACAGACTGCAATTTGCGAACGGATCATTTGAATAGCCACCCCTTGTTTTTGAACGAACGACCGCAAATAGCGAACGGCTCTGAATGAGGGCCCATGTGCGAAATGCAAGGTGCGAGTTGCTATTTTCTCTTGGAATTCACTATGCACATTAATTTTGCAATCCAATTAGCAACTCGCATTGAACCAGTCAGACTGAATTTGCATCTTTCCAGTCGGAAAGGAAAAGATGGAAGAGGTGGAAAGGAAAATCTTTATTCTAAGATTAAAATGTCAGGACACCATGCTGAACCCCTTGGGCACCCCCTCCCCCCTAATGATTAATTAGGCATCCGGAAGTTTCCAATTAGCTTGAATAGTCCAATAATTACATGTCCTTTTTGGGGGGTTAAAAAAATTTTTAATCAAATTACCCCAAAATCAACTTTGTTTAGGCACCCCAAATTTAATTACAATATTTTTTAGTTGAAAAATAATTGATTTTTTATAATTTTTTTTGCAATTTTTCAAGGTGCCCTCAAAGTACCCCAAAATCACCTTTCCTCCTACTTTTTCTTTGCATTTTTCATTTAATTCTTTTGAGATTAAACAAAAAAAGGTTGTTTTTTATAATTTTCTTGCATTTAAAAAAAATCACCCACAAATCAGCCATTTGACACCATTTAAAAACCTACAGTACCTTCCTAATGCCCACAAACAGCCTTCTATACGGTCCGGCTAACGAAATTATTCCTTTTGGGGGTCCAGGATGGTCTCCCCACGTTTTCATGCACTTCTCTCAAATCTCATTTGACAGCACGGCTCCGCTGCGAGTAGTGCGAATAGGGATTTTTAATTGGATTGGAGAATTATCGGGAGCGCGCTTTGATTCGAAGCCAGCGAGTTTCAAGAAACAAACTCGCTACTTGCAATTCGCACCTAATTGGATTGACCCCACAGATTGCTCGTGACTTTATGGACATTGCTTATATTGCACGAAGCTGCAGTTGAAATACTTCCACTACTGAGAATTATCTCATTGGACTCTGGTAAATATACTTGTAGCCGATTGTGGCCATCTGACTGACATACAACAATTATTGTGGCCATTTGACCAAGAAGCAACAATGTAGATACATTCATTATTGTTCTGGCAAGTATCTGGTGAATGTCTCCTTCTCCACAATATAAGCAATTGCAATGAATTCATTATGCTTTATGTTTTAATGCATTTTAGTTATGATTTCTCTGTTTTAGATATATAAGAATAAATTGTTCATATATTTTATATTGCAACAATCACACGGCTCTTGGGGGCATATTCAATTGTGTGCGCGAATAGCAAAACCCCCACACCTGCGAGGTTTTTCCTGCAGGTGTGGGGTTTTTGCTATTCTATTAGGTGCGTGTTTTTTTAAAAAAACATGCACCGGGAGGTTTTTTTTCAAGCACCTCCTAAGCAAGTGTGATTTTTCCTGAAATCGATGATTTTAGGAAAAAACACCGGGACTTGCTCTGACACCCCCGCGGCCAGGCCCGCCATCAGGGGGGGACTGTCGGGACTGGAGTCCCGGGCCCGGACACTTAGCAGAAAGGGGGGGGCCCGGGCCACTCCTACCCCTGTAGTTTCTGACTTTTTTTATGGAGCGCAGCAGCACTGCTGCTGCTGGCTCCAGTAGATAAGAATGAGCCGGCGGGCACTAGGACCCGCTGCGGCTCTAACATCCCCGGTCGTCCAGCAATGACTGCGCATGCGCGTCAATGCCTGGGACGGAGAGGAGACAAACAGCAGTGGGTGGCACGTGTCGCGAAGCCGGTAAGAAACATGCGCTGCGCTGTGCTGTATGAGGGAGGGGAAGGGATGGGAGGGGAACACACAAGGGGCCTGGCTGGATACACAAGGGGGACTGGCTGGATACACAAGGGGGCCTTGCTGGATACACAAGGGGGCCTGGCTGGATACACAAGGGGGCCTGGCTGGACACACAAGGGGCCTGGCTGGACACACAAGGGGCCTGGCTGGATACACAAGGGGACTGGCTGGATACACAAGGGGGCCTGGCTGGATACACAAGGGGGCCTGGCTGGACACACAAGGGAGCTGGCTGGACATACAAGGGGGCTGGCTGAATACACAGAGAAGGGGGGCTGGCTGGACACATAAGGGGGCCTTACTGGACATACACAGATGGGGGTCTGGCTTGAAATATAAGGGGGGGTTGGCTGGACACACAGATAAGGGGGCCTTGCTGGACACATAAGGGGGGCTGGTTGGACGCACATAAGGGGGATGGCTAGACACATAAGGGGAGCTGGCTGGACGCACATAAGGGGGGCTGGCCAGACGCTGGTTGGACAGACAAGGGGAGGGGCTGGCTGGACACAGAAGAGGGCAGGCTTGATATTTTTGGCCAAATTTTTTTTCCGTAGGAATAAGGTAGCAGGGGAGGGGGGCCCTGCCGATTTTGTCAGTCCTGGGCCCCACAATATCTGATGGCAGCCCTGCCCGCGGCACCCCCCTTGAGGACTAATTAAGCAATTGGTAGTATCCAATTAGCTTAATTAGTCCTTAATTACTTACCTTCCGAAGCGCTGTCTTCTGCTTCTTCTTCTGCATCCAGCGTTGGGAGCCGGTTCTTCTGCAGCAGGGTGTGGTGTATGTAAGTGTGTATGAGTGAGTGTGTGTGTGTGTGTGTGTGTGTGTGTGTGACTACATCTCCCAGGAGCCGTTGCTCCTCCCATCATCCCCCGGGACTCCCAGCATCCCCCTCTCCAGTAAGAAGAGAGAGGGGAAGCCACTGGGAGCCGCAGAGACCCCCTGCCAGGTAGGTGTTTTTTGTTTGTATTTTCATTTTACTCGGTGCAGGGTTTTCTGAGCAGAAAACCCTGCAACCACTATTTTTTTTATTGAATACCGCGGGTAGTGGGAGCACACATACCCGTGGTATTCCGGAATTGGGCGCGAGGTGTGCGAGGTTTTTAACTCGCTAAACCTCACGCCCAATTATATTTGCCCCATGGTATAGAGATTAAATTGCTATAAGGGCTAATGAAAAGTTACAATGTATAGCACCGCTTGCTCATTTTTTTATTTTTAAAACACAGCCTGTAAAGTGATATTTAGGAGCTGATTGGTTGGTACTTTATCTCTCTCCAAGCTTTGATACATTTACTCCACAGCCTGTAAAATGGAGGTTAGAAGTTGATTGGTTGATACTTTGGGCCTGATTCCGATTTGTAAGGTATGGCCCCTTTACCACTGTATCTCTCCATTGCAGAGGAGGGGCTGCACAGACTGGTGCAGACTCTGACAATTTTATTTCCACCAGCATTGCTCCTGGACATGCTGCAAATGCAAACAAAAAAGAATCCCTCTCTTTTGTTCTTTGTCTGCAAACTGTAATTCACACTTCTGAAATCTATAGTTGTGTAATCTAAGCACTACAACAAATCAGCATTTCTAGCGGATTACAAATAAGTATCAGTATCTTAAGCTGGGTACACACTGACAGATACATTGGCCGATCAATTGTTCGGCCAATGTATCTGCTGACCGTCGGGCAGTGTGTACCCGCGACATGTCTTTGAACGTCGACGTTCACCGACATATCGCATTGGCTGTGCTGCACAGCCGAAGGACAGATATGTCTGCAGACATATCTGTCCATCGGCAGGTGTGTACAAGCGGTCTGCAGACCGCCCGTACACACACAGTGGCAGCCGCGAGGAGGGGGGCGAGACATGCCCCCCACCCGACGGGACATACCCACAACACGCCCCATGGTCGCCGGGACCTGCGGGCAGACACAGATGATGGTTGTTCAGTGTGTACGAGCAACCATCATCTGCAGATATATCTGTATAGTGTGTACCCACCTTAAGTCAGCGCATGAGAACCTTTCATTTGCAAGAACAATGCAGCCTTAGTAGCACCATCATAGAAATGACATAAAGTCCTATAACAAGAATATTTGAATACAATCATTCCTTAATATGTTTATTAGACAAATACAAAAGTAACAAAAAAATACAGGGTGGGAGTTCCTTTAAAATTTTGACCCTAGTTACACACAAGCAAAGTCTGTGTCATTGGGACCCTTACAACAGCCCAAAGTTACCACATCCCTCCTGATGTGTCAGTAACCCAAGTGGGCTTCGGGTTGGGTATGAAATACCAGTGGCTGACTAGTTCAAATCCCGAAGCTGGAAGTCCGAAGGTGCAGAATCCCGACAGTGGTGGTAAGTAATCCTCTCCCCCCCTAACCCTAATTCTCCGTTAGTGGTGCCTAACCCTAACCTCCCTCAGTGGTGCCTAACCCTAACCTCCCCCCCCGGTGGTGCCTAACCCTAACCCCCCCCTCCCCGCAGCGTAACCCTCCCCTGTGGGTTCCTAACCCTAATTTACCCCCGGGGATCCCTACCCTGACCCCCCCCCCTTCCCCAGGCTAACTCACATACTTACCCCTGATCCTTCGTTTGGGATTCCAGCACATGGGAAGCCAATGCTGGTATCCTTATCCCCTTCGGGATAGCGGCATCTGCATTTTGCCGGGCAGCGGGTTTCCAGCGTTGGTATATTGACGACCGGCGTCCCATCCGCCGGCATATTCACTACATGCCGTGGATTTCATACAAGCATTTTATGCAACTCAGAATATAATGCCTTTAATGATTTGTGAGCATTACAGAAGCATCCACTGGTGTCACTAGGGGTGTGTGCGGGGTGCTAGCCGCACCAGGTGACACCATCCAATGGGGTGACACCAAAATAGTAGAGCTGCTCTGCTATTTTGGTGTCACCCCATCAGATGGTGTCACCAAGCATCTACAATGCAGAGAAAGGCAGGGAAGAGGCTGGGGGCTGTCCCCAGCAGCTGCTGGTGCGCAGAGAACAGGGGGCATAAGATGCGGTCATGCCCCCAAGATTGGCATACATAAGGGGATGTGGGTTTACAAGACAAGGCCACGCCCCCTTGCACGCGCTTCTCCGGCGCACGAGAGGATTGCCTTGCAGCCACACCAGGTGTTACAAAGCTCTGTGACGCCACAGGAAGCAGCATAACATTTTTGGCTTTATTTAGTTTTTTTCTTACTTTTTAGCCAGATATTATTTCTGTACAAACTATAGTAAAATGTGACTGGATCCTAGCTTGATACTGTCCCCACAACTCACTTTTAAAAGAATGTGTTAATCTCTGGGAAAATGGTGTCATCGCCATTTATCCGGTGATTTCTGTAGTAAGCAAGTGCAGATCTCCATAAACATAGTGACTGCGTCATGTCCCCTGTGAGATCAGCATGTCCCCTGTGAATGGGTGCAGATGGACCCAGGGGCCCATTATAGTTATGCCCATGAAAGGGAACCACACATTCTGCAGACGCATCCAACCATTTTCATCATTTCTCAGTCAAACCCATCATTTGGTTTGCAAGCTCAATCTTTACCCCCTTAGCCTGGAGATCTTACACCTTTTCCTATGCTTTATCTATGCTTAACCTTCATACTTTCAGCCTCCCCATCACTGTATTACTTTCCATTACCAACTGTGCTCTCACTTACCTTTGCGAGGCTTCACTTTGGCCTCTTCACCTTTTGGAGATGTCATTTTAAACAATCAAAGACAATGTCAAGCAAAATATATTTAAAAATACATTTATTATGAGTTTTATCACATTTTATTTTATTTACTATGCATAGGGTATGATGGACCAAGAACTTGGACCAAAATAGTGGAAGTCTCATAACTCGCAAAGAGTCATCTTCAGCACTAAGGAGAGGAAAAACCCCTGTTGAGGAAACCTCTGGGGACCCATGGCTTGAAGGACCAACCTTCCCTCCAGTACGAGGCTATGCAGCTGCAACAGTGTGTGTCTGTGTGTGTGTTTGTGTGGGGGGTATAAATAAACATTTGGTACCTTTGCTGTTCACTTTTACCTTCAGACTGCTGCGCTAAGCAGTTCTTTGCTATGTTGCTATTATCGCACCTGTGGAGTAGAAGGCCACGCGGCTAATGGTGGTGTTGCCTGCTTCCGATGTTCCGGAGAGTCTATCTCTATTGAGTACTCCTTGATCAGTCTCTCCTGCAGGGTTTATCCTGTGCACTATGCCAATTGTAACAGTGAATAGGTGAGTTATAAAAGAAATGCTTGCTACTTATCTTTGCTGCTGATTATCACCTTCAGGATGATACACCTAGGCAGTTTTTGCTATGATCACAACTGTGGGATCGAAGGCCAGGGGGTGAATGGTGGCGTTAACTGCCACCTATGATCTGGAGGGTAGATTTCCCTTGGGAAGTCATCAGGCAGTCTCTCCTGCCGGGTCCATCCTGCAGACTGTGATAATTGTAACTGTAAGGAGGTGGGGTATAATGAAATGCATGGTATTTACCTTTGCCAGCCACTCTCACCTTCAGGACACTGCACCTAATGGACAGTCTTTGAACCAGCTTTGTAACATTCCTAAGAAGAGAAACCATATTAATACTAGGCACACTGCCTAATCAGAATGGGGGAAACCTAACAACTATGGTTGGGTGTGATGTCATCACTGACACAAGTGCCTCAGATACCAGTTTTCATCTACATAAGTGCCCGTGCACTTCAGACGAGGTCTGTATTTAGCACCCACATGCATCTGACTGACACACTGAATGTTGTCTGGAGTTGCAGTGCTGTCTCACAATGATACACCTGTATGAGGGAAACCAGACTACACTTCCACAGAGGCCACTTGCTAACTCTACTCTATGCCTTCAAACCTAGGGTCTGATTCGGAATTGGAAGCAAAAAGCAAGTAACTTTGCAAAACCATATTGCATGTGGAGCATTTAAAAAACATTGCAGAGAGATTTACATTCGACAGGCATGTTTCCAAACTCAGTAAAACAAATTAGAAAAATAAAGCTGTCCAGAATTTATAGAATACATGCAAATGCAGCCAGTATTTTCCCTGTAATTGCACCACTTGCATTGCAACATGATTTGTCCAGTTACTTTTTTTTGCATTGTTACCTACTCAGAATCAGCCTCCTGGTGTTATGCAGCAGAAGCAGTGTTTTACAAACCACTGGGCCTGTTTCAGACCCGTTCGCGAGCGCTGAGTGCTCGCAAGCAGGTCGATGTTGGCCAAGTGCGCATGCGCACGAGGGAGCTGGCCCTGTCGTGCGCATGCGTGAGACCCACATAGCGACGGGCAAGCCGTCGCTATGGGTTTCGCTACAAAGGGGGCGTGCTGTCGATGTTGAGTGACAGCATGCCCCCTTTGGTGGGCGTGCCGGGGGCGTTGCTGCCCAGACGGAGGCGTTCCCATGGGAACACCTACCGTCTGGGGCCGGCCCCACTGACACAAGTGATGTCAGTGGGAGTGCTTTCAGCTCTGATAGAGCCAAAAGTACCCCAGGGCTTCCGGCAACGAGACCCTACCACAAGGGACTCGTTGCAAGCCCGATGGTCGCGATGGTCTTGACCTTCACGACCATCTTTTTGGCCGCTCGCTATAGCTGTGGGTGGTCACCCACAGCTATGCGAGCGGCCAGGAGGCCACTCTAAATAAAGAGAGGGAGGGCACTGATTCAGAGCGAGCGCTCTGAAAGAGCGTCTGGCTCTGAATCAGGGCCACTATTCCCTCTGCTCTGTGGTGAACCTACACACAAAATAGATGTGGTGCACTAACCTAACCAGCCAACCTAGACTTCCTACACTGTAATGAAGCACATACAACAATCCACTACAATCACAAAGTATACTAGACAGTAACCCATCTGTAATAACCTGCGATTTGCATGCACTAGTAAATTTTGGAGCTAAAGCAGCTAGATTTAAAGTGGCAAATTGTTTTAAGGTAAAACCAAGTAATAGGACCTGCTCTCAATTTGGGGCCTGGGGACTGGCTAAAACAGACAAACACTTATCTGGTCTCCACGCTGTCTCTTAGCCCTAGTCGGGACTCCTCTCTTATGCTCTTTAGTCATCTCTTCTTCAGGACCCACTGCTGGTAGAGAGTTGGTGTCCTGCACCAGATAAAAAGACAGCTAGAACCAGCACTGTAAGGGGGCTCTTTAAAATAGAGCTGACCGCTGTCCCATTGCCTGCTGAGTGAGGAAGTCTCAATCAATATGCTTCTTAATCAAGAAAGGATATGGCTCTGGTCAAGCTGAGGATCCTGAAGGAGCATTATGGAACCCTGTGGAGAAGGGCTAGCTCAAAGGCATCCCATGTGAAAGAGCTCCCGGGAGTGCCCCTCTGTGCCCACCAGAGACAGCTGACACAGTAAGATCCCTGTGGGACAACTGTTTTTTATAAATTACACTGGACCACCAGGGAATTGGGCCCTTTTCAGGAGGCCCATGAACACTCTTAAATTTGGCATTAGGCAGTGGCACCTGTTAGCATGCTAGCACTAGGCCCATGCCTAAGATTTTTGGCCATTAGGCCACACAAGTTGGATGTATAAACCATGCAGGGGCGTATATTTAATGGGTGCAGGGCACACAGGCCCCTGGGTCCAGGGGGGCCCACACCGCACACACTGCACCCATACTTTTTAACACTTACCTTTCCTAAGTCCCACATCGGCTGGAGAGGCGCTACATAGAACTACTGGAAAATGGCTGCAGCGGCCACTTTCCCAGCGTTCTGCGCATGCACAGAAGGGAAATTGCAATTAAAATAGCTGCCGCACCATTTTCCCGGTGTCCTGCGCATGCGCAGTAGACTCTGGACACAGACTAATGCCCGGAGTCTACTTAACCGGTCAGTACACAGCGACTGCCGAAGAGAGAGGAGGGGACCCCCGGATGGTGAGTGAACACAAGCCCCCTCCTCTCTAAATACGCAGCTGAAACTATGTTTCATAGTGAGGTTCTTTGACACCAGAATTGTTCTGCATCAGTATGACACTACACTGTGTTGTGTGGATACTCTGCTCTTGTCTGTGGTTTTCTACTTTGCCTCCATTCTCTTTGACACATCATGACACTGTGTCTGTCACATGTAGCCCTGACCTAACTAATACCTCTTTGGCTTTTTCACATCGCAATGCTTGGTTGCACCCAGGATTTTGTACACAGACCCCTTTCAGACTGACGGCCCAACCCGGCTTATTGCCAGATCGCTGATGTCAGTACCATAATGTGCTAAGCCGGTGCTTAGAGATAAGATCATCTTCAAGCACTGGCTTTTCCTATGCTGTGAATGGGACCCGGGTCGCATCGACCCGGGTCCCATTCACAGTGTGAACACACTGCATCGCGAGCCTGGTTGAACCCATGTTTAACCCTGCTCATTACCAGGGTTGAAATGCCAGGCTATTTCAACCTGGCCCTTTCCCACTGTACAGTAACCCGGGTTGCTGCGCGATCACGTGCAATAACCCGGGTTATTGCAGCAAATGTGAAAGGGGTATAACACACATGCATGGACAGGTTGCTGCCTCCCACCGAAATTAGTACATTCATCTACTCATACATGCCTGTTTTTGCGGGAGGCTCCTGATTTTTCGGGTAACTCCCTGCACCACCGGAAGGGTAGGCATTTCTCCTACATTCTGCCCACTTCCTAGTGAAGTGGGCAGAATCAGGAAAATCTCCGCGGCAATCGCCGGTGTCCTTGCAGGGGGCGGGGCTTAATTACGCCATTTGTGTCATTTGGCACCGCCCCCTATTTAAATTTAAACCAATCGCGGGCATTTTACAGTGAGGGGGCGGCCCCATCGCCACCCACCTGCCTCTCCTCCCAGGGCTTCTCCCAGGGAAGAGACAGCAAAGGAAAGCAACTATGCATTTACTTCTGCACATTCTAGTTATGTTGTTCTAACTCAGTGATCGCAACCTTAATTGAGGTGTGAGCTACTTTAGAAAAGATTAAACCTCACGTTGAGCTACTAAAATTGTAGAAAAAATAAATCTGGCTAATAACCGAACAATTGAAGGTCATTTAATGAAAATTAAAAAAAGGTTTCATAGAAAATAAAAATGCATTTAATTATTACACTAATATTGTTGTAGTTTGTAAATAAAATGTAAACACAGGCACATTTCACTGTTAATTACTGGCTCCAAGGAGGTAAGTGCAGTAGAGAAGCAAAAGATGTAGGCAGGACTGCTGTGTGATTTTCTGGCAGGGCTGGGCGGGAGTCACTTGCTCTCCCATAGCGTAGATGCTGTGGGTGGAACCACTGGGAAGCACGTCAGGTGATTGCTGTAGAGGCTGCGGCAATCACCTGACGTGCTTTGCTGTGCTCCACCCATGGCGTCGACGGCACGAGGGAGCACACATCAGAGGTCACTTCCACCTAGTTGACTCTGCAGTACTGCAGCTAGGTGAGCTACCAAACTTAAGACTGCAAGCTACCGGTAGCTCGCGATCTACAGGTTGGAGACCACTGTTCTAACTAATACCTCCTCCTGATAATCTCATTCAGGACAAGATTTATTAATAACCTTCTGCCCATAGCAGCCAATCAGATTCCAGCTATCAATTATAGTAATAATAATGGCAAATAATAATTTCTCTAGTATGTGCTATAAAATGTTAGCTAGAATCTGATTGGTTATTAGGGGGAATACCCCCACATGTCCACTTTAGATAATTTTATAAATGTCCCCCTTAAAATGTTTGGTGGTATACTAACCTCGTGAACCAAGTGTATCCAGGACAAGCAGTATAATACACCCTGCCAGGTGTCAGAGCCGTCACTAGCATTGGTGGCTCCAGAGGTGAGGCTGCAACGAAGTCTAAAATTAAAATAGGGGAGCCACAAAACGTGCCAGTGAGTCCTGGCTGGCGTAGTTTGGCAGTGTTTGGAAGGGCAGTTGTTGTTGCTCCTTTATTTGAATTTTGGACTGTGCTGTAGCCCCACCTCTGGAGCCACCACTGGTAACTAGACATTTTGGTGTCCTGTGCCAGAACCTGCCATTTAAAAAAAAAAAAGGATGAAAGGGGAAGGGGCGTGGCCCCTTTATAATGTTACAAAAGAAGCAACATAAAATGTGCATGACTTTCTTCCCCATACTTTCTCTCCCATGTTTTGTTACATATGTCCTAGGTCCACTTTAGATCCCGAAATTGGCAAAGACTTCTCCGTAAGCTTATATTTCCCTCCTTTTATCCGGTCTCTGGGCCTGATTCTGCACAGGACAGAATTGCAAAGCTGCACACAAGCCTCCTGCACACAAGCAGCTTTGCAATTCCGTCCTTGCATTATGGTAATACAGCAGTAGGCATCACACCTCCTGCATGCATTACTTATCCAAGCTGCATCCAAGGATGCAGCATCAGATAATCTGTGATAACATTGGCTGGCTAAGTGACCCATGGGGTCATGCAAGCCAGCCACCGCAGATAGAAGACAGAGGCTAGGAAATCTCCTACGAAGATCCTGGCCTCTTCCCTTCCCCAAATGGTGGCGACACGCCTCCTTTTCGGGAAACAGAAGCCGTTTGCTGCCCCCTCCCTCCCGCAAATGGCAGCAGACTGTCAATCACTGGCAGTCTGCTGCTGATCTACATGCGATCACACAGAACCTGTATTGCACATGCGCAGTACGGGTCAGTTGCCTGCGTAGATTCCTGACCATTGGGAATCTGCATTCAGCAGTGCACATACGTACACTGCTGCATAAGGCCTTCTGTTCTCCCCATACCACTGCCTTATCTTACTCATCTCCAAATATCACCCACATTGAAACATCAACCCCCTTGGCCATTTTCAAACTAGCAGCAAAACTTGTAGCTAAATTACTAACTGGGTTCGAAAAAAGGAGAGGTGGAGGCGTGGCAGTGGGACGGGTACACAATTTTTGCAATGGAGGGCGTGTTAGGGGCATGAAGTGGGCATTACCTTTGGTATATCTGCAAGCCAGATCTGAGGAACTGCATACACAGCAGCCACATTTCCTGAGTAGCTGGAGAGCTATGCAAAGTATGCAACATAGGATGACAGCAGCAGAAGTTCCAATGTTGAAGCTAATAATTGCAAAATCACATGCAGCTGTTGGAGATCAGAGTAGTGTGTGTTGTTGCAGGTAAACCTTTCTGTGTGCTGCATGCAGTGGTGTCACAAGGGGGTGCGGGGGGTGTGGTCCGCACCGGGGGGTCACCCACCAAGGGGTGACACCAAGGTGCAGACTCCCTCTCACTGACAAGAGCCGGGTGCTGCACTGGAGCATTAAGTGCAGCACTCGGCTCCTGACACTGAGGGAGCCAGCTGGCACTGCACACAGGGACCTCCTGCACCCCTTCCTTCCCCCCGAAGTAATAGGCACGGGGGTTTGAGCCATGAGGCCACGCCCCCTTCATGCATGGCCATGCACTCTTCCCACGTGATCACGTCCCACGTGATAGTGGGAAAATATTTTTATCACCCACACTCTGGACGCAAATATGAAATCAGACACAGGTTTACTTGCACTAGTACGTATGTGGTATACTTAGTCAAATGTCCTTGTGGACACTGTTAGGTTGGGAAGACCATGGCTCTTCACAGATCGACTATAAGATCAGCCATCAATGGCAAAGGATCGGACCAACCCATCGCTTGACATTATGCCGAATGCAAACACAACATGTCTAATTTTAGACATATGATAATAGATCAAGTCCCTGATGATGGCAGACGTGGAGACCGACATAAAAATCTACTACATCTAGAGCAGTGGTTCTCAAACTCGGTCCTCAGGACCCCACACAGTTCACATATTCCAGATCACCTAGAAGTTGCACAGGTGTATTAATTACTCACCAACACATTTTAAAAGTTCCACTGAAGGAGCTAATTATTTCACTTGTGATTCTGTGAGGAGACCTGGAAAATATGCACTGTTTGGGGTCCTGAGGACCGAGTTTGAGAACCTGTGATCTAGAGGCAAAGTGGATACATACCCTCAAGACTTTGAAACCTAAAGGGTTAAACGATTGAATCTCAGTGTCTTTCTTTAAATTCTCTAACATCTTCTTATATTGTTCCAGTTGTGATAGCATAGATTACCAAAGAATGGGCACAGGCGCTGAAGTGAGTGGTTAATTCCAAGCTGCTACTATAAAAGGGCTAGTCAGGCCCATACATAGATACACATACAATAACCATAGGGTAGTAGCGCTTTGATGATGAAATGTTCACAAACAATGGTTTAAAAATTTTAATAAACTGTATAGGTCACTTTAATAAAATATATTGCACTGAAGTTAATAAAAAAAACATAATATTAGCAAGCCAATGTATACATCTGATATAGGACCACATCAACACACTCCCTGTTCCAATAGTACTGCCGGATATTGAGGTAGACACATAAACAATAATGTCACTGGTTAAAGATGAAACAGTAAAAAAGCAAGGACACTGAATGGTGTTATATGGCACTGTGGTTGGTGAAATGTTCACTTGTCCTGAATTATTTGGGATGGGGACCACTCTTCTGCACTAGATTTTGTCACCACTCTCAACTCTAACCCATTTAATTTAAAATTCACACATGATTATCACAAAGATCGGATTAATTTTTTAGTTCTGACTCTAGAAATTAAAGACAATAAAATATGCTCCTCAAATTATATAAAAGAGCTTGGGAGAGATGTGTATCTACATTTCATTAGTTCCCACTACCCCCATGAAAAAAAATATTCCTAAGGGACAACTACTCCGATTAAGACGAAATTGCTCAGAGCTAGAAACTTTTGAAAGACAAGCAAATGGGATGATGGATGCCTTTCGACAACGAGGCTATCCAGACCCCCTCCTTGAAAAGGCTTTTGAGGAGGTGAAACCGCTAAATAGAAAAATACTTCTGGTACAAAGAACTAAAAAGATACCCACTAACGAGACCTCTGTAAATAGAGAAATAGCACTCATCTCAACATACAATAATCAATGTAGAGAAATTAAAAATATTGTAAAGAGAAATTACAATATTCTAAAACAGGATCATATGTTGAACGATTTTATCCCTAATACACCTGTTTTTATTTTTAGAAAAAAATAGGTTGCTCAAAACTCTACTAACACCTAGCTTTCTAAAACCTTTGGAGAATAGAGAAGAATATGTTCAGAACATCCAATGGTTACCAACTAAACCAAAGGGTTTTTATAAATGTGGGGGTTATATATGTCTGACTTGTAACCATGTGGTTAACAAAACAACATCTGTCAAAACCTATACAGAAAGTAAAGATTATGAAATCAGTAGCTTTATTAATTGCAACACAAAGTTTGTTGTATATATGCTATCATGTGCATGCAATTATAAATACGTAGGCAGAACCACTAGAAAACTAAAACACCGATTTCTAGAACATCGTGGAAACATCATTAGGAGAATACAGTCTCATAGTGTTTTCAGACACTTCTGTGATGCTCACAATGGAGATCCAAGTAGCTTACAAGTAATTGGCATTGAGTTAATTCCATTAACCAACATAGGTGTGGGGGACAGGTTTAGGAACCTATGTAGACAGGAGGTCTTCTGGATGTTCCAGATGAACTCTATCTACCCTGAAGGTCTCTATGAGGAGGTTGAGCTGAATACGGTAATCTAGCCCTTTGTCTGAGGAACAAATGCAACAATAGATTTGCCCTTCACATTACAACCCTGTGGGGGTATGTGCTGTCTACACATGCATGTATATATACTTCCCGGTCATGTGGGGTGGGTGTACATGCATGTGTGAAGTGCAACATACATTACTATTGGGTATTAGATACTATATATTGTTGCTCTGAACATTATATTGCAGAAAACAACAGATTTCATATATATTTCCCGACCTTGCGGGGTGGGTGTACATGCATGTGTGAAGTGCAATATACTATTGGGTATCAGATACCATATTTTGTCACTCTGGACATCATGGATTTCCAAGATAATGCACATAGGAATTTCCCCATCTGGGGACCACATCTATTAAGGTTCTTCTAGTCTTTGTTCATGTATCTGAGATAATTAAATGAAATAGAAATAAAATTATACATATGTGTATCTATTGTCGAAGACGGATGGTTGGCTGAGACCTAAATTGTAACAATAATACCTTCACAACGACATTTTGCGTTGCCTACACGACACCTCCGCGTACGGCGCTATATTATGATTATTAGCGTTGTGCGTCTGCCACTGCCCTATGTTAAAAGTCCTCATTATACAAATACATACATTTATTAATACGTATAATATGAGCAACCCCACAAAGTACATTTCATAATGTACTCCACAAACACGTAGATGCACAACGCATACTAGCATCTTTACTCAATATTCCCACACTTACACAGTGCCCACTTACACTGTAAGGTTCCCTAGCATTAAGGTTAATATTAGAGGTTTTACTCGTTTTCTATTATGTTGTGAAATACAGGTATTTGATATCTAGGGTTTAGTACATGATAAGCAGACCATGTTTGGTGCCATTCTAAACCACTGTTTATTTGCAGATCTCCGGTTCCATTGGCAAGGAGATCGCAACATGCGTCTGCAGGTTATGAATCATAGAGAGTTAGGTATTGAAATGTACTCTGTAATGTAATGTTTATTAGCCAGTTTAGACTTGTTCTTCGGTGGGAAAAGATACACAAAGAGCCGTTGCAGGGCTGAACTACCACTGCACAAACTGACCTGTGAACTACATCGTAACAGAAGAACCAAGAGGAAGAACCAATGGGATTATGCCAACCCTTTCTATTGTATTACCCACTCTCTATACGGTATATATTCAGGCGCTCTATGTCCAGTAGTTAGTCATCATATTCTTTTTTTTGACAGAGGCTACACCTTTGATGCCGGAAATCTGGATCGACTGTACGTATGTATCGACTGTACCTTGTGATTGTATAATCTTTTGCGCTAAATTGTGTTTAGATCAAGACATGTAACTGAATGCTTTTTATGTGAATAATAACTTTTTTGTGCTTTGGAACCACACTCGAAGTCTGAAAAGCAATTATTTCCTGTGCGACTTGCAATGCTAAATAGCAACTTTATACTAGGGTATAAAGATTATTAGGTATTCATACTATATATAGTCTTCTGGTTTGAATGTATTAGAATTATATAAAATAGTAAAATATCCTATTTTTTAAAAAGGAACTAAGAATTCAGATAAGCTTATATAAATGCCTGTTGAAAATTTGCCTTTTTCTTTTGAGTGTCCTATAAACTATATTTCCCAGGATGCCTATAAAGGACGGCTCCTGATAGATCTAATTGAAAACTATAGGTATAATATCATGTGACCAGAATTAAGTAAAGTCCCTGTAATACAAGAACATAATCCGAGTCACTTGGACGCCAATAGGAATCAAGTGATCGGACCAGGGATCACGTGACCGGGCAAGAATCATGTGACGCATACATGTGACCACGGAGTCCAACAGTAAGGGACTGGGATATGTTACTATGACGTTGCTAAGAAGCACACTGTAAATACGGAACTCTCCCTGCGATCACGTGCTGTTGGTTATATCACGTGACCGGGACCGAGACCCAGGAAGTACCAAAATCAGGTACTATATTCTAAATATGAGACATTCCATTCACTATAAATTCAATATCTATATATGCTTAAATAATATGCTTTAGATAGGTCCGCCTCCTGTATATGTGTATAATGTTTTTTATTACTAAGCAAGCAAATGAGTTGTTGATTGTAATCAGGTGTTAATTAGCACTGGGATCAGACAACGGGTATAAAAAAGCCCCACTGACCATATGAATTACACCTTTGAAAAGCTGTCCGTTGATACAGCGAAACGCGTTAGAAGACCACCAAGGAAACCATCAGATTATCTACCCATCTGCCAAGTGTCCACATACAGGGACCTGCTTACCAATCCTGGACCAACTTTACGGATTTATTTCTTGCTTTGGGGACATTTTTGGAACCATTTCTTGTTGTCTGTATCCTGGACTGCCTACAGAGGTCCACACCGTATTATTTGGAGGACTCCAAGTGCAGCATACCCATCTGTATGTCAATAGAAGCATCCCCCTATCGGTATGAGAATCTGGTTAATATATTCAGGACAAGTGAACATTGCACCAACCACAGTGCCATATAACACCATTCAGTGTCCTTGCTTTGGACTGTTTAATCTTTAACCAGTGACATTATTGTTTATATATCTAGCCCAATATCCGGCAGTACTATAGGAACAGGGAGTGTGTTGATGTGGTCCTATATCAGATGTATACATTGGCTTGCTAATATTATGGTTTTTTATTAACTTCAGTGCAATATATTTTATTAAAGTGACCTATACAGTTTATTCACACTTTTAAATAATTGATTTGTGAACATTTCATCATCAAAGCGCTACTACCCTATGGTTATTGTATGTGATAGAATAGATTTTGCCACACGGCTGTATTATACAACTCAGATGCACTTTATGCATGTTTTCCTAATTTACATTTTTCCAGTCCTTTCCATATATGCATCGCTATTTAATGTTAACCAGAGTCGCCTTTTACAGGGCCAGATTAACAATGGGGCGGATGGAGCTACAGATCCAGGCCTCCACGTAAAAATAGGCCCATTGTCATGACAACATGATATTGACTGGCCATCTGCTCTCCACATGGTCAGCCATAAATAAGTAGTAAAATTGTATTTCTATTTACCTCACAAAATTAAGCTTTGTTTTTTTTTTTGTTTTTTACGTTTTTATGAAGACATTGGGGCTGAGAGTATAGGTGTACATGCCCACATGGCACTGGCCACACCCACAGAGCACTGGTCCATCTCCTCTGCTTCTCATAATAGGCCCTTGGTCATATTCAGCTCCAGGCCCATGTGGCCCTCAATCCAGCCATGGACTTTTATACTATTTTTGTATCGATCTCACTTATGTTTTACTCACTCGTGGTTTATTTGTATTCTTTTTCTTGTATTCTTGTATTCTTTTTCTCATTCTTTCCTGCAGACGATCGGTCGCCATGGTAACCATCGCGTCACCAGGCACGGGGGCGGTACTGGGAAGTCCAACATGCGACGCAGGAGGCGGCCGATGGGACCTGGTGGCTGGAGAGAGGGGCTAGCGGGCATTTAAGGTATGCAGTGTATATACACTTGTTATTCTTTTGTAGCCTGACAACGGCAAATAAAGCCCAAAACGTTGCAGCACCACTTGTGCTGTTTATTATTCAAGGATTAGACCCCAGAGTGCCATTCTTGGGACTGTATGCATTATTCACTAGCGAGCACCGCGGCAAGTTAGGAAAGTGGAAGGAGTGTGCCGGCCCACCAAATAAATATATTAGGGATGAGCGGGTTCGAATTTTCGAAATCAGAACCCCCCTCCCCGAGCCTCCCAATCCAAGAACCGTGTCCAGCTCGGGTTTTCCCGCCTGGCTCGGTTCCCAGGACGAGGCAAAGTCATCATCCTGGTGTCGGATTCTCGTGAGACCCGGACTTTGCACATTTCGCGCCTCCTGCCCTGCCATCTTCACTTCTGTCCTGGAGAGGGTAGTGAGAGGATGTGTCTCTCTAGTGTCTGTGGGAAAGTGGCGTGGCGTGGCGACCTGCTCTGCTGTATCAGTCTGGGGGTACGTGCTTTGCTGTATCAGTCCAGTCCAGTGGTGCTGTGCAGCTGTATCAGTCTGGAGGTGACCTGCTCTGCTGTATCAGTCCAGTCCAGTGGTGCTGTCCTGTGCTGTATATTCAGTCCAAATAATTTTTACAAGGGCTGCCCTGCGTGGTGTAGGGCTATGGTGCCCTTTGCTGTGTATTCACTCCAGTCTCCAAATAAAAAGGGGTTATTTAATTAATCCAAATAATTTTTAAGGGTCTGCCCTGTGTGGTGTAGGGGTACACTGCCCTGTGCCCTGTGTATATTCACTCCAAATAAAAAGGGGTGATTTTAATTCATCCAATTACTTTTTACAGGGGTTATTTAATTAAACCAAATAATGTTTACAGGGGCTGCCCAGTGTGGTGTGCTGTGTATTCACTCCAGTCTCCAAATAAAAAGGGGTGATTTAATTCATCCAAATAATTTTTAGAGGGGTTATATAAGTCATCCAAATATTTTTTACAGGGGCTGCCCTGTGCGGGGTGCTGTGTATTCACTCCAGTCTCGAAATAAAAAGGGTGATTTAATTTTAACAGGGGTTATTCACTCCATAAAAATAATGCACTCCATAAAAATAATGGATGACAAAAATTTGAAGGATAAAATAGGGAAAGATCAAGAACCACTTCCTCTTAGTGCTGAAGCTGGTGCCACTAGTCATGACATAGACGATGAAATGCCATCAACATCGTCTGCCAAGGCCGATGCAAAATGTCATAGTATAGTAATAAAATCCAAAAAGCCAAAGTTCAGTAAAATGACCCAAAATTTTTTATTTAAATCGTCTGAGGAGAAATGTAAACTTGCCAATATGCCATTTACGACACAGAGTGACGGGAATGGCTAAGGTCCTTCCCTATGTTCATGACTAGTGGTTCAGCTTCACATGACAATGGAAGCCCTCCTCCTCCCTCTAGAAAAATGTAAAGAGATAAGCTGGAAAAGCACAGCAAAGAACTGTGCGTTCTAAGAAGAGATCACAAATCCCCAAGGAGAGTCCAAGTGTGTCAGCGGTTGCGATGCCTGACCTTCCCAACACTGGACTCTGCAAGTGCTGAAATGAGCACCCACAGTCCAGTTGCTGATATTCAAATTGAAGATGTCACTGTTGAAGTACAACAGGATGAGGATATTGGTATAGCTGGCACTGAGGAGGAAGTTGACAAGAATTCTGATGGTGATGTGATTTGTTTAAATCAGGCACCAGGGGAGACAGTTGTTGTCTGTGGGATGAAAAAGCCTATCATTATGCCTGGGCAGAAGACCAAAAAATCCACCTCTTTGGTCTGGAATTATTTCTATCCAAATCCGGACAACAACTGTCTTGCCATATGTAGCTTATGTAAAGGTGTAATAAGTAGGGGTAAGGAGGTTAACCACCTAGGAACATTCTCCCTTATACATCACCTGCAGCGCATTCATAAGAAGTCACTGTCAAGTTCAGAAATTGTGGCTAAGAACACCTAAATCCCTTTGTCCTGTTGTATCCAAGTGCCTGCAAACCACACAAGCAACTCCCTCCTCATCAATTTCCTCCTCAATCAGGATCGGAAGTAGTCCTGCAGGCCATGTCACTGGCAAGACTGACTCCCCTCCTATCCGGGATTCCTCCAGAGGATCCTGCATTGCTATGCCTACTGCTGTCGCTGCTGCTGTTGATGCTGGGAGTCGTTCATCATCCCAGAGAGGAAGTTGTAACACCACTACTTCTTTTCCTAAGCAATTGACCATCCAACAGTCCTTTTCGAGGAGGATGAAATATGACAGCAATCATCCTGTTGCAAAGCAGATAATTGAGGCCTTGATAGCTAAGTTGGTGTTAGACGTGCGTCCGGTATCCGCCATTAGTGCAGTGGGATTTAGACAATTGATGGAGGTAGTGTGTCCCCGGTACTAAATCCCATATAGATTCCACTTCACTAGGCAGGTGATACCGAGAATGTACAGAGACGTCAGAAAAAGTGTCCTCAGTGTCCTAAAAATTACGGTTGTACCCAATGTCCACTTAACCATGGACATGTGGACAAGTGGAACAGGGCAGACTAAGGACTATAAGACTGTGACAGCTCACTGGGTAGATGTATCGCCTTACACAGCAACAACAGCAGCGTCACCAGTAGCAGCATGTGTATCACCAGTTTCAGTAGAAGCACACCGCCGACAACCTCTTAGAGAAACTGAGGGAAATCATCGCCCAATGGCTTACCCCACTTAGACTCTCCTGGGGATTTGTGATATCTGACAACGCCACCAATTTTGTGTGGGCATTACATCTGGGCAAATTCCAGCACATCCCATGTTTTGCTCACACAAAAAATTTGGTGGTGCAGAATTTTTTTAAAAACTACAGGGCCGTGCAGGAGACGCTTTTGGTGGTCCAAAAAAATTTCGGCGACTGCGTGTCGAAGACTGGAGCGCCAGCAAACACTCTTGAACGTGCCCTGCTATCACCTGAAGCAATAGATTGTAACGCGGTGGAACTCAACCCTCTATATGCTTCAGAGGATGGAGGAGCAGCAAAAGGCCATTCAAGCCTATACATCCACCTATGACATAGACAAAGGAGGGGGTATGCACCTGACTCAAGTGCGGTGGAGTATGATTTCCGTGTGTGTGCAAGGTTCTCCAGCCCTTCGAACTTGCCACATGTGAAGTCAGTTCAGACACTACCAGCTTGAGTCAGGTCATTCCCCTCATCAGGCTTTTGCAGAAGCAGTTGGAGAAAGTGAAGGAGGAGCTAAGATGGAGCGATTCCGCTTTATATGTGGGACTTGTGGATGAAGCCCTTCATTCACTTTGCCAGGATTCGAGGGTGGTCAATCTGTTGAAATCAGACCACTACATTTTGGCCACCGTGCTCGATCCTAGGTTTAAAGCCTACGTAGTGTCTCTCTTTCCAGCGGACACAAGCCTGCAGAGGTGCAAAGACCTGCTGGTGAAAACACTGTCAGCTGAAGCAGAATGTGACATGGCAACAGCTCCTTCTTCAATTTCTCCCGCAACTGAGACTGCCAAGAAACAACTTAGATATCCTAACCAACCCGCTGGTGGTGATGCAAGGCAGTCAGGACCAAGTTTGGACATCTGGTCCGGACTGAAGGACCTGCCAACAATTTCTGACATGTCTACAGTAACTGTATATGATGATGTCACCATTGACAGAATGGTTGAGGATTACATCCGCACAGCCTCCAAGGAGGCATGTCAGACAGTCCGTACCTGTACTGGCAGGATAAAGAGGCAATTTGGAGGCCCCTGTAAAAACTGGCGCTATTTTACCTAAGTTGCCTCCCCTCCAGTGTGTACTCTGAAAGAGTTTTCAGTGCAGCCGGGAACCTTGTCAGCGAAAGGCGTAGGAGGTTGCTTCCACAAAATGTGAAGAAGATGATGTTCATCAAAATGAATTATCAATTCTTCCAGGGAGACCAGCCTCCAAAAAGTACAGAGGGACCTGTGGTGGTGGATTCCAGTGGGGACGAATTAATACTCTGTGAGGATGAGGATGTACACAACACTGAGGAGGGTGAGGAATCGGTGGATGAGGATGAGGACGACATCTTGCCTCCGTAGAGCCAGTTTGTGCAGGGACAGATTAATTGCCAGCTTGTTTTGTGGGGGCCCAAATGAACCAATCATTTCAGCCACAGTCATGTGGCAGACCCTGGCGCTGAAATGATTGGTTTGTTAAAGTGTGCATGTCCTGTTTATACAACATAAGGATGGGTGGGAGGGCCCAAGGACAATTCCATCTTGCACCTCTTTTTTTTCTTTGCATTATGTACTGTTTGGGGCCTAGTTTTTTAAACTGCCATCCTGTCTGCCACTGCAGTGTCACTCCAGGATGGGCCACGTGTTTGTGCCGCCCACTTGTGTCGCCTAGCATAGTCATCCAACTACCTCGGTGCATCCTTTTGGCCTGAAAACAATATTGTGAGGTGTTCAGTGTTCAGAATAGACTGGAAATGAGTGGAAATGAATATTATAGAGGTTAATAATAGCGTAGGAAAAAAAAAATCCGTGATTTTAGCTGTTTTTATGCTTTTTTCCAAAAAAATACAGATCCAAAACCAAAACTCGGAAGGGTGGTTTTGGCAAAACCAATCTAGAACCAAAACACGAAGAAAGATCCAGATCCAAAACGAAAACACAAAAAGTGGCCGGTGCACACCATGCTTCGGACAGCATGGGGAAAAGCTTCAGATGGCCCCTGGGGTAGGCAGGGCTTCAGCTGGCTAGGGGGAGTGAATGGGCGATGCTTTGGGCGCCGGGAGGAGACTGGTTGGGGCTACAGAATGCTGTTGGTGGTGATAGGATTTTTTTATTCCTGTGAACACTGTATGAATTGCAGTGAATCCTGTGGGCACATGTATTTTCATGGAGGGCTTGAAGCTGCAGCTCCACCTGCCTCATTGTTAATCCGGCCCTGGATCAGGTGATGGACTAGAACTGTAAATAATGCCATGCAACAGGCCTCAATAGCAATTTGGGGGGAGGACAGCAGGAACTTGGACTTAAGCGAGATACCCCTGGAGACAAAATCCTAGCATAGAGATATTTTATGATTATTATTATTATAATTATTATCATCAAAGATTTGTAAGGTGCCACAGTGCTCCACAGCGCCAGATAGTAGGGAACCAGCCTCTTTGGATTGGGTATGAAATCCCGGCTGTCGAGATGCCGCTGGTCAGAATACCGATAGCGGCATCCCGACAGCAAGAATCCCGACACCCATATGAAGTCACGCTAAGTATTTTTCTAACCCCTACACTAACCCTAACCCACCCTCCCGGGTGCCTAACCCTAACCTCCACCCTAGTGCCTAAACCTAACCATCCTCTCCCTGTACCCTAAACCTAACACCCCCCCAGTGCCTAAACCTATCTTCCCCCCCTTGTGCCTAAACCTAACCACCCCCTCCCCGCACCCTAATCCTAACACTCCCTACCCAGTACCTAACCCTAACCCTCCCCCTAATGCCTAACCCCAGGGCCGGATTAAGGGGGGAAGGGGACAGGGGTGGTCGTCCCTGGGCCACCACACATGGAGGGGCCTCCACACAGGGTCAGTCTAACCCTGTCTAGAACAGGTGTCCAATGAGACCTGTTCCCGGTTGAGGCTCACTGCCGCGCTCCGGCGTTACTGTATGTAGCAGCACAGTCAGTGCTACTGCATACAGCGCAGATCGGCTCCCGTGTCCTCTCATTGGTGTCACGTTACACGTTACATCCGTGACGCTGATGAGAGGACTAGGAAGCAGCTCTGCTGGGAGGTCCCTCCTGCACGCTGTCACTGAGGTAAGTTAGCAGCACCAGTGGAGCAATAGGCTCCGTGTGGTTTGGGGGTGGGAGGCTTAGAGTGGCTATGGTAGGGAGAAAGGGGGCTCCATGTGGCTAGAAGGGGGCCCCCACAATTTAGTTGCCCTGAGGCCCCCACAAGCCTTAATTCAGCCCTGCCTAACCCTAACCCCTTCGGGATGCTGGCGGTCGGGATACTGGTGCCGGGATCCTCACCTGTCAGGATTTCGCCGCCGGTATTCAGACCATCGGCATCCTGCATGCCAGGATGCTGACTACATCCCACCCTGTTTATGTGTATGAGAAAGCTTACAGTTATAATAGAGAGAGGTATAGCTGAAGCAAGAGGCAAGAAAGGTTCCAAGTAGAGATTAGGGACAGGATGTACTAATGCCAAAATAAACTGTTGTTTTCGGAGGTTTGACTACATTTCCCATATGTATCAAGCTCCAGAAAGCAAAACTTCTTTTTGAATAATTCCCAGAGAGGGATCCAATAGGATCCCTCCCAGTGTTCCCCGTGGCTTGCGCATGCGCTGGCTGTTGGCCAAGCATGCGCAGAAGTACTCCTGGGTCGTAAACCCGGAAGTCCTCATACCACAAAGGACAACTCTTATTGGAAGAGCTGTTCTTTGCGGTTTTAATCGCAAATCTACATGTATATGTTGAGAGTATTTTGATATGAGATTTGAGATATAATAAGGGGTGGTGTTGTTGAGGGTTGTGTAAGTGGGGGTGAGTAATTTGAATTGGGATATATTCAGTATCCCGGTGCAGGGGATGCCAGTGCCGTAATCCCGACACCTGTCAGAATCCGGCACCGGCATCCCGACTGCCGGCATCCCAAAGGTAAGTAGCGGGTTGGGGGGAGAGTTAGGGTTAGGTACTAGAGGGAGGGCTAGGGTTAGGCACTAGCGGGGAAGGTCAGGTTCAGGCACCAGGGAGGGTTAAGGTAGGCAGAGGGGGAGGGTTAGTGTAGGGCCTGCATACCCAACCCTTTGAATTTGATAAGGGGAGCCAGTGTAGGGATTTGCCAAGAGGTGCAGAAGAAAGAAAAATGAGTATTGTTGTGGAATTTAAGATGGATTGAAAATAAGTAAATGCCAGATACAGTACCATGTTACAGTAGTCAAGATGGGAGAAGATGGGAGAGTGAATAAGAGGTTTTGTAGCATCTTGTGTAAGAAAAGGTACAATTTTGGCAAAATTTGGAGGCAACAGGACTGGATGGGAGGTATAAAACAGATTGAAGATTCAAGTGTGACAAAAAGGCAACAGGTTTAGGAAACTGAGAAAATTGTGATGTCATTACTAGTAAAGGGAAATTCCTGGAAAGGTGCTGACTCTGGGAGGAGGGAAAATTAAAATGTAAGATTTGGAAATGCTGAGCAGTAGTGTTGTCAGAAAACAGAGAGACAGTTGGTAACATGAGATAGTACAGAAAGTGAGAGATCAGTAGAGGAAAGGTAGATTTTGGTATTGACAACAGGGTGGCCGGGTTTTAGGGCAGGCACGATTGTTAGAGGTAGTGTGGCCAAAATTGGGGGTATGGCTATGCTAACTCGTATAAAATTGTGTTCAAAATAGTGGTGCACACAAAGGACAGGGAATTTCTCCTGTATGGCTGGCCCGGGCCCACACACAAGCCTGGACCAGAATAATTAATACATGACCTACTCCCGTCTCACATGTAGAAGTGAGCTAATTTGTTTCCCAAGAGAATAGATATACATAGGACCAGAAACAGTAACAAAGGGTGCACCACATGGAAGCCACATGCGCTTCAAAATAAACCACACCCTACCTATTTCAAAATAGAGGCAACATGTGGTAACTCTGCTTAATTAGGTGCGCCCCCTGACCCCTGCTTCTCCCCCTGATCTCAGCACTGCTGCTTGTCTTCTAGGTAAGTAGTGCTGAGCATATGTTCTTTCTCCGCCTGCTTTCTTCACTGTTGCTGTCTGCATTACCCCTCATCTATTATTCATCACCTGCCTATATCTGTCTGCTCCTCTACGCATGTTTCTGTCTCCCAATGTGTGTCTCTAACCCCTGTTACTGTGTGTATGTTGATCTTTGTCTCCTTAATGGGCAGATCCCCTTAGTGGCTGCTCAGTCAGGATTCTGGCGGTGAGAATCCTGATGTCGGCACCCTGACTAGGTTAAAATACCGACACCTTCCAGTAAGTACCCTAACCCTACGCCTAAACCTAACCCTCCCTACCCACAGACTAAACCTAATTCTCCCTCCCCGCAGCCTAATCCGAAACTTCCTCCTAGTGCCTAACCCTTACCCTCCCTCTAACCCCAATACTTACTATCAGGATGTCAGTGACCGTGATACTGATGCCGGGATTCTTACTGGTATTGGAATTCCGGTGCCGACATTCTGAGCACCAGCATCGCAACCCACGGGATGTGATCTACATCATCACTGATGATACAAATGACAATGGGCCTGATTCTAATTTGGGAAAAGAGTAAGAAAGAGGAAGTAACTTTGTACCTTGATAAAACCATGCTGCACTACAGGTGGGGCAGATGTAAAATGTGCAGAGAGACTTACATTTGGGAGGGGTCTGTCCAAACCAGATCTAAATTGCAGTGTAAAAATAAAGCTGTTCAACATTTGTGGGATACATGTAGAAGCAGTCGGTATTTACCCTGCATGCACAAAATAAAGTATGTGTTTGCACCTTTTGCATTGCAACATGATCTACCTTACTCTATTTCCAAATCATAATCAGGCCCAATGATTAAGGTATTTTAAAGCACTTAATTGATGGAAATCTTAATTTTAATTTACATTTAATTATGCATTTTGTTCAATCTGTGAATCTGTTTTTCTTTATCAACTTTATTATTGAGTATGCGTGCAAAATCCGGTATAGTGAGTTGAAAAGTTTTTATTTTACCTTTGCTAAAATTGCAGTTTTAAAACTCACCAGGAAAATTACCAAACACAGTGACTTAAAAAAAACATATTAAAATAATAAAATAATCCCTTCCTGCCTCCCATCTATACAGTCAGGTCCATAAATATTGGGACATTGACAGAATTTTCATATTTTGGCCTCTATTCAAAACCACAATGGCTTTGAAATGAAACAAACAAGATGTGCTTTAACTGCAGACTTTCAGATTTAATTTGATGGTAATTACATCCAAATCAGGTGAACGGTGTAGGAATTACAACGGTTTCTATATGTGCCTCCCATTTTTTAAGGGGCCAAAAGTAATGGGACGATCAACTCAAAAGCTATTTTATGGACAGGTGTGGGCTATTCCCTCGTTATTTCATTATCAATTAAGCAGGTAAAAGGTCTGGAGTTGATTCTAGGTGTGACATTTGCATTTGGAATCAGTTGCTGTCGACTCTCAATATGAGATCCAAAAAGCTGTCACTATCAGTGAAGCAAGCCATCATTAGGCTAAAAAATCAAAACAAACCCATCAGAGAGATAGCAAAAACATTAGGTGTGGCCAAATCAACTGTTTGGAACATTCTCAAAAAGAAAGAACGCATCGGAGAGCTCAGCAACACCAAAAGACCCGGAAGACCACGGAAAACAACTGTGGTGGATGACAGAAGAATTATTTCCCTGGTGAAGAAAAACCCTTTCACAACAGTTGGCCAAATCAAGAACACTGTCCAGGAGGTAGGTGTATATGTGTCAAAGTCAACAATCAAGAGAAGACTTCACAAGAGTGAATACAGAGGGCTCACCACAAGATGTAAACCATTGGTGAGCCACAAACACAGGAAGACCAGATTAGAGTTTGCCAAACAACATCTAAAAAAGCCATTACAGTTCTGGAACAACATCCTATGGACAGATGAGACAAAGATCAACTTACACCAGAGTGATGGGAAGAGAAGAGTATGGAGAAGGAAAGGAACTGCTCATGATCCAAAACATACCACCTCATCAGTGAAGCATGGTGGTGGTAGTGTCATGGCGTGGGCATGTATAGCTGCCAATGGAACTGGTTCCCTTGTATTTATTGATGATGTGACTGCTGACAAAAGCAGCAGAATGAATTCTGAAGTGTTTCGGGCAATATTATATGCTCATATTCAGTCAAATGCTTCAGAACTCATTTGAAGGCGCTTCACAGTGCAAATGGACAATGACCCAAAGCATACTGCAAAAGCAACCAAAGAGTTTTTTAAGGCTAAAAAGTGGAATGTTATGCAATGGCCAAGTCAATCCCCTGACCTGAATCCGATTGAGCATGCATTTCACTAGATGAAGACAAAACTGAAGAGAAAATGCCCCAAGAACATGTAGGAACTGAAGACATTTGCAGTAGAGGCCTGGCAGAGCATCACCAGGGATGAAACCCAGCGTCTGGTGATGTCTATGCGTTCCAGACTTCAGGCTGTAATTGCCTGCAAAGGATTTGCAACAAAGTATTAAAAAGTGAAAGTTAGATTTAGGATTGTTTAGTTTGTCCCATTACTTTTGGCCCCTTAAAAAGTGGGAGGCACATATAGAAACCGTTGTAATTCCTACACCGTTCACCTGATTTGGATGTAATTACCCTCAAATTAAATCTGAAAGTCTGCAGATAAAGCACATCTTGTTTGTTTCATTTCAAAGCCATTGTGGTGGTGAATAGAGGCCAAAATATGACAATTCTGTCAATGTCCCAATATTTATGGACCTGACTGTATATCAGCTTGTGAAAGTAGCCATCATCACCATGAGTTTGGATGTGCACCAGCCCTATCTTTGGTACAAAAGATCTTTTTGAAATCAGATAGATCTCTGCATACACTCAATTCCATCTACAAGCACTAGTCATACTTAAAATAAGTGTAAATGCCCAGTTGCCATCAGATACACCCAATGAGTCGTAAGTGGAGATACGGCTGAGATACGTACAACTCTGAACCGTCCATAGTTGCTCAAAATTGTGCATGCAGGCTCCGATGCATGTGCAGTTGCTAAAAATCTGTTTGCAAAGTGGACTTGAGTGCAACTATGATTCTATGGCCCTGAAGGGTAGATTTACTAAAGCTTCTGAAGAAGACAAGTGGTGTTGTTTTCCATAGCATCCAATCAGATTATAGCTATCATTTCCCTATTGCATTCTAGAAAATGATAGACAGGATCTGATTGGTTGCTATGGGCAACACAACCACTTGTCTGTTTTTGATTTTATGTAGTAGCTAGGATCTTGTAAATACTTATCGCCTGGGATGGCTGGTTTAGGAAAGGGACCCTTTTTTGGCTTATTTCTCAGTACTCCGTGTGGGATCAGTATGAACGACCGCCGGACATGAACCCGGCAGTTGAAATCCAGACGCCGGCAGCCCGAACAGCACAGATCCTGACAGGGCAGGTACGTACGCTATCCCTACCCCTCTCCCCACCTAATCCTAACCCTACTTTAGGGGTGCCTAACCCTAACCTCCTCCCTAGTGCCTAACCCTAACCTCCCCCCAGGGGTGAGTAAAACCTAATCCCCCCTCCCTGCACCCTAGCCTAACCCTAACCCTCCCGTGGGGGGATGCCTAATTCTAAGTCCCCCCCTGAGAGCCCCTAAACATAACCCTCCCCCACCCGCATGGCTGTACGCTCGCGACGCCCGGCTTATCTTTGTTCGGTATTCCGGACGTCAGGATTTCAGCGGGTGGATAATGATAGGCATTGGGATTTTGACGCCTATCATTACTCCCATGCCGGGATTTCACAGTCGAAATGCCAGTCTTGACCACAAAATGTTACTTGTAAACTTTTTTTGTCTTAATTTATTTGCAGAAATTAGTATAGTAGTGCTTTCTGCCATGTCACAGGGTTTACCTTCCTAATATAAGCATTAGATGGGATTGTATGCAGTGGTCGAAGTGGGGCGGTATATGGCGGTATGACATACCGCCACTTCCCGGCCCCACTTCATTTTAGCCGCAGAAAAGAATGCAACAGCGCTGGGATGCAGTATGGCATCCCAGCGCTGGAGCAGCAGCGGCAATGTGTAGAGATGTGTCCCGCAGGGGACACATCTCGATCAGCGGCTGGCATGTAGCCGGGACAAAGCAGCCACCTGGTCCCGGCTGCATTGTAAGCAGCGCACTCTGGCTGCCAGCCAATTGCAGGGCTTGCGGCCGCCAGCCAATCACGGGGCTCGCGGCCGCCAGCCAATCACTGTGCTCGCAGCCGCCAGCCAATCACGGGGCTCGCGGCCGCCAGCCAATGAGAAGCTGCCAAGTGGCAGCTTCTCATTGGCTCGCACTACTGGAGCAGCAACGAAGACCCGGTGCTCCTGGCAGCTCCGTTCCAGCAGCGCAGGACCGCAGGTAAGAGGGTAGTAGAGAGAGGGGAGGATGTGAGAGAGGGAATAGAGAGAGGGGCAGACAGAGGGAGGCAGGCAGTTAGTATTGTAGGGGGTGAGGGAAGAGAGGGATTCAGTTAGAAGGGCAGGGTGTGAGAGAGGGGAGCTGGCAGGGAGAAGTGTGGGGGTGGGGTGAGAGATGTACAATGGGGTGACATGGAAGCAGGGGCCCAGGGGGGGAAGTTCAGTCTCCATACCCCCACCTCTAAATTCCCACTTCGAGCACTGATTGTATGTATATATACAGTAGGTAAAGGCAGCTTATGGACTTTTGTAAGCTCAGCCTCCCATATGTGTAAAGCCACGCTGTCACTTACCAATAGCCTGGGACAGTGGAGGAGCTACAGCTTGAACTTGTGGTTGTGGAACTTGTTGTGCACTGTGCCCGGCAGCGGTCGGTTCAGTTCATTCGCACCTGTTCCTCCCTGCTCCTCTTTGGTGGATGGGCATGGCAGCAAGGACACAGAGAAAGGGCAGCGCAGCTTCATGCCATCATTCATATATGCGCAGCACGCAGTACAGACCAGGTGACGAGTGTTACCGGAGGGGGGAGGAGCCTTAATACTTTTTTTTTGCATACCCGCGTCGGATGGGCAGCGGGCGATGCGGTCACGTCGTTAATTATTCACTATTACTCACGGAACATGCGTTTTGAGCCCCTGTCACCGTGTCTGGGCGCAGGGGGTTGCTTGCTGGACCCACGGGCCCCCTAAGCCACCTGGCCCCATAGTAAGCGGACCCCCTGCATCCTCTATAGTTATGCCACTGGTTGAAGCTGAGACAATTATCAGTACAGTCCAAGAACACTGTATAGCTCTCCTTTCAGGAGTGTAAGGGACAGTCTAGTCCATAGTTGCCTACCTTTAATTTCCCCTCCACGGGAGATGTCCAGGGAGGAGAAGCAAATGAGTTGTGATGGGGCGGGGCCTGATGGTTCATGTAGTTAAGCCCCGCCTCCTTCACGGTAAATAGCTGCGATTGGCGCACATTTACATAGGAGGTGGGGCTAAATGACGCGATTCATGAAGAATCAGATCATTAAGCCCCGCCCCCTACACATGGACCCATGATCGCCATGGAAATTCTCCCCATTCTGCCCACTTCACTAGGAAGTGGGCAGAATGCGGGAGAAGTGCCTACCCTTCCGGGGGTGCGGGGGGTTACGCGAAAAATCAGGAGCCTCCCGCGAAAACCGGGAGGGTAGGCATGTATGGTCTAGTCACAGCACTGTTATCAGGTTATAACAGAGATTGTTGCTATACCTTATTCCAGTGACAGAGATATTCTTCTTTTCTCCAAGTATGACATAATGCAAGTAAAATGTAACGCAGGATATTTTACAATTCTATCTTACTGTATGAAAATAAAGCAAATGCAAAGGAAAAAAACATCTGTTCCCATATGTAGAAGCACAGCAGTATAGCCTCTGATAAAATGACCTGCAATGCATCTGTAAAGCGTCAGACGTGTGTTTAAAGTGTATCCTGTTGGTCATAAATAAACATGAGCAGATAAAATGTAAAATTCTCATTTAGCATACATTGGTTTGATTGAATAAACTCACTAGGTATGTGGCTGAATGTTCACAGAAATATCACAATGATCAACTTGAAAATAATTTTCTCATTAAGGGCAGTATCCAATTAACAGCGCTAAAGTAACGCTGCTAATTAATCGCGGTGGGGTTTTCCTATTAGCCCCGAAGTGCCGCCTCAAGCTGGCACTTATCATGGATATTTTTCGGGACCTGGGGTGCCATTTTTTTCACACCAAAAAAGGCAAAAACACATATGTCTGCGAGCTTATCACGGACTCTATGTGTTTTCATGAGATATATCCTATTATTTTGTTCAAAATAATAGGATAGGGTGAAAAAAAAAATCGGTGAAAAACGGGGATAGTTGGCGAAAAATCCCCATTATTCGTTGAATAATCCCCATTATGCTTAGAAAAATCCCTGTTTTTTGACGACCGCGGGTATCCATTAACGTCCGAACAATATTCGGGGCTAATGGGATGCCGCCCTAACTCCTTTGCTGCAGAGAATGAGTGGGGCTTGTCCTCCTGATATCAGCTAGACTGCAGAAGATGAGCTCCTCTTGTCCTTCATAGTGGCGAGTGTAGTGGCCCTAAAAATTGTTATCTTGTCCCCACCAGTCCAGGTGACAGGGTCTGGGTTCCCTGCAGCAGCTGCCAGGAAATTCGGAAGTGCCACTGGTCCGCAGCTGCACTGTTTAAGAAAAAAAAGTCCTTGTATCTCCATCTCATGGCACAGAAAGATGGAGTTACTCTCATTTGTAAAAGGGGAATTCCTTCTTTCAAACAGCGTGACCACATAAAGGCTAATACGGATCACCAGACATTAAACCCCTGCACTACAGAAAAATAATGTAGACCACTCATAGGGGAAATCTCCCCCAGCCTGGCTACAAATATTTAAGGGCCACCCACTTTAGGGGATCCCCTCTTTCAAATGTTGGAGGCCCTTAGTACTGTCTGGTGACCACTTGTGAATACCGGGCAATATTACTCCACACATTTATTGCGGTAGGTTGTCTAGTTTTAAAAATGGTAGGACCTGTTGGTCTACCAATTTCCTTCCTACACATAAGAGTTTAAATTGAGACAGAAAAAGTTTGAAAAAAATACATTTTCATTGCAAGTGCAGATTTTTTTTTTCCGAAAATCTACAAATAGAATC
Organism: Taudactylus pleione; assembly: GCA_031769625.1. Lineage (NCBI taxonomy): Eukaryota > Metazoa > Chordata > Amphibia > Anura > Myobatrachidae > Taudactylus > Taudactylus pleione. The sequence continues at coordinate 40,900,789 of JAUIMM010000018.1, forward strand.
CTACTTTTTACTGTTTTGGAAAGGTGGATTTTTTGCAAAACAAGAACCACAAAGTATTTCTTTATGGTGTTTATAACATAGTAAAACAAAAATCACATTTGCTTTTAGTTCCCATTTCTTGAAATTTCGTTAACAAACACTTTTTTGGGCATTTGCATAAAAAAAAATTTACATGTTAAAATGAGTAAAAAGACTAAAGGTATTTTCTGAATATATAATGTCTTCTGAAAAAAATAAGGCATTATTTGTGTTTGTGCCGTACTAAAAAAAAATCAGTGATATTGATATTGGAATGTAACAAGCACAAATGTGAACAAAATGACTTCAGCACAAAGGTAAGAAAACCCTCAGCAGTGAAGAGGTTAAACAGCGCTCATCTGCAACTATATGAAAAGCTCAAATATTACATGTGACAGAAGCTTTCTCGCAATCTGGACAATGCCTTAGATGTATAATATTTTCTGATACACCAACCCTTAGGGAAGAAGGCTTTGAAAATTTGACAATACAAATGGAACAGAAACATAGGGTCTGATTCAGCTTCGGACGGAATTGCAAAGCTGCTCACAAGCAGCTTTGCAATTCTGTCTGTGCAGATATGGTCATGCACAGGAGGCATCAAGCCTCAGTCCTGCTGCATTACTTATCAGAGCTGCGTTGTCCAACGCAGCATCGGACAATCTGCAAAACATCGGCCGGTTAAGGTGACCCATGGGGTCATGCAGCCGGCCGCCCCAGATGAAAGAAAGAGGCCAGGAAATCTCCATCAGCCAACGGAGATCCTGGTCTCTTCCCTCCCCCCACAGCGGCGTCACGCCTCCATTTTGGGAAACGGAGCCCTTCGCCGCCCCCTCCCCACCCACAAATGGCAGCAGACTGTCAATCACTGACAGTCTGCTGCCAGTCTCTGTGTGGGATCACAGACCCGTTCTGCACATGTGCAGAATGGGTCAGGCGCCTGCGCTGATTCCCAATCATCGGGAATCTGCCTTCAGCAGTGCACGAGGACCTTAGGCCCCAACAATAATGACTTGGAATGTCATTATTGTTGGAAACGTGTGTACAGACTTGTGGATTGAGCAGGGTTCTTGTACACATCAGCGGATGCCTCAAAACTATGAACAGCCCAGTTGCTTAATCAGTAGAGTAGTTAATTGATGTTACACAGCGTACCGCCGTACTCACTGTTATACACCCTCTGCTCAGGATGGAACAGTGGACAGGGTGTCATACAGCTCACCATGAGTGTATGCTGGATACAGGTAGCGGCACAGGAGCAAAGGGAAAACCAGTGCAAAGGCAAAAACAAATTGGTTTTGCCTTTAAAATGATAGCTGTTTTAAAAATACGGGAAGACTCGCAGAAGTACCCACAGCGGCTGCAGCTTGCAACCTATTACATAGCTCCACTGACTGACACCAACGAACATCAAGAAGACAATTTTCAGAACATCAATAATTAAAGACAAACCTTTCAACTATAAAGAGTAGTGAATCAAAGCAGATGAGAAGTGAATGAGGCAGAACCTGCTGCTTAGTAAGTCATTAACTTGCAAAACAACTTGTCCACTCTAAGGTATGATTTAATACAAAATTCTAATTTCTAATATATTAACTTTATTCTTCAAGCATTTATTTCTTTCACTGAACAATCTATATTTTAGAGCAATGTAAGTAAAATGTGGGATGGGCCCATATTTATTGATTGTCCCATTATATGTTTAATGAGTATAATATTAAATGAATTTGTCCTGTATTATGTATTATTATTATGCACATGGACTCATAAACTCTCTATTGTCAGATGACAAATAAACCATATGCAATCCCTATTTGGGATTAACCCAGCGAATAGGTGATCTGACTGTAATATCATTTATGTTATGAATATATAACTGTATGTTAATAATTAATATATAAGTATTACTATATATTTATTATACATGTTTAATAGTTAATATATATAGTTATAGGAAAAAAATGGATACTTAACCATAGTTAGAGATAGGTAGTGTAGGTGACATTGTGATTAAATATTTGTTATATTATTGCACCACAAATATATATCAAATATGTGTAATTACATATAATTGGTGGTGTGGGCCAGAATCTGCCAGAGGGTTCTAGCTGCTTAAAATTGGTAAAGGCCGATGCTACAGATTGTGCTCATAGAGACTGATTAAAAAAAGGTTGTCAGTTGGCCTAAGGTAACGAGTGAAAGAGGAGGGAGCCTGCTGCTGGGTACACACTGGGCAAAATATATTGGGCATTCAAACAGCCAATATATTGCGAGCGCATCAGTGAATGTGTACCCCCAATATGTCTGTAAACAACGTAATTCACAGACATATCGTGTTAGGCTGTGTGTATGGGCAGTCTTACTGACTGCTCGTACACTTGCTGCAGGGACTGACATCAAAGCTGGGTGGGCAAATTCAAATGCCCGCCCAGCTGTGACGTCAGGACAACATGTCGAGTAGGGGATGGGTAAGTGTCAGGGCCGGATTATAGGTAGGGCAACAGGGGCGGGCGTCCCGGGGCCCCCAAACATAGGGGGCCCCCACACACTGTCCCCAGCACCCAGCTACATACCCAGGGCCCAGATGAACATTTTTTTTTCTTTTGACTTCCGCGGCCCACGATTAAGCCCTGCCCGCTGCATTTGGCTCCACCCCCTTTTCCAATGATCCCCGAATTGCGATGATTTCTGCTGCTGCTGCCTCTGAAACCTGGAGATGTAAGCAGCACTGTATATATGTGTGTGTATGTGTACATGTGTGTGTACATATATATATATATATATATATATAATTTATATATATATATATATATATGTATATATGTGTGTATCCAAAACCAGCAAACGGCGGCATTCCTTTCTTGCATGGAATGCTGCTGTAAGCTTGTAAGTATGTATGTGTGTATCTATATATATATAGGAAAACAGGAGTGGACCAGCACTCAGATAAATAGTTCATGCAGCTTGCAGGGGTGCCTAACCAAGAGAAACCCTATCAGGGGTATTCAATTTGGAGCGAAAATGTCGCCGATTTCAATTATCCCCGTATTTAATTTCAAAGACTTTTCGCAGGTTCGAAAAGTCTTTGAAAAAAAACGGTGAGAACTTTTCACCACTGAATAGTTGGCGAATAAAAGTGCAGAATTGGGGTTTAGGCTTGCAGGCTTCAAAAAACTAGTCAGAAACCCTGGGAATGTAATTTCAAAATAAATTGTGTCAAAAAAAGTAAAAAAAAAAAAAAATAGGGACACCCCAAAAAAATTATTTCAAAATTGGGGTGAAAAAAAAATAAAAAATGGAAAAAGTGTTTAAAAATAGGGAAATAGGTTCAGGGCTATTCTGCAAGTATGCGGCAGGTGTTTTCTAGAATAGGCTATTAGCGGCATTTGCATTTTTGCAGAATTTTTTTAAAATTACTTTAGGGACATAAAAATATGCTAGTACCCATTTTCATGTACCCCAAATTTGATGGGACCACTTAAAAAATGAAAAAAATAACCTAAGTGCTCTTCTGCATCACTTTTTAATGTCGGGAAAAAAACACCTGCCACGGCTATTTAAAACCCCGACTATCATTTGCAGGCTTAAACGGGGGTACCCATAGTGATCCCCCATGTTTTGACAGCTTTAGGGGGGTCTTACAATTTATTCCAGGTAAATTTCGCCGAGCCTATTTCACCGGCTCCCATTTTCGTAGCTTTTTAATTGAATACGGGGATAAAGCGGGCGTGCGCCCGATACTTTATCCCAGGAAGAGCAGCGATGTGGAGCGAAAACTCCAACACGGACTTTTCGATCCAAATTGAATACCCCGGTATATGTAGTACAACGCTAATGGATAGTACTCTAGTGCTTGAAAATGAATACAGGCAGACTGTGTCCGATATAAGTCAACATTTCAGAGCTCTGAGGCTCTTTTATAAAGACAATACAAAGAAATACAACGGAATAAACATACATATATACATACCTGTAACCATACACCACCATGCACGCCCAACGCTGACCCTCTTGAGTCCCGATGACGTCATGGGCGTGCATCACACCGGTGATGTAATGACTGAGGATAATCAGCAAAACACGGGATAGAGTCCACAAGAGGTCAATATATGTGTTCCCAGATAAATATTAAATACAATTACGTAAAATAAGACTAGCAGTCTAACTGTACCTAAATCACTGTGTACATCTAGAGCAATATAAGCTCCAACCGCATCAAAAAATCGGAATATATAATCAACGCATAATGCAGATATAGGACAAACCGCTAACTCGCTAACAAATAACAAATATAGAGGGTCACTAGTGGGGATCTGATCCCAAAATAATCTGGAAAGAAAGACAAACAAGAGGTCATATAGATACGAACAGGGCATGAAATCTAAGTACTGAATGCCAGGTGCTGGAAAGCATCCTGAAAGGCAATGGGACAACATTTCATTCAAACCCCCAGGATGTACAGTTTGTAGAGTATAGATCCAAAAGGATTCCTTATGTAGTAAAACTCGGTCTCTGGGCCTGATTCAGAGCCGCTCGTAAGCGGCCGCTTATTCGCTCTGAGCGATGTTCGCACAACTGCGCATGCGTATAGGTCGTAATGCGCATGCGCAAACCAGTCATTGTGGTCGGAAATCGTGCACTCGTAAAACAGCGAGGGGCTGCTTATTTGATTGACAGAATGTACCGTTTGTGGGTTGTAACAGGGGAAGGTGCTTGAAAACGGGGGAGTGGAGATCCGAATGCAGGCGTGCCTAATGGTCAAAAGGGCGTTTAATGGGAGTGCATAATTAGTAAAGGAGCGTCATCAACCACGTCACTTGGTTGTCTTTTAGTCTGAACTGCTCGCAGTGATAGCGGGAAGAAAATCCTACCACAACCACTGCGAGCAGTTCAGATGCCTTTCGATGTTCCCGATTAATCTAATAAATACCGGAGATGACGTGTGATGCGAACAGCAAAGGGGCATCTTTACAAAATAGCGAGGGCATTTTTCGGACGCTCGCTCAGACATAGAGGCGTCAACACACCGCAAAGAGCGAGCGCTCAATTTAAATATCCGGCCCCTTTTTTAGAACGAGCGTCCGCAAATAGCGTCCGACTCTGAATCAGGCCCCCTGTCTCCACCTCTGTGATTGGGAGGAACCCAATCAATCATTTTATATTTGATTGTGGATACACTGTGATGATGTTCTCTGAAATGTTTGGCTACTGGTTGGTCCGAACCTTTACCTTCTATGTATGCTCTAATGTTTGAGCGATATAAAGCCATTCGCTCCTTCATTTGTCTGGAAGTTTTGCAGACATAAAACATGCCACATGGGCATCTGATAAAGTACACAACATATCTACTGGAGCATGTCAATGGATATTTAATCAAAAACTTTTTGCCTGACCTAGGGTGAAAAAATGTATTGCCCGTTTCTAAAAAACTACAGGTAATATACCCTAGACACTTGTAATTGCCTGCTTGATGGCTTAAAAAATGTGCATTTTCGGTAATGACCTTGTTATCCACTGCCTGTTGTAATAGTTCAAAAAGTTCTGTTTTGAACCTATTAGCAGGGTCATCTTCAATGTGTTCATAAATTGAACTGTCCGATAACTGTTGATATATTTCGGCTTTGTAAGATGATACATCTTGAACCACAATTCCCCAACCTTTATCGGCAGGGCGAATTGTGATGTCCTGATAGTCACTAAGACATTGCAATGCTTGGTTTTCATTATGCGATAGATTTTGTTTAGTATGTTGCTGTACCAGAGTAAAGTTAGTAATAACATTATCCATGTAGTTAGTGAAGCACTTAATGATGACATTAGAAGATAGGGATGTAAATGTGGATTTCTTACGCACTGGTAAAGTGATGTCCAAAGTATTCTCCAAGCCAAATAATTCCTTTAATCTGAGTCTGTGATCAAATTTAAACAAATCAATTTTGTTTTGAAATGTGTTGGGGTAGCTGGTAGGGACAGAGTACAAACCTTTGTTGAGAAAATTAATTTCATTGGTAGATAAAACTCTTGCCGACAGATTGAAGAATATATCCTCCCTTGGAATGTCTTTCTTTGCGTTCCTGGCCCACTGGCCCCCGCGCCTGGTGCTAGTTCTCTTGTGAGATCGAGTGTAGCTCTCTTTGCTACCCTTAAAGGGGGCTTTTGGCTTACTGTGGTGGCTATTCTGTTGGCACACTCTGCTTCACTAGAAGATGCAGCTCCACTGGAATTATCAATTTCCACTGGTATTTGTTTTTGCTTGCGGAACTTAGGTCTTCTGTCGAGTGTCTGTCCTCGGTTGTACGCTCAGCTATACACCCTGAATTCAGCGTAATCCCTGGTTACAGTTTGCAGTTTCGATTTCTTAAACTGTATGAGGTCGTTGCGGTATTTCTCTATTTGGGCAGACAGAGAATTCAGCCAGTCCTGAGATGTATCAGACTTAACTTTGGTAAGATGTAGATTTTCAAAGGTAGTGATCTTTTCCTTAACTAAGGTAAGTTCCCTCCGTGACTCTTCAATTACCAGGAGGATAAGATCAAAAGAACATTTGTTCAACACCGCTGCCCATCTGCGGCAGAAGCCTGAGTTATACCGTCCAATAGTTGGAATATTCTTTATGCGGAATCCACGTGGGATTTTCTTATCTCCGTAATAATCTGAAAGTGAGACTCCGTGTAGATAATAATCTACCTCACGTTTCTTTAAACGAGATAGTTGTGCTAATAATTGCTCCAAAGTTTCTTCCCCAGAGGTATCTTGTAGATTTGTCTCAAACAGAATGGCCTCTGCTTCAGTATCTGTCAGGGAAAGCTATTCACCTATAGGTAGGCAAATATTGCTATATCCAGATGCCTCCTCAGTGGCTGACATTACACTCAATGTCAGAAAAAAGTGCTAGATATACTGAAAGGAACAGTGAACGTATGGACGGTCTGATATGTCATAAAACTATCTGGTGCCTTGACAAGTGAACATAAAGGTCACAAAAATAGGACCGCCACTCAGATAAATAGTTCATGCAGCTTGCCAGGGTGCCTAACCAAGAGAAACTCTATATGTAGTACAACGGTAATGGATGGCACTCCGGGGCTTGAAAATGAATACAGACAGACTGTGTCCAATATAAGTCAACGTTTCAGAACTCTGAGGCTCTTTTATCAAGACAATACAAAGAAATACAACGGAATAAACATACATATATACATACCTGTGAACATACACCACCGTGCACGCCCAACGCTGACCCACCGGAGTCCCGATGATGTCATGGGTGTGCATCACGCCGGCGCTCAGTGACTCACATGGCTGGTAGCCCGGTGTATGTGTGTGTGTATATATGTTAAAATATATATATATATATATATATATACACATATACAGTATGTGTATATATTTATGTGTATATATATATATAAATATATATATAATATACACACATACATCTTTTAGTGATAGGGCCCCCAAGGACCTTAATCCGGCCCTGGTAAGTGTGTAGAGTTACCTTAATCAGCCGCTCGGTCGGCCGTCAAGTTGACTAAAGCTGGGTACAAATTAGATGATGTGCACCCAGCCCAACATCGTGGGACTCGTCAAGCAACAAGTGCATACACTCCGATGCTGGGTCCAATGGGGGGAAAGAAGCGCTATGGCATCATTAGCGACATACCCTGTCGGGGGATGTATATATGTATGTGTATGTATATGTGTGTATATATATATATATATATAATGTGTGTACAGGTCGAGTCTCCCACATACGTGAAATGCTCAGGACCAGCATTTCGGATATGGGATTTTTTTGGTATTTAGAATACCTGGGGGTCTGGCATAGGCATGGGGGTCCAGGGGTGCATGGGGTCCAGTGTCATCCTTGGGGGGTCCAGCTTGCATTGCAGAGGTCTGGTGGGTGCCCATGGCGGGAGTGTGGGGTCCAGCTGTGTCCACAGGGGACTCCTGCATTGCGGAGGAGAAGTAGCCGGTGAGAGAATCGCTGCAAAGCCACTCCCATGCCAGCAGTCATTAGATAGTGACGTAGTGACATCATGATGTTAGGTCACATCATGACATCACGGCAGATCCAAAATATTCTGGTTTTTGGAATATTTTGGATAACAGAATTTCAGATATTGGCGATCCAACCTGTATATGTTTATATACTATATATATTGTGACACAGTCAGATTAGGAGGTCCCTCTCCTGGGTAGGGGACTCCTTCCTTACACACACACACAGCAGCAGGGAAGCAGCACACCAGTCTGGATGCAAGTACAAGCTGGTCGGCGCCAGTCTTTATTGTACAATGTCAGAAACATAAAGAAAACATAAATATAAATCCTAGCCCTGTCGGGGCACTAACTTCACAGGTAGTTCCCTCACTACCAGAACCTGGCAGGGCCTAATGCCCTCGCCAGCAACAAAAGCACAGCACAACACTCACAGTTAGGTTTCCAAGTGTCTCTGAGCAAACTCCCTGTCTGCTCTCCCAGGTGAGACAATCAGCCCTCAACACACTAGGCTTATATTGGCCACTCTCAGGTGGAAAACTAACAAGCCTGATACCAGGCTGCGAGAACCAAAACCTGGAGTGGCCGTGGGTGGAGCCCTCCCTCTCCTCTCACCCACAACCCCCAGGTCCCAAACCGGCTTTTCAAAAAGCCGAAACTCAAGCCTGCTACACTGCAGACTTTCTCCTGGGGGTTTAAAACACAAAAGACAGGAATCTGGGACAAATGTACCTGCCACAGACCACTTTACCAGTGATCCTATCACAATATATATATTTATGTGTATATATATATCTATATATACATGTACATTACCATTCAAAAGTTTGGGGTCACTTACAAATTTCCTTATTTTTGAAAGAAAAGCACTGTTTTTTTTAAATGAAGATAACATTAAATTAATCAGAATGTCTACATAGGTGTACAGAGGCCCATTTCCAGCAACCATCACTCCAGTGTTCTAATGGTACATTGTGTTTGCTAAGTGCATTAGCAGACTACTGGATGATTAGAAAACCCTTGTGCAATTATGTTAGCACAGCTAAAAACGGGTTTGCTCGTTAGAGAAGCTATAAAACTGGCCTTCCTTTGAGCTATTTTTTTGAATGTGGATAGTTTTAAAAAAAATAATTTTTCAGGGCTACATTTAACATGGTGGCACCTCAAGTATGCTTCAACATGCACCAAAGACAAGGTTGGCTTATAGGTTTGGAATAATTTTTCTTCCAGTTCAAAGCAGTGTAGGCATAGGCCAAAAAAAAAAAAAACATCCTGTAGTAGTGACCAATTTAGGAGGAGTGGGCAGGGGAGGGAGGGGTAATTTGGGAGGAGTGGGCAGGGGAGGGAGGAGACATTTGAGAGGAGTGGGCAGGGGAGGGAGGAGACATTTGGGAGGAGTGGGCAGGGGAGGGGCTTGGCTAAATGGACCCACGAATTGCGAGTCAGCACTGCCCTTATCCTCACTCTCCGTATCCGCTGTTGTCCTGGGTGAAGTATATATTTTGATTACATTTTGTTTATGGATTGTTTGCTATGTTTTTAAACATGAATTTAGCATTCTCATATTTTCAATAAGTAGAGACTTTCTGATGAAGTTAAAAAAAATGAGGTTACATACTGTACATAATAGTTGCAACATACATTACTGGTTAATATATTATCAGTACAGTAGGCCCATACTGTACAATAGTTGCAACCTACATTACTGGTTAATATATTTACAGTGCAGTAAAATATAAAAAAGTAACATTCAAAAATACAGTAGGGCCATACTGTACATTAGTTGCAGCATACATTACTGGTTAATATATTATCAGTACAGTAGGGCCATACTGTAAATTAGTTGCAGCATACATTACTGGTAAATATCATATTTACAGTACAGTAAATTTATAAAAATAAAATAAAAAAATAAAAAAGTACAGTAGGGCCATAATAATTGTTTGAAAATGTAATCATTTTAATGTCATACTTACGCTGTCGAATACGCAGAAGGGCAGGTGAGCGGCGGTGCAAATCAGACCAACGCCTTTCCAGCTGGGCAACGCTCCTCCTGTACCCGGCCATACGCAGCCGCCGGAGCACCTCCGTGGACGCCTCTCTTTTTAGTCGGTTGGGGATGGGGGGGGCTAGAGTGCCCAAGCGCCGGTCCATAACCTGGAGCAAAATGGCTAGCTGACGGCGTGTGATGGCAATGACGATTCTAACAGTAAACTCAATTTATACAGGAAAGTAAAAAAAGATGATTGGCTAGTTAAGTTTAATAGATCACATATGCTAACTTCTATTGGATACTGCATGAGTCATGTGACACTAATATTTCATAATATTGCAAGTTATGATTGGCTCCATGCGTTTAGGTGCGATTGCAAAGTTAAGGGCAAAAAATACCCATAGATATAAATACAGAACAAATTTAAAAATGCACTTAGTGACATCAAAACATTTAAAAGAAAATAACAAAACCAAACGACCCCAAAAAAACAACAAAGAGTTAAACCAAAAAACCAAAGCAAAGAAAATTTAATTATTTTGAACAATAAAATTTATTGACATAATCAAAAAAAGAGAACAAAGCCAACATTTTCCCAACACTTACGTTAATTAATTAAATAATTGACATCAAGTGATTAACATATGCTGTGTGATAAACAGATAGACAAGCAAAACATGACATGTTTGCTGGTGAAAAGTACCCTGCAAGCGCAACCATCAAAAAAAAACCCCAAACAACGAGTGGCTCGGTCGCTAACTTCTGTCGCTCGCTAGCTATAGGAGGAGCATTGATTACCATATTCTAGCTTGCGCAGCATACGAGCAAGTGGCTGCTTGCGAGAGGGTCTGAATCAGGGCCTAAGCCATTAAATGCAGCAGTAGGGCCATTCTGCCTGAGCTGAATGTTTTTGTTTCAGATGTGGGCACCATTCCAGAGTACGGGAGCAAGTCCGGTAGTCTGGGGGAGCAGCAGAAGAACGTAGCACTGCCCTGGACATATATGTACATATTGGTCTCGTTATACACTGGTTAGTATATTATTATATGGCATTAATAATTAACCATATTGATGGTTTACAGCAGTGTACCCCTAACAGTGCATGTTTTCCAGATCTCCTAGTTGATGCATAGGTGTATTTATTACTGGTTGACACATGTTAAAAGATCCACAGGTGATGTTAATTATTTCATTTGTGATACTGAGAAGAACATAAAGCATTAGTAAAATTCTATTATATTACTATTTCTATTGTGGTCATGGTGTGGGCTGGGGAGGGGGGGTTTCCAGGCAACCGGAAACCCCCCTGCGTTTGTCTGTGAATATATATGTATATGCAGGGCCGAATTAAGGATTGTGGGGGCCCCGAGGCAACTTAGTTGTGGGGGCCCCATAAACAAAAATGGCCACTGCCAGGGTAAAACGCAGGATTTAGAGTGGGTGCATATATAAATAGGTATAGATATATATATTTATAGATAGAGAAAGGTAGAGATATAGATAGATATAGATATGTATACAGTATAGATAGAGGAGGGGGGAGAAGGAGGAAGGGACTGGGAGGGAGAGAGGAAGGGAGAGGGGGTAGAGAGAGGGAGAGAGAGAGAGAAGGAAGAGAGAGACAGGGAGTGAGAGGGAAGGAGGAGAGAGAAAGGGAGGGATGGAGGGAGGGAGAGTGAGGAAGGAACAGGGAGGGAAGTGAGAGACAGAGAGGAAGTAAGGGCAGAGAGGTAGTAAGGGGAGAATTAAGGGAGAGAGAAAGGGAGAGAGAGAGGGGCGGGAGTGAGACAGAGAGGGATGGGGAGGGAGACAATATAGGGAAATAGGAAGAGAGAGAGAGGGAGGGAGAAGGGGCAGAGGGGAAGATAGAGAGGGAGGAAGGGAGCGCACACACAAGCCTCTTGCAGCTGCAGCAGGAAACCCATCAGCCTTCTGATGGGGGCGGGCACTTCACTGCATTAAGCCCGCCCCTTATCCATGCACCCGCGAATCATGGCATTATGTCAACAAGGGGGCAGGGCTTCTATGGACAGCTACTATCAGGTCTGCGAATCAGTGGCAGTGAGACTGTGCTGTGATGCTGCTCTGAGCAGGGTGAGTGGCCAGGTTCCAGTCAATATTTGCAGCAATGTGGGGGCCTCCAAGGTGTGGGGACAGAGACAACACAAATCTGACTTGGTTGTAGAACTATAGGATTGTGGCTGGAGAGAATACAGGCCAGGTGTTTCTTTTGGCCAGTGTTGAGTAGCAGCTGATTGCAGGTACCTGTCACTTTGTGGTAAAAGGGCTTTAGACAAAAGAGACAGAGCTCCTGATGGTGGACAAGTTGCCCATGTAATAGGCCAGGGAGTGGTTACTGTTAAGGGTCCTGGACCAGAGGGTGTCAAACCCTGATATTGATTGTCCTCAGCAGAAGGATCAGTGGCCAGGGGGCTAGGGTGAGCTAGTGACAGGAGACGGGGCGGTAGTATATAGGACTTCCTCATACGCTGCTCCCAGATGTTGGCGAGACCTAGCCCGAGGTGCGGAGTCTAATCCACCTGATGATATTCACCAGTGACCCCTCCAAATGGGATGTGGGTTTTGCTGCACCAGGTGAACAGGTCGTGGCCCTCGGGGTACGTACATGGGAGAAGCGAGGAAACTGAGGACCTAATACCAGGAATATATATATGCTACTAGTAGAACAAAAGCTATGTGTCACTAGAAAGCAGCAGAGGTGTTCCAGAAAGTCCTGAGTGAATTTTGAGTATTTGGTGCCGGAGATTCAGACGTAGGCAGCAATGGGTATCCAACACCGGAACTGAACAGCTGATACCAACCAACATAGCGGCACCCATGACCACCACCGCGGCAAGTAGAATGCGCTCTTGGAGGCCTAGCAGACCCCATTAGAATATTCGAACCACTACCTGTACTGCGTTTGACATCTGGACGCCTCGGAGGCACAGAGGTAAGCAGCGGCCGATCCTGGGCCACATCCTGACAGAATCTACTGAAGGACTTGTGTTGCCTGTAAAACTGCCTGTGGGTAAAAATAAACTGATCTTGGATTTTAATTCGGTCTATATGATTCCTGTCACAATATATATAAAATATCAGGGGGGTGTCATTTTGGGGTCATTTTTTGAAAAAATATTAGCCAGTTGAGTGGTTAAGGGCATCACCGTTCTACATACTATGAAAATTGCTGTATAAATTATGTAATTGTTTATGCCAAAATCCATGCCGATATGTTACATGGAGAGAGTTTATATTAGACTAAAGTGAAACAGCAGTCAACCTATTCTCCCTAGTGGGAAGCTGTTGTTAATAGAAGTGAAGGTTAAGTGACAAAGGGCTCTATTTAGTAACAGTATTTTTACTAAAATAAAGTTAAAAGGGGTGTTTTCACACCCTTTCACATTATTTTAGTATCACCTATAGTTATTACAGGGCAATTGGAGTAGAATTCGTAAAATTCTACTCCAACCCCTAAGTATCACTTATTTTTAGTAATCAGATCGCATTTCCCATAATTGTAATGGGAAATGTGATCTGGCCAAAGTTACTAAAAATAAATTGTAAAAAAATATCGGGGAAAGCCCTGTGATAATAACGCCACCTGGAGGTGGCGTTAGCCAGGGTCTCCCCCAGTTACCGGACTCCTGCCCTGCTCTAACGGGGAGAGCAGAGCCGGGAGTCGGTCCCAGTAATCAGCTGTGTGGTCTAAACAGACCGCATGCTGATCACTGCAAAAAAAAAAATATTGGTAAAAAAAAAATTTACTTACCTGACTCCAGGGACCGGTGTTTGGGCCTCCGGTGATGACTCCCCTCCGGTCAGCTGGTCTCCCATAGTGCACTGCTGCCCAGTCATCAAGTGATCGGGTCCCAGTGCAGTATGGGAGATCACCTGACCGGAGCCATGGAGTACATCACCGGAGGCCCGGATCATGCAGATAAGTGTAATTAAGGGAGGGGGTGGAGGGGGGAGGGAGAGTCGCGGGGAGTCCGCGATCGCGGGGGGTGCGGCTTAGCGCTGGGGGGCGGGGCTTAGCACCTGGGGGGTAGCGGCAGCCATGCATGCGCGGGCACTTTGTCACGGTATTTTTTTGCAAAAACACCATGATAAGGCTCCGAAGGGGATTCACAGGGACAGAGCTTTCTTTCAAGGGATTTGTAGTAAATCCCTGTGATATTGCCTGTGATATTGTTAATATCACACTACAATCTGCATTCAATATGCGGATTGTAGTAAATAGAGCCCAAAATCCTTATTTGGGCATTTCCCAGAATAAGTTGAAATATAATACTAGAGATTGTGGCAGTTACTGGAAAATAAAAAGAATCCTCCTCTCTAATACAGTATAGCTATTAGAACCTAGTTAAAAAACTAAGTTTTATTGTGTTAGAGTAATATCCTTATAATCACCATAGTGGTTTTGTGTGGGAGAACGTTGTTTTTACAAAGTGTGGTAGTTAACTGGTTATCGGTGAAACCTTGAATTGTAAAGTGAATGTTATATGAATACTTGTAACTTGATTATGATAAAGTAAATATACTTTGTACCAACTAGTAATAACACTTACCTGTGAATAAATCCTTTAAGGTGGACCTAAGAAGAAGATTTCTTGACCAAAAAAATTAAGAAACCATTTAGTTAAATATTTGTGTCTTATTATAGAACTAATATTTCTGTATTAACATTGTATTTATTGTGCATAGGGTTTACCTAAGCAGGCCTTATTTATCTAGACTATTTATTAAGAAATAGCTTGAGTGGAGGCACTGATACAGCACTGGAAGGAAGAAGACCATATCCCAATTTCTAGTAACCATCCTAACTAAAGGACAGGTACACATAAGTGAACCAAACTTATCAATACTAAACTAATACTAAATACACAAGACTAGAATGTGGCATTCAATAATGTTGTCATGTTTATGTATGGCAGTGGAAGAAAGAACAGCCAGCTATTCAGCGTCCACTCAACTTAGGCAAAGGACATCAAAACTTGCGAATACCAGCTATCACAGATATCATAGGCAAGCATGATATATCAACTTGCAAGGGCCAGCTATCCCTTTGTAAGCAAGTGAGAGGTACAAATGTGTCCTTGCACATCTAGCCTCAATATGCCATGCAGCGCAATATGACAGACGTGAGTGAGATGCCAGTTCCCGCGCAACTTTACACGTCTATTATTTCGTTGCAGAAAATGCGTCTAAGATGCAATGCAACTAGGATGGATTCATTTGATATACAATACTTGTATACCTGTGTGCAACTGAGGGCCTGATTCAGAGCCGCTCGCTAGATGCAATCGCTCGCACGATGTGTATGCAAATTGCGTAGGCACAGCAATGCATTAGCACGCCCAGTATTTCTTAGAGAGCGATCACATGTATGCACACACCCACCAGCCTGTTTTAAGACACCCACTTGTGCACGTCATGTTCAGGAAGTGTTTGCAACCATTGGTACATCAGGTAACATCGGATGCTATCGCAGTGCTTGAGGTTGACCATACCTTGCCGCAAGCACTGCGAGCAATTCAGTGTAATAACAGGCCAGGTGACATGTACTATGATGCTGTCTTATAATTATACACACCTCTAAAACGCCATTGAGATGCTCAGGCACGCCTGCGTTTGCACCTCCACTCCCCCGTTTTTAATGGCCAGCCCCTGTTACCACCTACAAATGGCTTCTCCTGTCACTAACTCTGGGCTGTCTATGCCCAGCGAGTGAATGCATTGTGAACTTTCGCTAAGGTGTGCACATGCGCACTGCTATGCATACGCATGCGCACAATGCATAACATCGGCAGCAGCGAGAGTATGCATCTTAGTGAGCGAGTCTGAATTAGGTCCTGAGTCTGTAAACGGAACTTGGTGTGGAAAAAAGCTGCGGCCGCTGCATCTCAGCACTTCACATGCTGATTGAGAGACTCAGTCGCACAAGTGTTGCATATCACATTAATCAGCACAGTCACCTGGTGCATACTAGTCAATGGCGCTAGCAGAATCTCGTGGGACCTTGTGCACCGAGAGGGGTTGTTTGGCACAACTGCAGCAAAGATGAGTGAGGACACATCTGTATCAGACACCCATACCAATACATTAATCAGGCTCGCGTAGATTAGATGTGCCACTGATCCCAGTAGGGTGAAATCAGCCTACCCAGTATATTGAAGGGAAACATACCCCAGAATGCAAGTTGGACGCTGACCTGCCGATCACCAAACCTGAAAGAATGGGTGCTGTACTTGGTAAGGGACATACCTAGATTCATGATGCAGAGATGGAAAACTTTTAGTGGAGAGCCATCAATGTGCATCAACAATGCCCTAGGCAGAGGTGGTTGATGGACCAAATACAGAGTCACCAGATTGACTGGACAAATCCTTGGAACAGAACATTATTTCAAGAACACCCAACGACCCCTACTTAGGTGATCGGTCTTCAAACACTTAATTAGAAGCACCAACAGTATTCGCGTACAGCTGAAAGTGAACATTAGGTCGAAGATCCAAAGGCCAGAAATAAATCCAATTAAAAACATCCCAAACACCAAGATCCATCTTGATCTTCGCAGACAGATGCAAAAAATGGTGTGGCAACTGAATTCCTGCCAAGGCCCACTAAAGCTTGTGACAAAAGACCCTACCCCTCATGATCAACCTGCAAGCAAAACTGTATAACTCCAAAAACTATTGCCCTTGAGGGTCACCTTCCCATCTGAAAAGGCCAACCTCAGGACTTTGTTCTGGAGCAATAGGCAGCAGCACTCATGTCAACCTCGATGCCCAGGTACACCAAACACATTATAATACCTTCATTTTCATGTGAGCATGGGAACCCCAAACTCCACAAAGGGAGCTTGCAGAAAAAAAGAGCAGATGGACACAGCGGTTTGAAAAAGAGCACAAAACTGAGCAGCTGGAAAAAAAAAATCATCCAGTTTAAAACCCATGAACCTGAAAGAATCAGGATGCAAAGGCAAAAGATGTAAAGCGGATTCAACATCTACCTTAGCCAGAAGAGACCCTAACCCAGAGAGATGCACCAGCACAAGGGCTGAATTAAAAGAATAATAGCTTACGTGACAGAACTCCTCCAAGATTGCAACATTAACAGATTACCCAGAAGGATAAGAGAGAAGCTGGATTAAGCGGCAACTATTTAGTGTCTTCTTAGGCACAACACAAACTAGTGGAAGAACAAGCTCAGGTAGAAGAGGCCGAACAATGCACCCCAAACCCACCTCCTTCATTACCTTGTTCTTGACTTTATGGGGTAAATCGACAGAACAAAGATTCTTAAGAAAACCTGAACTAACAAAACCAGCAACTTGGAGCAGAAGCCCCTTGGAAAACCCACAACATTCAGCGTCATCCTGTAGAAGATACAAATCCAGATATTTTGACATGGCATCTATGTAAATGGGAAAACAGCTTTACTTAGCATTGGGTGCCCCGCCACGCTTGGGCGCTGGGAGAGCTGGAGCACCCATGGCATTATCCGGTCTCCGGGGGCAAGCCTTGATGGAATGGGAGGGGTTACATTGGACATAGAGTTGTAAAAAATGACACCGGACCCTAATTGTGCACATCCCGCTATAGAAAGAGTAACACAGCCTATGGGAGGGTGGCCCCCGTCTTTCTCTGGAGCAAGGGAGAGGAGGGCTGTAATTTCATTAGATGCAACTCTAACAGGCTACACAACATCAAGTCACACCTCGATGTCTTTGCATCCAGGTCCATGACTAACTATCCATCCTGTTTTTAAAAGAACTCCTCATCATACTAACAAAAGGAGGAAGATTTAAAAATACTCTGTACAAAATGGAGATATTGATTCACATTGATAGATTCAGCAAGCCATGTAACCAAATAGCAGGCCACAAAAGCACAAAAACCTGTTAGCCAATTAGCGTATAACTTAAAGGCTTCTTTGCCAAACCCTCCTTTCGATTTCACAGCATCAAGCACTTTCTTAGACTTGGAAGTACAAGTAAATATACCAACATATCTACCCTTCCTAATCTGCTTTTGGATCATGGTGCCGCAATGCTGCCATATTAGCGCAGTGGACCATATCGGCCGCACTCACACCCCCTTGTGACCTGCTGTTACAACTAGAGGACCATTCGCTCTTGTGACCCAATCAAGCCTAACCCTTCATGCTTGCTTGTGCTTAGCATGCCTCGTGGTGCCACTAGAAGTCAAGGAAGGTTGGTACCCTTCACAGGATAAGCAAAACACTTACCGGAAGGAGCCAATACAACATTGGCAATGCCCGAGATGTCAGTGGAGATAGAAGCAGTGTCCGAAGGGCCCTCAGTGATGCTGACATCTGTAATATAAGAACTAGCATCATACAAATAATCAACGTCCTTTGCATCGAGAATAGAAACAGGGTGCAGGAAAGTAACATCAACAGCAGACAAGGACACAGAAGTAGCAGAAGGTAAAGGATAAAGCGATATCCCACAGACCCAACATAGCTATTGTATTAGGGGCCCCAACTGCACCTGTATTATGGACTGCACCAGTAGTAGCCAAGGGCTGCTGTGTCATCAGCATATGGAAGGCAGTCCCAGTGATGGGTTCACTACATCCAGATGGTAGCCCCTGCACAGCACTTGAATCTCTCAAATCTTGCTCCTCTGGCTGGTAAGTTTATGCAGAGGCAGCAACACCAACAGTGTGCCTAGAATCAGGCAAGGGTACACAGAAGCCTGCATGCAGAGGCAGCAGGAACAACGAGAGCATGATGAAGGACCCACCTTCCAGTATTTGAGCACAGGCTGGCACCAGGACAGGTGCCCGGCCTGCACACCACGACTTATATTTGTGATGGGCCGACCCCCCCATGGCACCACATTTATGAGCAGTTTGCAGCAGAGGATGTGACCACCCACAACTTGACCCCAGTATTAACTTCCAAGCCGCAATGGTTGCAATTAGCGCTGGGATAACCCAGGAGGCCATGGGGGGACTGACTAACCATCAAGAATGCTGCCATGGATGCTCCATGGTGATGGCGGAGCCAACAGCAGACCCTAATGTGTGACCTGCTGTCACAAGTCGCGGTCATGACTTGTCTCCCACTAGCAGTTTACCTTATCCTGATGCTGTTGTTCCGGTTCCCTCAGTTACTAGGCTTACTGCATGCCACAGGAGGTCATGTGTTATCCACGGCATGGCATTATTGATTCTTTCTCCTATTTGTGCACGCTGGCCTTTCGCCGCCTTGCCGACTATAGTGTTCCCTTTGGTGTTCTCGGCTCTGCTGCATGGTCAGCATTCTGTGCCTTCTCGCTATACTGTGCCCTGGTTCTCCAGCTGTATTGCCTAGCCACCAGTTATCAGCTTCCCAGCCGCACCAGCAGCTTCTGTTCTGCCACTGGCTCCCACGCCACTCCATCGGCTTCCCAGCCGCACCAGCAGCTTCCGTGCTGCCACCGGTTCTCTAAGCTCCATCTGGATGAGTGGCATCATTTCATTAATTCAGTGGTTTTGATGTCCCTGTGGCAGCCACATATTGGCTACAGCAGCTGTCAGCGTCTTACTTATGAAGCTGGCTGTGATGCAGCAACTCATCACCATACTTTCAGTCTACCAGATGAAGAAAATGCTAACCTCGCGCCTGCTGCTAATGTATGGAGGGGGAAAAGCACTGCACCCAAAGTAGGGTGTCCTGGTACAAAAACTTTTAAACACATATTTGTGAGTGTTAAATAGAATCTGTCAACTTCAAAGATATGTCACTAATGGATTTACAATGACAAATGAAAGTCATTAAGTAATGTGTAACTCAAAATAGATGTCATTAGCTTATGTGAAATTTTTAGTACATTAAGTAATGAATATCATGATTGCTTGTCTGTTATAGTCAATTACTAATGGCCATTTATATTAAAGACACATTAATAATTGCTTGTTCATGAACTGAATACTGTATCAAGAGCAAGCATTTGTACTGCTGCAATACCAGTCTGTCGTTATGTTTTTGAAATGTGTTTTGCAATTATTTTGTAATACCACAACAGGACACCACAATCAATTAAATCACATGGAAAGATGCTTATCCCGCAAATTGAACCCGCAACTCAATATAGGCCTCTAAGAGTAACTGAATGAGGGACCCATTGTGTGTATCATGCAAGAGGCAGGAAGCAAGGATTAAAATGTGAGGAAAAAACTGCCAAAGGGTGTTTGGGGATGAGGTTCCCCTTCTAAGGTCTAAGGATGAAGACCCCGTTTGAGGTCTAGGGAACAGAGTCCCCCAGAAGCTAAAATTTTCTCCAGAATAGCAAACACAAATTTTGGCTCTTCCAAAGTTTAAAACTATTTCATTATGAAATGCTACCTAAAGTAAAAAAGACACAATTTTGCCTTTGCTAAAAAAAAATGAAAATATCCAAATATGTTGGTGTCCTCTGTTTTGATAAATCATAAGTCATAAGTCTGCTAACATGTCCCAATCAAGAGCAGAGGACCAGATCATTCAGTCTAGATGGCCCAATACTGTAGCTCAAAGAAGGTAAAGTTCAATTGGTTAAATATAAGAGTTAGTTGGTCTTGGATCACTAAAATAGTCAGCTTATGAAAAAAGATGATGAGCAGAGTACACACCCACATGGATGGTGCTTGCGATAGCAACTGTAAGATGAAGATTTCCATCAAAATTTAGACACTAAACAAAAACTGACATTGGAAAACAGACTCACAGAAATGAAAAATTTCAGTGTCAAATAATTAGAAAAAACACTGTGAATATTGCAAAGATATTGTACATTTTTGGCTCAGTTGTCAACTATTTTAGTCCCTGGTTTACAGAGTACTAGCAAGAAGTCTGTGGGCCGGATTATGTTAATGCCTTTTTGCATGATAAGTACAGATGTGTGTAGACCCTTGTGCTCTTAATTTTCATCATGTTTTGGTTTTGGCAAAGCCACCCTCAAATGTTTTGGTTTTAGTTTTTTGTTTTCTTTAAAATTGATCAAAATGGCTAAAATCATGTAATTTGGACCTGATTTGTTCCTACAGTATTATTAACATCAGTAACATTAATTCCCTGTCAATTTTGACCACCACACAATATTTTTTTTACCAATATTGGCCAAAAGCCAAAGCGAGCTGGCTGGCTAAAGTAAGCCACAGAGCAGAGGCACAAACACTTTGGCAGTTTAAAATTAATATACAGTAGCACATCTAGGAAACATAGTGGTACTGCAGTGACAGACAGAATGGCAGTTTAATAAACTATACAATCCTATAGAATATTTTCATTAATCAAGAACTAGATCAGAGGAACGAGGCTAGCACAGGTATATGGAAGTGGAGTATTTAGTGAAACCCAGGTAAACTAATGACTTATTGATTGATTACTATCAGTACTAATAACTATTAAGAAAAACAAATCGGAGACATGGAAAAAACTATTAAAAAACAAAATTGCAAAATCATAATGAGATTCTTAAAGTGGACACTGAATACAAAGAGCAAATCACAGGCCTCTGGACAATACAAGAGATTCAAGGCAGAGTAACAACCTAGTTGAAAGTTGATCATGATTAATTATATGATTTTATTATACTAATCTGTCTGTGGAAAAGCTGCAGAAAACACCTGCCTGTCAAACACACAATTTTGCCAAAGTGGTGCATGATGGAATTTTCCTTGGGCCCTCCCACTTACACTTATGTTGTATATTAAAAAGGACATGCGCAGTTTAACAAACCAAGCACTTCAGCAACAGGGACTGCCACTTTTGCTGCTTGGCTTGTTTGAGCCCCCACAAACCAAGCTAACAATAGATTTAAGGTGGCTAATCATTGGAAGATGTCATTATTACCCTCATCATAACCCTCATCACTGTTGTTTATATCAATAACACACAATATTAGCTTATGCACACTGAAATAAACCATTTCACAAGTCTCTATTTCTTGCAATTGGCGGCATTTAATTTGTAGTTCATTTTAATAAACATCAGTTTTGCTAAATTTTTTGGAAGTAACCTCCTATGCTGATTGCTTACAAGGTTTCTGGCTGTGCTAAACATTTTTTCTGAGTACACACTAGAGGGTGGGCACCTTAAGTAAACCAAAGCTAGTTTGTACAAGGGGCTCTAAATTGCCTTTTTTTCCTTTCAGTATTCAAAGGAACTGTGTGACATGCTAATTTGTACATTATCATTAAATATTCCTCCACCATTCTGTTGATGCTTACTGTATCAGATCGAGTCATTGAAGAGGTGTCACTAATTGTGGGCAATTCTTTTAAAGCTGACCAGATGTCATAATGTTTCATTCTGGAGCACTTCGTTTACTCATAATCATCACCAATGTCTCTCTTGGAATAGGTCAGTTTTGTACTGGCAGCAGGAGAAATTGAAGCAGGAGATGTTGTCATTTGTTATTTGAACTGACAACTTGCTCACCAGGGGCTCTTTAATCTTAACTCTTAAGATCTGTGTCAGTAGAAAAGACATTACTTAAGACTTAAACCTAGCATCAAACATGGTTGAACTTGATCTACATGACCACGACACTTAGCAACATCGTTTAGTTTAATCTCCATCTGCTCTTCTAGCTGCTTTTCCAGTAGTTTAATTAAGGGTTTGAACTGAACCAGACTCATAATGTCTGAACTAACTTCATTGGTTACAATTTCAAATGGTTTCAGTGTATTCTACACTGCCCTGGAATAAGGTAACATGCCACCCTCTTGCTATCTCATGGTTTGATATATATGTTTGGATGACTTATTGCTGTTACCCAGACACTGAAGCATATAAATGGTGGGATTCCACCTGGTTACTACCTCTTGCTTTAGATGGTAGCATGGCAAATGTAACTGTTGTTGTGGCCATTGCAATCTTCTACATATGGTTGCTGAAGTACAGAAATGGCCAGAAATTTTTCAGGTCACAGTCAGCATGTCCTGACTGTTTTTAAGAAAGTATCAGTTTTTAAGAAATTGTGAACCACCAAGTTTATTGTGTGTACAAAACATAGTACGTGTTCAGACTCAGTTGTAATGCTTGTACAGTGCATCATTGGAAATTACATATCCTGATGAGAGTCTCAATGGGGCAAGCCATATTTCTATCACATCCCTGGGTTTTTCCAATATATTGGCACTGGTATGCCTCTTACTGAAGCCAGAGAGTAGACTGCCTGTGATTGAGCAGGCATTGTGTGTTAGATACTGCTGCTGCTGAAGGTGATACACCCACCCAGTGGGCTTTCACAGTCATGTAATCTTTAGTTTGACCAGAGCTGCTTATCCACAAATCTGTAGTTAAGTGGACAGTCATTACAATGGAATTTCTTAGGCTAAGAATAACTTTTTTTTTAAATCCAGTACACATGAGAAATTGCTGTTCTGGTTAAATGGAATCAAGATGGCACTTGGTAACGTGGACACATGACCTCAACTAATTATCTAAAACCAAATGCAGTGATGGTGGATATTAGACAGAGATGTAATACTAACATGGCCATCAGTGATCCACTGTGCAACAGGATGGCAGTTGTCATACTTGTTTCCTCTTACAAATAATTGTTTCACAGATAACTGTTGTTTGAAACTACTTGTCTTCTTGGTCCTTTTCTGTAATGAAAATTCACCCCAGGAGCAGCAGCCCTAATGTGAAAGGATTTTTCTTGGGAATCAAGGATACAGGTGGGGTCAGTTAGCCTTTGCAAATTGGATGCAGGAGGATTACCTCTGACCAGTAATGAGGAGGTTGATGATGATGGTGTTGGTGGTGTAGATTGCATGTGCTGGGATCTATCCATGCTGCTGGTCGCTGATGCTGGATTGCTTGTTATTATTTTACAGGATATTTCTAAATAATTTGCTGCAAATTATGTAAAAGGGAGGAGGTGCCTAGATGGTTAACGTCCCTACCTCTACTTAATTTGGCCTCACAAGTGGTACAGATGCCTTGACAAATGTCAGAATTTGGGGAAAAAATTATTCAACACAGAAAAGGTGGCTTTTTTTTGGTTTTTATGCCAAGGCATGACAATGTCATCAATGACAAGAACTGCTTCCACTGGCGGCTGACTTACTTTGACACAAACAACATTCTCATCTTGAATTTTATCAACTTTTTGTCCAACACATTCATTATCAACATCTTCACCAACATCAAATACACAAATACCCCCTCATCCTGTTGCACTTCCACAGTAGCATCTTCAATTTATATATCATCATTACTGTTACTACTACTTATCCTCACATTTGCAGAGATTCAGAAATGGCGGAAGGAGGTATCTCACATTACGCCATGTACATACTTGAGCGACCAGCAATTGTGTTGATGTCCAGAGACACCTTGGACATCACATAATTGTCGGTACATATTACAGCGATGTAATGAAGGACGGAACGATCACTTGTTCCGTCCTTCATTAATATGTACGGCGCCGCATGTGATACTGTCCGATAGGCTATGCAGCACAGATGACCAAACGATATCACATGCAACCGCATGAGCACGCAAATCGGGCATACACACTTAGCGATATGCCCAATTTTTCATCGCTCCAGTGTGTACCCTGCATTAGACTCTCCTCAGGGATATGTAAAGTATGTGAACACACAGTTTGTTCTTCAGACTTAGTGTTCTTTTTGTGTACTGGTTAGCTTGTTTTTTAAAGGTGACGCATCTATACTCAGAGCAAGAAGATGTTGCATGTGAGGTTACAGAAGATGCCTGACTGTGTTTGTTCTATTGCTTCCACAGCAAGCATTCTAGTGCATGAAACAGCAGTAGCAGGATCACCCCTCACAAAAAAAGGCCATTGTCTAAGGAGCTCTTTCAGACCCGCTCGCTAAGATGAATACTCTCGCTGCTGCCGATGGTATGCAGTGTGTATGCATCGCAGTGCGCATACCTTAGCGAAAGTTCACAATGCATTCGCTCGCTGCACATAGACAGTCCAGCAGAGTGAGTGACAGGGGAAGCCATGTGTAAGTGGTAACAGGAGCTGGCTATTAAAAACGGGGGAGTGGAGGTGCAAACGCAGGCGTGCCTGAGCATCTCAATGGCGTTTTAGAGGTGTGCATAATTAAGAGACAGCATCATAGTACACGTCACCTGGCTTGTTTTACACTGAATTGCTCGCAGTGCTTGCGGCAGGGTATGGTCAACCTCAAGCGCTGCGATAGCATCCGATGTACCCATGGTTGCATACACTTCCTGGACATGACGTGCACAGGCTTAAAACAGGCTGGTGGGTGTCTGCATACACTATGTGATCGCTCTCTAAAAAACACTGGACGTGCTAATGCATTGCTGTGCGATAGCATTGCCTAGGCAATTTGCATACACATCGTCCGAGCGATTGCATCTAGCGAATGGCTCTGAATCAGGCCCTAAGTCTTTCATTGCCACTGCATGAGGTGTATGGCATGTTAGCAATTTTACATGGTTCGGCAATCAATCATTTTTTTTTTCTTCAATTGAAATACTGTTTAGATTTGAGGTGCCTTTTATATCTTCTTTCCCCTTGACCTCCTTTTGTAGATGTTAAAGAAGTACTATGACTGGCAGCCCTAGTACTGGGTTGCTCCTGCTCTTCTATTGACTGATCCATGACTGGTTTTATTTTTTACACCAGAAAAGGAATAAAACTACTGTAGTTGAACTTAACTGCCAAGTTGTACAACAAGATAGAGAAAAGAGGGACTGTTACCTTTACTATGCAGTTTTATTAAAAGACTGGAGATTTTTGTTGACCCCCCAAAAATAAAACGCCTTGTTTCCATTTATTTATTTTTGGGCTGCAGCTGTCACAGACAAGTCTACTTGGCACACACCCTCTAAGCACAGTTATATATGCTGCCTTTAGTAAACACACACACTCTTGAAAAAAAATATACTATTTTAAATGATTATAAAAGCATCAAAATGGTTTTTAAACACCATCAAAAAAAGCATTTCTTATTTATTGTTGAGGTGCGACTATCACTGATACGTCTAGTCTACACAGATATATACGCTGCCTTTAGGTCACACACGCTCTTGAAAAAATGATTACAATTTTAATTGAATTATTATAAAAGTCTTGAAATGTTTTTTAAACACCAGCAAAACAAATGTCTTTTTTTTTACAGATATTATTCTGTAATAACAGGAAAAGAGGTATTCTTTCTTTGGGGTACTGTTCACTCACAGTGTCTTAGCACAGTAATATTTGGACAAATAAACTTGTAGTTGAACTTGAAATCACACTCTCAGACCTCATACACAAGTGACTATACCATCAGGTAAGGAATACTCTGATTGCACATCGTGTAATAAATGTCCCACAATTGGATGGAGACCAAATTGATTCCACTTTTCTCTTTCTTGCAGACACTTATCCAAAGTGATTCAGAGATCGCCATCACAAAGGGAGTAGACGCAAGATTAGCACTTGCGGTATGTACCCAGTATGGGGCCTTTCTATTTCACCATTTCACAATAGCATGAAGCAAAAGGTTTGTGAGGGATTGTTAAAAATTATAACAAAAAAAGATTTAATTTAATAGTAATTAAAAAATATGAAATTGAAGTAAAAGTAGTACAGGTTGAGTCTCCCATATCCAAATTGCTTGGGACCAGGGGTATTTTGGATATCGGTGTATTCCGTATTTTGGAATATTTGCATACAATAATGGGACCCAAATCTATACACAGAATGCATTAATGCTTTATATACACCTTATACACATAGCCTGCAGGTAATTTTATACAATGTTTTCAATAATTTTGTATCTCAAACAAAGTTTGTGTACATACAGAAATTATGTTTCATATACACCTTATACACAAAGCCTGAAGGTAATTTTATACAATATTGTTAATAATTTTGTGCCTTAAACAAAGTTTGTGTACATTGAACCATCAAAAAGCAAAAGCTTCTTTATCTCAGTCATGCTAAAAAAAGTCTGTATTTTGGAATATTCTGTATTTTGGAATATTTGGATATGGGAGACTCAACCTGTAATATAAAGATACAAGTGAGACTAGAAATTTGTTTACAATGAAGAGCTTTCAAATCCAACTGGAAAACGTAGATGATCACAAGGGTCGCAGTATACTGCTTGGTTTCTCAGTTATTTTAATATGTGTCAATGAGATCTTGTTTGTTTGTACAATGTATAGTGAGACAGTGTAATCATTAATGCTATCATATATTTGCATGTCTTTTAGGCATGTTAGGTGGAAAATAGTGAGCTACTTTAACATGAGCAAAAAGTTCCACTTACCAAATTGCATTGGCACCAAAAATCCAAACTTCCCCATATAATATAGTATTTAAATTGTAACCACATAGTGGCTCACGGATCTCTGTTCACAGATACAAATTGTATATTTAAGTATGCAACACATGTGCAGATGCATTTCTACGCATCTTTGCATATGTCTGTCCTATTCTGAGTGATGTCTCTGAGATGTTGTTCTTGAATAGTCATGTTCTGTTGCAGAAAGTCTATGTATTTGGATAAATCCGCCGTAAGTGAGTTGATACCTGAAATGATTGATCTGTCTGGTGGGCAGACATTAAGAAACAACTAGTGCACAAACACATAAAACAAAAATAAAATAATAAAACCACCCCCAATGAACCCCAGGCCAGAACACAAGAGGTTTTAAAACCACAGGCAAATCAAGCACTAAACCCAACTCAGAAATCAGATCTAAAGCAACAGGACACACATCTATATAATAAGTGAGAAAGCATGTCTATCTGTTTGTCTGCCTGTCTGTTTGTTTGTCATTTATGCACGGCCAGAGTTTTGGATCTAGCTCCACCAAATTTGGCATGGTGGTGCACACTGTCACACAATTCCAAAAAATGGGGACACTCTTAAATTACACAGGTTCCGGGCTGGCTCCAGATGAAATTGGCAGTCTGACAAAAACCTGTGTGATAGCTACAAAAGTATCATTTTAACGACTGGGGCCGTATTCAATTAGAAGCGAAAAGCAGTTTTCCACGAAAAAGTATCGCCGATTGTGGCTTTTCGCATAGTCAGAATTTATCTCCAAATTCAATTCCAGCCGGTTTTCGCCTACACGGAAAGTCAATGCAATGTAATAGGCGAAAAAGATTTGTTTAAGAATAGCAGGAGAAAAGAAATGCAACATTTTTATTTTTGGGGTGCAAAGGTGGGGGAACCACTCAGAACCATTTGGACAGATCCCCAAAAGACAACTGTGTCAAAAAATTGCGGAAAAAGATTTGAGAACACCCCAAAAAAGTACTTTCAATTTGGGGGCGAAAAAGCACAAAGTGGGTGGACAAGTATAAAAACTAGCGAAATAGACTTCTTGGGGGTCTGCAAGGATGGGTCAGGTGTTTTTAAGATTGCAGGTGATTGCAACAGGTGCGTTTTTCACGTTTTTAAAAACAAAACTTTAGAGACTTTAAAATATGCTAGCACCCATTTTCAAGTACCCCAAATTTGACAGGACTACTTATTTTCACCAAAAAATACTGCTTAATACAATTCTTCATCACTTGTGCAAAGACGCTAATAAGAAGCTAATAACAAACAGTTTTATTAGGGCTATTCAGACACATCTACATTGATCCCCAATGTTAGTGCATCTTTTTGGGGGGTTCAGCCAGGTTTCCCCAATTCTGACAGTACTTTCTGTCTGTTCTGCATTCGCCACTTGCCATTTTTCGCGTCTTTTGGAATTGAATATGGTGACTAGCGGGGTACGATATGTTTCCACCTCCAAAACACGTGATGTCGGCGGAAAGTCAGGCAGGTGAAATTTTTACGTGGGTGCGAAACTAGTTGAATACGACCCATAGCCTGAGCAAGTGTCAAACTTATGACTCATGCAAGTTCATATTAAATCCAGAGTTCCTTTTTAAAGTGACCATATATATTAGTCAGCCCTCTGTGTTTGCATGCAAGGGCAAAACTAGAACTTTGGGGGCCACATAGCAAGATCTTAAAAGAGCCCCCCCAGAGGTAAAAAAAAACACATACATTTGCCCCCACACAAAGCCTAATTAGGTTATGCCACACAGTAGTACCCTTTATACACATTATGCCACACAGTAGTAGTGTCCCTTATACATTATCTCATGCAGTAATGCCCTTTACACTACACTTTAATGCCCCTTACACATTATACCACAGAGTAATGCCCTTTACAGATTATGCCACATACTGTAGTAGTAGTTCCTCATATAACACATTATTCCACACAATAGTAGTGCTCCTTATGCCACACAGAATGCCCCTTATAACATTATACCATATAGTAATGCCCCTTACATATTATGCCCCCCCAGCAACTCACCTCCCCATGTTCCTCTAGCAGCCTCTCGCCTGCCCCTGTGTGACATCAGCAGCCAGCAGGTGTGGATTTGGTGCTGAGCCGCCAGCTAATTACAGCTGGTGCACCGGCAGGCAGCAATAAACATTGGCAGACAGCGCCGGCGCAATTTGAATCTGGCGCTGGTCGCAAGACAATTGGGTGCGTGACTTGGTGCAGGAGGAGTGTCAGGCCACAGAGGCAGCTCGGGCACCATAGCAGCCACACCCCTTGCAACCACGATAGTTACACCACTGTTTGCATGCATGTTAGCAAACAGTGGGGTCCTTTTTTAAGGATCAATGAAATGGGATTATAGGCAAGGCCAATGTAAACAAATAAAGGCTAAAGCGTCCAGTCGTCAACCCGGGTAATGGCGGGAATCTCAGCTAGTACAAAATAAAATCATTCATGACATGTGACACAAAAGGAGTGATCTACGTGCTGTTATACCTCTGTGGATTTTCAGTACATGGGACGCGCCATAAGACCATTCAAATCAGACTTGCAGAGAACGTCAGAAACATAAAAATAGGATATGACACAACACAACAATGTCTCAAGTTATTACAAGGAACACCAATAAAACACCCCTCATCACTCACATTTACGGCAAATGTAACAGTCCAGCAAATACATTAAAGAAATTTAAAAAAAATAATTAAATGGATATTTCAACTCAAGACAATGGTACCCAAAGGACTAAATATACACAACAACATACAAGCTATCATATGCCAATTAATTCGAAGTTACCACTAAAAGCACTCATACTTCACCAATTCTCCAGGTTACTATATTCTTGCTGGGAAGAAGGCACTATAAGTGCTCAATGTTAAGAGAACTGGCACAGGGTTCCACAATACCACTTACCAGTAAGTCTGCTGCATTCCCTACGCCACCGCCTGCTCATTACTCCCATCTCCCACATGATCACACACAGCAGCTAATTGTTATCAGTATCTAATGCACTCTTTAAACAGTATATGGTAGTCTATTTTTCCACACTTACACCATTGTCACCGATACATACTTTTTTAGACTATGCACACCACTGTTGTAGTGCAGTCCCACACATCACTACTTATAGCTATATTAGAAAGGCTGGGCCTCTTTCATGATGCAGAGGCTCCCAAAGACAAAGCAGTAAGTATAATTTATAAAACACTACATTAAAATACAAAAAATTGTTGTTATAGTAAGAGAGTCGTTCTAAAGTGGTCAAATTCCTCAGATACTATACTTGGTGCTAAATGCAATATGCAATACAATAAATATTATACATCTCTTGATACAAGACCATCTGTGCTGTAGGCAGTGAATACACCACAATGCCAGCAGAAGTGTCCAGTGGCTGGAAGCTAGAAGGACTTACTTTAACTCTTTCAGTTGATATCTATGTATTACCCAGTCACTTGTATTTTTAACAAAGAATAAGCCTGGGAGGTTATTGTTCTCACACAATGCATTTGAAAGAGCCAATCAAAAAGAAAATTAAGGGGGCGTGGCTTGGTAGCCCATGATGGTGGACGCTTATTTCTGAGCTCCACAGTTAGCCCCAGATAAACAGCTAACACCCGCTGACATCCCACTGTGAACCCTCTGCCTCACTGAAACACCTGGCTATAAAGCTGACCGGGTCAGGGGAATCTCAGCCTCGTGTCTGACCTGGACAGCCGGACCCTGAGGCCTTCCTGCAGGGGATATCTGCTGCCTACTCGGGACTCCCCCCGCCACGGTACTGCCGACGGGACTTTCCACCGCTGGTCCACATACCTGGAGGAGAGAAGCGGCCAGCCTTCCTGCCTGCAATGTGACCTGGGAGCCGCAGGAGTGCCTTCCTCCACCTTCAGCGGCGCCGCACATGACTGGCGGCTGGCTGTGGGACATCCGACAGGAGACAAGGGCTACTGCCCTGCCTGGAGTGCAGACCTCTGATGTCAGACCAGTGACCCTACATCAATTTCCCAGGTCCCCCACTGCATTTAACAGGGATTACCAGCTCAGCTGAGCTCAGCACCCGGTCTCCTCAGAGGGAGGCGGTCATTTTCCTTTAATCGCCGCACAGAGGACACACACAGGAGATTTCAATCTCCTGCAAATAGGTACCTTCCCACAATATCTCCAACTCAATCAGGGGCAGCTTTTCATCTCTTCATTTAATTCATAAGCCTTTGTAGGAATTGGACTTCCTTTACAGTGTTACAGTACAAGGGCAATTACAGAAATAATCTGTTGGTTTACCTACAGTGGCTACCTTGACCAAACAAAGTGCTGTGCAGGGTGAGGTGTCATCAGCAGTCTAAAAGCCCTCCATATTATTACCATTACTACTATTTTCCCGGAGCTAGCTATCTGGGAAATGTTCCTGCGTTAAACACGCCAATAACCTCCATCGTTCTTGTTATGATATGATATGATATTTTTTTGAAGTACAAAAGACACCACAATCTGCATTGATTCTGATATATGTATTGCTGATTTTCACTAGCTCTCATCATTCCATCTGATTACTGCCTGTATCATTATGGGTCCTAAATGTCAGAAACCTCTCCCAGCAGTCCCTCCAGTAAGCTTCTTTAAGTCGTCACCATCGTCTCAACCACCTATAGGAGTTCTGAACAACTGTCTGCTCTCAGTGTGCCTTTTGACTTTCCCCCCCCCCTTTGCCTACACAACAGAGCAATATGGCGGATGATGCCCCCCTTACAATGGGATCCATGAAGCTGCTATTAAGATCTTTCAAAGCAGATATTTCTGCCAACTTTAAGGCTGCTCTACAAACGTGCCAAAGATCGGTTGATGATTTGGGAACCCGCACTGATCACCTCGAAAATAAATTAGAGGAAGTGGTTAAATCCCACAATGAATTGATCAATCAACACGAGGAACTCCAGGCAGAAGTAATCTCACTCAAGAGCAAAGTGGGGGACCTCGAAGACAGGTCCAGATGCAATAATATTAAAATCCGTGGCATTCCAGAATCAATCTCCAACGCAGACCTGAAGCATTATGTAACAGATTTATTTATGAAGCTGCTTCCGACCACCTCGATTACCGACTTCCTCCTGGACCGCATACACCGCCTACCCAAGGTGCGTACCGCTCCACCTGGAGCCTCTAGAGACACCTTAATGCGTCTCCATTATTTCCATATTAAAGAATCTATACTACGTGCAGCTAGGCCATAAGATTTCTCTACTCCGATTCTAGGTGACCTCCAAATATTCGGGGACCTCTCTGTGGCTCCTTTGGCCCTCCGAAGATCCTTCCTACCGGTCACCAGAGCCCTTCAGAAAGCAGATATTCCTTATCATTGGGGATTTCCTACCAAGTTGCTAATAAGACGAAATGGCTCCATTACCGTTATGTCTTCCCCCGAAGATGGCATACAGCAGTTGGTATCCTGGAATATACAGGACATATCATTGAGGTTACCAGGCAGTCCGCGGATCGAAAGGGAATGGTCGCAAGCGGCCTCATCTATATGATATCCTTTCACATTCGCCTCTGTTCACTTTTACTACAATTATGTTGTCCTAAATCTGTGTTCTATTTTCAGGGGGAGGGGTTTCTATGTAACTTAATGTATTTACATGAGCGAACATGCTTTATAGTTGGTTGCGATCATTGTTAAGGATACTAACTTCATACGTGGTATTTCCAATGCTCTCAACCACTGTAATCAGAATTTAACTGTTTTTTTCCCCCGCAACACCTGTGGAAATGTTAATTATAATATTTCCTAAACTTGATCCTATGGGGTTTAAAAATGTTTTTGGTTCTTCTCTACCACAGAGGATAGTTAATTATATTATGGTTTCTCTTACTGGTTTAATGTGTTATCTAGTACACTGCTATATTCAGAGCAGATCCTTTTTTGGCCGTATGCAGACCCACATTCTATGTCCCCCTATTAACATTATATTAATCTGCAGATTGATAACAGATAACAGGTTTTTTTTGTTTTCCTGGGACCAGGATATATAGGGACAACATCTGTTTACTTTTTTTTTTTTTTGCATTGTAGTTTGTACTACTTCTCTATCTATATGTATAGCTGACTTTGAATGATGGAGATCCCTATGCTCCGCCACATTCCCCCCAATGTGCCGCCACTGGTGGCGTTCTTTTGTAGTTCCTTTGGTACTATTTTTCCTGTTCTTATGTAAGTATTCACTATCTATTATGTTCAAAAATCTCCTTTTTTTTTCTTTTTACTGTCTTTTTTTTCTGGTACACTGATATATGTGCTTGCATTATGTTTATATGTGCAATGGTTTTCAGCATGTCATTGCTCTTGCCTAATGGTTAAGATTCTCTCACTGAACACTAAGGGTCTCAATTCCCCTAATAAAAGGAGATTGGCCCTCAAATATTTTGCCAAAGCTAAGGCTCACATCATTGCACTACAGAAGACCCATTTCCCCTTCTCTTCACCTCCCCAGTTTTCTGATTCCAAATTTCCTAAATGTTACATGTCTAATGGACCCTCTAAGAACGTGGGGGTCGCAATACTTTTCTCTACTTCTTGTAACTTTGTAATGCAAGAACAAATAACAGACAAGGAAGGTAGATATTTAATACTCAAAGGTCTTTTGGATGATAAACAAATGACAATAGCCTCAATATATGCCCCAAATACCAAACAACCCGCTTTTATTAGGAAATTTTGTGCGTCTCTCCAATCTTGTAGTAAAGGGTCAATTCTGATTCTGGGAGATTTTAATATGATTCTCGATCCCTCTCTTGATCATCTGTTAGAACCACAGCCCACTCCCGACCCACTCAAGACAACTCCCACCTAGTTAAACGTGGCTTATGTGAATACGATTTGTATGATGTATGTTTGATATAGCAAACTTTCTGGAAAAACTTAACCTCCCTACGCTGGATCCCGACTCGCTTAGCCTACTTGAGCGACCATGGTCCAGTGAGGAAATTGAGTCTGTTATTAAATCCTTTCCAATGGAGAAGGACCCTGGTCCAGATGGATACACTAATTCATTTTACAAAAAATGAATGAATACCTTATCCCCACTCCTAGCTCAGTTGTTTAATGAGGCTTCTAGGGTAGGATCCTTCCCAAAAGAAATGCTTGAGGCGAGGATCGTAGCATTTCCTAAACCTGGGAAAAATCAGACCTTACTACCAAATTATCGCCGAATTGCACTCCTTAATACAGATGTCAAAATTTACGCTAAATTAATTGCAAATCGGAAAAATCCTTTACTTCCTACACTTATCCATCGGGACCAGGTTGGATTTGTTCAAGGACGTCAGTCTTCTGACAATACGAGATGAGTGATTGATATAGTGCATGCCTTCTCCAATATAGAACAGCCCCTTTTGTTGTTAGCATTAGACGCCGAGAAGGCATTTGATAGGTTGCGAAGGACATGCTGTCCTTCGCAAATTTGGTTTCAGCGGCTTAGCACTTTCATCGATAGCGGCATTGTATTCCAACCCTTCAGCTAGAATTTTTGTTAATGGTATTTTATCATCAGTATTTCCAATTACTAATGGTACACGGCAGGGATGCCCTTTATCCCCACTAATGTTCGCAGTAGCGATTGAACCTCTAGCGGAAACCATACGATCTCACCAATTTATTCAAGGACCAGTTTTATTTAATCAGACATATAAAGTCAGTTTGTTTGCGGATGATGTCCTTCTGACCCTCATGAACCCTACTACCTCCCTACCTTACTTACATTCAATACTAGAATCCTACTCTAGAGCATCTTATTATAAATTAAACGGATCTAAAACCGAAGCTTTACCTATTAATTTCTCTTCGACAATGATACAATCCCTAAAATCAGAATATTCTTATTCCTGGCAAGAGAATAGTATCAAGTATCTTGGTATTCATTTAACTCCCACTACTAATAATTTAATATCAGCTAATTATTTACCCCTGTTGCGAAGTGTAACATCATTAACAACGGACTGGATGATGCAAAATATAACCTGGTTAGGTCACATATCGGCCATAAAAATGGTGATTCTACCGAAAATTCTATATTTATTTCGGACAATTCATATATTAGTCCCAAAATCAACTCTTAATAAGTTTCACGCAGTATTTATTAAGTATATACGGAAGAGCAAGAAACCTAGATTAGCTAGGAAGACTTTGTCTTATTCAAAATCGGAGGGGATTATCTTACCCAGACTTACGATGTTATCAACTAGCTACAATGATCTTCCAACTTAAGGCTTGGTTTACTCAGGGTAATCCAAAATCGTGGGCTCTGTTGGAGCGTGATATGGTTTCCCCATTCCCTCTTACAGACTGTTTATGGCTTCCTTCATCGGTATCGGTGAGGGCTTTGGGACGGTCAATGTCAGTTGTCCGTAAAGCATGGCTTGAATTAGCCACGATAACTTCGGACATTGTTCTTCCCTCTGCTAACTTTTCCCTTGAGGGATTGGCTACCTTGATTCCAAATCTATCTTTTGACACTTAGAAGGCCCGAGGAATCTTAACCTTAGATGACGTAACCACTCCTGATTCTCTGTTATAATATACCCAGCTATAAACATTATTTTCTCTCCCTTCCAGAGACTTTTTCAAGTACCTACAATTGAGACATTGGCTCGGTAGTATTACTCCCTCTCCATACATAGTGCAGAGATTACCCAAATTTCTCATTGATCGATTGTGTAGGATTGGAGGCAGAGGAGAAATCACTTGGTGGTATCTATATTTAACTAACCCTCACGAATTTACCAAATTTAAATCTCTACTGAAATGGGAAGTAGATCTCTTATGTATAATGCCTGAGGAAGAGTGGCATATCATATTTCGAACTTGTTTTAATCTCTCTAAGTGTATTACCCACATCGAGCAGTTCTATAAACTGCTTCATCGTACATATCTCACCACAGTGCTAATGCATACTTTTTGGCTCTCACAATCCAACTTGTGTTGGCGTGACTGTGGAAATGTGGGCTCTATGATCCATATATTTTGGTCGTGCCCTCGTATCAAAGTGTTATGGTCATCAGTGTTTGACCTAATCTTTAAAGTACTTAATGTCTCTATCCCACCTAATCCATTAATAGCTCTATTCCATCTATATCATGGTGGCTTGACCAACAATGATCGCTATATTATGGGTCATGGCCACTAAACTGTTGTTGGCACGACAGTGGCGTACACCTTATATTTCCAGTTTAGATGCTATCGAGAAAGAGGTGCAATCACATTGCGAGTTTGAGACAGCGGGAGTATTTTACTCCTCCTCTGCCTCCAGTCCTCCTATTAGATGGCTTAGATGGTCTGAATATTGGGAATCAAAATTGAGGGTCTAACTATTGTTCTCCCTGTATTCTTGTGATTCCTCAATGCAATGTTATGTATTTTCTAGATACTTTATTGTACAATATGTTGCTATGTGAACATTTTGTAATGATATATTTTATATATGTCCTGATAATGTATACCTATGTTTGTGTTTTTTTCTTTGTACCCCTTCTTTAGTATTTTCTGTATTTTATTGTTTTTCAAATTTTGTCTGAATTCAATAAAAATGTATTGTTGAAAAAGAAAATTAAATAAAATATTTGTGATTATATATCATTGTAGTATAAATCTTCATACAGTGTTTGTAATATAGCTGTCAGAAGAGGAATTTTGCAAAATATATTTCCTTAATATTTACTAAAATAAGTTCACTTGATCAGTTGCTGAAATCAAGTTCACAAATCATTTTAACAATATACATCAGTACATTTTATTGGGATGTTAAAACTTCCTGGCTCCATAGTGCCACCCCCTGGAGAAGTTGATATAATTTATATATATATGTATATATATATATATATATATATATATATATATATATATATATATATATATATATATATATATATATATATAATATATGATATTTTATGTATGTACTGCACAGCCAATTACATTTATCCATTTATCTGTCTTTTTCTGGGTTTTTTTCACGTGTTGCATGTTTAATTTAAATTAGAACAACCACAATAAGCTAACCCCCAATTTCTACTTGTAAAGCTGTAAAACTATGTATAGAAGAATGTTTAATTTATATATATATATATATATATATATATATATGGTCCATCGAGTTGGCACTCCCTCCACTGAATAAGACGACGAGGTGCCAGCAACAAAAAAACAGTAATATACATCCATTGGCAGCGGCACTCATCGGATTTCCAAAAGTTGAATTCAGACACACACAGCGTATTTCAACGTTTCGGGTTTATTTCAACTCTTCGTCAGGAATATATAAATGTGTGTGTGTGTGTGTGTCTGCTGAAATCTGCTTTATGCTATAGAAACATCACAATTAAATGTAGGAGTTATTTATTACAAGTCTTGCAAGTGCATCATCCTACAAATCAAATAGAACTATTTGTAGGTTCATATATTATCATTTTAAAGTCTATTTGGTGATTCAATTCAATGTGAAATCCACATTGTGCTGTTTCAGAATAGCACAACACGGTTACAACGTTGCACTTTTTACCGCACCCCATAGAGGTGCACAGATAACGTAGCAATGTTGAGGGGTGTGGTTTGTTAAGTCAACAGTCAGCATGTCTACTTGCATAAGGTCGACATGAGAATGTCAACATGTAAAAATTTTACAAGACCATGTCGACATTTGTCATGTCTATACAGATGACATGTCCACATGATAGAATGTCAACATAATGTCTCTAGTGCATGCATCTGTAATGCAGCGTTACAGGCAGTACAGTCTCCCCATCCTTAATCCCTATCCCTAACTCATCCCCCAATGCCTAACCCTAACCTCCCCCACCTCCCCCCATTCCACAGCCAACCCTAACCTTCCCCTTGTGCCTATCCATAAGTCTCCAGGTCGTGCCTAAACCAAAGTGTCGGAAACATTTCACATGGCGATGTTTCAGATGGTGACATTGTGAACGCGTCGACATTCTGAGGATGTCGACATGGTGCCTGTCAACACATTGAACCTTGTCGACATCCTAGTGTCAATATTACAACATCAACATACAGTATATGACAGATATGCGCGCAGACAAACATTGCAGCGGCACATCTTAAGTATTAATTATATTAGTAATCATATCTTCATAATTTTGATATGTCTCCACTGATTTTGTTATTGGAATTATTTAATGTGTGGCCCAGCTAGAGATTTTTTGAATTAAGGACTGTCAGCAGCAAACACTTAGGAGGAGGTGGTTGGGTATGCAAGTTTTTTTACAATGAGTTAAAATTCCTAAATGGTTTTGTTGGATATTATTTATTCTGATTACTATTAAAAAAAAATTATTTTTACGTACAGGGAATATACATGGTAACAGCAGATGTGCCACCGGGTCTGGATACCCCGAAAAAGGGGGCGTGACCTAAACAATAGGGGCGTGGCCCCGTGGGCATACTTGCCTACTCTCCCGATTCGGCCGGGAGCCTCCAGAAAATCAGGTGGCGCTCCTGGCCCCCCGGAAAAGCTGGCAAGCTTCCCAGCTGGCTACTGACCCCTCTGTACCCACCCTGCAATTACAACACAAACCCCCGCAGCGAGGAGGGGAAGCAGTGACACGATATGCTCTGAATCGTGTCATCATTTCCCCGCCACCTGCTTCACAATGCCGGTAATCTCGGAAATTGTGAAGTGGGGGCGGAACTAAAATGACCCAATCACGTGGCCACGCTCCCTGATCCGCCCCCAATGCCAGGTAATATCCCTGTCTGCACCCCCCTATGCCAGCAAAGCCCACCTTCCCCCCTGGCTATGCCGACCTGGCTGCTTCCTCCAGTCAAATGTAAGTTTACATATTCTTAGGAACAGCACAGAGAAATAAGCTAACAGGCTAGGTATGACAGAGCATGTTTAGATTCCTTTAAATTTTGCAAGAGGACATGAATTTTGCACCATCTCTGAAAAATAGTACTTACCTGTAGTTACAGGATGATACCATGGGCGTAATTACTATAGGTGCAAGGGGTGCAGCTGCTATATGGCCCAGAGCCGAGGGAGGCCCGTCTTCCTCATCAAAGTTACATTCGTTATATCGATTTTCCACCATTGGGTGGTACATAGGGGCCCTAACAAATGTTTGCTATGGGGCCTTTAAATACCATATTTATAGTAGATTCCACACTCTGGATAAAGATGGGTACACACCCATACAATCATCTGACAGATCTTGCGATTCCCGACCTGTCCATGAGATCTCGTATACACACCTAAAATCAAGTTTTATCACAAGAAAACAGTTCACATATGAAGATCTGGCTTTATGGGAGTCCTAAATTCATCAGATGGGATGTTACAATGTCAGACAAACCTGGAAGTCTGTGACCGCTCTGTCCAATGCTTCTGTCGAAGTTCCTCTAGCAGCAGCGCCGCCTTCATGGGCGCCAAGAGAGGGGGGAGTGGGTACTAATTACCATGGCTCGGGCTTGGTGGAAGGGCCCGTTGTGGGCCCGGGTCTGACAGTGGATATACAGTTGCTTTACTCCTGTCCTGGTGTAAAACAGAAAATCAATCAGATCAGTTAATAGAAGAGCAGGAGCAACCCTGTACTGGAACTTCTTTAACATTTACTAAAGGAGGTCAAGGAAGTTTAAGAAAGGTCACTATCTTAAAGAAAACATCACCTCTAACTATAAAGGGAAAAGTTACTGCTGAAACACGTAAAATTTACAAATATACCATACACATGCAGTAACAGAGAAAGGCTCAGACCAAGGCTTTTCTTTACGAGTGTTGGTCCTGCTACTGTATTTTCTTTCTGTATAACTTCAAGTATTGCTCCTGAATAACTTGAGTGATGGCCCCACAGGTCTCATGTATTATTAGTCCCAGAGCTAGCAAAGATATAGCTGTGCTATACCTGACATCAGCCAATGTCCTTCCAGTAGCCAAAAACCTTAAAATAGCCACAACTCTGTGCTCTGCAGAAGTGGGTCTCCGAAAATAAGTGTCCTCCTTTTCTATGAGTGAGGTGAAAAACTGTAGAAATGCCTGGAAAGTAGGGTCATCCATATGCAGGAAATTACAGAAGTCATCAGGATTATTGTTACGGATCTCCTGTCAGTGGCATATGGGAAAAGGGAGCTCACCTCAGAAAACTAGTCCTTGGTGCAGCAACTACACTTCTTGCTTCTCTTTTTTGTGTGAATGATTGCAGTGTTGTCACTATAGCAGCAATACAGCATGCACAAGCTTTTTTAGCAGTTTAAGCTAATGATGGAGGAGTGAACCAAACACAGTATACACAAAGCACTTCTGTAAGCAAATGGTGATGCTTTCAGTTCTCCTCCTGTATGTTTATGCTGTTCAGTCCAGCCCTTTTCCAGACCATTATGTAAATGATGCTTACATATAGCAGCAGATATCTGTGTGTACGGCGTTACAATCTTTTCAGCAGATGAGAAACGTAGCACGAAAGGTAGATTGTAAAGTCTGTAAGCATGAATCTTCATGTTGATCAGTACTTTCGATCGTCAGTGTAATCATACGAAGAATCAGATCTCAAGTATTTTTGAACAAGTGTGTACCAAGCTTTAGTGTGCTGATACTTATTTTATTAATTTCTGCCTTGTACACAGTGGGTAAAGCATGTCTGAGTAATGGACCATGAGCCTGATTGAGAGCTGTATGCAAACCCGATGGTTTACAACCAACTCTGATGTTTGCCGATCGGCGCATGTGCAGCATCTGTACTGCACATGTGCCGATCTGTATTTGCACGATTGTCGCGGTGCCTGCTAAGGGGCATGGAGGAAGTGGCAATGGGCTGCGTGCTTGAAAACGGGGGCATCGGGCAGGGGACTGGCTGGCAACTGTTAGCCTGGGGGGCAAGTACAGAGCACTGGCCTATAAGTGACGTCCTATCCTAAAATGATTTTCACGTACAACAAATATTTATGACAAAACGAGGCATGGTGTTGCTTAACCCAAAGATACTTATAGATAGATAGATAAACTTCCAGAGGCATCACCCCAAGTGGCACGCATATTACGGGTCATCATGA
Source organism: Taudactylus pleione (assembly GCA_031769625.1). Taxonomy (NCBI): domain Eukaryota; kingdom Metazoa; phylum Chordata; class Amphibia; order Anura; family Myobatrachidae; genus Taudactylus; species Taudactylus pleione. The sequence continues at coordinate 40,942,152 of JAUIMM010000018.1, forward strand.
TACCTATTTGCATACCATGCAACAGTGCTTTGACGTGAGTGAAAAAATGTAGATACAGCTCACCTCCAACACATATACAGCACTCAACTCATAAAGATCCCCCTCCCACAGATCTGTCCCCTCTCAAATCTCCCACGTCACAGACCCCCACCCAGCTGTCCCCATTTAGTCAGATCACCCTCTCACAAACATACAGAGCTGCACCTATACAGATCCCCCCACTAACACAGATCACATTCCCTCACTATTATAGCTCTCACCTAGCCGTGGGGGGATCACCTGCTGAGTCTCTAACATAGTGATTTTTAACCTTTTGAGACCCCCCTCCCCAAATTTTCAGAATAATTACACTCTTTGAAGGGGTCACTGGGTGCAGCCGTACAGTTCCTGCTCTGGTTCACTTCCCTGTCTGTGTTATTCTGCTCCCCTCCTCCCCATCTGTGCGATTGTGCTTCCCCCTCCTCATCTATGTATTGTGTCATTGTCCCCTTCTTTCCATGTGTTATTGTGTCATCGTCCCCATCTTTCCATCTGTGTTATTGTGTCATCGTCCCCTTCTTTCCATCGGTGTTATTGTGTCATCGTCCCCTTCTTTCCATCTGTGTTATTCTGTTATCGTCCCCTTCTTTCCATCTGTGTTATTGTCCCCCGTTCTCCCCATCTGTGTGATTGTGCTTCCCCCTCCTCACCTGTGTGATTGTGCTTCCCCCTCCTCATCTGTGTTATTGTGTAATCGTCCCCTTCTTTCCATCTGTGTTATTGTGTCATCTTCCCCTTCTTTCCATCTGTGTTATTGTGTCATTGTCCCCTTCTTTCCATCTGTGTTATTGTGTCATTGTGCCCTTCTTTCCATCTGTGTTATTGTCCCCCGTTCTCCCCATCTGTGTGATTGTGTCATCGTCCCCTTCTTTCCATCTGTGTTATTCTGTTATCGTCCCCTTCTTTCCATCTGTGTTATTGTCCCCCGTTCTCCCCATCTGTGTGATTGTGCTTCCCCCTCCTCATCTGTGTGATTGTGCTTCCCCCTCCTCATCTGTGTTATTGTGTAATCGTCCCCTTCTTTCCATCTGTGTTATTGTGTCATCGTCCCCTTCTTTCCATCTGTGTTATTGTGTCATTGTCCCCTTCTTTCCATCTGTGTTATTGTGTCATCGTCCCCTTCTTTCCATCTGTGTTATTGTGTCATCGTCCCCTTCTTTCCATCTGTGTTATTCTGTCATCGTCCCCTTCTTTCCATCTGTGTTATTGTCCCGCGTTCTCCCCATCTGTGTGATTGTGCTTCCCCCTCCTCATCTGTGTGATTGTGCTTCCCCCTCCTCATCTGTGTTATTGTGTAATCATCCCCTTCTTTCCATCTGTGTTATTGTGTCATTGTCCCCTTCTTTCCATCTGTATTATTGTGTCATTGTCCCCTTCTTTCCATCTGTGTTATTGTGTCATCGTCCCCTTCTTTCCATCTGTGCTATTGTGTCATCGTCCCCTTCTTTCCATCTGTATTATTGTGTCATCGTCCCCTTCTTTCCATCTGTGTTATTGTGTCATTGTCCCCTTCTTTCCATCTGTGTTATTGTCCCCCGTTCTCCCCATCTGTGTGATTGTGCTTCCCCCTCCTCATCTGTGTTATTGTGTAAACGTCCCCTTCTTTCCATCTGTGTTATTGTGTCATCGTCCCCTTCTTTCCATCTGTATTATTGTGTCATTGTCTCCTTCTTTCCATCTGTGTTATTGTGACATCGTCCCCTTCTTTCCATCTGTGTTATTGTGTAATCGTCCCCTTCTTTCCATCTGTGTTATTGTCCCCCATTCTCCCCATCTGTGTGATTGTGCTTCCCCCTCCTCATCTGTGTGATTGTGCTTCCCCCTCCTCATCTGTGTTATTGTGTAATCGTCCCCTTCTTTCCATCTGTATTATTGTGTCATCGTCCCCTTCTTTCCATCTGTATTATTGTGTCATTGTCTCCTTCTTTCCACCTGTGTTATTGTGTCATCGTCCCCTTCTTTCCATCTGTGTTATTGTGTCATCGTCCCCTTCTTTCCATCTGTGTTATTGTCCCCCGTTCTCCCCATCTGTGTGATTGTGCTTCCCCCTCCTCATCTGTGTGATTGTGCTTCCCCCTCCTCATCTGTGTTATTGTGTAATCGTCCCCTTCTTTCCATCTGTGTTATTGTGTCATCGTCCCCTTCTTTCCATCTGTATTATTGTGTCATTGTCCCCTTCTTTCCATCTGTGTTATTGTGTCATCGTCCCCTTCTTTCCATCTGTGTTATTGTGTAATCGTCCCCTTCTTTCCACCTGTGTTATTGTCCCCCGTTCTCCCCATCTGTGTGATTGTGCTTTCCCCTCCTGATCTGTGTGATTGTGCTTCCCCCTCCTCATCTGTGTTATTGTGTAATCGTCCCCTTCTTTCCATCTGTGTTATTGTGTCATCGTCCCCTTCTTTCCATCTGTATTATTGTGTCATTGTCCACTTCTTTCCATCTGTGTTATTGTGTCATCGTCCCCTTCTTTCCATCTGTGTTATTGTGTCATCGTCCCCTTCTTTCCATCTGTGTTATTGTGTCATCGTCCCCTTCTTTCCATCTGTGTTATTCTGTCATCGTCCCCTTCTTTCCATCTGTGTTATTGTCCCCCGTTCTCCCCATCTGTGTGATTGTGCTTCCCCCTCCTCATCTGTGTTATTGTGTAATCGTCCCCTTCTTTCCATCTGTGTTATTGTGTCATCGTCCCCATCTTTCCATCCGTATTATTGTGTAATCGTCCCCTTCTTTCCATCTGTGTTATTGTGTCATCGTCCCCTTCTTTCCATCTGTGTTATTGTCCCCCAATCTCCCCATCTGTGTGATTGTGCTTCCCCCTCCTCATCTGTGTTATTGTGTCATCGTCCCCTTCTTTCCATCTGTGTTATTGTGTCATCGTCCCCTTCTTTCCATCTGTATTATTGTGCCATTGTCCCCTGCTTTCCATCTGTGTTATTGTGTAATTGTCCCCTTCTTTCCATCTGTGTTATTGTGTCATCGTCCCCTTCTTTCCATCTGTATTATTCTGTCATTGTCCCCTTCTTTCCATCTGTGTTATTGTGTAATTGTCCCCTTCTTTCCATCTATGTTATTGTGTAATCGTCCCCTTCTTTCCATCTGTGTTTTTGTGTCATCGTCCCCTTCTTTCCATCTGTGTTATTGTGTCATCGTCCCTATCTTTCCATCTGTGTTATTGTCCCCGTTTTCCCCATCTGTGTGATTGTGCTTCCCCCTCCTCATCTGTGTTATTGTGTAATCGTCCCCTTCTTTCCATCTGTATTATTGTGTCATCGTCCCCTTCTTTCCATCTGTGTTATTGTCCCCCATTCTCCCCATCTGTGTGATTGTGCTTCCCCCTCCTCATCTGTGTTATTGTGTCATCGTTCCCTTCTTTCCATCTGTGTTATTGTGTTATCGTCCCCTTCTTTCCATCTGTGTTATTGTGTTATCGTCCCCTTCTTTCCATCTGTGTTATTGTGTCATCGTCCCCTTCTTTCCATCTGTGTTATTGTGTCATCGTCCCCTTCTTTCCATCTGTGTTATTGTGTCATCGTCCCCTTCTTTCCATCTGTGTTATTGTCCCCCATTCTCCCCATCTGTGTGATTGTGTTATCGTCCCCTTCTTTCCATCTGTGTTATTGTGTAATCGTCCCTTTCTTTCCATCTGTGTTATTGTGTCATCGTCCCTTTCTTTCCATCTGTGTTATTGTGTAATCGTCCCTTTCTTTCCATCTGCATGATTGTGTCATAATCCCCTTCTTTCCATCTGTGTTATTGTGTAATCGTCCCCTTCTTTCCATCTGTGTTATTGTGTAATTGTCCCCTTCTTTCCATCTGTGCTATTGTGTCATCGTCCCCTTCTTTCCATCTGTGTTATTGTCCCCCGTTCTCCCCATCTGTGTGATTGTGCTTCCACCTCCACATCTGTGTTATTGTGTCATCGTCCCCTTCTTTCCATCTGTGTTATTGTGTCATCATCTCATTATTTCCATCTGTGTTATTGTGTCATCGTCCCCTTCTTTCCATCTGTGTTATTGTGTCATCGTCCCCTTCTTTCCATCTGTGTTATTGTCCCCCGTTCTCCCCATCTATGTGATTGTGTCATCGTCCCTTTCTTTCCATCTGTGTTATTGTGTAATCGTCCCCTTCTTTCCATCTGTGTTATTGTGTGATCGTCCCCGTCTTTCCATCTGTGTTATTGTGTCATCATCCCCTTCTTTCCATCTGTTTTATTGTGTCATCGTCCCCTTCTTTCCATCTGTGTTATTGTGTCATCGTCCCCTTCTTTCCATCTGTGTTATTGTCCCCCATTCTCTCCGTCTGTGTGATTGTGCTTCCCCCTCCTCATCTGTGTTATTTTGTAATCGTCCCCTTCTTTCCATCTGTGTTATAGTCCCCCGTTCTCCCCATCTGTGTGATTGTGTCATCGTCCCTTTCTTTCCATCTGTGTTATTGTGTAATCGTCCCCTTCTTTCCATCTGTGTTATTGTGTCATCGTCCCCTTCTTTCCATCTGTGTTATTGTGTCATCGTCCCCTTATTTCCATCTGTGTTATTGTGTCATCGTCCCTTTCTTTCCATCTGTGTTATTGTATAATCGTCCCCTTCTTTCCATCTGTGTTATTGTGTCATCATCCCCTTCTTTCCATCTGTATTATTGTGTCATCGTCCCCTTCTTTCCATCAGTGTTATTGTGTCATCGTCCCCTTATTTCCATCTGTGTTATTGTGTCATCGTCCCCTTCTTTCCATCTGTGTTATTGTCCCCCGTTCTCACCATCTGTGTGATTGTGTCATCGTCCCTTTCTTTCCATCTGTGTTATTGTGTAATCGTCCCCTTCTTTCCATCTGTGTTATTGTGTCATCGTCCCCTTCTTTCCATCTGTGTTATTGTGTCATCGTCCCCTTATTTCCATCTGTGTTATTGTGTCATCGTCCCCTTATTTCCATCTGTGTTATTGTGTCATCGTCCCCTTCTTTCCATCTGTGTTTTTGTATCATCGTCCCTTTCTTTCCATCTGTGTTATTGTCCCCCGTTCTCCCCATCTGTGTGATTGTGCTTCCCCCTCCTCATCTGTGTGATTGTGCTTCCCCCTCCTCATCTGTGTGATTGTGTCATCATCCCCTTCTTTCCATCTGTATTATTGTGTCATCGTCCCCTTCTTTCCATCAGTGTTATTGTGTCATCGTCCCCTTGTTTCCATCTGTGTTATTGTCCCTCGTTCTCCCCATCTGTGTGATTGTGTCATCGTCCCCTTCTTTCCATCTGTATTATTGTGTCATCGTCCCCTTCTTTCCATCAGTGTTATTGTGTCATCATCCCCTTATTTCCATCTGTGTTATTGTGTCATTGTCCCCTTATTTCCATCTGTGTTATTGTGTCATCGTACCCTTCTTTCCATCTGTGTTATTGTATCATCGTCCCCTTCTTTCCATCTGTGTTATTGTCCCCCGTTCTCCCCATCTGTGTGATTGTGTCATCGCCCCCTTCTTTCCATCTGTGTTATTGTGTAATTGTCCCCTTCTTTCCATCTGTGTGATTGTGTCATTGTCCCCTTCTTTCAGCTGTGTTATTGTGTCATCGTCCCCTTCTTTCCATCTGTGTTATTGTGTCATCGTCCCCTTCTTTCCATCTGTTATTGTGTCATCGTCCCCTTCTTTCCATCTGTGTTATTGTATCATCGTCCCCTTCTTTCCATCTGTGTTATTGTCCCCAGTTCTCCCCATCTGTGTGATTGTGTCATCGTCCCCTTCTTTCCATCTGTGTTATTGTGTCATCGTCCCCTTCTTTCCATCTGTGTTATTGTGTCATCGTCCCCTTCTTTCCATCTGTGTTATTCTGTCATCGTCCCCTTCTTTCCATCTGTGTTATTGTCCCCCGTTCTCCCCATCTGTGTGATTGTGCTTCCCCCTCCTCATCTGTGTTATTGTGTAATCGTCCCCTTCTTTCCATCTGTGTTATTGTGTCATCGTCCCCTTCTTTCCATCCGTATTATTCTGTCATCGTCCCCTTCTTTCCATCTGTGTTATTGTGTCATCGTCCCCTTCTTTCCATCTGTGTAATTGTCCCCCGTTCTCCCCATCTGTGTGATTGTGCTTCCCCCTCCTCATCTGTGTTATTGTGTAATCGTCCCCTTCTTTCCATCTGTGTTATTGTGTCATCGTCCCCTTCTTTCCATCTGTATTATTGTGCCATTGTCCCCTGCTTTCCATCTGTTTTATTGTGTAATTGTCCCCTTCTTTCCATCTGTGTTATTGTGTCATCGTCCCCTTCTTTCCATCTGTATTATTCTGTCATTGTCGCCTTCTTTCCATCTGTGTTATTGTGTAATTGTCCCCTTCTTTCTATCTGTGTTATTGTGTAATCGTCCCCTTCTTTCCATCTGTGTTATTGTGTCATCGTCCCCTTCTTTCCATCTGTGTTATAGTGTCATCGTCCCCTTCTTTCCATCTCTGTTATTGTCCCTCGTTCTCCCCATCTGTGTGATTGTGTCATCGTCCCCTTCTTTCCATCTGTATTTTTGTGTCATCGTCCCCTTCTTTCCATCAGTGTTATTGTGTCATCATCCCCTTATTTCCATCTGTGTTATTGTGTCATTGTCCCCTTATTTCCATCTGTGTTATTGTGTCATCGTACCCTTCTTTCCATCTGTGTTATTGTATCATCGTCCCCTTCTTTCCATCTGTGTTATTGTCCCCCGTTCTCCCCATCTGTGTGATTGTGTCATCGCCCCCTTCTTTCCATCTGTGTTATTGTGTAATTGTCCCCTTCTTTCCATCTGTGTGATTGTGTCATTGTCCCCTTCTTTCAGCTGTGTTATTGTGTCATCGTCCCCTTCTTTCCATCTGTGTTATTGTGTCATCGTCCCCTTCTTTCCATCTGTGTTATTGTGTCATCGTCCCCTTCTTTCCATCTGTGTTATTGTATCATCGTCCCCTTCTTTCCATCTGTGTTATTGTCCCCAGTTCTCCCCATCTGTGTGATTGTGTCATCGTCCCCTTCTTTCCATCTGTGTTATTGTGTCATCGTCCCCTTCTTTCCATCTGTGTTATTGTGTCATCGTCCCCTTCTTTCCATCTGTGTTATTCTGTCATCGTCCCCTTCTTTCCATCTGTGTTATTGTCCCCCGTTCTCCCCATCTGTGTGATTGTGCTTCCCCCTCCTCATCTGTATTATTGTGTAATCGTCCCCTTCTTTCCATTTGTGTTATTGTGTCATCGTCCCCTTCTTTCCATCCGTATTATTCTGTCATCGTCCCCTTCTTTCCATCTGTGTTATTGTGTCATCGTCCCCTTCTGTCCATCTATGTTATTGTCCCCCGTTCTCCCCATCTGTGTGATTGTGCTTCCACCTCCTCATCTGTGTTATTGTGTAATCGTCCCCTTCTTTCCATCTGTGTTATTGTGTCATCGTCCCCTTCTTTCCATCTGTATTATTGTGCCATTGTCCCCTGCTTTCCATCTGTGTTATTGTGTAATTGTCCCCTTCTTTCCATCTGTGGTATTGTGTCATCGTCCCCTTCTTTCCATCTGTATTATTCTGTCATTGTCGCCTTCTTTCCATCTGTGTTATTGTGTAATTGTCCCCTTCTTTCTATCTGTGTTATTGTGTAATCGTCCCCTTCTTTCCATCTGTGTTATTGTGTCATCGTCCCCTTCTTTCCATCTGTGTTATAGTGTCATCGTCCCTTTCTTTCCATCTGTGTTATTGTCCCCCGTTTTCCCCATCTGTGTGATTGTGCTTCCCCCTCCTCATCTGTGTTATTGTGTAATCGTCCCCTTCTTTCCATCTGTATTATTGTGTCATCGTCCCCTTCTTTCCATCTGTGTTATTGTCCTCCATTCTCCCCATTTGTGTGATTGTGCTTCCCCCTCCTCATCTGTGTTATTGTGTCATCGTTCCCTTCTTTCCAACTGTGTTATTGTGTTATCGTCCCCTTCTTTCCATCTGTGTTATTGTGTTATCGTCCCCTTCTTTCCATCTGTGTTATTGTGTCATCGTCCCCTTCTTTCCATCTGTGTTATTGTGTCATCGTCCCCTTCTTCCATTCTGTGTTATTGTCCCACGTTCTCCCCATCTGTGTGATTGTGTTATCGTCCCCTTCTTTCCATCTGTGTTATTGTGTCATCGTCCCTTTCTTTCCATCTGTGTTATTGTGTCATCGTCCCTTTCTTTCCATCTGTGTTATTGTGTAATCGTCCCTTTCTTTCCATCTGTGTGATTGTGTCATAATCCCCTTCTTTCCATCTGTGTTATTGTGTAATCGTCCCCTTCTTTCCATCTGTGTTATTGTGTGATCGTCCCCGTCTTTCCATCTGTGTTATTGTGTCATCATCCCCTTCTTTCCATCTGTATTATTGTGTCATCGTCCCCTTCTTTCCATCTGTGTTATTGTGTCATCGTCCCCTTCTTTCCATCTGTGTTATTGTCCCCCATTCTCTCCATCTGTGTGATTGTGCTTCCCCCTCCTCATCTTTGTTATTGTGTAATCGTCCCCTTCTTTCCATCTGTGTTATAGTCCCCCGTTCTCCCCATCTGTGTGATTGTGTCATCGTCGCTTTCTTTCCATCTGTGTTATTGTGTAATCGTCCCCTTCTTTCCATCTGTGTTATTGTCCCCCGTTCTCCCCATCTGTGTGATTGTGCTTTCCCCTCCTCATCTGTGTTATTGTGTAATCATCCCCTTCTTTCCATCTGTGTTATTGTCCCCCGTTCTCCCCATCTGTGTGATTGTGTCATCGTCCCCTTCTTTCCATCTTTGTTATTGTGTCATCGTCCCCTTCTTTCCATCTGTGTTATTGTGTCATCGTCCCCTTATTTCCATCTGTGTTATTGTGTCATCGTCCCTTTCTTTCCATCTGTGTTATTGTATCATCGTCCCCTTCTTTCCATCTGTGTTATAGTGTCATCATCCCCTTCTTTCCATCTGTATTATTGTGTCATCGTCCCCTTCTTTCCATCAGTGTTATTGTGTCATCGTCCCCTTATTTCCATCTGTGTTATTGTGTCATCGTCCCCTTCTTTCCATCTGTGTTATTGTCCCCCGTTCTCCCCATCTGTGTGATTGTGTCATCGTCCCTTTCTTTCCATCTGTTATTGTGTAATCGTCCCCTTCTTTCCATCTGTGGTATTGTGTCATCGTCCCCTTCTTTCCATCTGTGTTATTGTGTCATCGTCCCTTTATTTCCATCTGTGTTATTGTGTCATCATCCCCTTATTTCCATCTGTGTTATTGTGTCATCGTCCCCTTCTTTCCATCTGTGTTATTGTGTCATCGTCCCTTTCTTTCATCTGTGTTATTGTGTCATCGTCCCCTTCTTTCCATCTGTGTTATTGTGTCATCGTCCCCTTCTTCCCATCTGTGTTATTGTGTCATCGTCCCCTTATTTCCATCTGTGTTATTGTGTCATCGTCCCCTTATTTCCATCTGTGTTATTGTGTCATCGTCCCCTTATTTCCATCTGTGTTATTGTGTCATCGTCCCCTTCTTTCCATCTGTGTTATTGTGTCATCGTCCCTTTCTTTCCATCTGTGTTATTGTGTAATCGTCCCCTTCTTTCCATCTGTGTTATTGTGTCATCGTCCCTTTCTTTCCATCTGTGTTATTGTGTCATCGTCCCCTTCTTTCCATCTGTGTTATTGTCCCCCGTTCTCCCCATCTGTGTGATTGTGTCATCGTCCCTTTCTTTCCATCTGTTATTGTGTAATCGTCCCCTTCTTTCCATCTGTGGTATTGTGTCATCGTCCCCTTCTTTCCATCTGTGTTATTGTGTCATCGTCCCTTTCTTTCCATCTGTGTTATTGTGTAATCGTCCCCTTCTTTCCATCTGTGTTATTGTGTCATCGTCCCTTTCTTTCCATCTGTGTTATTGTGTCATCGTCCCCTTCTTTCCATCTGTGTTATTGTCCCCCGTTCTCCCCATCTGTGTGATTGTGTCATCGTCCCTTTCTTTCCATCTGTTATTGTGTAATTGTCCCCTTCTTTCCATCTGTGTTATTGTTTTATCGTCCCCTTCTTTCCATCTGTGTTATTGTGTAATCCTCCCCTTCTTTCCATCTGTGCTATTGTGTCATCGTCCCCTTCTTTCCATCTGTGTTATTGTGTCATCGTCCCCTTCTTTCCATCTGTGTTATTGGGTCATCGTCCCCTTCTTTGCATCTGTGTTATTGTCCCCTGTTCTCCCCATCTGTGTGATTGTGCTTCCTCCTCCTCATCTGTGTTATTGTGTCATCGTCCCCTTCTTTCCATCTGTGTTATTGTGTCATCGTCCCCTTCTTTGCATCTGTGTTATTGTGCTTCCCCCTCCTCATCTGTGTCTGTTCTGCTCTCTCCCACCCTCCTCCCCATCGTTGTCTGTTATTCTGCTCTCCCCCCCTTACCCATCAGTGTTCATTATTGTGTGTCCCCCAGCCCCGTCACTTACCTTACCAGCGTCTTCTCTCTTTACATGTTCTCCTGTCTTCTTGGCTCCTCTTCGCTCTGTGGCTCTTGGGCTGGGTGAATGTGTTGAGGCTCATGGACAGGCAATGCGGCGTGCATGACCTGTGATGTCACGCCGCCACGTTTAGGCATGGAGGAGCTCAGCGGCAGTGCTGCCCTCTCACGCTGCTGCAGACTAAACAACCGCTCTGCTCTAACACATTGAGAATTCAGTGCCTTCATACTGGGGGCGTGGTGTGGGCGTGTCGGCAGCCGCGAGTGCCTCCGCCCACACCACGCCCCCTGTCTGGAAGCCTTGATCTCCGGATGTGTTTACTAGGCTCAGCAGGTGATTCCTCCATCCTCTCTCCTCCTACTTGGCATGCTCAGGCTGTCAGCCGTGACTCACTGAGCAGTGAGCACAGCCACAGACAGCTGACTTCAGTTGTGATACGGCCGCCTATGCGGGGCAGTATCACAGTGGTTTTTTTACTAAGTTTGTAAAGGAGGTGGCCCAGGATGCTAGTTGACAATGCAGGCCGGGGGGCACATGGCACCCTACCCCTTGGCCCAGCCCACCCCTAGTGTTGGGACAGTTTTCAAGGCAAGGCCACGGTCTATGACTCCAAACACAGATTTCCTGACCTCTGCAGCGTGATTACACTGGTCCTCCTGAGTAACCTGAGGGTTACTCAGATGGCCGATGGTCATGCAAGTGATCTGAAGCTGCATCTTCGGACGCAGCAGCAGATCACAGAAGCCTGTAGGAGACGTCTATTGACACAAGATGCATCCTGTGGCTTTTGCATATTGTAGAAGCAGCGGCTATGTTACTGACTCTAACTCTAAATCAGGCCCTTTGGGGAAAATGCATCAAGCCTTCCAAAGATTGGAGAAATGGACAAATAGAGAAGTTACCAGTAGCAACCTATCAACTTCTACCTATCATTTTATAGACTGTACATGATAAATGCTAGCAAAAAACAAATTGGTTGCTATGGTAATTTTTTCCACTTGACCACTTCTCTACTCTTTAGTAAGCTTAACATCCCCCCTCCCCCCCCCCCCCCATTAATTTCAGTATTTAAACCCCTCCCCTCCTGGATTTACCTGTCTCTCAACAGGGCTGGAACCATTGGCCAATAAGTGGTTAACAGTAGTTTGAGAAGAAAGGAGCTTGTCTTAAGATATTATGTCACACAGGCATGGTTTAAATCAATTTTAATTGTTAACATGTAAAAATAAAATGTCACAAATCCTGTGAAGATATTCAAAGGTATCATTAGAGAGTGATCAGAAAGAGCAACTATTAGGAAACGTTTTCTGGTTACATTATATATATATATATATATATATATATATATAATATATATATATATATATATATATGACGAGCAGACTGGTTTAGAATTCTCATAGAAGGAACATTCTGATTCAACTCTGAATGCCACTATAAAGAACATAGACCATGCATTATTCAAATTGCATCCCTAATTCATAATTATATAAAATTAATGCTTGTTTAATGACTTTGATGTTCCTCTTTTATTCATTTTCTTTGGAACTTGAAAGCTTACTCCAAACTAAAAAGACATTTGCCTCTAGTCTATCCCTGTAAGCAAAGGGCATGATGATCACATGTGCGTACTAGGTAGCACTGGTAATGGAGGTTCTGCATTATCTCTGTTAATGCAGCAACACCATACTGGGAAGTCAGCAAAAGATTTGGGGGCCTATTCATCAACACTAAAATAATGTTTTTAAGGACATTTTCCTTAATTACCGTTATTTTAGTATTCATGAACACACTTAGCACAGGAGATATCACTGATATCTCCTGGTTAAGTCCGCCTGCGTTAATTTCCACACTCCCCATACATTAGTATGGGGATATGGAAATTATGCTATTCATCAAATTCCGAAAATTATGTATTTTCGGAATTTGATGGAGTTACTATGCGCCACTGTGAGGTGGCGTATACTAGCTGACACTTACCTGTGTTAGCGTGAGCAGGTCCTCCTCCAGTCCCTCCGGCGCTCCCTGTGTTCTGCCTGGAGAACACAGTGTCAGAACAGCAGACGGAGCCGGAGGCGGCTGCAGTGGGCAGGTAAGTCGGGGATGGGGCGGAAGTAAGCGGAGGGTGGAGTGGGGGACACACAGAATTACCGCAGCTGTAGGCAGTGCTGCGAATGCGCTGGTTTTACAGATGTAACAGCGCATGCACAGCATGGATTACAGCTGCGGTAAGTTAGAGTAGAGAGGGAAAACTATCTATTTCATGAAAAGCTGTCATCGCAAAAATGACAGCTTTTCGGAATAGATAGTTATGGAGAGGAGGAATGATGAATTCCTCCGGCAATTAGGTAGAACTCCATGCGAGTTCTAAACCTAATTACCTCCAGAGAAAGTTTAGGTATGATGAATAGGCCCATTAGATATAACACAGTAAGCAAAAAAAATCTCTACAATTAAATTTGATATCAACAGACCATTAAAAAGATATTTATTTTGTTTTCAAAAAAGTTTTAATTGTACCCAAAATCAAAATGTAAAAGTTAGAAATTGTCACAGCATATTACATACCTGGAATAAGTAATGGTAGCGTCCTCTAATGTTCTGGGCTCCAGTGACGCTCCCTATGCTCCTGCGACCATTTCTCATACAGGAGGCATGTTGTTGGTCAGCAACACATTACTGACCTAAGTGAGGAGAATGTCTTTGAATCATGGAATACATTGGAGAACTTATGGATCATGACACCGGTCTCCAATAAATCTTATGAGTCTGATGCAGAGTTAAATGCAAGTCGGTCATATCTGCTCCCACATGCATGGAACTAAATGTGTATATTCTCCTGCATACAGAGCTGTACATATCTTTGCAAATCTTCCCCTACCCGTACGCTTGGCTTGATATCTGTTAACATCATTAGTGCCTACAGTATTTGCACCAACTCTATTCTAGGTGCAAAAGTTACATCTAAACACAGGCGTAATTATGCTTCTGCTCAACGCTGCCTAGCCCCCAGTTCCATCAACATGCTCCTTCTGAACATTGCCTTTGTGATGATAAGAACTTTAAGTGATGAACTTGCAACAAGTCAAGAACTCATTGATATAAGGAAGGACACAGAGGATACATTTTCTTCTCTATTGAAGTTGGCATATGCCGCTTCCAACACTACCTTTTCTTTTCCAGCATAAAGTTAAAGTATATTTTGAAGACAATAAATGTGAATAAAATGAAAAATATAATTAGTGCTTGCGATCATTATAATTATCTACTATTTGCACCTGTCCTTGACTACCTGAAAATAACCAGAGCTGTAGAGAGCCTGGCTTGGCCTGGGTACTGCAAAGAGGTGTTGCCTAATGTAAAGAGGTGTGGCTACTCCTTCTTACAACTTAAAAAACAAAAGAAACAAAGGAGAGACTGTTGCTGCTGATCAACAGCAGCAGCCTCCCTGCACCCCAGCACACAGCAGCGTGTGCTAGGCTGGGGAGAAACTGCCGCTGACAGGTAAGGGGAAGGGGTGCAGGTGATGGTGGTGGACCCAGGTCCCTATTGGGCCTTTGCATCAAGCTTGGGCCTGGGTAAATAGTACCTGCTTCCCCCCCCCCCCTTCCAGCACCACTGCAAATAACATCTCAAGCTTATATCCCTCTGCAAGGCCGAAACTAGGATATCTGTCACCCGGTGCAAGGCAGCAATTTTGCGCCCCCTCCCTTCCCGTACCTGGATTTTGTCCTTGCTCCTCCATAAGGCAGTGCACTAGTCAAACGTCCCTGGTATAGTGACTTACATTATTCCACACACAATAATGCCCATTACACATTATGCCACACACTGTAATGCCTATTACCAAAGTGCCACTTACATATTTGCCCGACACCATTTTATGCCCCACAGTAAGGCTTCTACATTACTTTAAAATTACCTGCTCATTGTCTGGGGTTTTATGCTCATTACCAGGGGTTCCATGCTCGTTGCCAGGGGGTTTCATGCTCATTGCCAAGGGGTTTCATGCTCGTTGCTATGGGGTTTATGCTCGTTGACAGGGGTTACATGCTTGTTGCCATGGGGTTTCATGCTCGTTGCCATGGGGTTTATGCTCGTTGTCATGGGGTTACATGCTCGTTGCCAGGGGGTTACATGCTCATTGTCAGGGGGTTTATTGCTCGTTGCCAGGGGGTTTCACAGGAGAAGATGCAGCTTTCAGCATCTTCTCCCGGCACTTGCGCTGGCCTACAGACACTAGAGGTCCAGTAGGACCTCCAGTGTCTGTCTCCTCCTTGGCGGCGGCCATTTTTGGATGGCCGTTTTCAGCAGAGTCCATGTGGACGGCTAGTCTGCATCGAATCTGCTGAAAATGCCCATCCAAAAATGGCCGCCGCCAAGAAGGAGACAGACACTAGAGGTCCAGTAAGGACCTGTAGCATCTGTCTCCTCCTTGGCGGTGGACATTTTTGGATGGCCGTTTTCTGAATCTGCAGCCCCCAAGCCACCGTGAGTCAGCCCTTTTTCACCGCCTGTATTCCGGCACCTAGTGCATGTGCACCTCTAGCCCCCCCCCTAGTTGTGGCCCTGCCCTCTGTATCCTGGAATATACCCTTATTGTTCTTGGCAACCCCCATTCAGCCTATCCCAGGCAGGAAAAACACAAAAACATGGAAAAACAACAGAAGTGGGGGTTGTTGTATTTCATTCCAATTAATATAAAAATTGTGATTTTCACATTTATTATAACAGACAAGACACTTTTCTCTCTTGTATATATGACAATTTATTATTTGTTTAAAAATAATGTGACTTATCTTGTCGCCAATGGCGCTTCCCATCTTACCTTTCTTCCTCCATTAAATTTCGAAACATGATAGAAGTGAAGTGGCAGGAGTATTGTTTTGGCAGACGG